>OU745266.1:10625000-11250000 GCA_916618015.1 Xestia c-nigrum | reverse complement strand
CATTTACCTTCCCCGTACTGAAAACTGTGTCAAAGAAAAAACGCGCCAAAATAAAATAAGCTCGTTCTTATATGTGAACTGTTTGGTAGGCGTACGTTTAAAGCGGGCTATTCACAGTGCGCCAACGATCTGAATTAATCATGAGCCGTATGAGACAATCTCACCTGAACCTGATGAAATGCGACTGTGCCGTCAGATGAATAACATTACATCATGCCTGTTATTTTCAAAGGGTAAAGTAACGGTTTTTCTCATAGTGCACCCACAATTTCCCCAAAAAGGTTTTGACGACCCGAATAGCGTAGTGGTAGTGAGGCTGCTTTACGTTCTTAGGGTCCTGGGTGCGAATCCCGGTAGGAGCAAATGTTTTGTGACGAGCATGGACATTTGTTTCCGAGTCATGGATGTTTATATGTATATTAAGTATGTATTTACAAACAAAAAAGTATATATATGTAGTATATCAACTATCTAGTGCACTATCTAAACTAAGCAAAGCTTGTATCGTGGACGATACAAGCTTTGCTTAGTTTGGTACTAGGTGGCTGTGTTAATGTCCAGCGATATTTATTTATTTATTTATTAAAAAGGTAGATAACACCATAAAAAATATTCCAAGACTTTTTTTTTTTTTTTTTCTTTATTTATTTTATAGAGAGTTTGATCAGACATGATCATGCCACCCTCATAGGCCTCACAAGAAACTACAACTAAAAACTACTTTCTACGCTTAATAGATAATTGAACTAATTTATAAATAACTTTTGCCTCCTTTGACAGAGGACGGGCCAGAATCAAATTACATATGCCCATTTCCCGCAGATCAATATCAAATTCCAACATAAAGCTGACCCTCTCAACCTCGGTCCGGGCACACTCCGCCAACACATGGAAAACATCTTCAACCACGCCACACTCAGCACAATTTGGTGAGTTGGATTTACGCATCAGAAAAGCAAAATTGTTCAGCGGAATGTGCCCGGACCGAAGTCGTAAGGCAGTCACAACGTCTATTCTAGACAAACCTGACTCTGCGAACCACGGTGATCGCAAGGTAAGGCAAGGTTGTATGGTCTTATACCAGATGCCTTTAGATAATGATCTCTCGTCAAAGTGTTCACTCCAAGTCTCTGTACATTTTTGCTTGACTAAATACAAACAATCTGTAAATAAGGGTAGGCAGGTAAATGGTATTCCATTCAAGCTAGCTTCTCTGGCCAGACGATCAGCCTCTTCATTACCTGTTATGCCTAAATGTGAAGGTACCCATTGAATTTTAATTATTTTATCACTAATCCCAAGTTTGCGGAGCGACTGCAAAATATTATAGGCTATCGGTGTGCCTCGAAAATTCGAGGTGCATCGAGCCAAATGGAGAATAGCACTCTTGGAATCTGTCAAAATAACATATTTCCCAGCCTTAAAGGAATCAATGTAGGAAATTGTATTCCAAGACTTGGTCTCTTTAAAAAAAAACGTTAATTTGGGCCGGAAAACCCGATTTATTTTCTTAAATTTTTAGTTGCTTTGAAATCAACGAAATAATAGTTGAGTCATTGAGTTGACCAAACAGTGACGTCACAGCGTGCTATTTATTGCCTTACAAAATCTATAAGAGAACCGCGTTTTGACAACGTTTTAAAAGTATGTCAGTTGTTTGGTGTGTCATTCAGTTTATTACTTTTAAGTCCCACGAAGGACTCCTTGCCTACACCTTGATCTACTCACTACAATGTTTTTAATGAGTTATTTTCTTAGTGGTATATTTCAGTGTGCTAGCGCCTAGCTGACACGTAATTAATGATTTGCATATTATTTAAGACTGCTCCAGTTTAATTTCTCATTTTATATAGCTCGTTGACATTTGTTTTTTTTTTACAATCTGACATTGATTTATTTTTACAATCTGACATTTGATTTATTTTTTAAAATCTGACATTGTTATTATTTTTTATCCTTTTTATTGGTATTGATTGTCAAATCGTTGAGCTCCTTGTGATAAGTTGAGCTACACGATCTCTGACATGAATTTATGTTTTTTTTGGAAACTATTTTATAGAACCAAGTATAATATTAAAGTATAATATTCTTCTAACATAACAGACAGATGTGTTTCTGGTGAGTTTGTTCCGCCGCTTCTTCTCATCAGCTATAACACAACGAAGTTGGCGACACGGGGGGGCGTTTTTGGGGGACTATCTTATGTAAACTTTTGACGTTCAAAAAGTGCTGATGTTCAGCCTAATTTGAATAAATAACTTTTTACTTTTACTTTACTTTACCAGTCTCGACTGCATGGCTGCTACTGAATATTTCCTGATAGAAAATCCAATAACTATCCGTGTTAGGAATCGATCTCTTCGTCGCGCTTTCGATCACTAGACTAGCGATGACGTCAGATTAATGGCTTTAGCAAACTTCTACAAACATGAAGCTATTTATATTACCTATGATGCGATTTCATAGAAATGTGGGTCGTTAGTGTACCGCATTATAGTGTAGCATAATGGTTGAAGGAATAAAGTATTTTGCGTCGTTCTTAAATTATACTTGTAAAATGGAAGCTATTTTTTTACTTTGAACTATGAAGTGGCGTCCGTATCTAGTTTTAAGGCGATAACATGAGCTAAACGCGAGTTTTATAATTACTAAAAGTATATGATCCACTGCTACAAAGACGACCAGAAAAATATATGATATTCTTCAGGATATATGCTAGCATGATAGTGTTTTGAAAACATAATACAACTAATTTGACTCGATCAAAACAAATCACGAACTTATCTCTATAAATATCTCTCAAACAAAAAAATATATACTAATATGCATGCGATCATTCTGATTTTTGGAAAATAATTCTACAAGCAGTATGTTAGCATGGTAGTTTCTATCAAGTTTTTATCAAGTCATATTAATAGTTTTTTAAAACAATTAATATGACTTGATTATAATGACGTAACAACCACTTTGTAGTGCAAGCTGATTAGAACTTTATTCTAACAGCATTTCAAACGAAGTTTGAACCACCACAAATAGAGTGGCTAATTTAGTTCGGCTAATCGCCTTATGGGAATCTTAAACGTAACTCACATCAAGTTTAAGTGATCAATACATGAAAAAAAGAGTTTCCTTGGAATACTTACCTAATACCCTCTTAAAGTTATGATTGAAAATTAATGTGAAAGGTAGGTAGATACTAATTTCATACAACGAAACGCCTAGAGGGAACTCCCTAGGACATACACAGACCTTATTGGTGAGGTTCTTCAGAAAGTTCAGGTGTGTAGTACTCGTAACCGCCGTGCGTGTATGACCAGAGGCCCTACTCCCTAACGCTTCGTCCGTTTCCCTCGTCATGTTCACCAAAACGATGACCGTTCGATTATCTATAACAGCTGTTTAAAACATATTTATGTACGGAAACATGTCACAGTGACAGCTGTTTTTAGATAATCAGACCGTTATCTTTTCGGTGAACATGGATGAGATTTATACATAAGTGGCGAAATTGTAGGTGTCCAATTAGTTAAACCTGTATTTTTAGGTTAAGGTATTTATGTAATGGGTCTTTGTTACCTGTAATATGGATTATTATCATAATAATTACAGACGTGGTGTTATGTAGTTATAGTAGGTAAGTGTTAACATTTAATTGTATGTAGTTGTAGTAAGTGTTAACATTTAATTGTATGTAGTTGTAGTAAGTGTTAACATTTAATTGTAGGTAGTTGTAGTAAGTGTTAACATTTAATTGTATGTAGTTGTAGTAAGTGTTAACATTTAACTGTATGTAGTTGTAGTAAGTGTTAACATTTAATTGTATGTAGTTGTAGTAAGTGTTAACATTTAATTGTATGTAGTTGGTAAGTGTTAACATTTAATTGTATGTAGTTATAGTAAGTGTTAACATTTAATTGTATGTAGTTGGTAAGTGTTAACATTTAATTGCTCGTAACTGTATGCTTAAAGCGGTTTCCAATCTTAAAATAAAAGTTTCTAATACAAAGGTCTCTCAAGTCCAATAAGTAAACTGACAGAAATCCGACAGATATTCATATCTGCACTCGAGCAACCACATTCACAACGTGTGCGATCAAAACTTTTCCGATTTAGAACTATTTTCTCATGCATTGTTTCATGCTCGACGAAATTGGACGTAACATCTTCGAATAGTTTTAGCAATAGTCTACCGTTTTGATATTCGTTGTGGAATAGAAAATATTTTATGTACAAATGTGAGGAGCTCGTGACTAAATAATAACAGTCGCTCGGGTCGATCTTTACGTTAAGCCGTACTTGCTTAGATTGGTCTGTGGATGGGTGACCACCCTTACATACCGAGTTTCCTCCGTGCCTCGGAAAGCACGTAAAGCAGTTGGTCCCGCCTGACATTTGTAGATCTTTGACGGTCGTTGCAGGTAGTCAGTGCAGGCCGAAAAACTTCTCAGTCTTACCAAAGGGTATCGTATTACCCAGTACTTACTGGGTTGTGGAGGCAGTCCCTCCATATAAAATACCGGTATTCAGCTGCATCCGGTTAGGCTGGAAGCCAACCCCAACATAGTGTACCTACATGTCTACTTACCCTTGGGGGAAATCTATACTAATATTATAAAGCAGAAGAGTTTGTTTGTTTGGTTGGTTGAACGCGCTAATCTCAGGAAACTGAAAATTATCTTATCTTTTTTATTCTTATTAATTATCTGGTTCAAATTGAAAAATTATGTTTGTGTTGGATAGTCCATTTATCGGGGAAGGCTTTAGGCTATATAATATCACGCTACGATCATTAGGAGCGGAGCAGGATTGAAAAATGTTGCAAAAACGGGAGAACTTTACTTCCCTTTGTGAGCTTTTTCTCTCTTATGTGACGCAGACGAAGTTGCGTGGGTCAGCTAGTGTTTAAATATAATGATGTTGTTACTACTTACACAGTCGAGCGGTTTTCAGTAATCGACTGCCTCATAGGTCTAGTGGTCGCAAGCACGACTGCTGAGGCTGAGGACCGGGGTTCGATTCCCAGGTCGGGAAAAGTGAACCAGTAATTTCTCAGTTGCAGCCACGGAATATCGATTTCCGCCCGGTTGATGGCAAAAGGCTCGCCCCTAATTACTTGGTTGTACTAAGGTACACCTCTGCTTAAACCTTCGTGGATTACAGGCGTTGTGTTATGTATGTTTTTGAGTAGCTATTTGAGAAGAAGTCGATTGAGTCTTTCATGAATTTGATGTTTCTGAAACACGTCCTGACTTTCGAGAATTGTTCATCAATATAGTCAAGCTAAAGTTGTAACTTTATTGCAACCAGTTTTATGAAATAGACAAGAATTTGAACGAAATAAGAACCATAAAACAAACCAAAGCTAAAGAATTCTAACTTTTATTAGTTATAAATGATAAATGATATTTATTCAGCAAGTAGGTTTTCTCAAACACTTTTACACGTCATTTTTTTTAAACTAGATGGGGCCGGTGTTTCATACGTGACTACTCTGAGAAGAAGCAGCAGAAAGAACCTCAGAGGTCATAGTCTCTTTTGAAGTCCAGACAATCTTGCTTAATTCACATGAGGACTATGCAGATTAGTGTCTGAGATGGTCTTTTGAAGAAAGAACCACACAGGTTTGAGTGGACCTGTCCAGTCAGTGCAAGCATTTATCAGTTATCGTGTAGCTCGACTTATAACTCAAGGAGCTCAACGAAACGACAAACAATGCCAAAGAAAGGACATTTGGGTAGGTCACTTATAGTACTCAAACTGCCAGACAGTCGTGGGAAAAAAACAACAAGAAGTGACCCACAAGGTCTTCACATTCACAATAATTAAATAAAATAAAAAAATAATTTACAATTCAAATTCGAATGTCAGTTCTAACTTCAAGCAGTTACCAAACAGCAGGATAAACATTTTTCGGATGGGAAATCATCAAACGCTCTGGGCAGAGCGGAAGGAGGTATCAAACGTTTACTGACTAAAACCCATCCATGTTTCTTCCTCGCCCTTTATGTTCCGGGGCCACGGTATCTCTTTCGAACAGTCCCGCAGCTCCGGCAGGCATCGGCCCTTGCAGACCCCTTCCTTTCTGCTGACATCTTGTGAAGGCGCATGTGGAACACGAACGCGTCGTGGATACGGCCTGTCGTCATTAGACGGACGGACGGTGAGCTAGCACATAGCTCACTGTCAACCTCGGACAAGTATCCAGTATCAAGTACCAAGTATTAAGTTATGACTTTGCTCAAATTGTAATTTTGACTTATTTATAGAAAAGGGTGTTAGTAAAAGTTGGCAGAAGGTCCACTAATTTTGCCTGATAACTAGCGATCGGAGTAGGTAGAGCTATTTTCGTTCAATGATTGCAAACGTTAAGGTTAATAGGGATATTCCCCGGGTACTAATGGTAATATGATCTTTCACAAACTAATTTCTTTATTCTAAAGTAGTTTCCAAATGATCTAAACTAATATTATAAAGCAGAAGAGTTTGTTTGGTTGAACGCACTAATCTCAGGAACTACCGGCTGGAATTGAAAAAACATTTTTGTTTTGGATAGTCCATTTATCAAGGAAGGCTTTAGGCTATATTACATCACGGAGCAGAAATGATTTTTTTTGCAAAAACGGGGTTGTTTTTTTCCTATCGATTTGCTCTCTTATGTGACGCAGACGAAATCGCGTGGGTCAGCTAGTTTAATAATACACGCTGAAATTTTAGTGGTTGTTTTCCCGAAGCGAAATGAGTTTGTATCGGTAATACAATCGATTAATAAATTTAAAAAAAATTAAGACTCAATAAATGGCAGATTAACAATGTGATAAACAAAACTCGAAAGCGACTTGAACCAACAGTAATATCTACGCAGAACGTGGGCCGGGCGCGGGGGGTGTCCAGAACAGCCGCGCGGTCGTTGCACTTCGCGTATAAATCAGCTGATCACTACTCCTGACTTAATAAAAGACAAAACCCAATAAGTTTAAAAAAAATAAATTAAAAAAAAAACTTTGTTTTTAAGTTTAACTTTGCGTTTCGATAGTGCTACTGATGGGTAATCGTCCTGCCGCGGGAAAACAACCATTAAAATTTCACCCTGTAAGTATACAGGGTGAAATTTTAATGGTTGTTTGAACACAAAAAAGTGAAAAATAACTTTAGCTTCAGAAGTCGGTGACCTTTGTTTGATTGATTTAGTTTTGTCACCGACTTCTGAAGCTAAAGTTATTTTTCACTTTTTTGTGTGAAGTCGGTTATATTTTTTGCAAAAAAGTTTTTATTTTTCACTTTTTAGTGGTTCATATGTGCTTACCCTTTCACAGCGTAACGGCGTGATTTTTGTTATGAACTGATGTTAACAATAGAAAGACATGAGATTTCAGCGATCTTGGTACTTAACACATCTAACTGTCGAAATCTGGGTGTATTGTACACTTCTGCGTACTCCCTCAGAGCATACAGGCGTGATGTTACGTCACTATGTTACATAAACAATAAACAACCAAGCGATTGCAGCAATTACTGCAGCTTTGCCGTGTATTTTTGAAGAGTTCCATTTATATCTCCGAAGATCAGCGTCAGATCTTAACCAAATTGAAATGGGACTATACGAAAAGCACCAGCTTCCAAAAAAAAAGAATCATCAAAATCGGCTAACCCAGTCGAAAGTTCAGAGGCAACAAACTTTGTCGAAATCTGGGCGTATTGTACACATCTGCGTACCCCCTCAGAGCATACAGGCGTGATGTTACGTCATGATGTAGTATGAACAATGAACCTACAAGCGATTGCAGCAATTACTGCAGATTTACCGTCTATTTTTGAAGAGTTCCATTGTGTATCTCGGAAGATCAGCATCAGATCTTCAACAAATTAAAATGGGACCAAACAAAAAAACATACAAAACCATACAACAGACAAGTACCAGCTTTCAAACAAAAAAAGAATCATCAAAATCGGTTCACCCAGTCGAAAGTTCTGAGGTAACAAAACAAAAAAAAAAAATACAGACGAATTGATAACCTCCTCTTTTTGGAAGTCGGTTGAAAAATAGCTCTACCTACTCCGATCACTGCTGATGACAGAAAAAAAAAATGAATTTGGCGATCAATGGGGCCCATTTTAGTAGTCCAATTAGTGCTTATAACAACTAATGTGTATATGTCTTGGACAACAATATAGTCCAAATAAAATGCTTGAATAATGAAAATAGCTTTTAATGATAGTTTAGACATACAGTGAAGCGTACGGAAAAATGGAGTGTGTTGGGTTGCTAGCCCTACATTTTTAATTACCCTATTCAAAATAGTGTTACCAGTAATTTTAACATTTTCTTAGATCACAATATACTAGACCAACCGCATAACAACATGAATCAGTAACGTTAATCCCCGTAACACAATACCTCACATTGACGTTACACCACGTAACATACTAGTATGTTCTCCGGAGATTGCTAGCATTATATGCAGTTCTAGCATGTTACCCAATTTCCCCCGTCTACTCTAACAACATGCTCAGATGATAAGCTACTTACACACTGTTGTTCTTTCATTTCTACGGTGCATGGAAGAGGATTAGGAGGTAATTGCGTCCTGTGGTATATCGTGGTTTCAATACTGGAAGTGCAATATTTGATGTAGAACAATAAGTTACATTAAAATTAAAATAGAAAAACCTTGATAGATTGAAATTATGACACACTGTGGTCATAACTTCAAGCTATTTTGTTTTTGTATTTTGTTTGTTTTTTCTTATGATTTCGTTACTATTTTTTTATTCTCTCATTTGTTTACTTTAAACTAGTGTTATAATCACAATTTTACCATTTCATTTTTTATTTTTTATTTATATGTGTTGTCCTGTCGGGCTAATAAATGCTTTTTCTTTCTTTCTTTCTTTCTTTGGAACGAAGTTCCTTAACGCTTCTTACGGGTAGTGCGATTTATTAGAAATCGTCACGTAACGAAATGGCGTATCCTGTGTGTAGTATAATATAATATTCCTCATTCCCTTTCAATATAGAACATTGTTCTACTAGTGAAGTCCTTTAATTTGATACCCATATTGAGAGAGTTGAAAAAAAAATGTATTACTCCATTTTGTGGTGGCGGCCATCTTGGATTTGAAATGTATTATAGCCTATAGTATTTTACTAGTCAAACACTTTCATTTTATACCAATATTGAAAGAGTTGTTGAATAAATATGAATTCCGCCATTTTGTAGCGGCGGCCATCTTGGACTGATTGTTATCAAACCTAGCTAGAAACACTCCCGACCAATTCACCTTTCAAACAAACAAAAAAACCATAAACAAAATCGGCTAATCCGTTTGGGAGCTACGAGACTACAGACAGACAGACACACACACACACAGACTCGTTATATTTATAACACCCCGTCGTTTTTGCGTCGGGGGTTAATAACGGATATTAAATCAACGTGTTGTGCTGACCTCAAGTCACGTTGGACAAGGGCAGTAAGACCTGCCTCGTTTGTCTAGTGGTCGACAGAGCGACTACTGAGCATGCTGTTCTAGATTCCGTTCCCAGATTGGACTAAGTGTTATTGGGTTTTTCCGTCTGGCATTACACAGAGCAGTAACGGAGTTTGAATTTGTGCCTGGTTGGTGGAAATAAGCTTGCCCCCTATTAGATATATGGGACGTAAAAGTAACTGGCAAAATGTGTACATACTATAAGTAGTATGTTTCTAGAAGAAGACAGACCCTACGGGAATTATTTGATGACATATTCATATTTTTATGGTATTGTATTGTATAACGGGCTGGTGTCCGCAAGTCCACGTCAAGTCGTGTATTTTGCGTACGTATATTTTGATGTCTTCTTATTTAAATTATTACACTTTATCCAAAAATTACAGAAACTTCTCGAGTATTGGTTAATGGTTGACACCGTTAAATAATAACGGAGAAGTTTCCTAACTACCAGATTGTCACAATATATGGCAATTTAGCTATTTACATATTACTTTAGGTACCACATTCACGTGACGTGACAGAAAGTTTCATAAAAACGTTAATGTCAAACTTTGTCCTATTCTTCGTTTACTTTACCGTATTGCAGAGCACAGAAAGATTTATACATATAATAATATATGTGTGGAAGCTCTATCATTTTTTACATATTTCAGCCAGACGTTGACTTTGATTTATACGAATGCTTACAAAAAAACTGTGGCGGGGAAAACGCGTCCTCTCGTGTTATTACGTTGAAATGGTCGAGTTTTTTTTTCTCTATAGGTTTGTAAAGCAATTATAATTTTATTTGAATCTTGTGAAGATCTGCCAGAATAATCTACGCAATCATCATGTGCCCAGCCTTTTCCCAACTATGTTGGGGTCGGCTTCCAGTCTAACCGGATGCAGCTGAATACCAGTATTTAACATGGAGCGACTATCTGACTTCCAAAACCTAGTTCATACTAGGCAAGACTGGTTGTTATAGACTTTTTAAGCCACAGACTGACTACCTGTAACGACTGAAAGATGGACAAATGACAGCCGGGACCAACAGCTTTACGTACTTTTCGAGGTACGGAGGAAACTAAGGGTGGTCACCCATCCGCAGACCAAACTAGGCAATCACGGCTTAACCTAAAGATCGAACCGAGCGGCTGTTATTATTTAGTCTCGAACTCCTCAATGAATGATCTACGCAATAAGCAAGGAGAGGGAAATATGGATTATCTGAATTCCTTTCTTTATTTCCTACTAGCTAGCTAATGCCCGCGGCTTCGCACGAGGCTTCGTATAGGGTAATTGTCCCACGGGATTGTACTACAGGGATAAAAAATATCCTATGTATTAATCCAGGCTATAACGTATCTGTGTGCCTTTCACCCAAATCCGTTCAATCGTTTTTGCGTGACAGAAGAACGAGCATCCATACAATATCTTCACAAAATAATCAATCAATCAATCAAATCATTTCATTTCGGGCAACTAAGGTCCATGTTCACCAAAAAAGATGACGGTCTGATTGTCTAAAAACGGCTATTAAAAACACATTTTTGTATGGGAACATGTCACCAATGACAGCTGTTTTTAGATAATCAGACCGTTATCTCTTCGGTGAACATGGACCTAAGAGATTCATAAATTGTTAGTAATACTAAAGACGAGCTAAGGAGAGAACCATAGCCCTTATAACTAGGCAGCGAAATAATAGGGCATAAGTCTTCTCACAAATCGCCATATCAAATAATAGTAATAGAATTATTAGTAGCAAGATCCAATTTGAATACATAATAACGGATATGGCTGATCTTTAAATCTTTTTCTTGCACACAAATCATTGATTCTCTGATAAATTAGTATGCACCCCAGCAGAACCGTTTCCAACTCCTAATTTATGCAGATGGAAAGATCAGAAGACTGCCTTCGAAACAATTCAATTCCTTTCTACATTGATTTCTATTGCTGTCTTAAATACCTACACTAAAAAGCAATGTTTCGTTACTAAAATAAAATCGTTTTAAGAGGAATCCAAATCTTTTAGATTATATCAGAAATGTGTGGTCAAAGGTCATTATGAAAATGGTTTAAATATCCTTATGTTCTATTTAATTATTGCGTTTATTTTAGTTGGCCGGCAAAAAAATATTACTCCAATCTGGGTGACCTCACATATTTTGTGGTTGAATAACATAACGCGGTAAATTGAGTTACTAATTAGGTGTAATAATAAAAAAGATTGATTATGTAATGCTCTATCCAAATAATAGCTTTATTTTGGTCACTTTTGAAAATAGCCCAATCTGGTTGATCTCCTTTGTTTCATATCATGGATTAACTTCATAAAATTGTCGGCAATACAGCCTCTCTCATTGGTGTAGTGGTTGCAATGACTGCTAAACCTACTAAAGTAGTTCCATCAGTTTCTCAGTAGCAGGCTCGGAGTCTGAATTTCGCAAATCTTTTACATCGGACTTAAACATAACTGGCGAAATGGGGGTGTATTATTAGGGGGTTTGTCTCCACCGATCACAGTATCAGATCACGTTGGCCACGGATCACGGCGCACTGATACCGTTATCCGTTTCCCTCGTTATCGTGTTACCCACTGATCACGATATCCGTGGCGACATGAAATAAAAAGAAATAAAATCGAAACAGATCACGGCGTACAGCGACAAGAAATAAAATAAAATATTTTTACAGGTACACCTCCTCTAACTAATCTTTCGCAAGTAACAGGCATGATGTTAAGTTATGTTTCTTAGGTCCATCTTCACCAAAAAGATGAAGATCTGATTATTTAAAAACAACTGTTTAAAACACATTTTTGTATGGGAACATGTCACAGTGACAGCGGTTTTTAAATAATCAGACGGTTATCTATTCGGTGAACATGGACCTTAAACGGGCGTAGAATTACGAAATTGCTATTGTTAAACGAGAATTCAATTTTGTATCGGGATTTTTGTGATTTATATAGCAACTAAGCAAGCAAAGCTTACTGTCACGAATCTAGGAAGCTTCTGGAAGAAATTGTATAACTTTGACATGTCCCTTGTGGGTTAAGCGGTAGTGCGGACGAAGAGAACTTTTTTGAAATATCTCACGCTTGTTATAGCAGAATTGTGATCTATGTTGTCTGTGGTTTTTTTTTATGTTTCCCCGCGATTTTTTATTGAAAACCCTGCTATTGGTAGGATTATCAAAAACAACATTTCCCGTTCTACTCATTTTGCCGATCTATCTGCGTAGTTTTTTCCTTTAAGGCGCTTAGACGAACTAAATTAGCAACTCTATTTGTGGTGGTTCAAACTTCGTTTGAAATGCTGTTAGAATAAAGTTCTAATCAGCTTGCACTACAAAGTGGTTGTTACGTCAGCCACTGCGGGCCAAATAGCGCAAAATGAGTGGTTTCGATCGATTTACAAAAAAACTATTGATTGCTTTAAAAAACTAAAACACTATTATGCTAACATATTGCTTGTAGAATTATTTGCCAAAAAATCAGAATGATCGCATGTATATTAGTATGTTTTTTATTGTTTGAAAGTTTTTTTCGGAGATAAGTTCGGGATTTCTTTTTATCGAGCCAATTTAATTGTATTATGTTTTCAAAACAGTATCATGCTAGGACATATCCTGAAGAATATCATATATTTTTCTGGTCTTGTTTATAGCAGTGAATCATATACTTTTAGTAATTATAAAACTCGCGTTTAGCTCATGTAATCGCCTTAAGTTGGGGTCGTCTTCCAGTCTAACCGGATGCAGCTGAATACCAATATTTTACATGGAGAATCTACTTATCTGACCTTATTCAACCAGTTAGTACTGGGGAGAACGTTACCAGTTGGTAAGACTATATAGTCTTTCGAGCCACTGCCTAACTGTAACAACTGTCAAAGATCTCAAATGACAGCCGGATCCAACAGCTCAACATGCTTGCTATGACCTGGAGGAAACTTGACGTGTATGGGTGGTCACCCATCCACGGAACAACCTAAGCAAACGCGACTTAACTTGGAAATCAACCCAAACACCTGTTATTATTTAGTTTCAAGCCATTTTCCGTTATTATAAAGGGTGTAAATCACCTCTTCACGAAGCCGAAATGCACTTGTTCTCCCCATCATAGCGATATTTTTTTTGTTCTACACCATACCTGGGAATCTTCTAGTTACGGAGATATGGGGGTCATAACTACAACATTTTCACAAGTTTTTCTTAAATACAAGTTTGTTTTCTAAGATTTTGACTTTTAACACCTCCACGACCCCCGAACTAAAACCCCCCCCCCCCCCCGGCAGGAGCAAATGTTTGTGTGATGAGCATGGACACTTGTTTCCGAGTCATGGATGTTTATATGTATAATAAGTATGTATTTACAAACAAAAAAGTATATATGTAGTATATCAACTATCTAGTGACCACGATACAAGCTTTGCTTAGTGTGGCGCTAGGTGGCGCTGTGTGTTAATGTCCAGCGATATTTATTTATTTATTTATTTAACTATTCAATCCATCCATCAGCACAATGTTTTAAGTGCGTTACATTGAGTTCTGCCACAAAACATGATTTATAACGTCAAAAAAAAGTTGTTTACTTATTACTTAGTTTGATGTACAGAATGCTTGATTAACGACTTTGTGATGAGGTGGTTTACACCCTGTATTAGTTTAAATAGATAGATACGAGCATACTCGGCGACATATGAAGCTATACATTTGGAAATGTCTGTGATATAACATGGTCTCGGTTTGCATAGATTTCCCGGGAAATCGCAAATTGTATGTGAGTTTCCACATAACTTGATTTTGTATGGGTTGAATGGTCGGTGTGCGTACAGTCACGTCTAATAATATGTATACACTTTCCTTGACATTAAAGCTATTTTCGCGAGTAATAATGATTGTTACTAGGATATTGGATATTTTTAATAAAATATGAGTTCCAGAATATTATGTACGTAATAATAGTTAATTTTAATCAGTACATTAGGAGAAACACAATTTGAAAAATTCTCAAGTGTTTACACATATTATTAGACGTGACTGTACATTGTCCTAAACTGTACAACAAAATTGTTACACCGCTCTAAGTAACAAAACAACTAAAAGTTTAGTTCTCGTTCTGTCAATATGTAAATTTTGAAATGGGCCTACCTATTATTAATAACATGCTTATGTACTACTCTATTATTGGTCTTAAACCAACTTAAACAGGAGCCTAAACCCCGAAGACGGTCTCAAACTACCGCAGAAGTTTAGCTTACAATACAACAATGGCGTATAAGGTTTACTTGACTTACTTCGACGCTCCGGGGCGTCAAGTTGCCAACTTTACTCGTTCAACTAAGCTTATATAGAAAGGTAAACAACGTATAAGCTTTCCTCCATTCCCAGAATGAAATTCTCCGAAAAAATAAACGGAATTTCACATCATGCGGCGTCTCTCCGCCCCCGACGCATATTCATTTGAGCTAAAACCCGGTAGATATCACCCTCCCCACTTAATTACCATTTTAATTGAATACAGTCGCCAAATTAATTTTTCTGTTAACTTTTTCACTTTTATTTTTAACCTTTTCGTCTCGGTTTATAGTTTGCTTTTCATTTCCAGTTATCATTCCGGGAAAATTAATTGTTTGAAATTAAAATTTCGTGCTGATTCGGGTTAACTGTGGGGTTCGTGGAATTTGGGTTCTGCTCTTTCTGAAAATAAAATATTAACTGAAATATTTAATTGGTGGATGGAAGGCTGATATAAAGAGGACTCTAGAATCGATCTAATAATTAAAACCGACTAAACTTCTAGCTAGTTACGAGGCACTTAAAATGATGAACGGCACTAAAACTAACTAAGGTTCATGTTCACCGAAAATATAACATCGCAAATGAATGCAAATGGATGTTTGTATGTATAATAAGTATGTATTTACAAACAAAAAGTATATATGTAGTATATCAACTATCTGGTGTCCACGACACAAGCCTTGCTTAGTGTGGCACTAGATGGCGCTGTGTGTTTAATGTCCAGCGATATATTTATTTATTTATTTATAACCGTCTCATTATATCAAAACAACTGTTTAAGGAAGATGTTCCGCTACAAAAATGTGTTTTAAACAGCTGTTTTTTAGATAATCAGACCGTTATCTTTTCGGTGAACATGGATCTAAGCAAAAGTTTATTTCGGAGAATCCTTCAGCTAAACCTAGCCGTGCTAGTTCTTAATTACTTTGGAATTACTTGTTTAACAACTTTTAACACCATAAAGCTTTAACAGCTAAGAAAACGCAAGGAAAAACCAACCATACACACAATACAACTAAAACTAAACCAACGCGCGCTTATGACCTATGATTGCACTACTTTTATACGCTAAGCTTGAACCCTAACACTATAATAACCGCAAAGTCGTTTACAGGCATTACGGCAAGAATCGCTTCAGGCTTTCAGTGGCGTGACGACCGCCGTCGAGAGAGGCCGCATTCACGTCTCGACTTTACATACCCCCACGAACAACGACGAAAAAGTCTTCGTAACTTTAGACAAGTTGAAAAACAAAACACTGATAAATTGTTGAATTTAGCGCGTGATGACGTTTTAAAAACAAATGAGTGTTGTTTAAACCTTAGTGCCGTAAAACCTGGATTGTTCTTCGCCCCGCAGTCAGGACTGTTCAAAGTTGGAAGGTAAGTTGTATAACCCATGTCAACTCTGTTTAAGTTGGCATGGTTAAACGGCTTTATACAGACACGAAGGTCGAGAATTCCTTGACAGGTGTTAGAAAAGTTTTTATGGTGAAACTTTGCTTTACGATAATGTCAACGCTGAAGTTATCGTGGTTTGAGAGATAATTTTAATGTTTCGGAAAATGGATTGGTAAAGTTACTTTTTAAGTAGGTGTCTTTTTAGTAGTAGGTTTTTTTGTTTTTATGATCGTACTGCTGTTTAAATTAATCAATCATTAACGACAAAATAAATGATTGTGCCTGTAAGTGTGATTATCATTAAAGTAATTATATTATATATTTAGCATTCAGAAGTGAAGATGTTTAAAATAAGACAACGAGGTACATAAAGTAATGAATACAACCGTTTATTCTAACTTGGAACAAAATATCAATTGCTGAAACTATCCATAACCATAATAAATCATAAGGAATTCAATTAACACGTAATTGCTTAGAAAAGTAGCGAGTAAGTACACAAAATAGGAAAATATAAATCTTACAGCCCTTTGAACGATATTCCCCACGAGTCTCCCGCGACCAGAGACTAAAGCAAGTTGTCTGTCACGCCTTTCCATAGAAGTAACCTGTGCTACGTACAACCTCATTTCTTCATGATACTACGCGAAACCTCATTTCTTCCTAACACGGCTTCTCCTGACACCAAGTCGCCCTCGACTTGAAAGTTGTTGGTTGCAGTCAAGTGATGATCTTGATGCCGAACTGCTCCTATTCCAGCATCGAGATCAGGTGCTGACAGCCCTACCGCCACGGGTTCAGGTCATGCTCAACATCATCAGCTTCGTCATCTGAAAGATTTTACGATGATTATTCCGTGTAGGCAACAACACATGCTAATCACGTAGAAATTCAAAGTCCGCAATGGCAAAAATATAAGATGGTTAGCGTCCCAATCGTCCCATATCACTGCCAAAGACTTTACCTCGGCGAATAATGACAAAAATATAAGATGGTCAGCGTCCCAACCATCCCATAACATTGTTCACATAATTACTCGTACTACGACTAGACTAGACGGTCAAAAGGTCTAGTTCACAGAAAACTAGAAGGTCTAGTATTTACACAAGACTAGACATAAAACACAAGGTCAAGTATTCAACAAGACCAGACATAACACACAGGATCTAGATTTCCAACAGTATACCACAACCAGCGTGCACTGCACCAGCTACGACAGGCGCACGTGTTGCACCAGTAGCGACAGGCGCACGTGCTGCACCAGTGCATCTTACGCCAGCAGCGCGCCCTGCGCCAGCAGCGTAGTGAGTTCTGCGCCGCAACGCAGCGAGTTCTGTACCAGCAACGCAGCGAGTTCTGCGCCAGCAACGCAGCAAGTTCTGCGCCAGCAATTCAGCTATTTCTTTGCCAGCAACGCAGCGAGTCCTGCGCCAGCAACGCGTCTTGCGCCAGCAGCGCGTTCTGCGCCAGCAACGCAGTGACTCCTGCGCCAGCAACGTAGCGCGTCCTACGCCAGCAGTGCGTCCTGCACCAGCAGCGCCAGCAGTGCGTCCAACTCCAGCAGCGCAACCAGCGCCAGCAGAGAGTCCAGCACCAGCAGCGCATCCAGCGCCAGCACAGCATCCGGCCCCAGCAGCTCGCCCACGCGCGCTCCACAACACATGCCTTTGGACACACCCGCACGCTTGGCGACACACACCTCTGGGAACAAACCCATGCGCTTGGAGACACACGCCTCAGGGAACAAACCCGTGAGCTCGGCAACATTCGCTTCTGGGAACACACCCGTGCGGTAGGCGACACACGCCTTGGGAACACACCCGTTTGCTAGGCGACACACGCCTTGGGAACACACCCGTGCGCTAGGCGACACACGCCTCTGGGAACACACCCATGCGCTAGGCGACACACGCCTCTGGGAACACACCCATGCGCTAGGCGACACACGCCTCTGGGAACACACCCATGCGCTAGGCGACACACGCCTCTGGGAACACACCCATGCGCTAGGCGACACACGCCTCTGGGAACACACCCACACGCAAGGCGACACACGCCTTTGGGAGCACACCCACTGGATGAGCGACTCACGTCTCTGGGAGCACAGCCACTGGATGGACGACTCACGCCTCTGGGAGCATACCCACTGGATGGGCGACTCACGTCTCTGGGAGCACAGCCACTGGATGGACGACTCACGCCTCTGGGAGCATACCCACTGGATGTGCGACTCACACCTTTAGGCACGCCCAAAACCATCTCTGAAACCATAAATAGAAAAGAAACAGCACTCACTTAGCAAAACAAAACATTATGGCATTCATTTCTGGGCACGTATTGGGAGTCTGCTTATGTGGTTTTTCCTCGAACAGTTTCAAGTTCATGGCTCTCGTATCCCAGGGTCTAGTTTGCTCATTGATTGTGAGTACTTTATTACGAAGGTAAGGTCGACGACCTCGTATTCACATGACTGGCGGTTGGACCGGTAAGGTGAATCGTACCTTTATTCCGCTTCAGGAGTTCACAAGAGTGACATCAATAGACCTCCCACAAAACTTTTTTGTTGTTTTTAGAATGCTTGTAACTAGGTCATACACCAGCGACTATATGGGCGGAGTAGAGGCGTCAGTGCCAATAATTAAATTGATGGCTGTGATTTTTGCTTGCTCACATGCGTTCATGCCTGACAGTTCCGGGGATTAACAACTATTTTCCGAGAGCTCAGCCACACCTGACCAAAGCTTGAAAGCATTGAACCTTCGTTCAGGACGATTTGAATGTCAAACGTTCTAGAGAGGTACTGCCTCTCTTTGTGCACATTAGTAATGCTACTACGGTTAAGACTGTAAGCAGTTTCCAAGATTATTACAGTTTTAATCTACGAAGCCATAACTTGCCGTTCACTTAGGCTTTTGAGAACACAGGGGTCGAAGTTACTCGACAAGAAAGGTGCTTCAAAACATCAGACAAAATCAGCGAAACCAAGCTCCACGATAAGTGAGAGAAGATTGGCGAGAAAATAAACAAAACAAAATAAATCTATGGGTGTACCCACGGATGCCTTGAACAACAGCTGTAATAACGTCTGTTTTGTTATTCGACAGCGCTTCGCTGATTCCTAGATTGTGACTGGCTCTTAATAAAGCACGTCTCTTTCTTGTACCCTTTTCTCTTGCATTATAAACACTGCGCTCCATATTTGGCAGCAGTAATATCATTGGCTGGACCCTGCGTCCCGGATTTTTAAAAACGGAAGCATCAACCGGTTCCATAATAAGCTTTTTAGAAAAATTACGACAAATGTCCTCACTGATTACATTCGTAGCACTTAGGTTCGAAAACGAACGACAAGATCGAGCGTACGTGCTTCCTACGGCCGTTACTGTTACTGTTCGGTTTCGGTAGGTTGCTATCTCGGTCTTTTTGACATTTTACTTAGAGACTGTTACGGAAACAAACGTCACTGAAAAACTTTCTTTGATTTTTCAAGTGACAGGTAGGTGAGGCAGATATGATATTTCAAGCAAACTTCGTTAATAGAAATACCGATAGCCGTGAGACGTGGCATAATAACTGACAGTTATACGTAAGTAAGTTATAGAAAACGGGCCTTAGTCAACCAGTCGAAAGACTCGAAGTTTACGACTTGGTTTTACGTAAATTGAAAGAATCAAGATTATGTCTTCAGTTGCTAAGTTCGCATTAGTCACGACTGCCCTAATTTGTGGGTTGACAACCCGCGTATAACCAATTAAACAAAGGCTGCGTTCCGAGATAGGCTGTAAACGCTTTGAGCGTCCATAACCCCGTTCCGAGTTAGCGTGCACGTTAGCACGAGCACAAGCGCGATATCGATGTCCCTTGAATCGTCATAGATGACGTCATGACATGCGCCATCTTGCGATTACACCGACCATGCTCCAAATAAATATCACCGTGAGCGCTGTCAAATAACCTGACGACAGCTCTTAGCTGTCATAATCGTGAAATCTATATCGGAACGCAAAATATTGATGTGAGCGCTGTGAGCGATAATTTTCTAAAACGGAATGAAGCCTAATAGGAGTTCGTAATTCTTCGGTGAGACACTTAACTGTTGTCAAACGTAACAAACTTATGGTACGCCGGGCGTACTCAGCGACATAATTATGTTGTAAAATTGTCGGATATTGTGTTTATTGTTTCCAATAAAATCCTACTAATATCATAAATGTGAGAGTTGTGAGTATGGATGGCTGTTTGTTACTCTTTCACGCAAAAACTACTGACCGGATTTGGATGAAATTTTGAACACAGATAGTTTATAACCTGGACCCTATGGAACAATTATCAAACTTCACGCGGGCAAAGCCGCTGGCAGAAGCTGGTATTAACATAATCTAACTTCTGAGGGCAAAAGGGTTTTGAATTAAAGAAGGTTAGACAAAATGTATCCGATGACGAAACGATAGCGCCGCTTTATGCCATGTTACTGTCGTATTTATTATGAAAAATACTCCTATTTTTCAAGTTCATAAAAAACACAAGAAGTGTCCCTTCAAGTGGCCACGAAAAAAGAGTTATCTTTATTTCAGCTTTTGCAGTTTCATCGAAACTATCTCCCTATAACAGTTTCAACACGTACCCATTGACGACTCATTTCGCGCATGAATTGACTTGTTATTGTTATTCAAAGACTAGAAACATTCAAGTTTTTCTGAACAGTTGTCAACCGCTATTCAATTCAATTAGTATTTAGGCATCAACCACTATGTCAACTTATTATGTATTGGATCTCTGTAATAACAGACAATTAAGTGAAAGCGTCTTGTTCAATCTCGCACAGCGGAACGCCACTTGCAAACGACAAGCTAGTCAATCTATTGAATGACACCTGGCAATCCATCCGCATGTCACACTTTCATTTGCCGCTGCGAACTGCGACACACGTCGCACCACCTGGGACTTCCCTCTGCTGCTTTGACCGTGGCATCGTTCCACGGACCGATAACCACACCGAGACGACATCGAACCGAGAGTACAATGGACAAACAAGATGCCAGTTCGCCCTGACATATGTCCCAATTTTGGGAAATTGTTAAGAGAGAAATCGCAACAAATCTAAACGAGATCGCTAATTACCATCCTTGCGCTAAGTACACATTTAGGCTACGCAACAGTAGGATAGAAGGCTGTTGTTGATTGTAATCTCAAAAGTATAATTGACGTTTCTAGATATGATTTTCAAACGGTATGATACGTGCAACATAAAAACAAACATTTATATTAAATGAAGCTTATTTTAGGACATGAAAACTAAAATTACAGTCCAGCTCCTAGAGAAATCTGGGCATCGTTCTTTTAAAATTTAACCAAGTTCGGTCATTGATGACCCTTTCATTTAGCCAAACTTTGACGTCGCCCTTGAGACAAAAAGCTACTCACGACAAACACTCGGGTGTACCTCCGCATGGTCCACTTCGTCACGCCACACGTCAATTGTCGTGTTTGCTTAAATACATAGTAACCAGGCGACCTCACAGGCTGTAAAGATCTTATTCCACACTATGCTCCTTGTGCTGCTCAACGCTATGCTCCTCGCGCAGCAGCGATGCTCCTCGCGCTGCCTCGTTGTTCCTCGCGCTGCCAGGATGTTCCTCACGCTGCCGCGATGTTCCTTTCGCTGCACACGCACTGCTCTACTCACACGATTAATTGCTACGCTCCGCACTGCACACAAAGGTTAATAGAATTTCAACTTTATTGCTAACAAGCATTAAATTCAAGGTTGATTGGGAGTATTTAAAAGCTTCTATCGTCTTTTCGTCTTCATAAATTTAAACGATTTTAAAACATACGACTTTCGGTTCAAATCGAATGAGAGAAAGTTTGATATTGCTGGTCCTTTGACTCGCACAAAAATAGGGAGCGGTGGGCATGACGAGGAACATGATGTCCGGCATGACGAGTAATGCTGTCAAACTACGTCTCTGCCTCCTTTCCTCACTACTTCCCATGCCACTCCTCGAGTGTGTGGCAGGCCCATTAAATCTTCCACGAGAATAATCACATACGACCAGGCTTTAAAACTGCAAGCGATTGGATCGTTTGTACGAATGGTTGATGAAAGACACTCAAAGTTCTTTGCACGAACTCGTTGCGGAACATCGCTCAAGTTTACGGGGCTAAGCTAACGCGAAGTGACCTCACAACCGGGTTCTCGGGGTTATTTCTTCACCACCAGCACACCTGCCTTGCGTGTCACCTTTAGGTCAATCTCATAAATGACGGTGATGACGCCTTCTCAGCATATTTTTCGCAAAACTTGATATTCACACACGTGAAATAACAAAAATGACAAGAACAAAAACGAAAAAGTCAAAAATCGCCATTTTGACTTTCGGTTGAAAATTATTGATATTTTGTTCCCTGAATATTTTACAAATTAGTGGGCAATTTGTGTTCACTATCCCACTTCTGAATTTAGCATTCAGAAGTGAAGATGTTTAAAATAAGACAACGAGGTACATAAAGTAATGAATACAACCGTTTATTCTAACTTGGAACAAAATATCAATTGCTGAAACTATCCATAACCATAATAAATCATAAGGAATTCAATTAACACGTAATTGCTTAGAAAAGTAGCGAGTAAGTACACAAAATAGGAAAATATAAATCTTACAGCCCTTTGAACGATATTCCCCACGAGTCTCCCGCGACCAGAGACTAAAGCAAGTTGTCTGTCACGCCTTTCCATAGAAGTAACCTGTGCTACGTACAACCTCATTTCTTCATGATACTACGCGAAACCTCATTTCTTCCTAACAATATAGATATAATTATAGTTATCATTAAAGTGGAGTGAAATGGCCCCACGGATTATCATTACTTTACCTAGGACCTACATCTATAAAATCAAGAAGAATTACAATTTTCAAAAGTTTTCCAAAATATAAACTTGCGAACGTCAATTTTAATTCACAAACGTGATATCTGGCGTTGGAAAAAGCCCTAAAAAGAACGTTATTTTAAGACAGATACTTAAGTACATATTCACTAAGAAAACACGGAAATTGTTTTCATAACAAACGTTCTCTATCCATTCCTTCGTCTCCTTTCTTCCTCAGATCTTCGATCTACCCAAACACCCATTGATTGTCCTAACAAGAATTCTTTTGTTTCTATCAAATGATATTAACATAACTCGTATTGATTTACCATTGTTTTTCGTACACCAGGCTTCAAGTTAGTGGCGAAACAACCAATATACGATGGCCTCCTATGCTATAAAAGCTCTGTACTTCGCTAGGTCAGCTCAAGGCCTACGTTCGGTTGACAGTTGTATGTTACACGCAAGTTCATGGCAATAAAATGCTAAAAGTTATAACATTGTCTAATATCTGGAGGTCACAGGTTCAACACGAACTTGACGACCTGAATAAACTTGGTGACAGTATGATAGCAAACCTCAAACTACTGAGCAGATATCAATCCTATTTCCTACTAATATTATAAATGCGAAAGTTTGTAAGTATGGATGTCAAAATACGCGGTTTGACGTGGAGTTGCGGACACCAGCCCGTTATACAATACAATGGATATATGGATGTTTGTTACTCTTTCACGCAAAAACTACTGAACGGATTTGGATAAAATTTTGCACACAGATAGTTTATATCTTATTTAATATCATATCTATATCAAATCATAATTTTTATCCCGGTAGTAAGATCCCATAGGACAATAATCAAACTTCACGCGGGTGAAGCCGCTGTCAGAAGCTAGTTCTTCCATAAGCGTAACGTCATGCCGGTAATGCCTGGAGGGATAGGTTGACATCGTGCTAGGAACTTATCACTCGAAAAAGAAAGAAGTGATTTACTTAGTGGGCAGTTTGTTGTTTGGTTTTTTCATCGGAAATTTCTTAACATAAACCACGGAGTTTGGAATGCTGCCCGATTGATGGCGATTACTACGATCATAACTGGCGAAATGTTGGTGTACCACTGCCTACCCCTTCCAGAATTACTGGCATGAATCTCAACAAGAGCAGCGGAGGCCCAGTGGTGGCGGCCTCGTTTTACGAACAGTAAGTCGTGGGTTCGAACCCAGACAGGCGCATTACATTGTGTATTTTATTTCATCACCGCTGCTCTCAAAACGGTGAAGGAAAACATCGTGAGGAAACCGGCATGTCCTAGAAAAATTCGAAGACATGTGACATCTTCCAATCCGCACTGGGCCCGCATGGTACATTATAGCCCATTCCCTCTCATTGATAGGAGGCCGTGTCCCAGCAGTGGGAACATTATAGGCTGATGATGATGATGAATCTCAACAATATTATTTAGATCCAAGTACCCAGAAGCTAGCTAGCCGACATCACAGTGTTCTGTAACCTAGTCTAACGTAGAACAATAGAGTTGTTATTCGGCTTTGATCGACGGGTTTTAATGGGTAGCTACATATTTGTGTTTGCTGACAATAGGTTATTGTAGGATGTGCAAGAGAATAGGCAAGACGGCAGTATCAAAGAATTTCATTACTATTCAGTCCGTCAGTTAGAGTATTGGAAAATAATGGACACGTATTTTTTGTTTTTGTATATCAATGAATATTGACAAAGATAAAACGCTTTAAAACTCGGGAGTCAGAACGCACGTTTGGGTTACGTAACAAAACAAAAGTCAAATATTTTTTGATAATCTGAGTGACGGACTAGTACCTATATTTTATTTTTCTGTTAGGAGTTTTTTTTTGGCAAAATTTTGTTATTTAACCACATATTTTCAGGTTTCAGATTTTTCCCTTTACACGTACCGTAAGAAATAGCTTCTTGCCTCATGATTCTTGGGCAACGGGAAAAACCCTATAGTTTTTGATTCGCTTGTGAAATCGCAGGGAATTTCACAAGCGAATCAAAAACTATAGGGAGGATTTTACATCAATGCGAGGATTTTGCTCGCGTTGATTTACAAGTTTGTCTTTTTTTTTGTCACTGCTCTAAGGGGTAGCACATTTGAGTATAGCTTGAGCCCCAACGCGTTCCTGAGAAAAAGAGTTTGACAGACGACGACACACTCATCCTGTATAAGCGTTCTGTTTTTGCCGATTGAGATTCGGAGCCCTGAAAACACCAAAATAACCTTAAGGTTATTTTGCACGTTTTTGTTTCTTTGCTTTTGGAGTCACCGAAATTAGTTTATACTTCTCTAATCATTCTAGTAGGTACATAGAAGTATGTTAAATTATTATATGAACAAAGATTTAGATAAAATGATTTTAAAATGTCTTAAAAATCATGTGAAGCAAGACCGGGTCGTTATAAGCATTAATATACCTAAGTGGGCACCTGAAACCTTCAGTACCTACGTTTCACAACAATATTCCCTAATACCTTACCCCTTTGAGAATAACAACCATGACGGTTAAGTGATGCATAAGTACCTACTTTAGTCGTCAACCCTAAAATACAGCGGCTGAATTTTCCGCATGAAAAGTCACGTGATATACAGGCAATAAGCAAAGTAGACGTCTTTGGATTAGATCACTGATGCTTTACTTTCAACGTGATAAATCAGAACATGTTGTTTATTGCTTCGACTTAGTGATAGACTGTCGAAACATCAACTAAAGTTTTTCCAAACCGATTTACTATACAATAAGAAAAATATCATCATCTGACTAGCTTTTTCCATCTATGTTGGGGTCGGCTTCCAGTCCAATCGAATGCAGCTGAATACCAGTCTTTTACATGGAGCGACTGCCTTATCTGACATCCACAATCCAGTTAGTCAGTACTAACCCAGTGGTAATCCGATACCACTTGGTAAGACTGGTTGTCAGACTTTTTGGGCCACTGACTACCTGTAACAACTGTCAAAGATGGACAAATGACAGCCGGGACCAACAGTTTAACTATTTATGAACAAGAATATCATTAGCTAGACGTGGTCGCGGTAGACCGAGGTGAACATGGCGAGACGTCTTGGATGGCTTCCTTGCGAATTGGCAAGACGAAACACACCATCGTGAGATGTGGGAGGAATGAGGGGAGGTCTTTGCTAAGGAGTGGGACAATACGGGCTTACAAAAAAAATCGTCATCTGCGTAGCCTTTTCCCAACTAAATAAAGGGAGCAAATAATCTCTTAAGCCGAAAAGCTCTACCCGTCATTGCAATAATTTTATTGTTCTGGAGCATACCTGGAAACCTACTACTTACGGAGATTAGAGGTCAAATTTACAACTTTTTCAAAAGTTTTTTTTTTCAATAGGTACTAATTTTGAAGTTCATAACTTTTAATACCTCCATAACCCATTCGTTCCAAATCCGTTTAGTAGTTTTTGCGTGAAAGAGTAACAAACATCCATACTCACAAACTTTCGCATTTATAAAATTATATCTATACTTATAATAAATCTGTAGAGAGGTCAATTCTGTACATGAAATATATTTACAAAATAACTATCGGGGGGTGATTAGTGATCGATACTGATGCCAAAAATGCAATCAGTAAAATTTTTGTCTGTCTGTCTGTCTTTCTGTCTGTCTGTCTGTCTGTCTGTCTGTATGTTATTTATAGAAAAAAAAACTACTCGACGGATTTTAACGAAACTTGGTACAATTATTCTACATACTCCTGAGCAGGTAATAGTATACTTTTCATCACGCTACCATTAATAGGAGCAGAGCAGTGAAAGGAAATGTTGGGAAAACGGGAGAACTTACTTGGTTTTTTTAGCTTCCGTCGCGTGTGCAGCCTTAATGGTTAAAGCTACATAGAAATCATGTATAACGGAAATATTCCACATAAAATTATATAAAAAATATCCCAAGACAGCATATGTCTATCTTTTATAGTTGACTCACAATAACACGTGTAACTCCCGATAGCTTAGCAGTTCGGAGATTTGTTATTATTATATTTGTTTACTCTTACGTTTATAATATTCTCACTCAACCCCAATTTTGAAACTTCACGCGGGCGAAGCCGCTGGCAGAAGCTAGTAATATAATATATATACAGGGTGTCTCATTGAAATCGGTCAGTATGGGAAAATCTGAAACTATAAGACATACGAAGATCTGTTCTGAGGAACCATGTCATCGATTTTAATAATAAGAAAAACTGCATTCATACATTTAAAAAAATACCAAGATTCACCTATCAAGATTCAGATATCACAGTTCAAGCACCTACTAAAATAAATTAAAGTATGTGGAAACAATGCATTTTATTCATTTTAGACATCATGTTTCATACAGACATTTGCTGCTTAAGACCTACACAATCGATATCTAAATAGAAATAGAGTAGGTTTTTTTTTTCAAAATAACCGGGTTCGATTCCCGAACGGAGTACAGATGTTTTTTTTAAATGTATGAATGCAGTTTTTCTTGTTATTAAAATCGATGACATGGTTCCTCAGAACAGATCTTCGTATGTCTTATAGTTTCAGATTTTCCCATACTGACCGATTTCAATGAGACACCCTGTATAGTAGGAAGTAGGATGGAGCGACTGCAGCCTATCTAACATCCACAACCCAGTTAGTACTGGGTAATACGATATTCCAAGGTGCGACTGGTTGTCATTATTTCGGACTACCTATAACGACTGTCAAATGTCTACAAATGACAGCCGGGACCAACGGCTTAACGTGCTTTCCGTGGCACGGACCCAAGCAGCAGGTATCATTTAGCCAAGACCTCCTCTTTTAATAAGAATAACAGAAAAGGTTAAAATAATATAAACATAACTAGCTGACCCGCGTAACTACGTCTGCGTGAAACCGCTCGACCGATTGTGCAAACTTGACAAAAACCATCTACTAAATAGTCCTAACAAAGCCTAAACATTTGGTTTGGATATTCTTGAGTTATAAAATTACGACAAAAAGTAGCATTGATTATATATATATTTTGATGCATATAAACTCCAAAAAGGTAGTTTTATTATTTAGCCAAGATAAGAGCGCCTCTTTTAATAAGAAAAATAGAAAAGTTTCAAACAATATATAGATAACTAGCCGATGCCCGCAACTTCGCCCGCGTAAAATTGTATAATTAAATCGTCCTTCTTGAATCACTCCATCTGTTAAAAAACCAGCATAAAATCCATTGCATAGTTTTGAAAATCCAAGCATACATCGGGACAGACAGACGCGGCGGGAGACTTTGTTTTCTAATATGTAGTGATGGATTATTTTAGCTTAGTCGTATTTCAATCATAGCGCCTGATCTCGAGATATAGAAATGCACATAAGAGTGCAAGTCCAGGTGTACTCTCTATCCACTTACCTACTCTCATAATCCGATGGCACGGTAGTCTGAGACGAACGTAGAGAGATCAGGCCTGATCCCCTGATTTTCACATAAAACCAAACTAAAAGTAGTTCTAAATGGTAATTTCACATGGGGGAAAACAATTAAGCTGTACATTAGATACTCTGCGAATGTGCCTGCCTCTAATATTAACACCAATTATTGAGAACATTAACCTTTTAATATTCCTAAGGGATAATACTTCAATTTACAAAGCCGAAAGGAAACTCTAAAACCCATTTTATCCAATTACATATACTTATGTATAGTCATAGTCTTACAGTAGGGCTTGCATCAATGGTAACCTTGAGCTGGAGTAGCATAGTCCATAGTTCTATTATGAGGCCAGCTTACACCGGTTTCGTTACCTTTGCCGTGCGGGCACCCTTACCCACAATCGATGAAAGGTATAATAGCCACATAGAACCCCGAAAATTAATAGCCTAAATGGTTGAAATGGTCATCAATTTAATGTCCGACCCCCATTGTCCGGAGCGGTGTCAAAGCCGAACTAAAATCAAAATTAACAGTAGAAACCGATTAATTGGTTTTGGGCAAATTGAATTCATCGGCAGCATTGAATTAGACAATTAGTTTGACGCAGCGGTCGGCGTTGTTAAAGTTAAAATTACTGTTCGAACGCAGGTTCAAATTAATTCGTTCGACCGAGTTAAATGTTATATGTCTGATCTAAATCACTGTTTTAGACTTTGGGTTAAACATGATTTATACAGGTTGATTGACCATAGCAAATTCGGATAAATTCACTAATTATTGAACCCTACTTTCCCTAGCCAAAAGTTTTATAGTTTGGGAGATATAGGTATCGATTTTATACTTACACTAGCGGACGTCCCGCGGTTTCACCCGCGTAATTCCCGTTCCCGTGGGAGTACGGGGATAAAATATATCCTATGTTACTCGTGGATAATGTAGCTTTCGAATGGTGAAAGAATTTTTAAAAACGGTCCAGTAGTTTTTAAGCCTATTCATTACAACCAAACAAACAAGCAAACAAAGTTTTCCTCTTGATAATATTAGTGTAGATTTATAGATTTTTCCAAACTTTTTTTTTTGCTTTGTTTTAGTAGTTTTTATTATTTATTGGTGCATAAATTAGAATAAATCAGAACTTCCTTCACTCTGTATAAACACAATACATATTCTACACAAAATTATATTCTTTTCTTTTCAAAAGGATAGGCAGAACTGTATCTTTTTATAGTCACAACGATTTCAGACCTTTTTTGTGTTCTTTATGAATGAGTACTGAAATTATAACAAGACTCATTTTTGAGTACCTTTAGAGACGCACGCAGGGTCTTATTTTAAGCGAAATATTACTAAAATTAAACCCGAAGCCACTTCAGCACTCTTGTTGAAGCAGGAGTGCTATCAATTAAAATTACAGCAACTTGACCTAAATCTGCTGTCGTTGGTCCTGTGGTCGAAAGTGTGCGCGAAATGTTGACACAAGCCTTGCTTGATGTGGCACTAAATGGCGTTGTGTGTAATGTTCAGCGATATTTGTTTTTATGACTTTTTTAAGAAAACTTTCCTATGTTACTTGTGATACCTCCAAGAATAGAAAAAAAAATAAAAAAAACGGATATTGGAGTGTCACGGTACAACTCGCTCCGCGTTTTAAATTGTATTAAATTGTTAAAAAACGCTAAAATTCTTATCTGTGTTTGGAAATACAAAGTTACAGTTAACAGTGGACAATTGCATTGTGAACTTAGTTGGTGAAGTGTTTTAATACTACAATAATTGTAAATAAGATTTGCAATACGTTATAATCCACCGCCGCGGACAATATTTAAAAAGTGATTCAACGAAACGCGTAAGCGACGAGCTACGCACGGCGCTTACGACCTTTTTCGCGCGGCCGGCTACGTATGCAGAGCAACGGATCGCCACAAAAGTTAAGAATATACCTTACGTTATTTAAATCTTAATCGTTTGTTTACTTTACAAAGAAAAGTTGGATATTATAATGGCAGATCATTCCGTTAAGTCGATGAGTTCTGGACTGATATGGGGATGTTGTAATCGGGCGACGGATGATGGAAAGGACGCGAAATGCGTTAAGTGTCTTAAGGCATATCATTATAATTGTCTCTCGTTGCCTGATGATTTTAAGGTACCTACAGAGTGGCACTGTCCTGAATGTCTAAATCTGGGACCGAAGCTTGCCAAATCTGATAATACTCCTTTGAGTAACATCTCTACTACCAGAGGCAATAAGAGGCAAGCCGTTGGTTCTCCACCGCAAGCGCCTGTTGAAGTTGTCTTAGCACCCGACGACATTCGTCAACTTATTCAGGAATCAATTAAAAATGCACAGAATGAGATGCTTACCAAGTTCATAGAAAAAATGAAACTTACCTTGAACCAACAGCTGCAACCAATTAGAGATCAAATGGACAGCATGGATAAATCTATGGCATTTATGAACGCCCAATACGAAGATCTCTTAAAAAAGTATACAGCATCTGAGGAAAATATGAAGGAGTTGCGAAGGGAAAACTCGGAGATGAGGGTGTGTATTAGCGATTTATCTTCACGCATGAACCAGTTAGAACAGCAAACCCGCGTAAATAACGTGGAAATTCAGTGCCTGCCAGAGAAAACGCACGAAAATTTGATAGATATCGTATCCCAGTTATCTAAAATTGTAGGAAGCGGCATTCAAGACAACGATATTAAGCATTGTACAAGAGTTGCAAAACAAAATGCCAGCAATAACCGTCCGCGAGCGGTTGTAGTTCAGCTTGCCTCCCTTCGCAATCGTGATCAATTTCTCGCAGCAACTATAAAATTTAACAAGTCGAATCCAGACAACAAATTAAATACGAACCACTTGGGATACACCGGGCCTAAATCCCCGATCTATATTACAGAGCATCTGTCTACTACCAACAAGTCACTACATGCTGCCGCTAGGATGAAAGCCAAGGAGATTGGGTATCAATTTGTCTGGGTGCGGGGTGGTCGCATATTCATGCGGAAGGCACAAGAATCAGAACATGTTCTAATCAGGAATAAGGATACATTGGATAAGCTGGTTTAATTTCAGTTTTTGTTTCTAGTCAACGTAACAGTAAATATAATTTAATTATCATTCTCGGACTTATAGATATATTACCAAAACACTCGAGGCTTACGCACTAAATGTCTTAATTTTTATCGTCAAGTTTCTTGTGAAAACTATGACGTAATAATATTAACCGAAACATGGTTAAATGATTCTGTGATGAGCTCAGAGTTATTTGATAACAGATATGTGGTCTACAGGCGAGATAGGTGTAACAGAAAAAAAGATGGTGGGGGTGTTCTGATAGCCGTATTAAGAGGTTTAAATTCAAAACGCATGTTTCAATGGGAAAGCAACTGTGAGGATTTGTGGGTTATTATTGACATTTCCATTACAAAGTCTGTCCGTCAACTGGCTCTGTGTGCACTTTATTTGCCTCCACCTGTACTTCGTTCAACCGTAGAACACTTCTTGGACTCCTGTAATACCATACTCGTACAGTCAGTTTCGAAGCTGTGTATAGTTGGTGACTTTAACTTAGGAAATATTGATTGGAACTTGGTAAGTGAGTCCGATAGTGGCTATATTGCTCCGGGTATTGGTCATTTGCTAACTGATTTTAGTCATATAAACAAGTTAATACAACTTAACAATATAACAAATAAGTCAGGACGCATTCTTGACCTTGTGTTGACTGACTTAACTTCCGGTTCCGTTAGTTCTGCTCCAAATCCCTTAAGTATAATTGACCCTTTCCATCCCCCTATTGAAATTAATTTAAATTCACATAATGACACAAGACTCCCTTATAACAGTAACAAAAGAGTAAATTTTTACAAAATAGATTATGACGCAATTGATAAAAGCTTAAGTGAGATCGACTGGAACCTTTTATTTGGTGACACAAACGATGTGAATGACATGGTCAGAGTGTTCTACGACAAAATTAACAATATTATAGCATTGCAAAATCCCCCTTCCACCCGTAAACATAGGACGCACCCGCCTTGGTTCGATAAAAATCTAATTAGAACTTTAAGGGAAAAGGAAAGGGTTCGTCAGCGATATAGAATCTATAAAAATCCCATGGATGAGCTCGAATTGAAACTGCTGAGTAAGCGGTGCTCTGTCTTGGCTGCCTCTTGCTACAGTAAGTATATCAGTGACCTGGAGTCTGCCATAGCCAAGGATCCAAAACGATTTTGGGCTTATATTAAGGACAAGCGGGGTGGAACTAGTTCTTTTCCCTTAACAATGACTGACGGCAACACAACATCTTCAGATGGCGACAGTATATCAGAAATGTTTGCTGCTCATTTCTCAGCAATGTACAGTCAACAAAACGTGACTCAGCATTCATCTCCATCAGAATACATCCAGAACATGGTACCTTACAGTTTACCTTTGACAGCTCCTATAATTGATTCTGAAACCTTGCTCAACAAATTGAAAGCTTTGGATCGTCGAAAAGGCGCTGGACCCGACGGGATCCCGCCTTATTTTGTTTCTATGTGTGCTTCGTCTCTGGTGGCTCCCCTACTACAAATATTTAATAAGTCACTTGCCACGGGCACTTTCCCAAATTTTTGGAAGGTAGCGCAGGTGATACCAATTCATAAAAGCAACGATTGTGACTATGTAGGTAACTATAGACCAATTTCAATATTACCTACCTTCGCTAACGTTTTCGAATCCTTGATTTGTCCCTATATTCAGTCTCATTTGAAGCTTTACCTCAGTAACTCTCAACATGGCTTTGTGAGTTCCAGATCTACATGCACGAACCTAGTGACTTTCACGGAGACCCTGGTTAGTGCCATTGACTCGGGCAAACAGGTAGACGTAATATACACCGATTTTAGTAGGGCCTTTGATTGCGTTTCGCACAATATACTTCTGTATAAATTAAACGCTTATGGTATCACTGGCTCCCTCCTTGATTGGTTTAGATCCTATCTTGAAGGCCGAACCTTTTTTGTTGCCCTCAATGGTTACCGGTCAGGCTCCTACAAGGTTACATCTGGTGTCCCTCAGGGATCACATTCTGGTCCAGTCATGTTCAACTTATTTGTCAATGATCTCGCAAATGAACTTAAATTCTCTGAATGTTTCATGTTTGCTGACGATTTAAAGTTTTGCAGAGTTATTGAATCAGATCTTGATGTTGAGTTGCTACAGAGAGATATTGATACGCTAGTGAAGTGGTGTGATGATAATGGTATGAGCTTAAATACCAAAAAGTGCTACCATGTCAAATTTACCAGAAAAGTGAATGTAACACTAGATTTTAAAAACACTCTGACAGAGTGGCGCAAGGAGCTTGATTCACGAATGAGTACTATTTCTGAGAACGTTCTGAATATTAAAGGTGACATTGCTGCTATTACTTTGGTGACATCGGAAATTAGAAATGAAATTTCGACTATTCGCTCGGAGCAGTCTCGGCTTACGAATAAACTAACGGAACTTGATGGAAAGTACGATTGCTTGTCAAATGACTTGGCTGATGTACAGAGCAACGTTCAATTGTTGTCTGATGAACAGACCGATTTAAAAACGCGCATTGAAAGGAAGGAGCATGACACAAAGACCTTAATCGATGACCTCATGTTAAAAATGGACTACTTAGACCAAAATGCTAGGCAATGCAACTTGGAGCTGTGTAATGTGCCTGAAAGACGCCATGAGAATCTGCTGTCGATAATGGAAAAATTAGGCTCGAAAATCAATTTCAATATAAACATCAAGGATATCATCGCGATACATCGGGTTCCTCATGCACACCAGGAAAGTAACAAACCCAAAAACATTGTCGTGAAATTGCCCTCACGTATATTGCGAGACAATTTTCTCAGCGCCTATCGTCTATGTAAGGGCCTGACGTCCGACCAACTGGATATGTCAGGAGCTCCATCTCGCATATACATATGTGCATGAACATATCACGTTAAAAAGAAAACAATTATTTCGTGAATGTAAGAATGTCGCTGCATTACATAATTATAAATTTGTGTGGGTTAAGCATGGCACTATACTTGTCCGTGAAAAGGAACAATCGAAGTCATTTGCCATTCGGTCACACCAAGATCTCAGTAAAATTAAACCAGGGACTGCAGCCACTAGGGACGATCCTATCACTAGGGATGAGTAATGAACTTTATAATGTAGTGTTTATTTGCTTTTCAATTATGTGCTTTTTAGTTGTATCCATCTTGAATGATAATAACATGGATATTTCTTGTTTGCCTAATGTATACGTTTTCATATATGTTGTAGTTTTACGGTATAATGTTTTCAAGATTTTAGAAGCTTACATTTGCTTTTTCAATTATATACTATACGTGCATCATCTACACTTGCTGTATGTGAAGGGGAATTTAAACAATTTCACTTTATTCTTATTGCAAATTTTAATGATATTTGACTTCAGTTTGTACATCTTGAAATTGTCTATTTATCATTATCAGACAAGAGATGCTTATGTATTTGCTCAGACTTATTCGATATTACTGCTCCGATTATACACCTGTGATTATGGCTGATAAGTTAATGATATACTATCAAAATTGTAGGGAGCTTCGCACCAAACTGCATGTTCTATTTATGAATATTTTATCCAATTGCTACGACATTATAATACTCACGGAGACTTGGTTAACCCCTGAAATACTCGACTCTGAGTTTATTGATCAACGGTATTCTGTATATAGATGTGATCGGGATCGCAAGGCTACTCAAAAGAAGGATGGTGGTGGTACCCTTATAGCGATACTGAAGGGACTGGGTTCTGTCTCAATTGAGTCCCCGATCTTACTAAACCAATACGTTGAGCATGTCATTTTGCGTCTCCCGAGCGCGACGAGAGGAAAGTATGATGTCATATGCTCAGCATACATTCCACCAAAAACCCCCGAGAGTGTTTATGTTGCATATTTGGAGCATTTGCAAGCGGTTGTTGAGAGTGGAAGTGTTCAAAATTTCTATCTGTTTGGTGATTACAATCTCCCCGACATTAACTGGTTAGCAGCTGGCAGTTCATGTTCTACCATACACGATTTAAATAACATCAACTCTCCAACTTGTAGACAAATAAGTATCTTTATGTCCATATTAAATGCCTATCAGTATAATAATATAAAAAATTCGACTGGAAAGATTTTGGATCTGGTGATCAGTAACAATGAGTGTTCTGTTATAACACCCACTGATATACTATTAACCTCAGACCCTTATCACCCACCCCTATGTATATTGGCTTCTTTCAATTTAGGTAATCGAGCCATGATACGTAAATCCATACAGAGGTATAATTACTATAAGGCGAATTATGAAGAAATCAATGGTGATTTAGCCGAAGTTAACTGGGACGAATTACTACAAGGGCAGTCTGCAGAAGATGCGGTAAATACATTTTATGAAATAATTTTCCGAGTTATTAAGGCTCACGTTCCCTTAACATCGGTCAAGTCGTCTAAATATCCGGTCTGGTTCTCACCATCATTGATACATATATTTAAAAATAAAGCCAAGGCGTGGTGTAAATGGAAGGTGTATAAAAATTTATCAGATTACGAACAATTTTCATTGTATAGGTCGAGATTTCATACTGAATCTAAAACATGTTATAGTTTATACATGAAGTCAGTTGAGGATAGTATAAAAGTTAACACTAAATATTTCTGGACTTTTATATCTAACCGTAAATCCACAGCTTCCATTCCTTCAACTATGCATTACGAGGGACAATCCTCCAACAATCCAGACGAAATCTGTAATCTCTTTTTGAACTTCTTCAATTCTGTTTATGAGCCTTCCACTCTCAACGATGTGCAGCAGCAGACATCTGACGATGCTAAGAATAGTTGTCTCATTGGCAACATTGTGATCAGTGTTGAACAAGTACATAGTGCTTTGAGATCCTTGGATTGTTCTAAAGGCCCAGGACCCGATGGTATACCACCACTTTTCCTTAAAAATACCGCTGACACTTTAAGTATCCCACTATGCATTATTTATAATAAGTGTTTGAGCCAAGGAATTTTCCCAGAAGTTTGGAAACGAGCTAATGTCACCCCTGTCCATAAATCTGGTCCAAAACATGAAGTTGAGAACTACCGTCCTATTTCCATTTTGCCAATCCTGTCAAAAGTTTTCGAGAGGCTTGTCCACAATCAGCTGTATCCGATTATGCATGATCAGATCATTAAGCAACAGCATGGCTTCGTCAAGAAAAGATCTACAACTACTAACTTAATTGAATACACTGATTATTTATTTAATAATTTAGACAGACGTGTCCTGTACACGTCTGTCTAGACTCTATTTATACTGATTTCCGTAAAGCCTTTGACAAGGTCGATCATAAATTACTTTTAGAAAAGTTAGCATTTAACGGCATTCGTGGGGATCTGTTTCGTTGGTTCACTTCCTATGTTACAAATAGAACGCAAAAAGTGGTAGTTAATGGTTTCCATTCCAAATCCATAACTGTTTCATCAGGGGTGCCTCAAGGCTCGATTCTGGGTCCTTTGTTATTTATTATATTTATTAATGATATTGACACTTGCTTTCTTAATTCTAATTTCTTGCTTTACGCAGATGACCTTAAAGTCTTTAGACCCATCAAAACAATGCTCGACTGTCAACTGCTTCAACAAGACCTCAATCGTCTTGCAGATTATTGCACTAAAAACAAACTCCAACTTAGTATCTCGAAATGTTGTTGTATTACCTTCACTAAAAATAAAAATATATTTAAATATTCCTACGCAATACATAGTGTAACTCTGGCAAGGGAGAGTTGTATCCGCGACCTAGGAATATTACTTGACAACAAACTGCACTTGGATGCACATGTTAATAAAATTGTTAATTATGCTTATCGCATGTACGGCTTTGTGATGAGATCAGCCACAGAATTTAAGCACTCTAGTACATATTTATATCTGTATCGATCATTAGTTAGGTCTCAATTAGAATATGCAGTTCCTGTGTGGAACCCCTACTACAATAAATACATCGAGTGTATAGAAAGCATTCAACGTAAGTTTTTGAAGTCTATGCATTATCGCTGCTTTGGGAGTTGCTATCTCCCTTATAGTGAGTTACTTAAAAAATTTAATCTGCTTTCTTTGAGTTCAAGGCGTACATTTCTTGAAACTACATTTTTATATGACTTATGCAATAACTTGTATGATTGTTTAGATATTAGCAACAAGTTGTGTTATATAGTTCCCAGAACATGCCAGGGACGCGAGGTGCGCGCACGACCTGTATTTGCTACTACTACCTGTCGTACAAACGCTGGCTTGCGTGCTCCTCTTCGTCGCCTTGCGAGCAATTTTAATAATAATTTCTGCAGTTTGGATCTGTTTGCTTTACCGCAAGGAAAGTTTAAACTCATGTTACTTAACATGTTGAAACATTAATATTACACTGTTGTTGTTCCACTTTTGCGGCACTATTGGTGGCTTTGAGTTATGTATTGTTGATAAGTACTTTACTACTATTAATATTCTTATTTTTATTGTTATAAAGCTAATCTTAAAATTTAACAAATTGTCTAGTGTGTATCTGTGGAGAACGTGGTTGATTTCACATTTGTATCATTTCTGTACCTTATTTTTTTGTTATTCTTAATGTGGAATTGTTTGTTTTCCCAAATAAATAAAATAAAATAAAACACAATCCACATATTATATATGTGGAACTTCTGTACAGGAAGTGCAGCAGATGAGGGATTTAGGGGTTTTATTCGATAGGCAGTTAACATTTATACCCCACATTGAAAACGTAATTAAAAAAGCCTCTAGAATGCTTGGGTTTGTAATAAGGAATGTAACCTGCTTTCGTCGCTGTAGGACCAAAATCTTACTTTATAATTGTTTGGTCCGTAGCACATTGGAATATTGCGGCACTGTATGGAGACCTCATTATGCTACCCACACACTTAGATATTAGAGAAAGGGTCCAAAAACGTTTTGTGTGGCACTTGGCTTATTCTTCTGGGATAGCTAAAAAGAAACGGTCGTATAAAGAGAGACTCCTGCATTTCAAAATGATATCCCTACAAAAAAGAAGAGATTTATTAGATGCATCATTTTTATTCAAGGTTCTGCGATATCAAATTGACTGTCCGCAATTGTTGAGCAGGTTCCAACTTCGTGTGCCTACAAAAATCCCACGAGCTCCTATAACCCCATTACGTCCTCCTTTGCGCAGAACCGTTCTGGGCGCTAACTCTCCTATACCACGTCTGTGCAAATTATTAAACAACTGCAGTGATTTGATCGATGTGCACTCGGACTCACTTAATAAGTTCAGAAGTATTGTAAATAATGTGTGAAATCTTTCTGTGAAATTGTTTTACATGTTTGTCCTTATTTTCAATTTGTATTTCAATTCTTTTATGATTTCGTTTTTAATTCTGTCTACAATTTAACTTGATAATAATCTATATGACTGTTAATTCAAGGGTGTTTTTAGGTAACAATGAACGATTTTGTATTTTAAATATAATACTGTTTAATTCCATTCTAACAATGTTTCCGGCTGATTTTGATTTTGATTTTGATCATGATTTGATTTTATTTTTATTTTTATTTTCATAAGATATATCCGTATGAATTTAGATCAATCACGTTGTAAATTATTTTTTAAGGTTTTGAATTATGATGCTTTTTATTTATTTTTGATTATATTCTGTTGAATGTTAATTTTAATTTTGTTGTATTTAATTTTTAACTATCTTGAATTTGTTTAACTTTTAATTTTATTATGATTTTAATTCAATGTTTTCGAGTATAATTTTGCTTCGTCCTCAACTGTGTTTCTGCCTGTGATTTTGATGTTTTAATTCAATTTTCAGTTTTAGTTTGGCCTGGGGAGCCTGATTGTACTGTGTGTATCAAATATCCTATAATTTTAAGTTTTATACATTTAATCAATATTTAGTGCATGATGTGCTTACCTGTAAGAGATTGATACACTAGACCCGATTTGATTCAATGTAACACAGAATTGTTTGAGTGTACTCAATTGTTGGTGAGCCAAATAAATAAATAAATGAAATAAATAAATATGTGTACAAAGTTTCATGATGATCGGTTTAGTAGTTTTCGCGTGAAAGCGTAACAAACAAACTTACATTCACATTTATATAATAAGAAGGGATTTATTTAATAGATGTTTAGGTAAACAAAACGAAACGAAACGTCGTTGTATTCTTTTACACCGCTCACACACCAGGAAATACTGGATCTTTTTGTATAAGCAAATCTCTCCCTAACTAATTTAGGTAAACGAAACGAAAAGAAACGTCGTTGTTTTTTTTTACACAACTCACACTCCAGGAAATACTGGATCTTTTTGTATAAGCAAATCTCTCACTAACTAATTTAGGTAAACGAAACGAAACGAAACGTCGTTGTATTCTTTTACACCACTCACACACCAGGAAATACTGGATTTTTTTGTATAAGCAAATCTCTCCCTAACCCGGAAAATATAATTATATGTAAAATAGCTTTGTATAAACAGCAATCAATCGATTTGTAGTCCACATCACACAAACGATATGATAGCCGCTCGTTAACTAAATTCCGACTGCTCATTTGTGAATGCCCCTAGTAGCTCGCACAAAGTTATTTGAATAGGTTGATTTACATGAGATCAATGTCTGTTTATTTAGTTTATTGTTTAATTGTCTGCTGGGCAAAGCCCTCCCCCATTCCTCCCACGAAGTCTTTTCGGCCCATACTCCAAATCAGGCCTAGTACGCATCCAAATCCTAGTGGATACCAAAGACGCCAAGTTTAAATTGAATTTGAATCCACCAAACCACTCCCTTTCAAAGAGAGGCCATGTCTCAGCAGTATATGAACATTAAAAAAGGCAAGTTAGTTCACCATCGGCAGTTACGTTGTTTACCAGTTGCAGGTGATTAGTGACCATGCAGTAACCGTCGAGCGATTCTAGAAACCACGATTTCTTGTTGTAATTTCATATTTCAATTCAAATGGGTGTAAAAATGGGTACCCTTACACATTCACTGCATGTCCACTAAAAAGAGACAATAGTTAAACAATCGCTTTGAACCAAGCGTGGCTCATGGGGCAGGAAAAGGGTTAAGAAGCTGACAGAGACTTGTACCGTCATTCCGTTTTTTGTTGTTGTTCTGGGCCATATTTCCAGATACCTTCTTGTTACGGAATTCCAACTTTAACACATTCTTTTAATTGTTTTACGTTTACTTGAAATACCTCTATGATCCCCGTACTGTTGTAATGCACCCATCACCACAATGAATGCTTTACATTGAGCTCTACTGGAAACTGTAATTAATGACACCAAAAAAATTGTGTATCTCAGCAACACTTTTTTGTAAAGTTGCTTAGATTAATACAGAATGCTTGGTTGACGACTTCAAGTAAGGCTGTTCAGACCATATACATTTAAAACTATCGAACACGTTTTAAAAAAAACATACCGGTATCGAAATAGTTTTTGCCACTACACCGATTGTCATCCTGCATACCTGTACCCGCGCTTAAAGTAGCATTGTAACGAGTAGTTACTTTACGGGCTTAAAAGTAAAGAACTTCACTCTTCTTTGCGTAAATTATTAATAGTCTAAAGGTTTCACACGGAAGCCATTCACAGTAATTCAAAAGGAAGCTGAATTTGAATGTTGCACTTGAATACAGAAACCAGGTTTCTTGCTTAACCAGTTTGCTGCTTCAAAGCCTAGTATCTTAAGGGTGGAAAACACCTCTTAACGAAGCCAAAAATCACTTGTTCTGCCCGTCATTGCGATATTTTTTTTGTTCTACACCATACCTGATGATGATGGTCAAACTTCCAACTATTTGACAAGTTTTTTTTTAATACAAGTTTTTTTTGTGTCGTGAAAAAAGTTTGGAGTATGAATGTAGATGGGTATTTGAGTAGAGGAAGAGCAAACAAACGATGGATGGACTGTGTTAAGAATGATATGGCAAGAAAAGAAGTGTCTGATGAGATGACGAAAAATAGAAAAGTATGAAAGAAAAAGATATGCTGCACCACAGATAAATTGGGATAAGGGCAAGAGAATGATGACAAGTTTTTATTGAGAGTTATAGTTATACAACTCCACAACCCCCGTACTATTCAATCCATCCATCAGCACAATGTTTTGTGTGCGTTACGTTGAGTTCTACCACAAAAAGTGATGGTTCACCCCAAAAATAAAGTTCTTCCAAGCAGAAATGGCTTTAATAATTAATCACAAAGTGGCATATCACCTGTCTGTGTCCCACGCAATCGTTATGATTATTAGGTGGCGAAGTAAGTATTAGTAACACAGGAAGAAGCCCATTGTACACCAACTGTCGTCATAAGTATGTAGTGCCTAAGAGTGCTTACATAAAGAAACAGGTTGTCGGTACAGACAAATCTGTACGGGTCGGTACCGATCGGTACAGTGTTGACTCGCATAAAGAAACAGGTGAATCTGTCCTTAGTGACACCAGTAAATGCTTAAACCCGTTTGGCTCGGTCCAGGTAGTCGGCACCGATAAGTTACAACCTGTTTCATCATAAGTGAGTTAGTGTCCGACCGATGCTTCGGCTTCGGCTTCGGCCACCTTCGGCTAAAAAAAGCACCTTCAGCCAAACCTTCGGCTTCGGCCAAAAATTAGCCGAAGGTTTGCAAGTTGTCAAAATTTGAAATTTACTGAACAATGCTAGAGCGAGACGGAGAGTGCGCAGAGCAGAGCAGCGTTTCGCCTCACCACAGCGCTGCTGGCCCGAACGCATCGAATAATTTATTACCTACTTATATACGTTAGTTACTCGGCTCGTAATTGGGCTAAATCTCTAAAGCTCTCAGAATATGTAGTATATTCTGAGATTATAATAACTATCGCATTTCTCAAGGTCATCCATCACCTTCGGCTTCGGCTTCGGCTTCGGCCGAAGGTTTTGGTGAACACCGATTAATCGGCTTCGGCTTCGGCTTAGGCCAGAATTGCACCTTCAGTCGGACACTAAAGTGAGTGAATAGAATATATTGAAATGTTATACCTGCGCCGGTCGGTACCGACCCGTACAGATTTGTCCCGGAAACCTGTTTCTTTATGTAAGCACCCTAACACTACTAATCACTATGAACGCCGTGAGGCTGCGACCAAGGAGGCGGCGTACGTTTGTTACTGGCCGGTGCTGCGACACTCTATAATATTTATTTTTTGCTTTGACATTGTCTGTCACTTCTCGACTAAATATTTCTGACATGTTGTACTATAATATTTCTTGTTAATTTCGTAAGATAAAAATATTTTTGTTAAGTTCATAAATTGTACATACATTTTCGTGTAAATAGTTTTCAGTACGTTTTAGACTTTTTATTTCTGCTCTCCGCACAACTATCGGTAGCACCTTCTCTATATTGAGAGGCCCGCCACGCGCGTCTTCAAGTATATTCTCGCTTTTTCTCGTCTTTAAAGAAAGTTTAATAGTATTTCTTTTCGAGCTTTTAATTTACTAAAAATAACTCTTATGCTCCGTTACTGCCCAAAACTGTAAATTGACCGGGCAAACCGTTATTTTTTGTAACGATTTTTATTTAATTATTTAAACAAAGACTATTTTTTTTTAAATCAAAATAAAGTCTTCTTCCAGTGAAAATTCTTATATATTTAAAGTACCTACCTTCCATGTGTTATAGCCATGGGACGGCCGTCTACACTAATATAATAAAGAGAAAAGATAAGATTTTTTGCTTGTTTGTTGCGATTTAACTCTAAAACTACTCAACTGATTTAAAAAATTCTTTTACCGTTATAAAGGCACGTTTTTACTGAGTTATATAGGCTATATTTTATCCCCGTACTCCCACGAAAACGGGAGCTACGAGGGTAAAACCGCGTGACCTCCGCTAGTATAATTTAAATAGCACAGTCATGGCAATCAATAGCTAATAACTGCTTTACCCTCAAAGCGATGTTGATAAGTGGCGGTTAAACGGCATTTGTAATGAATGACCACTTAATGACGGCCACACGCATCAAATAACATGCCTGTGTACATAACCTGTAAAGTATTTAGGGTGATTGGAGGATCAATTCTATTTATGTGGGAATCGGTTGTCTTGGTATGGGCTTGTGATGAGGAGGAATGAGGAAAACGTTGCAAGGTAAGTTTTGAGTATGAAAAGCTTTATAGCCATTCCTTATACCATTCTACCAGTCCTCATTCCCCTACTATTATGAGTAAAGAACAGTATGAATAGCTTTATAGCTATTCCTCATCGCATTCTACCAGTCTTCATTCCTCTACTTACTATTATGAGTAAAGAACAGTATGAATAGCTTTATAGCTATTCCTCATCGCATTCTACCAGTCTTCATTCCTCTACTTACTATTATGAGTAAGGAACAGTATGAATAGCTTTATAGCCATTCCTCATCTCAATCTACAAGTCTTCATTCCTCTACTTACTATTATGAGTAAAGAACAGTATGAATAGCTTTATAGCCATTCCTCGTCTCATTCTACCAATCTTTATTTCCCTACTATTATGAGTAGAGGAAAGTATGAATAGCTTTATAGCTATTCCTCATCCCATTCTACCAGTCCTCATTCCCCTACTATTATGAGTAAAGAACAGTATGAATAGCTTTATAGCTATTCCTCATTGCATTCTACCAGTCTTCATTCCTCTATTTACTATTAAGAGTAAAGAACAGTATGAATAGCTTTATAGCTATTCCTCATCGCATTCTACCAGTCTTCATTCCTCTACTTACTATTATGAGTAAAAGTGAACAGTATGAATAGCTTTATAGCCATTCCTCGTCTCATTCTACCAGTCTTTATTTCCCTACTATTATGAGTAGAGGAAAGTATGAATAGCTTTATAGCCATTTTTTGAGTAATGACTCATCCCATTCTACCAGTCTTCATTCCTCTTCTATTATGAGTAGAGGACATTTTCTGCGACAGTATACAGAGTCTCAGGCAAAAATTGTTGGAAATTCATTTGTAGTCAGCTTTTAATCACATTATTATTTGAATATTCCATTTCTCACTTCCTTTTCTTGTCACCACATCGCTTGCAACTTTGTTTATCTTAATAAAAATATTTTTAATGTTAGGAATTAAATCGTATATTTCTTAGTTATATGTGTGTTATAAGTAGGATAGTTTTATAGTAATTATAGTTTTATTTTCAAATTTATTTTATCATAAGAATCTATGTCAATTATTTTAATCATTTTATTAATTCTATGTTTTAATATCCTACCAAATATTATAAATATTGTATCATTTTTAATAGCCAAATTTAATTGTATTAAGTATTTTTAATTTTATAATAATCAGTGGCTCAATTTGTTACTTAATTGTGAATGCTGTGGTCTCCTATAAGTGAAGGAGTACACCTACCAAATACTTTGTGATTTTATTAACTAAAAATGCTTTGTGTATTCTTTTGTTGGAGATCCTTAAATAAATAAATAAATAAATAAATAAATTATGAATACCTTTATAGCCATTCCTCATCCCGTTCTACCAGTAATCATTCCCCTACTATTATGAGACAAGGAAGATCATTATATTACAGCCAGTAGGTAACTACATAACTTACATAAGTAACCGCAGAACATAAAAACCACTACAGTCCATACAAAAATACAAAATGAAAGAATGTTCCTCTTTCATTCCCAAAACTAATTAACTTTGACACGCATTTTTTGTTGACACAAATAAAGCTATCTCGTGGCTATCGCCGCTTTAATTAAGTGCGAGTATCACGCTTATGTACTCAGAGATAAGGTCCCTTCCGTTGTAACACTTTGTTACAAGGACGGTATAATAAATAACACACATTCTCTCTATGTTTAATTTTATCCCCAAACCTAGGAATCTGATGTTTTTACCCGATTATAGCGAAGCCAAAAGAAAGTTTACGATTTCAACACGAACTATGTATGGATGTCTGTATTGTGTAAGTGGATTCGAACCCAGACAGGCAATTCGCCTGTCTGGGTTTGTGTAATTTATATCATCACCACTGCTCTCAAAACGGTGAGGAAACCGGCATGTCCTAGAACCAAAAAAATCGAAGACATGTAACTTCTACCAATCCGCACTGGGCCCGCGTGGTGGATTATAGTCTCTCATAGAGAGGAGGCCTATGTCCCAACAGTGGGAACATTAATAGGCTGATGATGATAATGTTTGTATTGACGTACATTCCTCCGTAGGGCCTAAAATACATTCTATTATGGTGAATAAAGTGTCAATGATTTCGTTATTATAGTCATAGGCTACATTTCAACGGCTAGCCGTCCGTCCGTCTAACGACGACGACAGGCCGTGTCGACGGCGCGTTCGTGTTCCACGCGCGCCTCAAAGAGATGTCAGCATAAGGGGAGGGGCCCGCAAGGGCCGAAGCCTGCCGGGGTTGCGGGCCTGTTCGAAAGAGATACCGCGGCCCCGGAACATAAAGGGCGAGGAAGGAACATGGATGGGTTTTAGTCAGTAAGAGTCTGACACTCCCTCCCGCTCCGCCCAGAGTGGGAGAAGTCTATTGATGATTTCCCAGGCTAAAAAAAAAAAAAAAAAAAAAGAGGCTACATTTCAACTGACTTCAGGAGTCGATTTTACCTTGTAAACCCCGATATTAATAAGAGCGTAATTTATTCTTGTTTGACTCAATATCTCGCAAGTTACAAAAGACATACGAGTAAGTTGCTAAAACACGTTGGTGCCTAGTTTTAGTAGTGTTAGAGTCACAGCTGATGAGGTTTTGAATTTGATTCCTAGGTCGTGCAAAGTATTATGGAAATTTTTGCAACAAGATGTTTTCAGTAACATCTGAATCTGGATTTGTGCCCGATTAACTTAAGCCAAAGGACTTCCTGGCGAAATGTAGATTTACTATTGATACAACTCTGCCTTGACGTGGAGTTTTATTCATCATCATCCCCAAAGTGTCGCCACATTGACCGGTCCCGTGCGACTCGCATCCACCGGATTCCAGCAACCTTCACCAGGTCATTGGTTTACCTAGTGAGAGGTCTTCCAACACATCGTCTTCCGGTTCGCAGTCGCTACTCCAGAACTTTTCGGGCCATCGGCTATCCGTTCCGCGAGCAATATTTTTGTTTGGTAATTCTTCGGGCTACGTCGGTGACATTGGCTCTCTTGCGGAGTTACTAAGATCCTACTAACTTATTGCGGAAGAAATCATGACTCTGTGACCAAAGTCTCAATATCGCAACCACTCGTTTGTACGACTTTTGTAAAACTAACAGTGGTTGGATTTTATGGGACGTATTTATTGAGTTCCTAAAGGTGTGGTGAATACAAAAGTTATAATAGATAGCGATTTCTTCTTAATTTTTTTTTTGTTATGAAATTCGACGAATTTTGTATTGTGGCAGAATAGTATGCATTCATTAAACGTCAATTTGTCCTGTTTATTTGTTCATCAGAAAATCCGACCCCTACAATTTTCTCGGATGAAAATGTATGAATGAATTATAGAATCCCAGCAAATTAAAACTTCGTTTCACCCAAGTTGTACCACAATAATAGTACCTTAGTAGACACCACACCACACCGTTGATCCTTACCTCGGTAAACAGAGACAAGTAGTCGCAAGCATTACCTACTTAAAACTTAGTTTATATTTATAACTTCATACTTCACTGTACTTTACGGAGTAATGCAACTAAGAGCGTAACTAGAGCAAACTTATTTCATAATAATAGGCTACCTACGTAATTATAACTAGAGAAGTAGAGATGTTCCGGAGCTTCAACTCCGACTTCGACATGTTGGAACTTTCGATTTCGATCATACATAATTTTTTCGTATTGGAACGAACGAATGACTTTTTTTCGTTTAAACATTTACCGACTAAAACCCTTCCATGTTCCTTCCTTGCCCTTTATGTTCCGGGGCCACGGTAACTCTTTTGAACAGTCCCGCAGCCCCGGCAGGCTTCGGCCCTTGCTGGAATTTGAGGCGCGCGTGGAACACGGACGTGCCGTCAACACGGCCTGTCGTCTTAAGACGGACGGACGGCAAGCTAGCCCATAGCTCACCGTCATTGATCTTACACCTACCGACTCCGGTTCCGTTACTTTTAAATCGGAGGCTTTAACCGAAGGTCCACCAGGTTCAATAGCCAGCGAACCACTTTATAGTGATGCTGGCCAGATCTATAACGCGTTAAGAAATACATAGATTGGATGGAGACAAAGCTGCAAGGCTATTGTTTAATAAATATATTTTTCACTTCTCATGCTCTAAAAGTACGCCATTATAGCCCTACGAAGCGGGATTAAAGTGACCGTTTATTCCCTAGGGAGTAAAAGGTAATTTAAAAATGGAACGATCTTTTACTCTGAAACATGGTCACAAAAGAGTAACTTGTCCAAGGTTTTATTTAAATTTCGAATTGGCTTGCAAATAGAAAGCGGTATATTGAAAAAAAAAAACAAATGAACTCTTCAACGCGTGAATGGTTGTCTGTGTGCATCGTTGATTTTGAAAAAGTATGTGGAATGCCTCTGTTGCTAGCCGCTGCAGTAATATAGGTACTATAATTATCTGTGGAGTGTGGATCATCTTCATTGCGAGAATGTTGAGAGTTTGTGTTGTGTTTTAAATTGTTAATCTGTGACTGACCTGATAGAAGAAAATCTGAATGCTCAGTTCAGAAGTTTAGTCGAGTGTAAATTTTTTCGGTTTTAAATGACTACTTTTCTCGCACTCGAAGTGAAAAGTACAGTTTGTACCTCGAGACTAAACGCCAATTTGATATACCCTCGCTTTCATTGCCTCCCTCGCAAGCTCGGGAGTCAAACCACCTCGGGTATATAATGGCTTCGTTTAGTCTCTCGTTATAAAATATACTATTTTGCTATTTCTGGAGCCAATTAAGTTGATTTAAGCTAACTATCATAAAAAAGTGATGATTTATATTTGTGAGGCCTACCTACATACATATGTATGGGTTTGTTATTTATAATTGAAATTAAGGAAACTACGACTATAATTAATGTTTGTACTATTTTATTTTATTGCGTGCCCTTCACATATTTCTTCTGTCACCATCTCCGATACCGCCTGCGACACCGATTCCGGTTCCGGTTCCAGTTACGACTCCGAAAATTCAAATTTAAAATCTCCGACTCCGACTTCGGTTCCTTTAAAACCACTTCCGTGACATCCCTATATTATAACAGTTAGTAAAGCAGTTCATACCGAAATACAATATTCTGTGCATGACTGAATTGGTATCAGTATCATGCAAGTGTACTTGAAATTCAACTCCTGTGCTATATGAAACACTATACAGCTTTTGCTCTCTGCTTTACTCCCGATATGCACGGCAATTAACCCACGGGAACAATTTTAATGTACCTAGCATATATGACACTTGGAAATAGCTACTAGCTATCCGTTAGTGAAAGAATTTTCGAGATCGGATCAGTAATTCCGAATTACCTCTTTAGATAAGATCTATCTGTTCAGGCAGATACTCATCACTATGAATGACTTTTACTATGGTATCAAACCCTGAATTCGGTATAAAAAATTTGCAATATGTTAAAAAACCAGCCAGTCTGAACTGTGACCTCCTGTCGTTTGACGGCTTTTGGCTGAATTCTAAAAGCCATAGCACCAAAGAGGTGATAAAACTTAAAAACTTTTCTAAATATTCCAATCTTACTTCTGTTCTCTGTTTTACAGACCATAGAGTCAAAATTATGTTCAAATAAAAATCGAAATTTAAAATGATTGTGGAGGAATTTCTTTTTTTTTTTTACTAACATGGTTTAAATTCCGTTCCTATTTCAAAAAGTGAATTACACATTTCATGTGGAAATAGAGCAAAGTAAGCAATGTCTTGAAATAATATTAAACAATTTTAGGTCTAATAGAATAAAACAATGAAAAAGTTTTATTTGGAAACATTTATTTTTATATACTTAATACAGGTCGTGATCAGTGTGTGTCTGATATCGATCGGTGTCGTGCCACTCGGTCACTAGCTCTACTGCCATACTGCCAACATATTGATTTTAACCACAAGCGTTTAGACATCTACCATTGTTACCAACGACTAAATATTAGCAGTTGTTCACGGTTACTTTACTTGTGACATAAACCTTATGCCAATGATAATAAAGGTCACTGTAATACAAAATCAGAGGTTAAATAATATTGAAAGGACAGTAGCCGATAACGTGATATGCCTGATTCCTGAATAGTTTATAGGTAGGTAGTGTCTTCTAGTTTGAAGAACGGAATTTAATTGTATAGTACCTTGTTAATGTGTTTTATTGTAATACTTGATTGTTTATTATCGGCAGGCTATAACGATTTGACCTTTGACATAAACGTAACTAACCTGATTCAGATTTGTATAGTGAAGCCATAGAACGTAAATAATTTTACTTTATCATTACAAATTTTAACCTAGAAAGCATTTTTCTTTGGATATTCAATATCCAAAGAAAAATGCTTACTTTTTAATTTAATTTACTGGTTGAAACGCGTTGCATGAAACCATACAAGGACGAAATTTAAAAAATCGAACGATTCGAATTCGAATGTTCAGCGTTCGAATTTGCATACAAAGAATAAATGTTGCCATTTTTCATCTAAGAACTTCTACTATAAATAGTTTGATGACGTAACGTCCCATACATTTAAATATAACCTGCGTGAGTTCCCGCTCGAAACTAATGGCTGTTGCCAAGGCACCACAACACGCGATTCATCATTTAGGAGGGGCTGCAACAAAAGAAGCCTTGATTTATTTAGTGGGATTAGTGGGAAATATCCACAATAGCAACACTTATTAATCAGACGGACGGACGTGACATTTGCTTTGCTAAATGATACCCTAAGTACTTCGCAATTTCTTGAAAAGTCGACTGTGGCTTGGAAATTACTGCAATGATTACAGTCTGTATTGCTGGTTTCAATTTTTGGAAACTATTTATGTCTTATCTTAGATATTTTATGATTAAAACTATAAACTGATATAAAACACTTTATATCTTAACGAGTGTCTGTTTATATAAGTTTATTTACTCAGTAAAGTCCTTTTTTAGGTACAAAAGTTAAAAGCATTCTCTGACATTTAGTGCCATTAGTGCCATAGTGACATTTATGGCAAATACTGGGTCTGTTAGCAGTAAATAATGATCATCATAATTCAATAATTAACATGATCAATTTCCTACCACAGCACACAATGTGCTCTTAATGTGCACGTCTTTCTACATCGTTCTCACATATATGTATAATCACAACATGAATGATGTAACCAAGATTTTGTAACAATATTTCGATTGAAAAGAGTGTCCATGGAGTTTCTTGCCCGTTCTACGCTAGGGAATGGGCAACTACAGTACTTTCTCAAGTTATTATGCCTTGTGACTGTGACTGTAGCTTTGATTTAGTTTTGTATTTTTGACATTCAAAAGTGCCGTAATGGTCTAATTGAAATAAATGATTTGAGTTGAGTTGTATGTAATAATTTTTTAAACTAAATCATTTCAAAACGTAAGAAATATTCACGTAAACTATTCCGTAAACCATCAAATAAATACATATAACAAAAAGTTTAAACTAGATCCCGTAATAAGTTGCGACATAAAACCTCACAATCTCTTAGTCAGCGTAATTTATTGTGCACATACATTTGTGAAAACTACTGTAAAATGACCACCTACGGGTCACAAGAGAATATCTTCCCAACTAGGTTGGCATATTTTTACCGCAGTCTAACTAAATAAATTAAATATTCTACTATCTTCCTTTAATCCCAGAGAGCATCCAAGATAAAAACAGTTGGTAGTAAAGTGCTACAAAGAGTGTGAAAGATCTCCCTTTATGATGAACAATATTTTATGACAGTCATCAATGGTACCCAATCGGAATATTTAACAGACCTAATGCTCGTTTCGAACGAAGATATCATGAAAATGTTCAAGTTAATGGCGAATAAAATGGTGATGTTTGGTGTCGTTATTATTTTTAAACGTTTCATAAAATGCTGAAGAGCTCATACTTATTTTTATTTATGACAATAACAATGACCAACTTCATAATAGCAGTCTATGGTTTTAAAATAAATATTTTATGTTTACATTTATTTTACCGCAAAATAGTTGTTTGAAAAAAATCGGCCAAGTGCGAGTTGGACTCGCCAATGAAGGGTTCCGTAGCAGCAAGTAACTTAATTTAATTATGTTCTTGTAGTTCGTTGTTTATTTTTATATTTAAGTTGATTGAATGAAAGGTAAATTGCGGTTTACGATTTATGACGTTTTAAAAAAAGCTACTTACTAGATTTCGTTCAAACCAATTTTCGGTGGAAGTTTACATGGTAATGATGTACATATCTTTTTTTTTTGTAGTAACAAGAAGTTACAGGGTTACACACATTTTACCTCTTTGGAAGTGTCTCTCGCGCAAACTATTCAGTTTCGAAAAAAATGATTTAGTAACCTCAATATTATTTTTGAAGGCCTATTCATAGATAAGTATATTGCCTAATATTCCAATTATGAACTTTTTTAAACGCTTCGTTGTTTACTCATGAATATGTAAAAACAATTGCGTGTAATCGTTCGTTTTTTTAATTTGTGACAAACTCGTACATAAACGACTAATGCCCACTATGAAAACAGGGTAGGTACCGGAAAAAACCAAAGAAAAATAATTGTGATATATGATTTAATAACAGATTTCATTCTTGTACCAACATTCTGTTGTATTTCTTGCTGAATATTTGCGATAAATCATAGCAGTCGCATAATCGCGTTGTTATTTATTATGCAAGGTAAAGTTATCCTTTGTTTTATTTCTTTGGATAAGTATTACGTGACTGCAGGTAGCGTGGCACGTGGTTGTTAGGGTGTGTTCAGACCTGGCAAATGCGCCGCTCGCGAGCCGCTTGTGAACTGGGCGCGTGTTGCTCGCGTGCGGTTACAATCTACGTTTGGTGCCGCTCTAGTGCAACTCCGGTAAGGCTCAAGTGGGGCATACAGCTCGTACGCACATAGCTTCTTTTGCTTTTGAACTATGACTAGGTACTATGAGCCTCAGTTGTGAATTTGCTTCTGAAGATGTCGGACCATACGTCACAGCATTCGCTCACCTCTTTCCCAGCTCGAGTACGGCGTGTAGCTTGCACGCAAGTGCGAACATGAACTACACGTGCGCAGTTTCCACGCGGCTCGCGAGCGGGACATTAGGCTGCCTGTCCACTGAAGCGAAGCGGGGTTGCAAAGCGCAGAAATGGGGAAATATTATCCAATAGAATTTCATACAGCGAAGCTGGTATTTTTTGCAATTTTATTGGTTAATATTTATCCTTTTCTCCGCTCCGCAGCCTATCTCCGGTGCATTTGCCAGATCTGTACGCACCCTTACATAAATGATGTCAAAGAAGGCAGTATCCCCACTAGTGTTGCTATTTTCGGCCGGAATAACTTCACCATATATAAAAAATAATGATCGAATAACTGTAAAAATATGCAGAATACAAAAATACGAATAGATAGGTAACTGAAATTCTGTATTCTATTACAAATTCCGTGGAACAAAACTGTAAACATTGAGAGAAAATGTTTGAATAAAATTAATCAAACTTTTTGGGAAAACGGCCATTGCAGTTTTTCTGTGTGGATTTTGATTTCATTATAACTTTTGTGTGGAGTTTAATTGAGGTGTTCAATTAATTAAATTAAAAAGAATTATTTGGTCTACAATAATGTGATTGAGTTAATATTAACAATCTAACTTACTAAGTACTTATTATAAAAGCGAAAGTTGGGATGGATGAATGCTACTCAATCACACCAGAACAGCTCACGAACGAGTCCAAGTTCGGTTCAACTTCCGCGCCATAAGTATCGACTCAACTTCGACCAAAGTAATTAGCACTCGATGCACGCCGAACATGCACCAGCATCGGCCATTGTGTACATCACCATCGGCCATTGTGTGCAGGGCCATTACCTACAAGTTAATGACGTCAGGTGGCCCACTTTATAGGCCCCGCGCTTATTTTTATCGAGGCAATTTCAGAGTATTGACTTTTGGTGTCGTTTTAATTCACGACTATTTTATGTTCTTTTTCAACCGACTTCCAAAAAGAGGAGGTTATCAATTCGTCTGTATTTTTTTGTTTTTTTTTTTTGTTTTGTTTTTGTTACCTCAGAACTTTCAACTGGGTGAACCGATTATGATGATTCTTTTTTTATTTGAAAGCTGGTGCTTGTCGTTTGGTCCCATTTTAATTTGCTGAAGATCTGATTCTGATCTTCCGAGATATACAACTGGAACTCTTCAAAAATAGACGGCAAATCTGCAGTAATTGCTGCAATCGCTTGTAGGTTCATTGTTCATACTATATCATGACGTAACATCACGCCTGTATGCTCTGAGGGGGTACGCAGATGTGTACAATACTCCCAGATTTCGACAATGTTTGTTGCCTCTGCACTTTCGACTGGGTTAACCGATTTTGATGATTCTTTTTTTATTTAAAAGCTAGTGCATTCCGTGTGACCCCATTTCAATTTGGTTAAGATCTGACGCTGATCTTCGGAGATATCAATGGAACTCTTCACAAATACACGGCAAAGCTGCCGTAATTGCTGCAATCGCTTGGTTGTTTATTGTTTATGTCATAGTGACGTAACATCACGCCTGTTTGCTCTGAGGGAGTACGCAGAAGTGTACAATACACCCAGATTTCGACAGTTAGATGTGTTAAGTTCCATTTAATGGGATCCTGGAGATATAGAGGGAATTCCTTTTATAGGCACACCAGAAGCGATTTGGGTGGTTTTAGGAAGAGTACGTTCTTGGAGTGATCCCATTCCAATTTGGTAAAGATCTGATGAAGAACTTCGGAAGATAGGCGACGGGAACTCCTCAATAAATGATAGCAAATGTACTGGGATCGCTGAAAGCTCATGTCTCTCCATTGTTTACACCAGTTCATAACAAAAATCACGCCGTTACGCTGTGAAAGGGTAAGCACATATGAACCACTAAAAAGTGAAAAATAAAAACTTTTTTGCAAAAAATATAACCGACTTCACACAAAAAAGTGAAAAATAACTTTAGCTTCAGAAGTCGGTGACAAAAAAACTAAATCAATCAAACAAAGGTCACCGACTTCTGAAGCTAAAGTTATTTTTCACTTTTCTGTCTGAAGTCGGTTATATTTTTTGCAAAAAAGTTTTATTATCATTTGATTCCAACATCTCCCGAAGATGACTAATTTTCAACCGACTTCCAAAAAGAGGAGGTTATCAATTCGTCTGTATGTTTTTTTTTTTTTTTGTGTTTGTTACCTCAGAACTTTCGACTGGGTGAACGGATTTGGATGATTCTTTTTTTATTTGGAAGCTGGTGCTTGTCGTTTGGTCCCATTTTAATTTGCTAAAGATCTGATGCTGATCTTCCGAGATATACAATGGAACTCTTCAAAAATAGACGCCAAATCTGCAGTAATTGCTGCAATCGCTTGTAGGTTCATTGTTCATACCACATCATGACGTAACATCACGCCTGTATGCTCTGAGGGTACGTCTCTCTGTACACAGATGTGTACAATACTCCCAAATTTCGACAATGTTTGTTGCCTCTGAACTTTCGACTGGGTTAACCGATTTTGATGATTCTTTTTTTATTTGAAAGCTGGTGCTTTCCGTGTGGTCCCATTTCAATTTGGTTAAGATCTGACGCTGATCTTCGGGGATATAAATGGAACTCTTAAAAAATACACGGCAAAGCTGCAGTAATTGCTGCAATCGCTTGGTTGTTTATTGTTTATGTAACATAGTGACGTAACATCACGCCTGTATGCTCTGAGGGAGTACGCAGAAGTGTACAATACTCCCAGATTTCGACAGTTAGATGTGTTAAGTTCCATTTAATGGGATCCTGGAGAAATAGCGGTAATTCCTTAAATTTTATAGGCACACCAGAAGCGATTCGGGTAGTTTTAGGAAGAGTACGTTCTTGGAGTGATCCCTTTTCAATTTGGTTAAGATCTGACGCTGATCTTCGGGGATATAAATGGAACTCTTAAAAAATACACGGCAAAGCTGCAGTAATTGCTGCAATCGCTTGGTTGTTTATTGTTTATGTAACATAGTGACGTAACATCACGCCTGTATGCTCTGAGGGAGTACGCAGAAGTGTACAATACTCCCAGATTTCGACAGTTAGATGTGTTAAGTTCCATTTAATGGGATCCTGGAGAAATAGCGGTAATTCCTTAAATTTTAAAGGCACACCAGAAGCGATTTGGGTGGTTTTAGGAAGAGTACGTTCTTGGAGTGATCCCTTTTCAATTTGGTAAATATCTGATGAAGAACTTCGGAAGATAGGCGACGGGAACTCCTCAATAAATGATAGCAAATGTACTGGGATCGCTGAAATCTCATGTCTCTCTATTGTTTACACCAGTTCATAACAAAAAATCACGCCGTTACGCTGTGAAAGGGTAAGCACATATGAACCACTAAAAAGTGAAAAAAAAAACTTTTTAGCAAAAAATAAAACCGACTTCACACAAAAAAGTGAAAAATAACTTTAGCTTCAGAAGTCGGTGAAAAAAAACTACTTAAATCAATCAAACAAAGGTCACCGACTTCTGAAACTAAAGTTATTTTTCACTTTTTTGTGTGAAGTCGGTTTTATTTTTTGCTAAAAATTTTTTAGGGTTCCGTTGCCAAATGGCAATAAACGGAACCCTTATAGATTCGTCATGTCTGTCTGTCCGTCCGTATGTCACAGCCACTTTTTTCCGCAACTCTATGAACGGTTCACCCCTGTTTGGTATAACAACTTTTGATATAATTTTACTAATTCGAAGAACGTTTAAGAAAATAATCAGTTTAATACAGGGTGTTTGGCAGAACGTTGAACATACGAAAATGGTGGATAGGTGGGGTCATCTGCTACTTACTCAGCCCTAATTTATTTGGGTATTAAAAAAAAAACTTTTTTTTTTTTAATACCCAAATTTGTTTCACCACTTTCTTAACTTTAAAGTGTAATTAAAGTGTAAAAGAATAAAAAAATACAAAATATTGCCTGTTTTACCCATTTTTAATAAAAAATACACTTTAAAGTTGAGAAAGTGTTGAAACAAGAAAAAAAGAAAAAAAAATCTTTTTAAATACCTGGTGGGCCAGGGCCAAATAAATTAGGGCTGAGTAAGTAGCAGATGACCCCACCTATCCACCATTTTCGTATGTTCAACGTTCTGCCAAACACCCTGTATAATATCGATTAACATAATTTTCATTTCTTCGAATATTTATTTGCGATAACAACATTTTCGCTATCGATCAAAAAGCTGTTCATTCAATGTAATGTTTAGGTGGTATAACATGTATTTTATCAAATATTCAATTGATGAAATGATATGCAGAAAAGAAAACATTGTAAATAATTGCAATTTTTTTTTTTTTGAAAAAGAAAACAGTTAGACTAATCTTAAATTAAGTGTGATCGCTTAAAGTAAATCTAATTCTGTGTAAGTTTGAAAACATTTGCTAAAAATAAGGTTTTAGTGACAGAAACGAATCGCTGTAAATCCGACTTCACGTAGTCTTGTCTGCCCTACCCCTAGAGTGTAATTTAAGGCGCGTATACGAGCTAAATTAGCAACTCTATTTGTGGTGGTTCAAACTTCGTTTGAAATGCTGTTAAAATAAAGTTCTAATCAGCTTGCACTATAAAGTGATTGTTACGTCAGCCACTGCGGGCCAAATGGCGCGAAATGAGTGGTTTCGATCGATTTACAAAAAAAACTATTGATTGGATTAAAAAACTAAAACAGTATCATGCTAATATATTGCTTGTAGAATTATTTGCCAAAAAAACAGAATGATCGCATGCACATTAGTATGTTTTTAATTGTTTGAAAGATATTTTTAGAGGTAAGTTCGTGATTTCTTTTTATCGAGCCAAATTTATTGTGTTATGTTTTCAAAACAGTATCATGCTAGCATATATCCTGAAAAATATCATATATTTTTCTGGTCTTGTTCATAGCAGTGAATCACATACTTTTAGTAATTATAAAACTCGCGTTTAGCTCATGTAATCGCCTTAAAATCGCGTAGGCGCGGAGAAGCGAGGCGGCCTGCGAGTTGAGGTGCAGGTGGTTTTCACACTCGCTGCCGCGGCTGAGGCTGGCCGGCGAAGCCGGGGCCACCGCTGCTCTCCCGGAAGGCTAAGGCCAGGCGTAAAGGCTGTAAGTTCCAATATTCCATAACAATCATGACACTTTTCATGGATAAAATCAGCTAGCTCTAAATGCCGCTACTTAAGAACCTAACCTAAAAGATATAAGTAGTAGATGCGATATAAGATTAACGAACGTAAATCTGGTGGTTAGGACGAGCTCATAAATTTAATAACAGCAGATAATACGGTGTCTAGTTATCTTTACGAGGGGACCCGCAGTGATCGGACCTATAAAAATGAACTATAAAGAAAGAAAGAAAGAAAGAAAACATATTTAACAGTAACAAACACATAACAGTATAACATGCATAATACGTGGGGAATGTGAGGTTTGGTAATAAATAGTTGAAACGCTTAACACTAATATTACTTATGTTATGAAGTTGGAAGACTGTGGTGACGTAAGTTAATACTTGTCACTTACTTGCTTACTTCAGTAAAAGTAATAACTTTATTTTTATTAGCCTGTATTGTCCCACTGCTGGGTAAAGGCCTCCCCCATAGTCTTCCACTCCTCTCTACGTGCGGCTCTCCTTCTAAGTCGTCACGCCAGCGTTTTCTAGTTTAAGTAATTACTTATGCACCCATTTTTATGCAATAGACAAGGATATAAACGAAGTAAGAACTGTCAAAGAAAGCAATAATAAGAATAAAATTATAACTTTTGACAGTTATAACTTGAAGCAATGCTAAACTACTGAATACAAACGAATATTTACCCGAATACGACGCAGCAAAAAAAAGGGTTATTGGGTATAACTTATAACCCTTTTTCATTCTTAATTTATTCATATTATTGCTTTCTTTGACAGTTCTTACTTCGTCTAAATCCTTGTCTATTGCATAAAAATGGGTACATAAGTAATTACTTAAACTCAACTAACTACGTCAAATTCCAGGAAACGTATCTTACAAAATTACTGACAAAAAACTTTAAATAATTAAACATGAATTAAACCCAGTTTCTGGAACTAATATATCATCGAAGCGTATTATATGATAAAAATGAGGTTTATTTCCAGAATAAAAGTAGTTGAAATTGCTTTGAAGAGAAGCACTTTTTCGCTTGCATGCCAACATATTTATGAAACTTAGTTTTAAGTGCCATGAACTCGTGACGGTAATTATAGCTCGACTGGTCTCTTGAGGGTCATAAACGTTGTGTAGCGATGTTATTATGCGATACATCTTTTACTTAAGCTTTTCCCACACTACCAATAAATAAAGTTTGAAGTAGCAATAGCAAAAATATCAGGATGAAAATGCAATAATAACACTGGGTGATTGTAGTTCTTTTAAATGAATCGTTGAGTTTTTACAGAAGAAAGGTGTGTCAAACTCAGCAGTATGACAATTTCACATGAATCACATTTTGATTCCTATCAAAATTGATTGGTTTATTACACGACATAAGCCCGCTTGCACAAACGGCGCTAAATATTATTCAATGTTTTGTGGTGTAAACAAGCCTTGATGTTATGAAAACTCCGCCAAATTTATTAAAATATATATATATACAGGGTTATTTTTTGTTTATACTAAACCCGAAAAGGGGTCATTGTACTCATCATTTTGAGCAACTTTTTCTATGGGACGAACCGTGAAATCGCGAAAAAAAAATCAGCTGTTCCCTACATTTATGTTCGCATAACTCGTTAAAATGTAGGGAACAGCTGATTTTTTTTTTCGCGATTTCATGGTTCGTCCCATAGAAAAAGTTGTTCAAAATGATGAGTACAATGACCCCTTTTCGTGTTTAGTATAAACAAAAAATAATGTTGTATATTATCGCTACATATATATTTATTATTTTTCATAAGTGCGGCCTCTTACGGTTCTCACTCTCCTACCCCAAGGAAAAACCTACTGTCTTATATACTCGTAGAAAACGCAAAAGCATTAAACAAAAAATCCCCTAAGAGATCTCAGAGGTTCTTCAAACTACTCGTACAAAATACATTACCTCCCCGACTATAATATGAGCGGTATAGTCATTCCATTCAGGTTACTTAAACACGTGCCAGTATTAGGTTATTCCAGCTTACTAGGTCAAGGGGGAGTTGAGAAAAGTTAGAATTAGAAAATATGACGTCTCTCGCTTGAAGCAATTAAATAAAATTGTCTCTTCATGCTTCAAAGACTTACGAATTAAAAGGCTGGGATGGATAAGGGTTGTTTCCGAGAAATTTGAATATATTCTGGACAAATTCGTGAACACCTGCTTCTAGAAAAGCGCAAGATTGATTTATTGACGACCCGATTGGCGTAGTGGTAGTGACGCTGCCTTACGTTCTTAGAGTCCTGGGTTCGAATCCCGGTAGGAGCAAATGTTTGTGTGATGAGCACGGGCATTTGTTTCCGAGTCATGGATGTTTATATGTATAATAAGTATGTATTTACGAACAAAAAAGTATATATATGTAGTATATCAACTATCTAGTGTCCACGACACAAGCTTTGCTTAGTGTGGCACTAGGTGGCGCTGTGTGTTAATGTCCAGCGATATTTATTATTTATTATTATTATTATTCAACACTCGGTTCAGCGCCGACATTATGACGTTCATAGTTTTAAAGAAAACGGTCACATATTTTTAATTAAAGCCACATTACTAGTAATTACAACACTTTCACACGTTTTTATGCCTTGTGACAGTGACATGTAGCTTCGTCTTTTGTCTTTGTTTTTTTCTGACATTCAAAAGTGCCTGCTGTATAAGTGCTTCAAGTTTTTGAGCTTGCCATAGCTTACTAAATCTAAGTTATACCAGTAACAGAAAAAAGCACCAATAATCTTAGTTGATAAAGAGTCTTCAACGTATGTACAATTTCCAGAATTCTAGACACTATTCACTTCAGATCTGCCCATACATTATCTCTCGAAACTTCCAGATATAGTTCTGAAGAGATCCAATAGAGAGCATTTGTTCCTGTATGCCTGAACTACGCCACAGACTCACACATCTTCATAGCTCTGAGATAGATACGGATGTTGCTCTAACTAATGGATATCACTCACAACTTAAGAGCATTTGCTATTAGAACTGTTATTGAATGGCATTATGAACGAGATGGTTGTCAAATATCACAATGACGCTTTTAACGAAAAATTGATAGTGGTGTTTATAGTTTGGTTGGTGGATGTATTTTATTGGCATTGCTGCCAGGAGGTCTTGAGTCGCGCAAACTTTTATCGCATTTTTGAATCAACTATTTTTTAAATAGGATAACTTAGGAGAACTTCCGACATGTGGCCCCTCCTAATCGGTCACTTTAACATGTGAGGTCTACGTAACGTTGAGGGATAACCAACCCTTTGTTCCTGCAGTTAATACATTGAGGTTCCATAAGTCGCCTATGAAGAAACGCGTAGAACTATCTTTAAAAATAACTCTCTTAACGTCTCTGTCCAAGATTATGATGATAACAGCCGTGAGTGTATTAATGACACATTATTATTACATATGACCATAAACACGTTTCTATTATCTTCTATAGTAATATATTGACCTAATTACAATCAGCAGAGGATGATTAATTAATTAATTAATATTCCTACTACATTAATCACCCAAGAGTACAATAACCAAGATTACAGCTCACTAAATACCTGTTAGGAAATGAGGAGTGTTAAATATCTAGACTGGTTGTCAAACTTTTGGGCCACTGACTACCTGTAACGACTGTCAAAGGTTTACAAATGACAGCTGGGACAAACGACTTAACGTGATTTCCGAGGCACGGATGAAACCCGGTATGGCATAATGGCCACCCATCCATAGACCGACCTAGGCTTAACTTGGAAGATCAACCTGATTGTTTTTATTTAGTCACGAGCTCCTTTAAATATAAAAAAATAACATTTGATGGAAAAAAACCATATCAGAAAAAAAGTATTCCGAGCAGTCTACATTCCACAAAGTACCAGGAGACTAGGAATGCAAGGCGATGTAACAGAACTAATGGATGAAGGCAGATGGCCGCTCGTAAATAATGGTCAGTCTGCAAGATGTTCAGTGACGCGAAGCGACACAGAATTTAACTTGGAATAATTATTGCAATTTGTAGCCAAGTTTGACCAGGAGAATAATTTATACTTACCAGGAAAATCTTGAATCTAAGTTAACTCGTCACATTTTGTTAAGTCCATACATTGAAAGGGTATTCGCCACATACATAAAAAATATGTGTAAATTCGCCACAATTCTATTTTATCTCAATATTTTATTTCACACTAGCAGATGCCCGCGGCTTCGCCTGCCCGCTTCACAAATTATAAAGGATGTAAAACCTCTTAACGAAGCCAAAAGGCTCTTGTTCTCCCTGTCATTGCGATATTTTTTTTTGTTCTACACCATACCTATCCTTCTTATTACGGAGCTGATATTGGGAGTCAAAGTTACAACTTTTTTAAAAGTTTTTAGGTATTTAAAAACAATTTTTTATTCAGAATCAGAATCAGAATGCTTTATTTGTAAACATAGGTCAAATTATAATAATGATGATACAGATAGGTGGATCCTCTATGTTTTGCCCAGAGGCGTACAAATATATAATTTTAATGAACATTATCTTTAGGTACTTTAACAATAGTTCAACTTTTAAGATATCTTCTAGTGGTCGATTTTTATAAAATTATGTTAACTTTCACATTCGTAATAAAATCAATATTAAGAAATAGGTACATGGGTACATAGGTTATTTCAAATGCAATCAATATTTTTTACGTAAAGTTACTTAGTTTTATGTACAGAATGCTTGGTAGACGGCTTCGTGATGAGGTTGTTTACACCCTGTATACAAAAACCTTCCTCGAAAACCACTCAATCCATTGGAGAAATCAGCATGAAAATAAAAAAAACAGACAGACAGACACGGTGGAGGGCTTTATTTGGGTTATTGTACATTCGCTACAAAGTCAATTCGTCATACATTGAAAGTGTATTCGCCACATACATAAAAAATATGTGTAAATTCGTCACAAGTCTTCATAGGTACATAATTTTTGCACTATTTACTAGTAGCAAACAAACTTATAGGTTTTAGCGCTCGAAATGAAAATGATTTCTAAAATCTTTCTTTTCTCCTTCGCTCCTGCACATGACATGCTATCTTGCGCTCGCTCACTGTATCTATCTCGTTTTAGCCGGACTGCAGCAGTGGAGCTGGCATTCTTATCGAGGAAGCACAGCCTTTGGTAGATGAAGTACAACCCGTACGATCGAGAGCTGTTGGCAATATACGAGGCAATCAGGTCCTTCCGTTTCATGGTCGAGGCACGCGTATTCTACGTCACAATAACGGACCACCAGCCAATGACATAAGCGTTCGCAAATCCACGCTCAAACCAGCTTTCATGGCGAGAGAAGATCTGGGTCCAGGTTAAGTCAAAGCCAGCCGGTGTCACCGGGAGAGTGGTGTATCAAGTAGGCCGTAGTCTAAGATTAGCGAACTGGCCGGTGCAAATGCAAACAAACAAACAATCACATCTTTTCTCTTCATTATATTAGTAGGTATAGATTAGGCGTGTCGTACCGCGGCCTTAAAAACGATCAAAACCAGACACTGGTGTCGATTCTGTTGTGCACAAACTTAACTTAATTTAGGCTATTACTATCTTTTACTAAAAGGCAGTGCGAGAAAAGGACGACTATAGCTATCAACTAAGTTAGATATGTCAAACTAGTTTATGCCTTGCGCTTCACCGTGGTTTTAGTCGACATGTTTTCACGTGCACCTTTGTATTGTATTGTGTATTGTATAACGGGCTTATGTCCGCTATTCCACGTCAAGGCGCGTATTTTGCGTGCGGGTGGGAACTTCACTCGATCCATCCCAGCTCCCCAAAGAAGGCCAGCAGCGCCCCGATGTTGCCGACAATCTCGCGGAGAGTACCTGGACGACCGAAGTACTTTGCCCTATATGTTGCAACCGCTGGGCAGTGTAGAAGCACGTGGGCTGCTGTCTCGTCTTCCTCCATGCATGCGCGGCACAGGGGGCTGTCTGTGACTCCTATGACAAAGAGGTGTTTGTTAAAAGAGCCGTGATCGGTGATGGCGGCTGTAATTGTACGCAGCTGTGGCTTGCCTAAGCGCGCGTTTGGTGAAGCGGCCGTCGATGGCAGGAAGTGCCTCCTTGGCTTGCCTACACTCGCCGTGGTCAAGTCACAGCTTGTGGTGTATTTCACTAGTTCGTTTCCTTACCAGTGTGCGTAGGTATCCGAAAGGGAGTGGTGCGATGGGTTCTGGTCCCACCGCTACCATGCTCGATCCCCTTCTAGCGAGTTCATCCGCCGCGTCGTCGTTGCCGCGGGAATCGCTGTGTCCTTTGATCCAATGGATGGTTATGTTATTGAGATTACCAACCTGGTTCAGGCGTTGATGACACTCGTGTATTAACCCGGAGTTCACTGTGTGGTTGTTTAGAGCCAGCAGCACCGCCATGCTGTCCGACAGTATATGGATTGAGTGGCCCACAACGTTCCTGGCTATGATGGCCGATGCCGCCAGGGAAATGCCCATGCATTCTGCCTGAAATACCGTGTTGTGGGCCCCCAGAGGTGTGGCTATGTGGATGTTGAGGTCTTCCGAGAAGACTCCCGCCCCAGTGCCAGTACCTGTTTTAGATCCATCTGTGAAGATCCGTAGTTCCGCGGGGTTTAATCCCTCGCAGCGGTGGTCCTCGTGAAGCTGGATTTTGTATTTCTTGTCGAATACAAATTGCTTCGGTATCCGATCGTTATATGCTTTCGCCAAGGGGAACTCGCAATAGAATTCCTCCAGTATCGCATTGTGCTGCGTTGTCTTCTTACCCCAGAGCTGAAGTATTTTAAGGCGTACTGCCGTCATCGTCGCCTCCTGCTGTATGAACAGATGGAGCGGTGGGAGCCCCAACATGGCTTCGAGAGCAGCAGTCGGAGTTGTCCTCATGCAGCCAGTGATTGCCATGCAGGCAAGCCTTTGCAGGCGCTGCAGCTTGATGGATGCTGTACTTAGTTTAGTGCGTGGCCACCAGACCACAACCCCATAGGCAATCATGGGTCGGATCACCGCGCAGTATATCCAGAGTATAATTTTCGGGGATAGGCCCCATTTCTTACCTATCATCCTCTTGCATTGCCAGAAGGTTATGCAGGCCCTGTTTGTCTTGTTGTCTAGGTGGCTACTCCAGTTTAACTTACTGTCTAGGATGACACCCAGATACTTGACCTCATCGGCTAACTGGAGTTCCGTCTCGAAGAGTTTGGGTAGGCAATAAGGGCCTAGTGTTCGTTTGAGGGTAAATAGGACAAGTTCAGTCTTCGTTGGGTTCACTGAGAGGTCGAACTCTCTGCACCATCGTTCAACGATACGTAGAGCTCGCTGAGTGAGGTCGAAGATTTTCCCCGTCACTTTCCCCGAGATGAGAATAGCGAGGTCGTCGGCATACCCTATTGTGTAGAAGTGGTTCTCGTTGAGTCTAGTGCACCCTTCATTTGTATGGAAATATTAGTTCCAATTAAATTTGACAGCTTGAAATTACGTCCGTCTCTTTCTCGTTTTATTAGAGAGAAAAAATTGCAATAGCCTAAATTAAGTTTAGTTTGTGCACAACAGAATCGACACCAATATTAGCTTATATTTTAGCTGTAAGTAGAACTGTGATATTTGTGTGAATTTCTGTGATTATGAAATAACGTGATACGTTAGAGATAACGTTTTATTCTTATTATTATTTGATTTTTCTGATAAACAATTTGGCGGATTTTTCTTCATGAAAATAGAATTGTGGCGAGTTTACATATATACTCGGGGCGACTTTTTTAACGTGATAAAGGTACAATAACCCCTTTGTTATAAAATATATATTGATAGGCCTACATGGGCACTTATATACTGCCTAGAAAAAATGCACGGTTTGGGTTGGTCGTTACCTATGGAGAAGCACCGGCAAGAAACTTCATGGTTTACTCTTCGGTTCTTACGTGGACTTATCTAAGTAATCGAATTAATTTACGTATGCTAAACACGTAAAAAGTCCACCTGCTAAACAAGGCCATCTTTAAGTTTTTGGTTCTACCAATATTTCGAGTGTCGCAAGCTGGACCCCAGGGATCGATGCTCTGCTGAGCATGAGGGAAAGAATCGATCCCTGGGGTTCGATTCTGGGCTGCGGGAGTGTTCGAAAGAGATACCGTGGCCCCGGAACATAAAGGGCGAGGAAGGAACATGGATGAGTTTAGTCAGTAAAAGTCTGACACTCGCTCCCGCTCCGACCAGAGTGAGAGAAGTTATTTGATGATTTCCCATCCGAAAAAGAAGGGGTGTTCGATTGTAACGGCTCGGGCAAAGTGTTTTTTTTTGTTGTTTTTTTCCATCATAATTTTGCATAAAGTAGCAGTTCAGGAGTATGGATTTGTGCCCAGTTAACGTCAGTAGGCTTGCTCCATCATCGAAGTTAAAACATAATTGGTGAAACGTGAGTGTATTATTAGTTTACACCTCTCCTTAACCCTTTAAGGATTCCAGGCGTGACGTTATGTTATGAGAAAACAACAAAGAAAATTATAAACCGACCTGTGGGAAAATGACCTATTTTCATTAATGAAAAACGAAGATTTTATCAGCCTAGGGTAATTTTAGAACCCGGGGCTGCGGGACTGTTCTGGGGCTGCGGGACTGTTCGAAAGAGATACCGCGGCCCCGGAACGTATAGGGCGAGGAAGGAACATGGATGGGTTTTAGTCAGTAAAAGTCTGACACTCCCTCCCGCTCCGCCCAGAGTGGGAGAAGTCAGTTGATAAATAACCATCCGAACAAAAAAAGGGTAATTTTAGAACAGTCACATAGGCCGTTACTACTCGTATTTGTGCTGTCTTAAATTCCGCATTATCATTCTTTATACATCAGATTCCCATTCCATTCCCTTCCAAGAATCCTGCGGTACGCGAAAATAAATAGAACCATTAATTAAAATTTCCTCCTCCTCCATCTGAATTTCTTTCTTTACGTAACCAGTAGAACCGCCTCACAATTACATTTGCATAGCCACATTTCCACCCCTGTTTGCGTAAAGGAAAATCTCAGCACAAAGACACCGCAAGCCAAGCTATCAGGACAGGTGTACACTAGCGTATCAATATTTAACGTGGAGCTATAAAACTTGGCTACACGGGGTGACGGTCGTACGCAAAAGGGTACAGGTATGTCAGCTTACGTAAGTTCTACCCTAAGCGTAGCTTACACCGCGGTGCACCCTCACCCGGAGTGTTTGCCTGTAATGTAACATTTCAGATCCGATTTTGAGCATTACATTACAGTACTGACTCCCTGACTTGACGATCATTCGCCTATATTGTAACATTTCAGATTCGATAAACAGGATTTAGTTGATTCCACAATGACAGACAAAGCGGTCGTTGTGCTGAGCGCGGTAATATTAATTTTACACATTGTATCATCAAGTTGCGCACTGTAATGTTCGGTTCTCTTCCCTTACCAATGTAATGCTCGATCTGTAAGATTACATGTTGAGCGCTGTAAGCTCGGATCTCTTCCATCACTGATGTAATGCTGCACTCTGTAACGTCACATTATAGGCGAATGCTCTAAGTATGGGAGCAAATTAACCGCATTATTATAACTGCGGCATACATCATGTGCACATAGCAAAACGTGGAACATGTCTAAGCGAGGTAATCAAAGCTGTGCGAGCAAAAATGTCACCGAAGTGAAATAAAATGGCACAAAATGGAGTAAGGTCACGGCTGCAAAGCATGACACTGTTTAACGAACATGGCAGCTCCTCTATGAAAGCTCCTTTAGCTATGGAGTATGAAACATCATCTGCCTAGCCTTTCCTCTACTACGTTGGGATATTGCATACTAACCGGTTGCAGCTGAATACCATTATTTTACGTGGAGCGAGTGCCTATTAATTTGATCTTCACAACCCTTTTAGTACTGGGTTATACGATACCATTTGGTAAGACTGGTTGTCAGATTTTCAGTTTACTGACTATTGTAACAACTGTCAAAAATATACACGAAGATAAGATCGGTGTCAGTCGGGTGGACACTCAGCCACGGACCAACCTATGGAAACGGCTTATCTTAAATAAATAAATAAATAAAATTCATTTATTTCAGGCAAGACGCCCCATAAAATAGACACAATTACAAAAATACAAATTTCATAATAACAACAGCAACAGAATAACAAATGACATTACATTACCTGTAGTGAAAATTAGTGAAAATATAAAATTAAAATGGAAATAAGTAAAAAACTGAAATCAATCGAATTTAAATAAAAAAAGACGAACTTGTGCGGTTGTTCCTATTTTACCACGAGGTTCTCAGCAATATGAACTGCAGCGTAAAAATATCGTGAGCTAAGCTCAACTAAAATTAGCTCATCTCGAGGTGTGGCTTGAGCTAAGCCCGTGTGACCTTTCAATTACCTAGTCGAGGTTACAATAAATTCCACGTTATGGGTCCCTTTGGAGCCCCTTAGATATTCATAGTGGTCTGGTAGTGCAGATAGTACCTACTAACACGAATATTTTTATTTTAAAGTATACTTTACAAGGCTAAATTGAGGATATAGACAGTTAAGTACCCTAGGTATACTTATATTTATATTTGAGGTAGTCAAAAAAAAAACAAATAAACATAGTCAAAGAACTTTTCTCATTGTTAAGAGCATCTATCATTTTTTTTATATCAAAAATGAGAATTTAGATGTGTTATTAACCATAATCATACATCTGAATTCTCAGTTTTGATGAGCAATTATAGTTAAGATATGGCCACAAAATTAAAATGTTAATCCAGGTTATTAACTATAATTATAATATGTACAAAATGCTATCTAAATAAATGTGTCCCCAAGTTTTTCCCAGAGAAAAGAGTGACAAAGATCCACCCTAAAACCACACAAACTTTCGCATTTAATAATATTAGTAGGATTTAGACCATTTATTCGATTTTACTAAAATCTTTTGTTTCTATACCAACGTAGTTTAATAGAACTCATCTGATCACCTAATTATGGAGGTTAACCGCATACTGACCCATTGCACAGATCCGTAGCTCTATGAAAACAAAGCTCATTTATCAAATTAACATTTTGTTGTCATTAGACTAAATTATGAAAATGAGAACCGAGCTTAGCACCGAAAATCTAATTACCCTAAATTCATAACCGAAACGTTACCTAGCACACGAAAATCCAGCTTAAATTCCATTCACTAATGCAATAAGTACGAAAACAGAAATATACCGGTATCACCTTGCCAAAGTAAGTTGGAGGCACTCAAATTAGAAGGTGACCTGGTTTCCAGCCACTAAAATAAAGTTAGATATCAAAAGAGCTTAGTTCACAGGTATGACCTTTTGGAATTAGGGAGGGTAGTTGGAAATAGACGCGACAACAGTTGTCAGTGAGACTGTTTGATGAGACGAGACCGCAGCCGGTCTGTCACGGACCCGGACCCCTGGGCCACATGTAATTCATGTTAGAAGTGCTTTCAACTGTGTTATGTTGGAGTTTAAGTACATAAACACAGCATCATGTTACCTTTATCCCAAACATGTATGTATTTAGAGTTCTGTTTTGCACCCACTATTTGGGTGTGTGTAATTAATTAACATTTGTATATCTATGTAAGATAAATATACAAATGTGAAATCGTAAAGATAAGAAAAAAAGGCACTGGAAGCTATGGCAAGAAAGGAAGTGTCATGAGATGAAGAGTAATGATGTATAGAAGAAGAAAATATGCTGCGCCGACTCCGAATGATGAGATAAGAGCAAGAGAATGACTGAAATATTTAAATGCGAGGCATACTTAAAATAAAGGGTGTAAAACACCTCTTCACGAAGCCGAAAGGCACTTGTTCTACCCATCATTGCTATAATTTTTTTGTTCTACACCATACCTGGGAACATCCTAGTTACGGAGATATGGGGGGTTAAAGTTACAACTTTTTGACAAATTAAATGCAAGTTCTTTTTGTAAGTTTTGACTTTTAACACCTCCACGACCCTCGTACTATTCAATCCATCAATCAGCACAATGTTTTCAGTGCGTTACATTGAGTTCTATCACAAATAATGATTTATAACCTCTAAAAAAAAAGTGGTTTCCCAGCAATAATTTTTGCGTAAAGTTACTTAGTTTGATGTATATAATGCTTGGTTCACGGATTTGTGATGAGGTGGTTTACACCCTGTATACTAATACAATACTGTGGGCCCAGACAAAGTGACATTTCATTACCGGTAACGGTAAAGTAGAAGAAAAAAATGTATCAGTACAGATAATCTGACGATACGTATAAATAAATCTAGTTGAAAGTTGTTGCAGAAATTATGGATTTTAAAATATCCTTAACGAAGCCGAAAGGTACTTTTTCTTCCCATTCTAGGAACCTTCTAGTAACGGACCAATTCCAGTTCCAATTTTATCACAAGTTTACAAAACAATACAAATTTTAAATGTTATAACTTTTCTTTAGATACATCTATGACACCCTATACTAATCAATGCACCAATCAGCACAATGTTTTGAGTGCGCTACATGGAGTCTTTGGTCTTTGGCTTCGTGCAGAGTCCGTTTACACCTCGTATTCAAAAGTAATTGTCAGTTAAGCCCTCCTAATTATACAATTACATGGTGGTTACGATCTATCTTGATTATCATTCTGTGGTAAATCAAACTGCTAGTCGGCATAGTTGAACTAACTTACATCGGTGAAAAGTTCTGTTCCATCCCGTACTCAGATTTTGAATACGGGACAAATGTTTGTTCAAACATCAATATTGAATTTAAAGACAAACAACTTACGGGATGTGCCTTTTAACGGTTGAACGCAAGCCAAAGTCTCCTCACATTATTAAACTAAGAAGATACGAACAAAAATTTGGCCACTCACGACATTGGCTCGACCGCCAAGCCTTCGTCACACTGTCTCATTGGCACATAGAAGCAAGCCAAAGTGTAGTTATTTCTTTAGTGGACGCTTTTATTACAACAAAAGAAACCGTTATCTGCGACCGCAAAAAAAAAAGTTGAGAATGGCTTCTAGAATAAAAACTACACTGATACCGTCCTCCATATTATTATTATATAGGTCCCCAGACGCTAGCAAAAAACTCAGACATTTCTTTTAAAAATAATGCAAAACTTCACCTGTACCAATGAATGCCAGGGGTATTACACTCAAAGTAGAATTCACAAGCACAGGTAGCGATCACATTCTTACTAAGTTTGAATATGAAGCACGCTGGCTCGAGCATATGACGCAAATGCTACACAACAGGCACTTTAACAGCAAATTGGATCTACTGAGTGCTTTGCACAGGGGTTGCCAAGCACAATTCTGCGAATTCAAGTGTGCAGGCAAGCTGACGTACTTAAATCTAAACGCTTGAATGGTTCACGTAGGTTTACGTGTACTTCGAGTAAAGACGCGATTTCACGCTAGAAATATATCGAAAAATTATTATACTTTGTTCGCAGATAATCATAGGACGAACAGAATTGGTTGCTGACAAATACCTTTTGTTAGATACGTAAAAGAAATACGGAATCATGTTAAACGAGGTAGAAATCATAACTTATTTCACTCCATAGCCGCTGCGCAATTTGCGTGGGCCCTAGGGGGTGAAATTGAGTTTCCGTATAACAGTTGAAATGCCGAATATAAATCTCGCAATCATAACACTAAAATAACCGGGATTAGCAAACGTTTTCTGTATTACTGAACACTTCACCAATAAGTTGCTTAAAGTAATTAAGCATCACATATAATTGGACAATAATCCTCGCTGCCGCCTTGGCTGCTTTTCCAACAGAGATGCGCTTAGCCGCTGAGCGGCATATAAGGATGCGTAGTGACGCTGTGAAATGGTGCGCAGATGAGCGGTGGCTTGAGCGGTAACCACACCGTCTATAGATTGCTATTGTTTCGTTCGTGTCCATTCTTAACATACATCCATCGCCACACATTCCTCGGAACACATCCCTCGCACACATCTTTGCCTTGCTTTGTATGTCACCGTAAAATTGTCAAACACGTTAGATTGTAATCCCGCTAGCGATATTGTAAACTCTCGAAATATTGTCCAACGAATATACTGCTTACAATAAAACGCATTATTTTTCGTGAAATGCATGCGATAGTCAACTCACGCGGTGTGGAGGGAAGTAGTGGTACCATTCCTGAGAAATACCGATTAATATAACCTAACCTTAAAACCCTTTATATTCCCCTAAAAAGCGTAGTCGACGGAGCCCTATTTCTGAGTGCAGGGTTTAAAGGAACCTAACTAACCTAACGGGGGGGTGCCCCAGGTCCTTTATGGGGGCAGAGATACTTCCGTATGTTCAGTTGACAATATTTTGAGAGTTTATAATATCGCTAGAGAGATTACAATCTAACGAGTTTGACAATTTTACGGTGACATATATACAAAAATCTCGCACCGCTCGCTGAGTAGTCTACTAGAGCTGCGCTGAGCGAGGCTAGGTAAATGAAGTGATTATTTGCATCTCACGCTACACACACATCTTTAGTGGAAACACAGTCTTACTGTTTCGCAATTCTAACACTAAGTTAACTAAAGTCTTACACATGTTATTAGATTCTTCCGCATCGTGTTTTTCTCATTGATTTAAAAGAAGATAAGATTCATGTTTTCATACTATGACCAAAGTATAACTTTAATTCATTAATGGGTGTCTGACATCGGTCGGAACTGTCTGAAATGTCTGTCAATTGATGAGGTGGTTTATAATAATCTTGTTCCAAATAAAATATTAAAACTGAGCGAAAAATAAGGAAAGTGAGGACCAGTTTTATACACCTTTGCTACCTGATAACTTCACTACATACTCGGGGAGCGTTCATACCTGTATTAGGGACATAGGGTGCTTACATAAAGAAACAGGTTTCCGGTACAGACTGATCTGTACGGGTCGGTACCGATCGGTACAGTGTTGACTCGCATAAAGAAACAGGTGAATCTGTCCTCAGTGACACCAGTAAATGTTTAAACCTGTATGGCTCGGTCCAGGTAGTCGGCACCGACAAGTTACAACCTGTTTCTTTATAAGTGAGTGAATAGAATATATAGGGTGTATCCTCATCATAAAGCCGTTAACCAAGCATTCTGTACATCAAACTAAGTAACTTTACGCATAAATTATTGCTGTGAAATGTGTAAATTTTTTTTTGAGGTGTAAATTATATTTTGTGGTAGAACTCAATGTTACGCACTTAAAACATTGTGCTGATGGATGGATTAAATAGTATAGGGGTCGTGGAGGGGTCAAAAGACAAAATCTTACAAAAAAACTTGTATTTAAAAAAACATTTGACAAAAAGTTGTAACTTTGACCCCCCGTATCTCCGTAACTAGAAGGTTCCCAGGTATGGTGGGGAGAACAAGTGCCTTTCGGCTTCGTGAAGAGGTGTTTTATACCCTTTATTGAAATATAATACCTGCGCCGGTCGGTACCGACCCGTACAGATTTTTCTGTACCGGAAACCTGTTTCTTTATGTAAGCAACCTTACACAGAGAAACCTTCAGGTTTTATAGAATAACGAAGGTCTGAGCGTCCTGGTTTCTTGCTCCAAGACTCATTACCAGAAACGGTGACTTACGTTTCTCTACGATACAAAAAGTCATTCAAGAATCACAGATTTAAAAAACAGTTGGCAGCCCCAGAAATAACTTGTAAACAAACATTTAAAGCCGTGCCGGATTATCCGAGAACGATGCTGCCAATGTAATATATCTGGTATGAATTTAAAAGCTCTTACGTTAATAGGTTCCCTATCTTTGTGACCTATTTACCTGTTCTATCGTGTTTCACGTTGCAGTGCGAACCAAGGGTAATTGGATGTTAATTACGAAAGAATGGATGGATTCATAAAATATGAATTAATTAACTAGAATGTAGGATGGCTAGACATAGATTGTGACATCAGTAGCACTTTTATGGGACATGCGAAGGTCGTGGCAGTTATTTCAACATGATTAATTCCTACCTAAGCCGAACTCTAGATTCTAGTTCTAAATCTAGACTGCCTCGATGGTCTAGTAGTCGCAAATGCGACGGCCTAACATGTGCTCCTGAATTCAATTCCTGGGTCAGGCAATTTTAAGTGAGTTTTCGTTTTTTGTTTTCATCAGGTATTTCGCACTAGCAGAAACAGAGTCTGGATTGCCCGGTCGAAGGCAATGGGCCCGCACAATATTATATAACACTAGCTGACCCACGCAACTTCGTCTGCGTCACATAAGAGAGAAAAACAAAAGGAAAAAAAATCCCCGTTTTTGCAACATTTTTTCATTCCGGCTCCGCTCCTAATAGTCACAGCGTGATTTTATATAGCCTAAAGCCTTCCTCGATAAATGGACTATCCAACACAATAAGAAATTTTCAATGTGAACCGGTAGTTCCTGAGATTACCGCGTTCAACCAAACAAACTCTTCTGCTTTATAATATTAGTATAGATAACGAATGTAGATGTGCTCTGGTGTACTCTGGGTATAGCTCTACCAAACCTTTCGGACATTTCAGTCGTGATGTTATGCTAAGTCTAACTCGCTCGGCAATCATGATTCAAAACGCACATTTATCAAGACAATAAATCTTAGGATTTTGATAAAGGAAGGATAAAAAGCGTTTCTCTGTCGAAAACGTTAGATTTGCCACCGAGCCGTTCACCTCTCATTTATTCGAGAGTTTTATTCCGAATCTTACGAATGGTGGTTCCAAGCAAAGGGACGTAAAGAAATTTATTGGAATCGACAATTCATTTGAAATGTTAAACTTATTTTTATACGTTTTTGCACCCTTTGTTCTAAGTACCTTTTTTTATTAGCCTATGCTGTCCCACTGCTGGGCACAGGCCTCCCCCATTCCTTTCCAACTCTCTCGGTGTTAACCCTTTTCTAGCCAATCAATTAGGACCTTGGAGCGTAGTATTTTAAATATCAAACTATGTATTTTAAACGATTGAATGCACAATACCACAATTATACGCTTCAATACAAGCGTTACCGATGTTGGCGATAAGGGTCAACTCACACCGAAAGAGCGGCGAAGGGCAGCGAAGCGCGGAGTCCCGCGACTCGCAAGGCTCCGTTTATGGAGTTCGCCGGAATTCCTGCGGCGCCGCGGGCATCCGCGCGACTCGTTCGAATTTCTCATGTGATAATAAGTATTATAGTAATGAAAATAAAGTTAAAATTCATATGACACTGAAACTGCGCTCCGCTTCGCTGCGCTTCGATACTCTTTCGGTGTGAGTTGACCCTAAGTCTGCGAGATTAAAGTGTGACTGGGCGGGACACATTTACCTTAATACCTTTTTTCACAAAAATCTAAATTACTTTTGGGCTAACTACAAAAAATTCTAGACTGCAGGTATATTAATCAGTTTGCCCTGTCAGCACCAAACTGGGAATATTAAAATTAAACCAATTTACTTCAACTACATCCAACTATGCTCGACATTAACATGAATTTATGAGTAGCTGGCCGGTCATAGTCGGTCCGAACTTTACGCCAATATCATAGAATAGGAATTTGTAGAAGTGACACTTTAGTTCCGAACGCATTCTATAACGTTGTAAAAAAAACCTTTACGAAACCGAATGGCACTTCTTCTCCCTATCATTGCGATCATTTTATTTTTCCTTGACCATGCCTGGGAAGCATCTACACACATCAAAAGTGTCTAGGGATCAACATATATTTTTGCAATAACTTTTCTCCTGATTGATATTAATTAAAATTTTCTTTAAGGATTCATCAAATAAAGTGTTTTCGTTTGTCACAGTAACGATAAACCAAGTCACCTTTGCATTAATAAAGAAATTTGCCATTTTCCTAATAAAGGGATTTTTGACATTTGAACCACTAACACAAAAGTTCGAAAAAAAGACTGAAATAACAGTTTTCTTTAAAATTTTATTGGGTAACTTAAACAATTAATAATCCGTGTTTCTACCGCGAACACTAACAACACAAGAACATCGGTTTGGCATACTCAAAATGAGTTCATCAAAATCACGCTGTGGAATGGCCGCCCATGTTCGTTGCAACAACAAAAAAAGGTCTTCTTGCGACTGGATACCCTCCATATTCGGCAGAGCTCTTCTCTGTAGCATATTCCATGCATGCTCAATCGGATTCAAGTCTGGCGACTGAGCAGGCCAGGGCAGGACATTGATGTTAGCTGCGGCGAGAGTCTTTCTTACAACTCTTGCGGTGTGCGGTCGTGCATTATCATGCATTAACTGAAATAAGGGACCGATTTGCACTTGTAGAGGAACGATGACGTCTGATACAATCGTCTCAGCATAAATTTGAGCGTTGAGGTTGCCTCTGATCCAAATCAACTCAGTTCTTCCGCCGATCCAAATACCCGCCCATACCATGATGGTTCCACCACTATAAGGATGGACTTCCTGGCAGGATTTTAATCGGTGTTGGCGTCCAGGGGTTCTCCAGTGTCGTATACGTCTTGTATCCGGTCTCATACCAAAACGAGACTCATCAGAAAAGCACACGAATCGCCATTGTTCTTCTGCCCAATTTCTGTGTTCAAGAGCCCATTGATATCAAATCCTACGATTGTGCATTACTATAGGTGGTACCCGTAGCGGTCTTCGGGAATGAAGGTTCACTTCATGCAAGCGGTTTCTGACTGTTTGGTCGCTAATTAAGTTCCCTGAAGAGTGATGAAGCCTCACGGCTAACATCATGGCGGTTATTGTTGGAGCTCTTCGAGTTAAGATTTGAATGTATCGGTCTTGTCTCCGTGTGGTGCAGCGATACCGTCCTCCATGGCGCTCAGCCACGGTACCAGTGCTTCGGTAACGTGTCCAAAGTCGACTGATAACACTCTGACTTGTATTCAGAGCTAAAGCCACAGTACGTTGCCGGGAACCAGCTTCTATCATTCCCACGGCTCTGAGCATTTCTTCCCTGCTTAAATGACGTCGCCGCTCCATAATAACGTTGGTTTTAATCAGTAGTAGGGAAACAGTAGCACTAATAATGTCTTCAATGCGTTGTATGTTTTTATAGGGAAAATATTGACAGCTGATTTTCATCTTTTACTCGAATTTGATTCACAGTTCCTGATTCAAATTATGAAATGCACCAAAAAGGATCCATATAAATTTATAAAATCATAAATTTATTACAAAGCCACATCTCAATCTCAAGAAATCCGCATAAAAATGCTTGATCCCTAGACACTTTTGATGTGTGTAGTTACAAAGATAATGGCATTCAAAGTTTCAACATTCAAAAAAGTTATATTTTTTTAAATACATTTTTTAATGTAAGATTTTACTTATAACACCTCCACGACCCCTTTTTTTTTTTTTTTTTTTTTTTTTTTTAGGATGGGAAATCATCAAATGACTTCTCCCACTCTGGGCGGAGCGGGAGGGAGTGTCAGACTTTTACTGACTAAAATCCATCCATGTTCCTTCCTCGCCATTTATGTTCCGGGGCTACTGTATCTCATTCAAACAGTCCCGCAGCCCCGGCAGGCTTCGGCCCTTGCGGACCCCTCCCTTATGCTGACATCTCTTTGATGCGCGCGTGAAACACAAACGCGCCGTCGACACGGCACGATACGATGTAATTCGGAAATGGTCCAGCGCCTGATCACTCTCCGGTCGCTACTACGGTCCGGTTACTATTTAATTCATCCATTACCACGAGTACACAAATCTACATCAATATCCTCAAAATAATCAGTAACAATAGCAAAGCCAATATTAAACTTAACTTTCCCGGTCAAAATTTCAAAATAGACAAAGGTGTGAAGCAGGGTGACCCGCTCTCCCCAAAACTGTTTACTAGCACCCTTAGCAGGTATTCAAGAACTTAGCAGATCCATGGTCCCGTAAATGTATAACAGTATTTTGCAAGAAACTCACCAACCTTCGTTTCGCTGATGACATAATCATATTTGCACCGACTGCTGCCGAGTTACAACAGATGCTCCAAAATCTAAGCACAGCCAGCCATGAGGTTGGACTAATGATGAGTCGGTCAAATACTAAAGTGATGACTTTTTTTTAGGATGGGAAATCATCAAATGACTTCTCCCACTCTGGGGTGAGCGGGAGGGAGTGTCAGACTCTAACTGACTAAAACCCATCCATGTTCCTTCCTCGCCCTTCACGTCCCTTCCTTACCTGTATCTCTTTCGAACAGGCCCGCAACCCCGGCAGGACTAAAGTTAGTGATGACTAACAGCACAAAAAGTACGGTTGAGGGAGATGGGCAAGAAATCCACTATGTCGATGAGTACATTTATTTGGACCAGCTAGTTTCCTTCGAAAACAGGCAAGACAGAGGAATCGACCGCCGAGTCGAAAACGCCTGGAAGAGCTACTGGTCCATGAAGTCGCTGATGAAAGGTGACTTACCTCTATCCTTGAAGCGTAAACTCATCGACATGTGTATTCTGCCCATACTAACCTACGGTGCTCAAACTAGGTCCTTGACTGAATCGCTAAAGTCCAAACTCAAGGTTTGCCAAAGGGCGATGGAGATTAGCGTGTTAGGAATTAAGCTCAGTGACAGAATTCGTAATACCATAATACGGTCCAAAACTGGAATCGCTGATGTAGGGAACAGGACTGCTGGGTTGAAGCGGGCCACATCTGTAAAATGCATCCGGACCGATGCGCCAGAGTCGCCACTCAGTGGGTGCCAGAAGACGGGCGTCGTCGCCGAGGGAGGCCTAGAAAACGCTGGCGTGACGACCTAGACGCGTTTATGAGAGATTGGCCAGAGAAAACCGCACGGAGAGAAGAGTGGGACGCTATGTGGAAGGCCTTTGCCCAGCAGTGGGACAATATAGGCTAAGTAAAAAAAAAATTACCACGAGTGTAGAAAGTTACTCAGTTCGATGTACATAATGCTTGGGTGACGGCTACGTGAAGAGTCGTTTGTATGGACGTGTTCGTGTCCGCGTCCGCCATTTTATCCTAACCGCTAACCGGTTCGACAGAACTAGGAGTCTTTCGGCTAAATGGTGAAAAAAATAGCTATACAGTGGTGAAAACATTAGCTGTACAGGATGTAACTGTATATTTTTTCGAAAATCTTTGAAATGGGGGATTTAAATTTCACGAAAAATTACGGATAGTCTCCTAAAGCCATTTTTGTGTGGCTGCAACAGTTAAGGAAGTTCCCCTAACTACTCCGTTTACCGGTTGCGAACTTCATTATCACTATAAAAATTACAGAAATAATACCGGTACCGGGAAATATAAAAAAGCAAACCAAATAAACGATATAAATTTTGTCAATGGTGCGATGGTGTGACTACGGATCAGGTTAAATTACCCTTGGCCACACTAGTGTGACTACGGATAAACAAAATTAACCATAGTCACACTGCCACTGGTATGGCAATTCGGTGTGACTAGGGATCGGTCGTGAAAAATTCCATCCTGTATACAGGGTGGATTATAGCTGGATTCGGTAAACGAGGCAGTTAGGGAGACCTTAACCATTGCCGCTGCACGAAAATGACACTATCTATAATATTTAGTGATCGCCATTCACAGATTTTTTAAAACATGTGCAGTAAGCAAGAAAATGGCCATTTTACACAAAACATTTTTTTTCGATCCTGTTTCTAATACAGATCAGAAAATTCAACAGAACCCAGGTTGGTGTACCAAAAAAGATCCGAAATTACAAAATTTTGGTAGAAAAGATCTAGATCAAAAACTTCTATCGGACCAACTACGTTGAAGTGTCCTAAAAAAATTAGAAATCGCAAAAAAAAAGGTTTAGTATCTGGGCTGTCTGATTTCCATGTGAATTTCGCTTTTACTGTTCGGTTTTATTATTCTATGCCACTATTCATTCCCAGAATAACAAGGGACGCGTAAAATTAGTGGTAACAACACACTAACTAATCCGAACGTGTTCGCCCAAACTTTATCGCAGTATCGACGAATATATACGTTTGCAGGAACTCGACGGCTTTGTAATTATTGGTTCCCGGAATAAGTTTGAGCTGTGAATTTAAAAGTTTTAGATGGAAAGGTTGATAGAGAAGCAAATTATTGTAAAATGGCTGACATGTCTTTCAATTTTTTACGTCATAAAAATGTTAAAATTGTTGACTGCCCCGTTGGTCGTATAGTCGCAAGTGCAATGAGGTCTTGAGATTGATTCCCAGGCCCCTTATTCACAACCATTCGACTCGCTTCCGATTCGGAAAGTCGTATGTCTATCTCGGTCGTTTTCGTAATGCCAGAAGAAGACAGATACACGAGTTGTCGAATCGGAAACGAGTCGAACGTTTGTGAATACGGGGTCAGGTCAGGCTAATTTGCTTTTATCGATTACAGTCTACAGTTAAACAAAAGCTGATACTAGATTATTCTTGGATTACGTTATCTAATGCCCATGGTATAAGTGACGTGTCTGATAGTCTGCGCGTCCAGTAGCAGGCAAAAAACAACATAACATCACTCCTGCAAGGGTCGAAGTCTGCCGGGGCTGCGCGACTGTTCGAAAGAGATACCGTGACCCCGGAACATAAAGGTCGAGGAAGGAACATGGATGGGCTTTAGTCAGTAGAAGTCTGACACCCCTTTCCACTCCGCGCAGAGCGGGAAGAGTCATGTGATGATTTCACATCCGAAAAAACAAGTGCTATATACCTTAAAAGTCCATCTACATTTCGCCAGCTATGTTCGAGTCCCAAAATGAAAAGATATGACTAAATAATGAAATGAATATGCACGCATCACCATCTGCCTAGCCTTTTCTAAACTACGAGTATTTTGTGTTACATCTATCTATATCTATATAGGTACATGTGATAAAATCGTAGGAAAGTCAAAACTATACATTGAATATTTTTTTTTACAGAATACTTGGAGCGTGATCTACAATCGATATCGAAGCCAAAAATATAGTTTTTAGAATTTTTGTCTGTTTGTCTATATGTATGTCCGAGCTAAACTCAAAAAGTACTACATGGATTTACTTCAAATTTTGCATGAATATTACTAAGAGGTCGGGTCAACATATAGGTTTCATTTTATCACGCTATCACCTACGGGGGAGGAGCACTGGCATCTTAAGTATTTTTGGTGCTGTAGAGCCTTCACGCAGACGACGTCGCGGGCAGCAGCTATTGTGTCATAATTTAATGGATTATGCAGCTACACATAACACAACATATCAATATACAGGGTGTAAACCACCTCATCACAAAGCCGTTAACCAAGCATTCTGTACATCAAATTAAGTAACTTTACGCAAAAAATATTGCTGGGAAACAACTTTTTCTTTTGAGGTTATAAATCATGTTTTGTGGTAGAACTCAATGTAACGCACTTAAAACATTGAGCTGATGGATGGATTGAATAGTACGGGGGTCGTGGAGGCGTTACAAGTGAAATTCTTACAAAAAAAACTTGTATTTAAAAAAAAACTTGTCAAAAAGTTGTAAGTTTGACCCCACGTATCTCCGTTACTAGAAGGTTCCCAGGTATAGTGTAGAACAAAAAAATGATCGCAATGATGGGGAGAACAAGTGCCTTTCGGCTTCGTGAAGAGGTGTTTTACACCCTTTATCTAAAGACTTAACACACGCTGCCGTCGCGACTCACTGACAGATCTCTAGCTCCTCGCGAGAAGTGCCGTAATAATCCATTTTACGTCGCTGACATCTTGACACGCGTGATACATAATCCTGTAATTCTGTGAAAACCAAGAGTGGCGTGTCACGTGAAAAGATTTTTATTTTATTTACTTTCTGTATTTGTTTTTATTTTATTTGTTATATTAAGACTGGTAAATCTTTTTTGTGTTATTTAATACCTTCGTATATTTTATTAGGAATTTCTCAGTAGCAGCCATGGTCTTGTGTCCGGGTGACGGCAATAGGCTCACCCCCAATTACAAGGGACTTAAAACATAACTGGCGAATTGTGGGCTATTAGGTACACCTCTGCCCAACCTTTTGGGGATTAGAGGCGTTATGTTATTTATATTTGATTACTAGATTCTGCTAACGGCTTCGCTGCTACTTTTTCTAGGTTGTAAATGATCCCACACAAATGTACCACCAGGATAAAAAGTCCTATATCAAGGTTTTGGTCGGCCTTTGTGATTACTTTCATAAATTTCAGTCCAACATCTTACACGTAAAAAGGTATAACAGACAGATATGGTTACTATTTTCGCATTTATAATGTTAATGTAGCTTTTTATGGATATTTTTTAGTCTACAATCAATTAATTTAAAAAAAGATCTGTTTCTTTTGCGACAATTCCTTAATACATGGGATGGCTTTTAACATGAAGGCTGGTAATGCATGTGTTGGAAATATTGTTTAGTTTTTTATCCAATAGATAGTCTGGTCGTAAAAACATACAAACACACTGCTAAAATGAAAACCCTTCCTTTTGACTTTGCCGTAGTCGGGTAAAAAATAGGGTTACTATGATTTCATAAGTTGTTTTTGTCTTGTGTCAGTTTTATGAAAATATATTGTAGTGATTATATATTCTGTGATAAGTATATTGAGTCAAAGTAATTCTATGTGGAATTTATTTAGCTCCTCACCGGCTAGTATTTCTACTGTATGACTTCTGCCGTGGTTCTTTACAAAACATGCTAGTTACTTGGGACTTTGGGAGTAATATAACAAAGGAAATTCTTACCTAAGAATTCCCGCACACCGCCGCTTGTGTAAAACTGTAATCAACATTAATATCAAGAGGGCAACTTAGTCCATTTGTTTCACTGTTCAAGATAACATCAAATTATTCCTGAGCTTGAAACTTATACAATTTGATAATTCATAGTCGACTTCAGGGAACTTCTTATCGCGCGTACAGGGAATTTCTAAGCAGAAGAATATTTTCGAATTAAGGGGCCGGCGGAGCATGCGTCGTTCATACAAAGAAAGAAATAAAGAAAAAGCATTTATTAGCCCACACAGGACAAACATATCAAAATTAACAGTATAAAAATTACCAGAAAAAAAATCAAATTTATATTTAAAAATTAAAAGAAATGAAACTCGTCCTGTATGAGGCCAAAAGGCTCCTATCTCAGCATGGTGCTGTAACATTAAAAAAAAACGTCACAGCGCTGGTATTCTGATAGAGCCCAAAGTGAAGGTGATGCCATAGTCAGGCCAGATACGGATAAAAATAAAAACAAAGTGGAGACGAAAAAACAATACAAATAAATTAATGTGTGAAGTATAACTAATATAAAGAAAAAAATATTAACACCTACACCCCACGTAACGAATACTGTTCGCCAATCTGTGCCATGCCTTTCACTGACAACACTAACACAAACGTAATACCAAAATATTTTGTAAATCATACATATTTTTAAGGTAGTGTGTATTTATATCGATTGCATTAGAGAATATCTATGTACCCAAATATGTATTTTGAAAGGACAATGATATAAAAACGAGATAATATGTGGAATTTAAAATTTGTATACAAAACTTATTTTTCTATAACGATTAAATCAGTGTCCATTCCAAATGGATTTTTGGGAACCTAGATATTTTGTGATCCAATCGAAATAAATAGACACTACCTATATGTTTGATTTACAAATTATTTTGCTATTACGTTTGTATGAACGACGCATGCTCCGCAGGTGTCTTAAGTTCTAAGCACTTAAAAGTTTGTTTTTTTTTATCTTGATTTTTTAAATTAATTTTAGATTGTCGCGGTTTCTTCAAATTATTTTCTCTAATCGACAACATTGCTGTGCTCTACTGAACTAAATGTATTTTTTTTAGATACCTACTTAGATGCTTTCATTTTGAAATTTTATTTTATTTTATTACACGAAAACTAAAATATATTATGTCCAGAAAAAGGATCACAGATACAGAAAAAAAGAACCAATTATGCAACTATTGGATATTTTCATTAGGCTATGTTTGTTATTTGTCATAGGTATCCGACCAATTATTATGTAATTCAGTTTTAATTGTCTTATCGGCTTAAAAACCTGTTCAACATTCATTCTTTACCCCCTTTAAATATCAAACTACGTTATTCCATTCGGTAAATTACTCAACGTTATTAAGAGACAGGACGCCCATACCAGGACCCCATCACACATGCAGAGGTATCCGTACCGCTACAAGCGCTCATGCCTGAAATTATTCCAATTTGGATGTGCCACGGTCAAAGGACGACCACTACTCTGCAAATAAAAAGTCTCCTTTTTAGCTGACCTACTGCGTCGGTGGAAACATCACAGACCACTTAACAACATTTCATTTGTAACAATTTTGTGTTAAGGTAAACGCGCCATTCAATTTTTCTAACAGATTTTGCAACTTGCCGGACAAAGTCATATCAGGGAAATAATATACGTTAAATTAAATATGATTAACGACACGTATGTATTTACATTAATTTTAGTCATTAAAATCATTAATATAACCTAAGTTCATTGAAAAATACATTTTATGACTACCCCGACGCTTTCCCCTGTAAGAAAATTCTGGAATGAAACGAAACATAACACACAAGCAATGAATTAAGTAGGTTTTTGTAAAAGTGCTTTAATATTCAAGAAGCAGAAAATAGCATTTTTTTTGCGAGGGGAAATCATCAAATATCTTCTTCCACTCTGAGCGGAGCGGGAGGGAGTGTCAGACTTTTACTGACTAAAACCCATCCATGTTACTTCCTCGCCCTTTAAGTTCCGGGGCCACGGTATCTCTTTTGAATAGCCCCACAGCCCCGGTAGGCAGTCCCGCAGCTCCGGCAGGCATCACGCAGCCGCAGGCAGCAGAAAATAGCTTCCAATTGCATTATGCACATGATACTTTTACCAATTAAGAGAAATGAGTAAAAGCAAACACCCATTATTTACCTTCACCCGATCTGCGACTGAAATAAATCCCATATTTATCAGCTGTTTATCTGACCGTGCCAATTATATGGGAGTGACCCTATTACCAGCGCGAGCGGGTAGACAAATGGATATGGGTCTCAATCCCCGTAGACCATAAACTAACAACGTACCTTTTGCGATGTATTAACTTTATAAAAACGATTATGTAACTACCTTAGCTTATTCTCGTGTATTCAAATAGAGTAGTCGAAGTAAAACTTTTAATTAATTAATTTAATTTAATGTCAGATTACAAAGATCCATAATGGTTAGTAACAATTGGAACTTATAAACTATATATACTTTTAATCACCTAAATATTTCATTTGGTCTATTTGGTAAAGAAATATCAATTATTTAATCAAAATTTGTCAGGAAAAGTCACCGATTTACACAATATGATGTGAGATTGATACTTTCATGAGTTGTAATGGAAGAAAATTTAACAAAAAAAACACCCAATAATACATCGTAAAAGATCAGTGTGTTCCTTTATCTTTTATGTTCTTTCTGCTCCCATACAAACAATACAAGATGAAACACGTGTTTAAAATAGAAGTTCTAAAACTCTCTAATGGCACAAAATAAGCTCTTTACACTGTGCCTCGGAGTGCACCCATTTTGAATGTATAAGTTAGGACCGCACCGCGCACCGGGGGCAATCGGGTTCGCGCTCTTTGCACTTTCAACTCGGCTTACTAAACATTTGAGGTCAGTTGCTAATGCAATAGACCCAAGATACTACATTGGAAAAATGAATGGGAATATTCAGCACCTGTTTTTCATAATCCATACAATTAATGGGCAATACGATACCCCAGCTTCTGAGTATGCAGAAATATTGTGAAATACTAACTCTTTGGTTTTCAATGTAACGCTCTTGAAACGTGGACGATAGATGAATTGAATAATACGGGTGTTGTGAAGGTATTTAAAGTAAAAATCTTCCATCAAAAACATGTATTTTAAAAAAATCTTGTGAAAAATTTGGAACTTTGACTTCCAATACTTCCGTAACTAGAAGGAAGGTATTGTGTAGATCAAAAATGATCGCAGTAACGGGGAGAACACGTGCCTTTCGTCTTCGTCGAGAGTATTTATACACCCTTTAAATCTCCATCTGCCTGCCTGCCAGTGTCACTGCACGACAACTCCCATTTCCTTTTTACTAAATGTTATAAAAGTAGTAAAACAACCAAGAATCTTGACCCGCTATAATAGTTTGACCTGCAACGCGTGACGCATGCGATGGCGCGGGACTTTCCGCCACATTGCCCTCCAGCCCGGACATATTGCCTCGAAGGGGAGGGCAATATTGGACGAACAGTTTTATATCGCCTATAATACAGCTGTTAATAAACTCTTTGTTACACAGTTAATAACAGCTACAATATAGCTGTTTAAAGGGTTCTGTTATTGTGTTTCCGATCGCGATGTTTCATGTGCTACAGAAATATTAAGTTGGAAGTATGTTCCGTAATAGCATAGGTGGATACTTAATTATTTGTTTGCTCCAATGAATGGATGATAGGCAATTTGTTGTGAAGTCTGGGCGTAAGACCAACCGAAATTAAAGATACCTCATATAGTAATTACTAACAATTAAGGCTTCAATATTCATTCTAATAGAGTAAGTACCCAAGTTGTCGGAAAACAAAAATAGAGACATAGACAGGGCAGGGCATACACAGGCAGACATTTGTTACTGCAGTTCTCGGCTCCATAACAACCTCGCCTACGGCTCGTGTGGGAATTGTGCCTTGACTGCAATGACAAAGTTACTTCAGTTATATCAAAGTGCACTAATTCTGACACGAATTAGAAAACTAAAACGAATGACTGTTGTCAAATCTTCGACCGAATTAAGGAAATAACATTTTCGGCGACTTTGGTCCTTGAAGCAATACTAGGATTTGGAGAACTTATTATCACCTATGATTCCCTAATCTGTGGTCTTTGAGCAGTTCTGTAGGTAGAAATAATCATAAAAGTAATGATGTCTGACAACAATAGGTTTTTGTGTGCATTTGATAAAGATGATTGAAGATCTTGCGACGAAGACTTGTCTCCGTAATACTTTGATAGATGATGATAGCAGAATTTCATAAACCAAATTATACTGTCTGGCGATAAAGCTTATTCTACCCAAAAAGAAACTTAGTTTACAATTCAAAAGCTGAGTACCTATTACACAACACAACATATCCAGACTCCGTGACTGGTACCGATTAATTCCTCATGTAAAAACGGAACATAATAAATTTAAAATATTTAAACGCAGATATACATATAAATAAATTCAATGAAACGCATCGCTAGGCATTATGCCTTGTATAATAAAAACAATAATATCACGTCAATATAACTGTAATTTAATAACAAAGAAACGCAATATCACGTAGTTATATTGCATTCGTGTTACCAATACATATTGCTGTTGGTTTTCCAATAAATACATACAAATACAGGTTGAATGCATAAACGAGGGACGTAAAACTGAAAATAATAGCAATCATGTTAATTGTGTTTAGATATTTAACCTGAAGCACATTTTTGCTTGACCTCCGTGTAAAGAATACTTACAGAATAGTCGCCAGCGCAAGTGAAAATCTTTTCACTTAGATTTTCTTTGGAATAATATAAGAGAGGAGGTCTGAATGATTTGTTTTCGTTACATGGGAGCAAAACTTAAACAAATGCGTGTACTAACACGCATTCATTATCTGCCTAGCCTTTTCCCAACAACGTTTGTGTCGGCTTTCAGTCTAACCGAATACAGCTGAATTCCAATATTTTACATGGGTATACCTATCTAACCTCCAGAATCCAGTTGGTACTCGGTAATACGATAACCCAGGTAAGACTTCGCCTTATCATAAAGGGTGCAAAACACCTCGTAACGAAGCCGCAAGGCACTTGTTGTCCCCGTCATTGTGATATTTTTTTTGCTTTCCACGACACCATACCTGGGCATTTTCTAGTTACGGAAAAATTGAGGGTCAAAGTTCGAACTTTTTGACTAGTTTGTTTTTTTGTAATACAAGTATATAAGATTTTTATGACCCCCGTACTATTCAATCCATCCATCAGCACAATGATTTAAGTGCGTTACATTGAGTTCTTGTCGACACTTCTCGTGACCAGAGGGCTGACTGATTCTTTGGTCAAAGAATTAGTATTGCCATTCAACGTGGCTATGCTGCCAGTCTCCTGGGCGCGTTTCCGGATGACAGCGATGCGGAGGAGTACTTTGACGTATCCTATTGACACTACTACTGGCGTCGTATATTTGTGGGTGTTTAAGTTTTTTTTTTGTAATTTTATATAGGTCTAATCATAATATGTATAAATACAATGTTCATAATAATTTTACTTCAATGCAAATAAAAACTACTTTGTTACTACAATTTCTACCTCAAAACATGATTTTTCATAAAGTTACTTAGTTCGATGTACGTTTAATGTTTGGTTGATAGCTTCACGATAAGGTTGTTTACACCCTGTTTATGAAACATGCACTATGAGTATAAATTAGATAATTATTATATCTTTGAGTAATGGCCCTAGTTTTACCAGCCCCACTATATTACGGCTAACGAATTCAATACCCCGACCACAGCCAGATTCGTGCAACGCTCCGATAAACGAGTACGTCGCTTACAAACCAATAATTCCGTTAATTGTGGCTAGCCCGTGGCCTGGACTACCAAACTCATTAATACAATTTTACAATCCTATAACAAGAAGTGGATAAAACCTGACATGAATCATTTTTGACGGTCCACGATGCAACACCTCATTCGGACAAACCTATTGACGACTTCGTGATGTTTCTCTGTTTATATTTTCTTTTATTTTTGTTCTTCTTTTATAAACAAGATTTAAAAAAAACAATGCGTTAGTAGCTTTACATGATGCACAGGAAATGTGTGGTCATAGACAAAGTTCATGGTAGAACTTTCATACACCTTACCGGCCTATTTTTTGCTTAATTTCATTTAGACACAACTTTCTTCTTGTCTCATAATTATACGATTTTATTTAACACTAGCTGATACCCGCGGCGTAGCCCGCGTACATATTATATTCTAAAACCATCCTCGAGAACCACTTTATTCATTGGTGATACCAGCATGAAAATCGGTGCAACAGTTTTTGAGTTAATCGCGAACTTTTTTTTATAATATGAATTGATACTATACTACATACGAGTAGTATGGCTTGATGAGTTTGTATTGGTCAATTCTAGCAACTGAATATCAAATCAGTTCCCCCAAACCTGAGAAAAAATTACCACTTTGACTTACTTTGCGCAACCACAAAGTACTTACATTATTAATCAGCTCATCAGTGTTTGTGGAACTAAAGGTATATTCACCTGTCCCACTTACTAATATTGTAACATGATAACACCAATCCCTATGGAGTTATTTGCGGTGTCATTATGCTATTGGAAATGTGCACACGGTGTTAATAACCCTCCAAACCCATTAAGCCTTTGACGTACGTTACGTCAACCACTAAATGACTCGTTCATATTTGAAGAATTGGAAATGGGATGGCATTACGATATTCATTGGTGAAATGGGTTTGTAATTTGTGTTTGATGAAGCTTAATGTCAAAGGGTGAGTGGGAATCACCACACCATTTAAGTAATTCAACTCGATAAGCTTGCAGACGTATGAACAGGAATATAATTGTGATATCAAACAACATACCTATAGTCCGCACTACGAGAAGCTATCATAATTGTAAACAAAGAATTTCTACCAAGATACGTAACGACAATTCAATCAACAAGAAATACTCGCAAATTCAATCAACTCAAATTATCTTACGTGTAATACGAATCTGACGAGCAATTTCACTTGGTCGGGTTATATTTTGGCGATATATGTCTAATGTTTAGTGGTACTGGAACGCACCTGACATCATGGAACGTAAACATTTGGGCCGCCATTTTAAAGTAAGTTCACACTGACGCTGTCATTTTTTTATTTGATCCAAAGGTTGCGAACCCGAATGTTTGTTTACGAAATTTATATCTTCTCCTGGCGGGGATTATAGTACCATATAATAACATATCGCCTATAATCCCCGAAGGATTATTATTTTCATTAGGACAAGCCCGTCACACCATTCCCAAACCACTGTAACTCCTGAAAGCTAGAATCATCAGTGGCAACCACCAGAAAATCGCTGAGACAATGAAGCTCGACGAACTCCTAGAGATCAATAAACAAAATTTTCAGAACAGTGAAGGACTAGGAAAAATCCATAATTTCCACTACCACACACGTTAATATAAATAACAAACAATAGGTGTAAAGAAAAAAAAAACTACCTATTCAAATTCATCACAAACAACATAGGTTTTAGACAAGGCACTACTAATTGCCGCTAAGCTACTTGCAAACAAATCGATTGATGGGTGATCGTTCGTTACAATTGCTAATAGAAATGTCCTGTTTTCCCGACCGAGAAATCAAACCCAAGATCTTAAGCTCAGCAGTAACACTATCAACCACCAGATTCACGGAGCATTCAAACACCGATTTAGTTATTTATTTATTTATTAACACTTCAAGCACAAAAGTACAGAGGCGAACTTAATGCCATAGGCATTTTCTACCAGTCAACCTTTAGGTGATGCAGAGACAAGCAGTGGTAGGTGTCATTTCTGAAATTCTGAGAATAATTTTATTTAATACTACGATACACTACAAAGATATATAAAATATTATACATATTTATCAAATACTATAAATATATATTAAAATAAAATTAAATGGACATTTACATGGATATACTAAAATAAAAAGACAAACAATGACGAAAACATTACCGTTGTGACGAAACTGCCAGCTTCTTCCGAATGTACTCGCGAACTTTAATTTTAAAAGATAAGCGATTAGTTGCCATCCTGATTTCTTGGGGAAGCGCATTCCACAGAGAAATAGACTGGACGAAGAATGACCGATGAATGTAGTCAGTGCGGTGAGAGGGACAGTGAAGAACACGATTTTGCGAAGAGCGCAGGCTTCTGCTGTGGTTGGCACAAATGTATTGAAAGTGGGGAGCAAGGTAACTAGGGGAAGTGGGAGAGACAAGAAAAGAAAACAATGTGGTTAGCGCCCTTTGCTCCCTACGCTGACGTATGGGCAACCACCTAAGAAGAGACCGGTGCTCGGAGACATGATCATATTTACGCAGATTGAAAACGAATCGAATGCAGTTATTTAGAAGACGGTCAAGTTTGTCGAGAAGATCTGCATTCAGGTCAAAGTAGCACACATCACCATAATCGATGATGGGAAAGATTAAGGACTGTACAAGCATTGCTTTCGTATTTGAGGGTAGAAAGTTTTTCAAACGGTACAGAGCCCGCAATGAACCAGTAACCTTCTGGCTGACACGAGCGACTTGTGTATGCCATTTCATGGTGCTGTCAATGTGCAAGCCTAGATCCTTTACATTGGTGCTAAAAGGAACAATCGTACCGTCGAAAAGAACTGGTGGCAAGGTTGTACTATCTAACTTGCTCAAGCTGCGCGAACTCCCAACGATTATAGCCTGACATTTGTTTGGATTAACTACAACACCGAATTTATCTGACCAGGTTTTTATTGCCATCAGGTCGCTGTTTAGGTTGCTGACCAGATTTCCTATTTCGTCAACCCTCCCCTGACAGTACAACTGCAGGTCATCGGCATACAGATGATACGCACACTGAAGCTCAGAAGTTAAGAGATTAATAAAAATAGAAAAAAGAAGAGGAGAAAGAATACCGCCTTGTGGAACACCAGTGTCCAAATCACACCAACATGATGAGGAATCTCCAGCATGAACTGACTGCTGGCGTTCCTGAAGGTACGAGGAGAACCATTCTAGTGCTCCGGGAGAGACCATAATATAGGATAAAACGGCTAACAGGATGTCGTGACTAACGGTATTAAAGGCATTCGAGAAGTCGACTAGCACCAGTACCTTAAGAAGTGCGGAAACAGTGCTGTGCCCGGGCCTGAACCCAGATTGAAGCGGGCTGATAAGTGAGTGCCTATGGACAAAACTGGAGAACTGTTTGTGCACACAGGCCTCAAGCACTTTGGATAGAAAGGGAAGGATCGAAATGGGACGGAAATGGGTAGGAAGAGAAGGATTGGGGACCTTGGGTAGCGGACAAACATAGGCTTTGCGCCACAGGGAAGGAAATACTCCGGTGAACAGGGAAAAATTCACAATGTGGGTAATCGCAGGTAGGAGTTCATCCAAAAGAGTTGTGATCATATCACGTGTGATATCATCACAACCCACCGCTTTGGACTTAATGGACATAACGATATTTTTGATCTCCCCCGGTTCAGCTGGAACGAAGCTAAAGTGGTTAATGTTAGGACGCGTTAGACCAGAGATGAATGACAAAGTTTGTGGTCTGGTTAAGGGATCCATGGGTGAAGTAGAAGAAAAATGTCGGTTAAGCTCGTCCAGGTCAATAGAGTTTGGAAGGTCTAAATGTCACGGTTTGCCGATACCCAGAGTTCCAAGGAATTTCCAGATATCGGCAGGAGAAGAAGAAGTTATATTATCGAGAATATGGCGGCGTTTACCGATGCGTATCATCTGATTGCACCTATTCCTTGCAACCTTGTATAAAGACCAGTTTTCGTCAGTACGATCCCTCTTAAATTTACGGAATGCTCGGTCCCGACGTCGCATCGCCATTCGTATCCCTCTTGTCATCCACGGAGCAGGAGGCCGTTTTAATTTAACTTTTTGATTGGGGCGTGGATATTATACAGGTTGACCACAACATTGTTAAATATGGCAACCTTATCGTCGACCAAAGAAGCTTCCAACATAGGATCCCAATCAATCGCAGATGCGTCTTTCTTGAGCTCCTCAACGTTCATCCGCGCAAAACAACGCCTGTACAGAACCTTGGATTTAGGTTTGAGAGGTTTTAGGATATAAGAAAGGAAAATCAAGTCGTGATGAGAAAAACCAGGAGCGTCATGCTGACCATGGGAGGATACAAGAGAAGGATTAGAGGTAAGGATCAGATCGAGCCAGGTGTCATCACCGACAGTGTTATGATGGGTAGGCTGGAGCGGCAAGACGTGCAGACTAACCGACTCGATAAGCTGGAGGAGTTTACAGGATCGAGGGGCATTGCGGAAAAGGAGATTTGTATTGAAATCACCCATAATGATGTGATGTGCATATTCTGAACCCAAAGATTCAAGTACTGATTCGAATTCAGTGAAGTAATCAACAGTGGGGGGACAGTAAACTACGCCAATAACGGTTTTGGCTCCCTTGACACAGACTTCAAGGAATATATACTCTGCAGAAGCAGAATATTGTGAAGGGGAAGTGGCGACTATTTTGTAGGGAAAATCACTGCGGAGATATATGGCCACACCACCCCCTCCTCTACCAATCCTATCATTCCGTATAAGGACGAAGCCAGTAAGAGGGTAAGCAGTGGACAGGAGATGTGGTTTGAGCCAAGTTTCGGATATCAGGATGGCGTGAACGTTGCTGTTGTTAAAGGCGTCGTAAAGCTCACTATAGTGGCTCGGAACGCTTTGTGCATTAATATGACACACATTCACTAACCGGTTACAGTTGTCATTAAACTTCTGCTTCAAAAATTCACCAAGAGTGTCATCCAAAGAGCAAAAGCTTCCATCGCTTGAAGAAGCAGCAGATTCATCCGCGGACAAAAACAATTCATTGTCTGACATAAATATATACGATGGAATTAATACAAATAGTAATAGTAGTAGTGTAATTAGTTATGTGTTATGTAAAGTGGAAAACTACTACACTACAACTTAAAAACATATTCAGTTAAATGGAATTTCATCATTAGTTTGGCCTTGGGTCCGAAGAAAATCTCCTGAAAAAAAAATACGGAGACGGTCTTTGGGGACTGCCGATACAAGTGAAAACTAAGTAATCTTAATCAGCTACGGGTTGTGCACCCCGTACGCTTAAGTGGTGCTGCGCCGGATCGGCTACACGAGTTCCATGATTATTGTTCACCCAAAAAGTGGTCAACGCGCCTAAAGTAGTTTTCATTTCAAAAACATAAAATCACGTCACCGCTTTCTGCCTACACTTTCAGAACATCTTGTTTTTATAAGACGTAACCGAGACAATCTGAAGATCCACTCGAGTGTAACTAATCACGATCGTAACAATACCTAGACGCTTGCCAAAAACGCGATTGTTTTAAACCCAGCGGACGGGAAAGCGGTCATTACAAGATGGCGCCTGGCGGTTAGAATTTGAATAAGGAAACCTAAGAAACCAGAACCAAAAATTCTAAGATTATTATTAGACTAGCCGATGCCCGTGGTTTCGCCCGCGTAAAATTTATACTAAGCCATCCTCTTGAATCACTCTATCTATTGAAAAATGAGAAAAAAGACCAACATAATGTTATTTAGTACAACAGCTCGTAATAAAGACAACATAATGTTATTTAGTACAACAGCTCGTAATAAAGACAACATAATGTTATTTAGTACAACAGCTCGTAATAAAACAACATGACGATCGCACTTAATGACGTTAAAATTGACATAGTTAATGAGGCAAAGTTTCTAGGGATATACATTGATAAATATTTAAATTGGAAAAGAGAATTGCAAGCCATTGATTCGTATATTTCTTCAGCGTGTTATGCCTTTTTTTTTTTTTTTTTTTTAAGGATGGGAAATCATCAAATGACCCCCCCCACTCTGGGCGGAGCGGGAGGGAGTGTCAGACTCTTACTGACTAAAAACCATCCATGTTCCTTCCTCGCCTTTTACGTTCCGGGGCCGCGGTATCTCTTTCGAACAGGCCCGCAACCCCGGAGCGTGTTATGCCTTACGCAGTCTTAGGGACGTATTAGACTTAAAACACCTTAAAAAAGTATATTATGCTCTAATAGAATCAAGGTTAAGATATAGTGTTCAGTTTTGGGGGAATAGTTACAAATATAACTGCCAGAGAGCCTTTGTGCTCCAAAAAAGGGCCATACGAACCATGGTCCGGATACCGCAAATAGAGAGCTGTCGGCCGCACTTCATAAATTTAAAAATTCTTACTGTGCCCAGCCTCTATATTTTAGTACTGTTGGTTAATTTAAAAAAATAGTTACATAACTATGAAACAGATGAGGAGAGACAGGTGAGAGAAAGTACGCGCAGAAAAGATTTTAAAAACAAAATAATTCCCCAACTTAATATTGTTCAGCATAGTGCTCAATATCAATCAGTGCGGATTTTTAACAGGTTGCCATTGGACTTAAAAACTATAATTTATAAAAGCTCATTTAAGTCAAGACTCAAAGCATTCCTATTGGAGAAATGTCTGTATTCGATAGACGATGACATATCCCCTTCTTGATTTTATAGATATCAGTTTATGTGAGACTGGGTAATAATAGATAGTAATGTTATGTTGTTATTTGTTTCTATTAAGTAGGCGTAATGTTTTTGAATTTTTATTAGTATTGATTTCTTTGTATCGTTTTGATTTTTCTAATTTTTGTAATATTTTCTATAATTTTGTGTTAGGTTAAGTTAATTTTAGCTGACGTATATTTTGTTATTCATTTATTTTTAGATTAAGATTTCAAACACAATGTAAATTGTTCTTGAATAAAATTGAATTGAATTGAATTGAATATTAAAAAAACCCGCATCAAAATCCGTTGCGTAGTTTTAAAGATCTAAGCATACACAGACAGACAGACGCGGCGGGAGACTTTGTTTTATAATATGTAGTGATTACAGCCCATTCCCTCTCATTGGCCGTGTCCCAGTAGTGGGAACATTAATAAGCTGATGATGACGATGAAGAAGAAGTAAACATAAGGATTTTTTCTTATGTTTAAGCAGAAGTTACTTGAGTAAAATCCATAACAAATTTTAGCGTTACCTTGGCAGACTAATCAATTTAAATTCCGTATAAAGAAGATCAAGATGAGTGTAAATTATTTAGTCCCGGCTGTCAATTGTAGATCTTTGACAGTCATTACAGTAGTCAGAACCCTGAAAGTCTGACAAGCAGTCTTACCAGGAGGTATCATTTTACCCAGTACTAAAATACTATTATTCAGCGGCACTCGGTTAGACTAGAAACCGACAACAATATAGTTAGGAAAAGGCTAAGCAAACGATGATGGTAAGTTGCGATAGTGCATTGGCCTTTTGGGACTATTCGAAAGAGATACCGTGTCCTCGGAACTTAAAGGATGAAGAAGGAACATGGATGGGTTTTAGTCAATAAAAGTCTAACACTCCCTCCCGCTCCGCCCAGAGTGGGAGAAGTCATTTGATGATTTCCCATCCTAAAATCCTTAAAAAAAAAGGTTCATAGTGTGCATACTTATTGTCATTATTATATTATTACTTATGTTTGAAGCCGAGGTCCTTCTTTACTATTATTTAACAAAACCCTGCACTGCATGAGCATTTCAAAGATCGTTACATTAACACAAAAGAAGTTCAATAGCCGGAGCTAACAAAAGCTAACTTTTTCCTTCCTTTTTGAGTTTTGATTTCGATCGAGAAACTTGCCGCCTTTGTTTCCTGTGAACTTTGCTATAATCTCGAAGTTACTTAATCTTTTCGTGTTTACGATCTAACCAGAAGGTTACTTTTTAATGAAGACTTCGGAGTAATTTTTAATGAGGGTCCTAAAAATACGTAAAAAGATAGGAGGGATACAAAGAATATAATTTAAATGCCCTAGATTTTCGGCAAATAAAATTAATATAAATTGATTGTACAGATGAATCTATAAGCTAACATATTAAATAAATAAATATCGCTGGACATTAACACACAGCGCCACCTAGTGCCACACTAAGCAAACTTGTGTCGTGGATACTAGGTAGTTGATATGCTACATATATACTTTTTTGTATGTTAATACATACTTATTATACATATAAACAACCATGACTCGGAAACAAATGTCCATGCTCATCACACAAACATTTGCTCCTACCGGGATTCGAACCCAGGACCCTAAGAACGTAAGGCAGCGTTACTACCACTACGCCATTCAGGTCATCGAGATATTGACCTTTACTAACATTTAAAAGAAAGAAGAACGACCCACACGATCTAACAAGAGACGTTAGTACCGAACACAATTTAACCCTAAAAAGCAAGCACATTTTTCGTCCTTACCGGCCACATCACCCTCTCGGAGTCGACTCGGCTCGTCTACAACGTAATTTCCGACGCGGGTCTAAACGGCTTGCCTCAATGAGATACCGTTTTGATAAAACCCTGTATCAAGCGCGCTTGAGAGGGTTAAAGGGCCATGTTATAGGGCAGTTTCATTGTAATTATTTGAAACTGGAGGTACATACATTCATTTAGAGTAATGGATGACACACACAATCTATGAATAAAGCATGTAGGGGCTCATTGGTTATCTTACTAATTTAGATCGAATGGGTTTCTCCTGTACATACAGGTGATTCTTTTGTTTCAAGTTGTCTATTGTTTGCTGATAAAATTACTTAGATAAGTGACGAGGGTTACAAAGGTCTGATCGCGGTCATAAATAACTTAAAGATGATCAGTATACTAGTGTAAGGTTCTACGCATTTATCATGTCAAAAGTGTAACGGAGAACTAAGTAACAGAAAAATCCTTTTCATATGTGTATTTGCTGCTACGCAAAATACGCCATTCGTCTACGACGTAGTCGCTGCTACGCCGCCCTGCTACGCTGCGTAGCTATGCTTTTCAGAGCCAAAAGCTATGTAAATTCGAGTCTACAAATGTTCTTATTCTTTAAGTAACAAATTCACACTTTTACGACGTACCCATAAAACATAATTTACAATCATAACAAAAGGTTACATAAGGCTTAACAAACATGATTTAGAAATCAACTTTTAGACAAGGAGATGCTTGTGTTAAGTGACTTTCCTCTTCTATTTTACATTATAGTATATACAATTGAAAACAACATATAAATATTCAAAAGGTACATAATTTTGTATGCAAAGACAACAAATCGCCTCATTCTTTTACACAACAAATTCACACCTTTACGACGATTAAGTTACAAAACATCCTCCATAGGCGTAAAACATGTAAAATTCTCCCAGCAAATACCACAAACACGTCTGCTGAAATTGAAAACATAAAATAAGACGAAACTCCCCATTATTTCGGCTTTTCCCAAAATACATGCCGAGGGGTACACCATATTCTTATTCAGGCAGGCTGAGGGTTGACAGGAGTGAAACGTGAAGCCAGCTTGCCTCATCATTATTCGTATCACGTGATGTGATGTAACAATAGTGGCTAGTTAGTGGGGTTGAGGTGTTCTTGATGTTAGTATTAGTCATAGCTTGAGATGATGTGAACACAGGGTGTAAACCGACCCTTGATGAAGCCCTTAACCGAGCATTCTACACACACATGAATACCCACACACTCTAGATAAGTATGTTTTTTGTCAACAATAATAAATCATATAATTTAAAAGGAGACTTTTTTTTTAATTTACTGTTACTTTTCATAAAGTCATTTTATACTAAATGATTCGATGCAATTTTTTTAAATTTTATTTTAATCAAGCATCCCATTCGCCATTGGTCCTTCAAAACTTCTAACGAAACCCGCTGCTCGAAGCCGTGCATCCTCATCAGTATTCCTGAACCGTTTTAGTTTTATTTTTGCCTGCACAAGGGAATCAATAACGTTACTCCGATGACCTATAAACAGCCCCAAAGGTTTCCAAGTTCCCCTTCATTCGTTATTATTGCCCCCTATTACTCAGCGTGTGGGTACGTACCAGCGGATCCCACGCGAGCTATTACCACGAAGGTCGGTATATCCTTACCTTTTTTCTTAAATATATTACCTACGTGTAATTTACGGACTAATTAGGCGGAATTTATTCTCAAAATTTTGGGTAAAGGAGCCTACTCAAGGAGGAGAATGTATATGCTTTAGGTAAAAGTTTTTTGTCTATAAGCTTCGGTTTTAAGTAAAAAAATATATAAATTAAATTTGACCCACTTCCCGGTTTCCGATTGTCCTGAAATTTTACACACATGTTTAGTTTTGACGACAATGTATGGTTAGCTAAGTAACGTCATTCTTAATCTATTATGGTGACTCCTAAAGATAGGGGACTAATTATTTTTATGCATTCCTATTATATGGGTGTCAAAAGAAGAATATGATTAATAAAACGACGTCACTAGACAAAGCCTGTTTTTAAAACCAAAATATAATTTTAAGACTTTTCTCATGTTTGATGCTTTAAAATATAACGGTCCTTGGTGTCTCTCCTTCTTATAGTATCATACCTATACATAGTAATGTACTGTTTGGGGGTGGAACGGTTTTAAATTTCAAACAACATACTTATAATTGATATGAAACTCGCCATAACAAACCCAATTATTACAATTACGGTGGTATCAAGAGCAATGTGTTCACCTAATGGGTATATAATAGAAACCTTTATATATTAACCCATATACATTCAAGGCGCAAACGGTTACGATAAATATATATACTGTATACGTATAGCTCCAGAACCATTACCCTACCTCGGTAAATGAGTTCTTGATCGCCGGAGGTTGGCTGTTATGATGATGATAACAAATGACCCTTAATAATACCTGGGTATACACCTGGCAAGCTCGCCTGGGAGCTCGTGGCTAAATAATATCAGCCGCTCGGGTCGATCTTTAGGTTAGGCCATGCTTGCCTAGGTAGGGTCTGTGGATGGGTGACCACCTACATACCTAGTTTCCCACGTTAAGCCGTTGGTCCCGGCTGTCATTTGTCCATCTTTGACAGTCGTTACAGGTAGTCAGTGGCCCCAAAAGTTTGACGCCAGTCTTACCAAGTGGTATCGTATTCTCCAGTATTAACTGGGTTGTGGAGGTCAGGTAGGCAGTCGCTCCGTGTAAAATACTGGTATTCAGCTGCATCCGATTAGACTGGAAGCCGACCCCAACATAGTTGGGAAAAGTATGAAATTGCTTTAGTAATATCCCCTGCACTCACTCGAAAAGAGATACTTAAGAAATTACCCCATTTTGGAAGAAAAAGATACGAAGGGTGTAACAAATACCTTAACAAAGCAGAAAGGCACTTTTTCTTCCCGTCATTGCGATTCTTTTGAAGTGAAATCTTCTTTAGGCGCGGTGAGCACTTTTTGAGTGAACAAACCATCAACATCGGCTACGAGTTTTCACTTATATCAAACCTTTTCATTCTGGACCATATCTAGTTACGAAGTTATTGGGGGTCAAAGTTTCAACTTTTCTCCCTAAAAAGTAATTTAGTAATGGTAACTTTCTTATTTCACCCAAAAATAAAGGAATTTCAGCACACATATTTTTCAAGAGATACTAAATTCCCCCGTAGCCTCCCGTATTCACCCGCCCAATTAAAAAAGCTAAAATATTCAGATCATGAATACTGGGCCACTCGCGCCAACGAATGGAGTGGATACTTACGTTTATAATTGCCAAATTTTAAGCGGAATTGTAAGGGAACCGACGCTGCGTGTAAGTCATACAAGTCTTCCATGAGGACTTACGTTTGAGGGACTTGAATCGAGAATTTTGAAGGGTTGAGTGTATTGATGCTTTTGAATAAAGAGAATTAGGCATTTGAAGCCAGTTTTTCATGCTGAGGTTTTATGATGGATGATATAATGGAATTCTAAGAGTATATTTAAGAACTGTATAAAGGCAATCACCACACACACACACCGCTATAACATACTCACACACCCACTTTAACTCCTCAGGCACACACACTTTCACACGCTGTATTCTTAGCTATGTATAGATATTTAATTGTAAATCCTTAATTGGCTATAAGATTAGTTTAAATAGTTTAGATTAAAATTGTAAAGAGCTGTGGATTTGGTAATAAATAAATAAATAAATTAATAAATAAACTGCCTTCTAGTGGTGGCAAGCGCTACTGCTAAGCAGGCAACATTTCACGAATTTGTACTGAAAGAATATAAAGACCAAGGTTGATTTTTAGCCACAAGACAAAAGATCGAGCAAAAAATTGATTACAATTTTATTTTTAATAATGATTAACAAAACTTCGAATATAAAGAACAAGCATATCTGCAGTAACTCGTAAATTGGTACCCTAAAGTTAGATCAACCAAATAAACTTAATAATGTCACATAACTTCAGCATTTGTTTTATGATGAATACGTTATTTGAGGGAATTGTTGAAGTTTTGCGAAAATATACGAATTGTTTGCAAATTGTTCCCGTTTGTTGTGAAGTCGCATTAATTTTGTCAAGTAAATGTAAACAAAAACTCGTTTGCAAGGTTTTGTATTAAAAGTTCAAAGTGTCGGTGATCGGGGTAGGCATTCTTTACGTACTACACTTTGACTAAGTTACTTACATGACTTTGGCTAGGCTAAACCTAAATTGATGCCTAAACTGCACATTTAAAAATTATCAACACTAAACTCAGTGCCAGTTGTCCAACAATGTAACATTTTTTTTTTTTTGGTGAATATCGTTGAAACTCAGGGCCACTGAACATTGTAATTCTGAACTGAACTCTATAAAGCCAAACTGAATTACAAATCCGATTTCAAAATTCGTAAAGGGCCAAATAATAAACAACACAAAAGAACACATTTATAATTCTCGGCTCGTTTCGAATGTAAACATTTACAGGAATCTCACGTTTACCAGTACTGCGTAAATCGTTTTTCGCCACTAATTCATTTCCAAATAATTTCAACCTTTTTCAGCTGGAAGCCGACCACAACATTGTTGGGAAAAGGCTAGGCAGATGATGATGATACAAATACAAAGACAAATACTAATCTTTATTGTATAACCAAAACGTTTTACATTAGTTGGTGATTGGAGCCTCCTTTTAAGCAAGTAATACCTGTGTTAGGAGACTCTTCCACAACAAAATACATTTTTAATTTACACATACACACACACACACATTTTTACTATTTGTGTGTGTGTGTGTGTGTAGGTGTGGGTATTTGTGAGTGTGTGTGTGTGTGTCTGTGTGAGTGTCGGTGTTTGTGGGTGTTTGTGTGTGCGCGTGTGTGTGTTTGGGTGTTTGTATGATTAAATGATGATGATGATCAACCTTGGACGTATTTGCAAGCTCGTGGCTAAATAATAACAGCCGCACGGGTCAATATTCAAGGTTAAGCCGTGCTAGCCGAGATTGGTCCGTGGATGGGTGACCATCATTACATACCGAGTTTCCTCCGTACTTCGGAAAGCACGTTAAGCAGTTGGTCCCGGTTATCATTTTTAGTCGTTACGAGAAGCCGAAATTCTGACAACCAGTCTTACCAAGAGCTACCGTATTACCCAGTTACTGAGTTGAGGAGGTCAGATAGCTTAGGCAGTCACTTCATATAAAATACTGATATTCGGTTGCATTCATTAGACTGGAAGCCGACCCCAACAAAGTTTGAAAAAAGACCAGGCAGATGATGATGCACGTATTTGTAAATTATTCCCAAGAAACCGTTTCAAAAGAGATATCGTTTGGAAAATTTACTCATCCCATATCCTCAAGATAGGCCGTTAGCCTGTATAAAGGAGGTAATGTTCGCATTTTTGCCAACGGCGAAGTCTCCGCTGTGCTGGCATCAAAATTAGCATATCTACATGTAAGCTTGCTGGCTCCCTGCTTACATACTGAACTGCCTATTAGGAAGAGCGCATACTGCAGTCTCTTTTAGTACTACTTTGTAAAATTTGTAAGACCCTGATTCCACCAAAGACGAGCGGAATGGAGGGAAGACGTGTGAGCAACGACCAATCACATCAATTGATGTCCACAACACGTTTCTCATCCCTTCTGTGATGGGTTGAATTTTTCAATTATCCTCTGCGCTCCGGTCGGTAAATGTAGGGCCAGTTTACATTTTCATCTAATACTGAGCTTGTTGATAATATATTTATATACATTCATCATCATCTGCGTAGCCTTTTCCCAACTATGTTGGGGTCGGCTTCCAGTTTAATCTGATGCAGCTGAATACCAGTATTTTATTTACATGGAGCGACTGCCTAACTAACCTCCACAACCCAGTTAATACTGGGCAATGCGATACCACTTCACTTCGTAAGACTGGTTGTCAGACATTTTGGGCCACTGACTAAAGTCCGGTCGCGGAGCAGAAAGAATTTCGTACAATGACCTGTTATTACCTGTCCCTGTCACTCCCGCGTAAATATAATGAGTATCGCTCTCTCAAATGCAATGGCCGCCGTCCTCAGGGATTGTAAACCTTTTGAGGTTTAAGATAATTTATTCTCATAGGAATTACACTATTCACTTAAATGAGAATATTAATACCAGACACTTATAAAGAACAAAAACTTGGGGTATTACAAAAAATTTGACGTCGATTTTATAAATATTTTGAAGGTAGATTACAAATCATTGCGGGCAAAATGTTAGTTCGATACATGTAAACAAGTATCTGTGAAACACAGATAAACGGTGACTGGATGTGGCTTTTACCTACCCACTGTAAGGTTTGTTCTTGTTTCCATGTGGTTTTTTGGTTGGCTTGAGTCACGACAAAAAATCCAGATATAAGTAATTTTTATTTTTGCCGAATTAGTTATTGTAACTCGATTTTTATAACTTACACTTAATATAACATCTAAATAAACAATTTACATAACAACAATTATTTATTTAATAGAAAAATGTTTGTGACCACTTTCAGTAGGTGAAGAGGTCATTGTACGAAATTCTTCCTGCTTCAAACGACGAAACGACTGCGAAAGATGGACAAATGACAGCCGGGACCAACAGCTTAATGGACATGTATCATTAATCATAATCACAGTATGTGTTTTAAAGAAACGTTTTATATCTTCTTCTTACTTCTGTTATGTCATATGTTGACCCAAAACTTTTCACCGCATTGTTTTACTGTATGTTTTGTGGCTCAGCAATCTTCAGACTCTTCAAAAGACCGCTTTTTGCTGCCGTCCATTTAAACACAAACTTACAATAAAGCTAAGCAACTTTGAATTGACATAACATTACGCCTGAAATCTCCGAAGGGTTAATCAGATGTATACCCAGCAGTACACCCACATTTCTACAGTTAATAGGGGGCGATCCTATTGTTCAACTAGGCACAGATCTAGACTCCATGACTGGATAATCCAATAACATTTGTCTGACCAGGGAATCAAACCCAAGTCCTCATGCTCAGTAGTCGTTTGCCACTAGACTTACAAGGCAGTTCAATTGACCTTTTTCATAATAAGTCTATTAATATCACCCTCTGAACAAAGACTACTAGGCTATGAACTATTGCTATTATTGTCCCAGATTAAATTGCCGACTTGAGCAGAAATCCGATATGACGAAGTCTACAATAGGCGGCGATACTTCGGAAGTACAAAGATAGTTTGGCAAGATTTCCTGTAACTCACAAACTATTGTAAGGGTCCAGTCTTGTGGAAAGAAGGAAAAAGCAATACGAGTGAGGTCCGACAAAATAATCAAATAGAAATCTCGACGCCTTGCCCTTTAGATTAATACGTCTTATTATGTTAGAACATCTTGTTATTATATCTTTATACCAATCCATTACAAAAATTATGATTAGTATTTGTATGAGTGTTATATAAATGTACACAATCATCTGTATGTCTGAGAGTGATGCATTATATCACCGTAAAATTGCCAAACACGTTAGATTGTAATATAGTAAACTCTCGAAAGATTGTCAAACGAACATACTGCTTACAATATAACGCATTATTTTTCGGTAGATTGTAATCTATCGAAGTGAAACCGTAATATTGTGAAATGTATGCGATGGAAGTCAACTCGCGCGATTATTACGGTTATTACAGATACATAAACATATTTTTGACATCATGTTCTCTAAAACGGCTCTAACGATATTGATGAAAGGTGCAAAATATTGGTTTGCAGGGGCAAAGATCGATCTAGCTAGGTCTCATATCGGGAAAATTAGTTTTGCCTATTTTTACCCGAGCAGAGCTCGATGGCCGACTATCTACAATGTAGGAAGAAAATCCAACATAGTGAAACCATTGGTAAAAAAAACTACAAAAAGGAGTGGTGTGTACACGCAACCTTACGGATACTAGGTAAGGGGGAGTCCCCTTACCTAGTATCCGTAAGGTTGCGTGTTCGTTAGCTATAGCCTAGTACAATGGTACCTAATGTCGGCAGACAGAAACGTACAACCCCCTTTAATCTTCAGCACTTCGTTTGCGACGAAAACCTACTTCTGAACAACTCATAAAAAAGCGGTTAACCTTTTTTGTACAGGCATGAAACTTTTATTTCGTCTATTTAAACTAATTGGGGCCGCTCTTCATATTAGAAGAAGTAAGACACACTGAAGGAAAACTTCTGCGTAAAATAAAAAACATTTAAATAACCTGCTGATTCGTCACATGGTTTCTGTAACTGCAACAAGAATCAAATTATCATCGTCACATCATTTCAGCCGAAAGACGTCCACTGGCCTCACCCAAGTCTCGCCATATTGACCGGTCCACGGATTCCTGCAACCTTCACCAGCCACGTGTGTTCATCTTGACAGATGAACAAAAGATTTGTCGACTCTCTGTCGTGTCTACGGTGGTCATACTACGCGGGCAGGTTATCGAGCCACCTAGTGCTCCCACGAGGTGGATCTATTACCTGCCTTCCAACGCGACGTCTTCCGATTGCAAAAGAAGATATTGTTACGAGCTGGGTATGAGATGAATTAATTACTACCGATTAAACAACACAATAACTTTATTAATCACAAAACAATTAAAACTCAATCACAAATACACTGCCTATTCGCTTAGATATCGTAGTTCTAGTTCACTTCGAATTGCTTCGTTGTGTAGCCAAAACAAGACTGACGGTCGCGGGCCTGAGTGGTGTATTTTAACTCGCCAACAGACACACCAGAATAGCCACGAATATTCTAGACCTAGAGGGTCATAAAAAACACTAACAAAAGAATAGTAGGTAGGTAATAATAGTAGTAGTTATAAGCTACTTGTACAATAACAAACAAATATGAACCGTATGCCCTACGCGTACGGTCGAAATTCTAATGTCTTTTTATAAATCGGTTGCGAATTTGTACCTACCTAGCTTTAAAAGTAATAATAATAGAAAGCACTCGAAATCCCAACGTACACATGCTGTAATCACGTGCTTTCTCGAATGTTCTAGTAGGTCCGATGTAACAATATATTTTGTTAAATCTAAATGTATTTAATGTAATAATGTTGTACATTCATTTATCTTAACATTTATATTACATGCGGCAGAATTAGTTTTGAAATTAAGCAAAATCAAATAAAAGAAAGCGTTCCATACCTAACGGGTAGATGAACAAAAAGGTTACGTTTTAAATATAATGTAAAGATGTAAATCTTGAAATTTCCGAAACGCCTGAACGGATATTGATAGGCTTAAAGGTAGAATATATTATTTGCACGCAAACCCCATCTTCATTCCAGGAAGATGTGAAAGCTTTGATGTTTATCATCCAATCACACCGTAACGGTGGAATGGAATTTGGATAAATCTTGTTATAAAAGCAAGATATGAACACTTAACAATATATATATATGATGGGCGGTATTTTCATACAAGCCTCAAAGTTTGGCTTGACCTTAAAAACTGTTGTAAGATAGGTTTCTGAATAGTCTGTTTGCCTAAATGTGCTCGCCGTATTGTTGGCCCCTAGTTACACCACTGACCATATGTGGTAATCATCGCGGTCGGTCATAAAAGGTCGAAGAACTACTTTTTCAAGGTCAAATTCGTTCCTTGACCTTTGTGAACTTGGCCGAGGAAAGAATTTGACCTTGAAAAACGTTAAAGGGTTGTATTGATGATTTTGATGATTATAATTCTGTAACTACATACGTCTTACAGTCGCGAACAATATTTTAATCAATAGACAATCTAGCACTGGCGTACAAATTGCAAAAAAAACATAAGAAAAATTAAATTTCGCGGGCAACCCTGAGGTTTTCAATTGAAGCTGGTACTTCGTTTCGGTTCTTACGATGCGCTACGAGTCTGATTTATTATTCGCTTTGGTTGCATGGCCAGCTATTTGTGACCAGCTCTAGCCGAAAAGAGTCGCCACTTATACACCCTATGGAACACAATAAGTAGCCTTCGTAAACAGTAAAATCAAATAGCGAGCAAAACCACATCCACAGCAGCGAGTCCACAACAAATTACTTTTCCACTTGACAGTGCATTCATAAAGTATGAGCCAGTGATGGATTAATCCATTTAGTGGCACTCAACTTGTCTCCGCCGGAGCCTCGTTTGCTTAACTCGCTCCAGTGGCTGTGCAACGTTCCAGTACGATATTTCTGTTGATGCTACGTTTAATACTCCATGGACTATCCTTTGGTAGTCCTATGACACGATTATGAGCGTCGCGTAGCGAGCTGTACTTTCAATCTAGCGAAATATAAGTATATGTTGTCTTATGCAGACCAAGATATCAATTCAAAGAAGAGAGAGAGAAGCAACATATAAAAAAAAAATCAGCTGTTCCCTACATTTTGACGAGTTATGCGAACATAAATGTAGGGAACAGATGATTTTTTTTTCGCGATTTCAAGGTTCGTCCCATAGAAAAAGTTGTTCAAAATGATGAGTACAATGACCCCTTTTCGGGTTTAGTATAAACAAAAAATAATGTTGTATACGTATAAGTTTGTTATTAAGAGCCCTCTTACAGTCCACTAGCGCCGCCAATCGAAAAAATGTCATAACTCGTAAATAGAATCAAAAATACAAAATGTGGTCTATTATTACTGTAGAAAAGGCAATAACGTAATTTTATAACACATTGTCACCACTTGAAATATAGCTGTTTAGCTAAATCGTGCATTTGTAACAAAAACGGCCGTTTATGTTTTGAATGCACGATTTAGCTAAACAGCTATATTTGAAGTGTTGATAAGGTGTTATAAAATTACGTTATTGCTTTTTCTACAGTAATAATAGACCACATTTTGTATTTTTGATTCTATTTACGAGTTATGACATTTTTCTTAATAAATAACTAAAGATAACAACTCCCAATCTTTCAACATTTTACTTGAACCTCAAAGTTCTGACGTCATTGAAATTGATTTCCGAAACTGTGACTGATGAATCCCGCAAGGAGCATACCTTTGTCACTCCTCTACCACGAAACTATGGATGACGGGTCACTTGATCCGTTTCATCTAAGTTCTTATAGTTCCATGAACCGAATTGATTTAATATTATCAGTATCTACTCCTACTTTGGAACTACCCAACTTAGTTCCCAAAGGGATAAAGAGCAGGTCAAAACAAAAGGCAATCGCTCGAAATAAACGAATCCGAAATATGCCATGTCAAGTTGACAAGTTATACGCGATAGTCATAACCTCCGCAATGTAACTGTTTTTTGGTCCCTAACTACCTAGTAAATAACATCAGCCGCTCGGGTCGATCTTTAGGTTAAGCCATGCTTGCCTAGGTTGGTCTGTGGATGGGTGACCACCCTTACATACCATGTTTCCTCCGTGCCTCGGAAAGCACGTTAAGCTGTTGGTCCCGGCGGTCATTTGTGCATCTTTGACAGTCATTACAAGTAGTCAGTGGCCCAAAAAGTCTGACACCAGTCTTACCAAGTAGTATCGTATTACCCATTACTGGGTTGTAGAGGTCAGATAAGGCAGTCGCTCCATGTTAAATACTGGTATTCAGCTGCATCCGGTTAGACTGGAAGCCGACTCATATGATGAACTACCTAGTAAATAAAATAAAATAAAATAATCATCCCCTGAAAATTTGCACTAGTGAGCAAATAGTTAGCTAACAATTTCTTTAATTCAGTCTATTCCTAGTTTCGCAGCCTCCCGAGACTAGCTTTACCTCTATCTGCAAACCGTTAATCACATCAATTAGTCCATGAATCTGTGGAACAGACCACGATTTCATGTTCCTGGAGAAAATTCCCTTTATCTAATTGTTTACTACTTTTGATTAGTAGAGTATTTGATTAGTTGTGAAACTATGTATTACATACCATATTACGAACTTGTAGTCACAAGCGTGACTGCTGAGCGAGGGGCCTGGGTTCGATTCCCGGGTCAGGCCAAAAGTGCTATTGGGTTTTTCCATTACATATATCTCATCAGTAGTAGTTTTTTATTCGGGTGGGAAATCATCAAATGACTCCTCCCAATCTGGGCGGAGCGGGAGGGAGTGTCAGACTTTTACTGACTAAAATCCATCCATGTTCCTTCCTCGCCATTTATGTTCCGGGGCTACTGTATCTCATTCGAACAGTCCCTCAGCCCCGGCAGGCTTCGGCCCTTGCGGACCCCTTCCTAATGCTGACATCTCTTTGATGTGCGCGTGAAACACAAACGCGCCGTAAACACGGCACGATACGATACCCCTGTAATTCGGAAATTAAGCTGTTGGTCCCGCGCCTGATTACTCTCCGATCGCGTCGCATTGCCATCACATCGGACTATGATAAAAAAGGAACAGAGTGCACCTGTGTCTACGTACTCGCTCTCTACTACGTACGGCTAATCACCGCGAAGACTGGCCAACGTAACCGAAAAACTGTCAGGAGGACTATAACACAACTAAACTAACACATGTGCGAAACTTTGTACTAGAAGATCACATTATTATATATTGTGTTACAGCCATTTCGTTTCATACCTGTAACTGTTAAAGAATAGTACATTTTGATACAAGTGGAGAAGGTTTGTTATTGTAGTTCGAGGCGGAATTAACACACGAGCCGTAGGCGAAGGTGTTCTTGAGCCGAGATTTATTACGAGACTATTTAATTATTTTTCCGCGCTTTGCTTTCGCCAGGTTGAAGGAGATGCAAAGATATGGTCGAACAAGCTATTAGGTTCACATTTTACATTGTAATTTGTGGGTTAAACTGAAAACCAAATAGCTTGTTCGACCGTACGAAGACGTTATACAGCCTAATATAAAAATTGCATTTTATTTATTTTTTTTATTTAGAACACAAATTATTATTTATTTGTTTATAAAAATAAATATTAGTTTCAAATAATCATGTTTATCGAATTATGAATTAGTAGCTACGCCTCTGTACGTGTTAGTACTAGCAAAAAATAATGTCCTTCCTTCTGTGAAGTTTCAGTGGTGATAAGGAACCAGCCATGCATAATACATGGGTTAACAAAAGTGCCATGTTTCGGCTGCTCGCAACTCTTCCTGCTACGGACGTGCCTCACCGGTGGCTTATATGTGGGTCAAGCACGATAAAGTATCGTGGTAATGTCTTAAAATAGTCTGGTTTACGGTCTTGAAAATTTGAGATAGGTGGCACGATCTTGATACAAGAATAATTTCAATAATTAATAAGGAAAGGAAAACATCGTGAAGAAACCGGCATGTCCGAGAACCAAAAATTCGAAGACATGTCACATCCACCAAACCGCACTGGGCCGCGTGGTGGATTATAGCCCATACGCAAAATACGAGCTTTGACGTGGAGTTGCGGACACCAGCCCGTTGTAAAAACAATACAATTTCAATAATTAAAATAATAATGCGTAAAGGCACAACGCTTTTAGATATCTATATCACTACGCTAAATCTGTGTACATATTCCATGTACTCATATTCAGGTTTACCTGTGTCAGAATATATACATATGTATACAATTTATGTACAAGTTTACCGGTGACGCGTCTGCTAGCGTCGCAGCGTGTTTGTCTTACTAGGTACAATATCTGGAGCTCGGCTCCCGGTGACAAAGCGGTTTTAACCCTGACACTACTGCACATATCTGTACATTACGTTTGGTTGCATAAATTGCTGGGTTTACGATCGATGTGTGGATATGTGGCACAATATTGACGTTTCGTACCCTAACCCAACACGGAGACTACAATTGAGATGATTTCTAAATAAAAAAAAATATGATTATTTTTAGTCCGTTAGTATAACTTTCGAAAAATATTGGTGGATATTACGTGTTTTTGCTTTGTTAAATTAACAAAAATTGACGAAGATAAAAAGAATCATCAAAATCGGTTCACCCAGTCGGAAGTTATGAGGTAACAAACACAAAAAAAAAAAGATCATGGTACGTCACTTTCTGTTTTAAAAATGTACTAAAATACGACGTCATACGAGTTTTCGACACACTGTATTGTCTTCATTTTATTGTTTACGTGAAAAAAGAAAATACATGTGTCTAATATTTTTGTTGGAAACTTATCTGACGGACTAATTACACTTTTTTTGTCAACTATCCTATTTTATCCAGGACATTCCGGGGCCTATGCTTACTTGCCAGTGTCAATTACCCTATTGTATCCAGGACATTCCAGGGCCTAAGGTTACTTGCCAGTGTCAACTACCCTATTGTATCCAGGACATTCCAGGGCCTATGGTTACTTGCCAGTGTCAACTACCCTATTGTATCCAGGACATTCTAAGGCCTATGGTTACTTGCCAGTGTCAACTATCCTATTGTATCCAGGACAATTCCAGGGCCTATGGTTACTTGCCAGTGTCAACTACCCTATTGTATCCAGGACATTCCAGGGCCTATGGTTACTTGGCAGTGTCAACTCCCCTATTGTATCCAGGACATTCCAGGGCCTATGGTTACTTACCAGTGTCAACTCCCCTATTGTATCCAGGACATTCCAGGGCCTATGGTTACTTGCCAGTGTCAACTCCCCTATTGTATCCAGGACATTCCAGGGCCTATGGTCACTTGCCAGTGTCAAGTACCCTATTGTATCCAGGACAATTTCAGGGCCTATGGTTACTTGCCAGTGTCAACTCCCCTATTGTATCCAGGACATTCCAGGGCCTATGGTTACTTGGCAGTGTCAACTCTCCTATTGTATCCAGGATATTCCAGGGCCTATGGTTACTTCCCAGTGTCAACTCCCCTATTGTATCCAGGACATTCCAGGGCCTATGGTTACTTGCCAGTGTCAACTACCCTATTGTATCCAGGACATACCAGGGCCTATGGTCACTTGCCAGTGTCAACTACCCTATTGTATCCAGGTCATACCAGGGCCTATGGTCACTTGCCAGTGTCAACTATCCTATTGTATCCAGGACAATTCCAGGGCCTATGGTTACTTGCCAGTGTCAACTACTCTATTGTATCCAGGACATTCTAGGGCCTCTGATTACTTGCCATTATTTACGTAATTACATCACGCCTGTAATCCCCGAAGGGTTAGGCAGAAGTTTACATAGAAAGAAAGAGCGAAAGAAAAAGCATGTATAGGAAAAAACATTAAAAAACATGGTTAAATTGTGACTATAACACTAATAAAAAGTACAGACTGAAAAAAGAAAACAAAAACAAACAGAATTAAAATAATTAATAAATATTATTATTAATTATTTTTTGGTATTATTTTTTTTACTTAATACTATACCTGCATTTCACCAGTTAACACCATGTTAAAGTCCAACGTAATTAGGGCCATCAAGCGATAAAAAATCAAGAAACGGGGGTGGCTTGTTAGAGAAATTATTAATGGAAAGACACTTTGCCCGACCCGTTTATTGAACCCAGGACCTCAAACGGCTGCGGGACTTTTCGAAAGAGATACCGTGTCCCGAAACATAAAGGGCGGGGAAGGAACATGTATGGGTTTTAGTCCGTAAAGTCTGACATTCCCGCCCGCTCCGCCCAGAGTGCGAGAGGTCATTTGATGATTTCCCATCGAAACAAAAGGACCTCAAACGCAGTATTCGCACTTAAATTACGATTATGGTGTAGGCCATTGAATCCTCCTGGAATATTTGTTAATGTATGTCTATAAAGAGGGCTACAATTTCGCCTAGACTAGAATATTCCAGCCCAGATTATTTCGAAACTTTAACAACTGACAAACTTCATTAATCTTTGTTCTGCTGTACTGATCTCCGAAGAATTAATATATTCTAGGAATGAATATTCATAGACATTAGGACAAAAGAATGCGCGAATGGTTCAGTAGGCATTCAATAGTGATAACAATGACGTGCAAATATTGTGTGTGACCATTTAATCCCTAGTATTTCCATAAAACAAAAGGACTCACTGACAAAACTAGAACAAAATATAACCTCCTCCTTTTGGAAGTCTGTTAAAAAAAGACTGCGCCAGCATAGATACGTTTACAAAAAAAAAAGAAAACACATATTTTACTTGTGTTAAACATGACGCAAAACAAAAATAATAAATCCGATCCCTTATGCCAAAGGCGTAAAAATATTCCATTTTCAAACCGAAATTCCAGTCCAAACATTGTTTTGAAACCAATCCCAAGCTCACAGCTAATTACAAGTAACACAAGTATGATCCTACTCACATACAGCAAAACTTGATATTCATTCAAGTACGAGTGAGCCACCCGGTGTTCACTAATTATTATCTGACATGAGGCCGGTGTTGCCAACTTAATTAAACTATTGCTACCACGCAGTGGGTACGTGGATTTATCCCTGCAGCGTTCATGTGTACTTAGCACTTTATATAATTAACTACGTTGTTCATAGTGAGCCCAATTAAGGGGTTATTATTTTAAGGGCAGATTAATTATTTTGTCTCACGAGACGTCAGTTACCGTGTTCTATTTGTTCGTTGTAATATCAAGAATTTCGAGTTTGCTCGTGGAACTACTATTATGGAAGTTTTTCCTTGAAGGCAGTTAGATTTACATCTAGTATTGCGCATTTTTCCAAGTAAAAGAACATTAAGGTTGGAGGCTTTTTTTTACTGTTCTCTTGAACCCATTTGCATAGCAAGAACGGACTAAGTATACGTAATAAGCTACAAACTTTTTATTCCCCGCCTTATTCTTGTTTCGTCTCGAATGTACCCGATATCTTAGCTTGTATAAGGAATTGAATTCGCAGAAACACAAAAGGGACCCCTAGATCTGTCTATTTTAAGATGGCCGAGACAGAATTTCTCTGTATTACGTAAATGTTTAATGCGGCAACGGCCAGACGACTCGACAGGGACGCTACCTGAAAATAAATGATAACTGAAGTGGAATGGAAACTGGAACCTACGGATAAATACAGGCTTTAATCGAATTATATCAATCTTCATTTGATTGTATTGATAACGAAAATTAAAATAAACCTTGATGGAAATTGGAGTTTTGAACAGCTTTTCCTCGAAAATTTCCCCTTAAAAGTGAGTGAAAACAGATTAAAGTTTTGAGATGGTTTTCGGACGGCGTTTGATTTTCTTTGTCAAACTTCAAAACGTGACGTGAAAACGAACTAACTTTTTACGTGTTAAAAGCTGAACATGATTCCTCGGAAAAAAACGGACCGTTTTTTCACTATTCCACGAAACCAGATCGAAATTCACTCAACTGTTTTTCATTGAATGCACATACGGATGGACGGAGTTTTATTTTTTCTTTTTATGCAAACGGCATCTATCGCCATATTGAATTTATAGTAGGTAGCTAGTGGCACTCCCTACGCTATAATGTTTACATTTCACATAAAAAGAAATGGTAGGTTTTTGTTTGAAATAAAAATATCTTGTCCTACTTTAGTATTTTTGACGTTTGAACAAAAATCTTTACCAATATTATAAAGCTGATTTTGTTTGTTTGGTTGAACGCCCTAATTTCAGGAACTACTTGACTGAGAATTGAAAAAAAAAAACCTTTTTGTGTTCTATAGTCCATTTATCGAGGAATGTTACAGGCTTTAAACATCAGTCATCACCCTACGACCAATAGGAGCGGAGCATGAATGAAAAGTGTTGCAAAGACGAGGAAAATTTATTCCTTTTAGAGCTTTTTCTCTTTGACTCCTATTTTATATGCCTGTTCGGTTGTGTTCAAGCTGAGGACAAACATATTTGCGTATGTTAATTTATAATATCAAAATCCAATTACAGCTTGTCCAAACAAGGTTTCTGCTAAGGATATCTCGCTTAAATCAGGGCTAGCTTGTGTGCTTGATTAGATAAATTAGAAAATTATTTGCTCATCATTCCTGTTTTTTAGGAAAACGAAGAGGAATTTGCGACAGCTTGAGATCTGTTGACATGTAAAGCGATATACTTGCGTTTTATTTGTTTCCACCAGAGACGCCGTCAAGCCCTTATAATGGTGGAAGAACAGGTTGTTTAGTTCTTCATCCCCTATAGAAAGGGAGGACCCACCGACCACGGGTGTGTGTCTAGTGGGCTACTGCCTGATAATTTATGTCCTGTTTTTCTTTAAACGTCGGTTGCGGGTAACTTCAATAGCGCGAATTAGAATTTCGAATTTTGAAATTAGTTCTTTATTTGAGTCATAAATGGCGTTGTAGTACTTTTTGTAAGCCGCTACAGTGTGCTCGTATGCTCTTTTAAAGTTCCTTTGGTTATTTTTTCTCCGCTATCGGTGACGAGTCGCAAGACGCGCGTGGTGTGGCCACAAGCTAAGAACTAAAACGCAAAACAAATTGTGTGCCGTTTCGTGTCTGCTAACCCCAAAATATTTCACGAAGACGTACAGTCAGCAAAACAGTTAGGTATGCAGGCTAGCAATCTTCTTACGACTTTTTTAAATGTAAAAGTCTGTAAAGATCGATTTTTGTTAATTTTTCACGCAGAAACTAATGAAAGGATTTGGATGAAATTGCAAATATATTGATAATAACCCTTTTCCATTTACAATAGTTGAAAGAAGATTACTAGCCTGTAAACCTAACTGTTTTGCTGACTGTACCTAACCACAAACTTCACGCCGCAGTAATTCTAACCAACCAGCTATATTCTAGGTTCTACCCAACTGGCCATAACGTTACCAATTCCACCCTCCGTGGACTTTGCATGACATTGCCACAAATCAACAAGAGCTATAAAAACTACAACTGAATGGACTCCCGCCAAATGTAGTCCAGTTAAACCCATTAGTTTCGTTCGAGCAAATAATTCGCTTTTATTAACTCGCCGTAGTTAGAATTTATGTAGAGTGAATTCCAGTAATGAGGCGTTTTGTATTGCCAACATACATTTCCCTGGCGTTATTATTAACCATTGGTCCGACTAACTGTTGGTTATTATATTGATTTTATGTACTGGCCCAGATTTTATGGAAATAAAGGCAATCTTTTTAAGTGGTAGAGGGTTTGAATGGAACACTTTCAACCTTGGCACTCTAGGCATAAGGGTGAATTATAGTTAACCGTATGTGAGCGCAGTAGTACCTCGATTTAAAATGTATTAAGCATCGATGGGTCACCGAAACCCACTTAAGACTTATCCTGTAGTGTGATAGTGAGCTGGATTTAAAAAACTAATTTAGATCCTTCAGCTCATACTGATGAAGACGGCGTTAAAGACACCTGGATAGATCTGACATCCTAAAATAGAAATATACACGGTGACACTAGCGTCGCTAGACACTATCAATGGTGTAAACTATACAGTGTGTGTGTTTTTACCAACATCAATAGATTCGATTCCTGGAGAGGAATATTGTTTTTTTCAAAAATATATTGATGCAGTTTTAATTTTCATAAAAAATTACCTCTAGACTCCTTTGAGTATTTTTTGCTATTCCTCGGTTTCAGATTTCGCACACACAATCCATATTTTTTTTATAGTTCCTCTCCCCCATTCCACATTACCCCCATACAGAGTGACCGGGACAATAATATAAAAAAAAATAGTTGAACCCTACAAAATGCAATTCCGAGTCTTTTATTTTACTGCAACGATTTTCAACAGGATTTCGCCGTTCTTCAACAATTTTGACTTTTCCGTCATCATTACCTCTGATCGAACGTTACAAGCTTATTCTTGAGCCTCTGGTACGAAAATCCCATTAAAACTTCAATAGACTTACCTCTATCGTGCTGAACAACGCATGGTCATAAATTCCTGTGGCCAATCCCTGTGTCGCGAGCACAGGACAATGAGCTTGAATGTTGAATGAGAAGTCAGGTCACCGTCTGACCTAGTTGCTTAGCATATTATTATTTCACCGGCTTCTCCTGTCACCTCGCCTTAGCTTTATCTAATAACTGGAGATGTAAACAACGTCTGGATACCGTTGAACTTGGTGTTAAATATTTATGTTAGTAGCTGTAGAATTTGTGGGCGATCCTTTGTTGCGTGGATTTACGATTTGAACTTGACCATTGACTACCAATTATCTCCTTTCCTTTATTTGGTGTCAGCGCAATATTTCTTCTTCTTTCATTCTTCTCTGTTACTCTTCATCACTGCAGTCACCTCCTTTCTAGCCAATCATCCTTCTCATACAATCCATGCCTCGTTACTTTGATCTTTCTTCACTCTTATAGCCATCTATCTACATTCATACTCAATTTTTTTATTACTACATTTTCCTCAAAAGCCAATGAAACAAAAGAAGCGAAGAATTTTAGATCCAGCCAAGGTCGATTAGACAAAGATCTTTAATAGTTTTCCTCATCTCAATTTAGGGATAATGTTATCATCGACATTTCAGTTCGACTTTTACTACGAGGGTTTATTTTGTCACGGATTTCATATTAATTTGTAGAATTTTAACATTTCTTGTCTATGTAATGCGTAGGATTGTAAGAAGGTGAGTAGTATTTCATAATAGAAAATTGAAAATCTTCCTAACATAGTTTTCATTCGATTTTGTTGACACACTGGCAACGGGATTTACCTATCAAACCTCCTAAACGGCTTCAAGAATGAAAATATAAGTACCTAAACATCCTCTTAACACTTTAGCGAACAGGGTAGTCGGTTGTAGTATGTTGTATATGTAATCTCTTGTACTAAATCTCAGCTTACATAGATTAGGTACCTTTCCTCGGGAACGTGGTTTCGCAACCGAGACCGCGAAGTGCTAATGCCAACACAACTTTGATTCTCATTTACCTATTTGGAACGTACCTGGTAACCAATGTTGTTCGTGTGTAAACACTTTCAATGTACCGTACATTAATGTAAATGGTTATTAACATACGAAAATCTTCTTGGAAACTCCTATTCGTTCTTAGTAGTCGTAGTTTAGGTACGTCTGAGAGCTAGGTTTATCTTTTAGGCGCCATATCCGACGGGGAGACGATCATGGTAATTCTACAGACAAAATCATAGAAGAAGGTATAAAGGTAGTTTCCTCGGGGAAGCCTTATCCCTAGAGGACGCGTCCCCAGGTGGCGGATAGGGGAATGCTCGTCGGCGGCATATGCAGTCAAAGGCTAGGGAGGAAATAAAATACTCCCTGTGAACCACAAAGGCCGGAGCTTCTTCGAAATATACCAGACATATGTCCAGAGTTGTGATGTGTGTGTTGAGATGGCGGCGGATGAGCCCACAAGGTTCAACGGCGGCGCTCAAACCTTCCAGGAAGGTTACGACCTTGGTGTCAGGTGGCAACCGACCGTAAAAGACACACAGACAAAAAATCATACTGATCATGAGACACATAAAAGGGAAAGAGAGTATAATTGCTAGGGCGTCCCCCTCAAGCGAGGTAGATGCTGGAACTGCGAAATACACTAGGGCGTCCACCACACACGACGGAAGAATAAAATAACGGTACACAGTAACAATGTCCGAAGTGCGCATTGCCACTAGGAATATTGGCACTATGACAGGACGCAGCTAACGAACTCATCATCATCATCTTCCTGCCCTTGTCCCATTTTATTTGGGGTCGGCGCAACACGTATTCTTCTTCCATTCTCCCCTGTTAGACGTCACGGCATCATTTACTCCTTTCTCTTTCATATCAGTCTTTACACAATCCATCCATCTTTTCTTTGGCCTTCCTCTCCCCCTCCATCCATCAATACTTATGTCCATCACTCTTTTAGTCACATGCGTTTCATCCCTCCTCATTACATGTCCATACCAAGCCAAACGACTGCCTTTCAATTTTTCAGTAACAGGTGCCACTTTCAAACTTCCTCTAATATTTTCATTTCTTACTTTATCCATTCTTGTCACTCCACACATCCACCTCAACATTCTCATCTCCGCTACATGCAATCGTTTTTCATCCATCTTCTTCACAGCCCGATCCATACAATACGACAGGTCTAATCACGGACTTGTAGATTTTCCCCTTTAAATTGAGGGGCATCCGTGGGTCGCAAGTTGTTCCAGTGACCTGTCGCCATTTCATCCATCCTGAGTTGATCCGGTGCGTTACGTCCCGGTCTACTTCGCCATTTCCCTGAATAAGCGACCCAAGGTACCGAAAATCGGAGCAGACCGGTATGGGCGTTCCGGCAAGGGTTATGGGCACAGGACTGGAGAGACCGCCGAAATCACAAAACAAGTATTCCGTTTTGGTTCTACTTAATTTCAGGCAAACGAACTATAAGCGCTATTTTAGAAAGACGCCACATCGACATCTGCTGTGTTGAGGAGACAAAATGGAAAGGAGCAAAAGCACGACAAGGGGTTTAAACGTTTATACAATGGTACAGAAAATACCAGGAACGGAGTCGGCATAATATTGGACCAATGAATGAGCCAAAACATGGTTGGAATAAATAGGACTAGTGATCGTATCATATCTGTAAAACTAGCCATGGAGAAACAACCTTGTCTTAATATCTTGAATGTCTATGCCCCGCAAGCAGCATGTCCCGATGCCAAGAAACAAGAATTCTGGAAAGAATTGCACGCACAGTTACCCCAGTTGTAAATAAAATATCAGAACCCAGACTCAGATGGGACGGTCATGTAATGCGAATACCTTTCCATGGCTGAAAGAAAGCGAGGGAGAGGAATACCTTAAACCACATGGCTGACGAATGTCCACAGGGATAAGAAAGGGTTAGGCCTAACGGACCAAGATGCCTACCAGAGAGATAAATGGCGCCAAATGATCAGGAAAGCCGACCCCAAGTAAGGGGACAAGGCGAAGACAAAGAAGAAAGGAGAAAGAAAGTATAAAGGTAGTTGGTGTGTCTCTCTTTTTTTCTTTTTTCATCGACGTCAAATATCCATTAGGCAGAAGAAACGAGTTCAATAGAGTACCACTATATCATCCACTATATCATCCACTATATCATCCACTATATCATTCCGTTTCCGGAATGGAACACCCTCTTCTTTGTAAAAGGGAATTGACCATTATCCATCATATGGAATCCGGTGGATGTTTCAAGACTTAGATTTTTTGTTTCTAGGACATGCTGGTTTCCTCGTGATGTTTCTTTCGCCGTTTCAAGCTTTTTTTACCGACTATATTGACTTCCACAACCAAGTTAGCAACAGACAACCACAGCCTGGACAGCCTGGACTGGTTCCGAGGCATGGAGGAAGCTCGGTATGACCTAAGAAGTCACCCATCCACGGACCAACCCAGGCAACCGCAACTTAACCTGAAGATCGACTGTTATTATAAAGCCACGAGCTCCTCCACGAGTATCTAATGACGTAAATGTGAGAATGAATTGTCTTCTTAGGTATCACTTACCCGATCTGAATGCACCTGAATCAAAGTCCTCTGGTCCAAACTAACCTGGTTTTAATGTACCATTTCATGTCTATTTGTTACACTAGTGACTAGCACGTTACGTGTGCAGAATTCTCCTGTTAATTAGGAATTCGATGTTCGCAGCACGCGGTGCAATAAAGATAATGGAAGGTCTGTTTATTCTCGGCCCCTTGGTTGCGGACATGGCAATCGAATATTCTGGATACGGATCTAATATAGAGCCAAATGTAGGCCATTCAGAGATATTGTTGGTGTTTATTGTAAAGCAATTAATTGGTACATTGGTTGTGCCCATTATTATGAGTGCCTACGCTATTATAATCAAAGCCACTTATACCGTTCCAAGATAAGATAGCTCTTCGTTATGGAAATGGGTATGGGTGTTATTAACCTCATCACGAAGCCGTCAACCAAGCATTCTGTACATCAAACTAAGTAACTTTACGCAAACATTATTGCTGGGAGACAACTTTTATTTCGGGATGAAAAATCGTGTTTTGTGGTAGAACTCAATAGCACTCAAATTTGTGCTGATAGATGGATTGAATAGTGCGGGGATCGTGCCGTTTTTTATAGTAAAAATCTTACAATAAAAACTTGTGACTTTGACCCCCAATACCTCCGTAACTAGAAGGTTCCCAGGTATAGTGTAGAACAAAATACTGATCGCAATGACGGGAAACGAGGACGAAAAAAAGTACCTTTCGGCTTCGTTAAGAGGTTTTTAAACCCTTTATAGGCCTCTCTTTGTCCTTGTCAATCTCTAAGTTTCCTTTTTTTTTTCTCGAGGTGTGAATCCTCATGGACGATCACCGCCCAAAGGACAGCGGAGAGGTCCAGGTTCTCAATACGGTCTTCTGGTCTTTGAGAATATTAAAATTGATTGTTTTACTAGTGCGTTGTTTCCTTTCAATTCTTCATAATAGTATCCTGTAAAGAGAATAAACTGTGCAGAGCGAATGAGCTAAGGCTTTATCATTATCATATTCATATTTAATGCAAGAGCAGCATACAATCCTAAAGATATTCTCTTTGTACAAGAACTACTCGTATTGTTTTAATATAGACGTAGAATTCTCTCATTAGTTCACCGGTAACATTGTATTATTGCAAGAATGAAAAAATAATACTCATTTAATGAAATTGTAAATCCTTTTAAACCGACTTCCAAAAAGAGGAGGTTATCAATTCGTCTGTATTTTTTTTTTTTTTTTTTTTGCGTTTGTTACCTCAGAACTTTCGACTGGGTGAACCGATTTTGTTGATTCTTTTCTTATTTGAAAGCTGGTGCTTGTTGTTTGGTCCCATTTTAATTTGCTGAAGATCTGATGCTGATCTTCCGAGATACACAATGGAACTCTTCAAAAATAGACGGCAAATCTGCAGTAATTGCTGCAATCGCTTGTAGGTTCATTGTTCATACTACATCATGATGTAACATCACGCCTGTATGCTCTGAGGGGGTACGCACATCGAGACGGAATGGGAAGCCGTCGCCTCCTTCTGCGAAGCGGTCATGCTAGCGAAGGAGGTGGCGGAACGAGAGAGGGAGAGATCCTCTCTTCACGGCCGCCGCGGGAGACGCAACGGGCGTCGGGGGCCACGTGGTGGCTACCGGCCACCGTAGATGCGGGCCTGTGGACGGCTGGCTATGGGCAATAGCTGGCCGTCCGGCCGTCTAACGACGACGACAGGCCGTGTCGACGGCGCGTTCGTGTTCCACGCGCGCCTCAAAGAGATGTCAGCAAAAGGTGAGGGGCCCGCAAGGGCCGAAGCCTGCCGGGGTTGCGGGCCTGTTCGAAAGAGATACCGCGGCCCCGGAACATAAAGGGCGAGGAAGGAACATGGATGGGTTTTAGTCAGTAAGAGTCTGACACTCCCTCCCGCTCCGCCCAGAGTGGGAGAAGTTATTTGATGATTTCCCATCCTAAAAAAAAAAAAAAAAAAAAGGGGGTACGCACATGTGCAAAATACACCCAGATTTCGAAAAATTTTGTTGCCTCAGAACTTTCGACTGGGTGAACCGATTTTGATGGTTCTTTTTTTATTTGAAAGCTGGTGCTTTCTGTGTGGTCTCATAATCATCAAATCAGTATCTGTTGATGGGATTCTGGAGAAATAGAGAGAACTCTTCAGATTTTATAGGCACACTAGAAGGGATTTGGGTAGTTTTAGGAAGCGTACTTTCTCGAAGTGATCCCATTTCAATTTGATGAAGATCTGATGAAGAACTTCGGAGATATGCAACGGAACTCCTCAATAAATGATAGCAAATGTACTGGGATTGCCGAAATCTCATATCTGTCTATTGTTTACATCAGTTCATAACTTAAAATCACGCCGGTACGCTTTGAAGGGGTGAGCACATGTGAACCACTAAAAAGCGAAAAATAAAAACTTTTTTACAAAAAATAAAACCGACTTCAGAGAAAACAAAAAAGTGAAAAATAACTTCAGAAAAAACGCTTCAGAAGTCGGTGACAAAAAAACGAAATCAATCAAACAAAGGTCACCGACTTCTGAAGCGTTTTTTCTGAAGTTATTTTTCACTTTTTGTTTTCTCTGAAGTCGGTTTTATTTTTTGTAAAAAAGTTTTTATGTTACAATGAAATTAAATTAGGAACTTGATATTTAGATTGAAGTACACAATTATTTTGTTCTCTGAGCGTATGAAAATTCAGATTTGAATGTGTTTTAAATTTTGAGCACGGTTTTGCTTGTGGAAAAACCTGAGAGTATAGTATTGGCATTTTGCAACAATCAAGCATATTTTAATGTTGATACTCACACACTCACATATAAATATTGTGTTTTCATATGATAATATTTAATATGAAAGAGCAAAGTAGCCCAATGCAGGCATTACATGCTATCACTAATTTTGTTATAAAAAAACTTATGCTGAAGATAAAATGTGTTTTTTTTGTTTGTTTGAGAATGAGAGAGTTAAACGGCGTGCGATTCGGGAGGCCTTTGTCCAGCTGAGAGCCGCTGTAGGGTGATGACGATGACGCATGTTTGACCACACAGTTTATAAAGAACGACATGTTTATAACTCAAATATAGCAGCATACATACTCCTCTATACGAAATAAATATAAATGCGGTAGTAACTATGTGTGTCTGTTACCTTTTTACACATGAACACATGTACGAATTTGAGTGATATTTGGCTCATGGATATACCATGATTAGGAAAGAATTTATCTTGGTAGTACTAAGGTCTCCGTGAAATTATTTTTGACGTACAAGTGGACGAAGCCACGGGTAATAAAGTCAGAATCTTTCTTTCTTTATCGTGTGGTTAGGGCATAACCTGGTGTCAGAGTTTCATGCCACCTCTTACATGGCTTTACATGCCGTCATGAAATGTCTCCCATCATGCTGGTTTTCTCACGACGACGTTTTCCTTCATCGAAGAAATTAATATCAAAGAAGAAGAATCCAAAAAATCAGAGAAAGTAAAATTTAATACAAAGCACAAATTTTCGGGCATTTCACCATTAACAGTACTTGTATAGTATCCAATGTCTGTACATAAACAGACAAAGATTATACTAATTACAGAACCTACATAAAATAAAATATACAACCCAAAAGCCCAAATAATTTAGGAGCTGTATTAAAATAAAGTAACAACGAAAAGTGCCTAATTGGGCATGCTTAAACAAGGTGCTTGTACAACATAACTCTTAAAAAAGAAAGCAGCAATAAATTATGATATTCAAAAATAAAGGCCTGTTCCTCCGACTTTTGAACAATGAGATACCAAGTTCGGTATTGAATGCCTGAAGTTTTGTATCAAACAGCCAAGTGTACTATCTAAGGAAATTATATTCGAAGTACTTTAACAAGTGAGGTTACTGCGTTGTTTTCCTCCAGCCTTACTTACCTTACGTTTGTACCCTTACTTTTAAGGTGTGGGCAATTTTTGTACCTGTTTTTTTTTTGGAATGGTCATCTCGCAGTTCAGTCTGAGAAGACGGGCTTCTGCTTAACCGGGCAAGTCCTGTGGATGCCTTGAATTTAAGGCCTCCAGCCAGGGCAAAAATGACTGTAAACTAAGCGACAGCGCTCTAAGGGCACCCCCTGTGGGGTACGAACCTCGGCTTAGGGCGTCGCTGGAAAGACAACCAGATCCAGCCTGTCCCTTTGCTGCCCGCAAAGGGACAGGCTGGATCTGGTTGTCTTTATTTAGGGACTGTTTTATTACTACAGGCTCAGCATCGCGGGCTGGCTCGAGCAAGGGTCGGGGAGGGATTGACTTGGGATTACGCGCCGGACCTCTGCGGCGAGGTCGGAATGTCTTCGGTTTGTATTTGTACACTCTACGAACTGTACTGGTATCTTTCCTACTCTCTTGCAAGATAGTGACCGGATCGACAATTTTTGTACCTACGCTTACTTTGAACTTCTACATAATTCCGTATCTGGCCTGACCGTGCCGTGGCATCACCTTCACTTTGGGCCCTATCAGAATACCAGCGCTGTGACGTTTTTTTAATGTTACAGCACCGTGCTGAGATAGTAGCCTTTTGGCCTCGTACAGGACGAGTTCCGTTTTTTTTATGTTTTTTTTTTCTGTTTAATTTTTATTATTAAGTTTTAAATACTGATAATTTTGATGTGTTTTGTCCTGTGCGGGCTAATAAATGCTTTTTCTGTCTTTCTTTCTTGCTTGTACATCTTCCCAATTGAATTATACATTCTTCTGTCGCATTTTATAGAATTTTGGAGGAAAACACTACCTTGGTTTGTTTTTTTTTTATTATTTTTGGGATACTTAATCTCGTATTACAGTAGGACTCAATACAATGCACTCAAACCACTGAGCTGATGATGCTCGTCTGTCTGTCTTCTGGATGCAGTCTCGTGGGAAAATCACCTTTGTGTTTTAAAATCAGAAGTACAAATATTTTCTTTAGAATCGCCGCAACAAATGTTTTAGTTTGTTTCTTGTCTCGTATTTAAATGTTGCTTAATCTAATTAAGTATCAATCAATTTAAAGAAGTCCATCCATCTCTGTACAAAGTTACTTAGTTTTACTACGTTCAAAGACAGACAATACAAATAAAACTAATCTACGAGACAATTCCTTCGAACGACTACAATTTCCTTTTAGTATCGATAACCTAAGTGTTGGACCGCCTGAACTTTAAGTAACGAACTTTGACAAAGTTAGTCCAACTTGCCCGAGGGATACAATCAGCCTAAATAGTGAATGCTGATTGGTCGATATTATAACACTACCTTTTATTCCTTTTTGAACCTTAACAAGAAAGAAATAAAGTGGATTTTTGGGTTTTATGGATGGACGTAAAAGTGAACATCTGTTACTTGCCATGGTTTAATAGCAGCAGGGTATTTTTTTACGAGAAAAGAAAATTTAAGAGTTTTTATTTACTTATTATATTCCTGCAATCATGAAAGTTAAACTCGTGCAAACATCTGCTGTATAATTTTATTGAGGCCTTGAGAAAATGGATCACTAAAAACAGGTATTTTTATTTTTTGTTATTTTTCTTGTACCCTGTATGTAGAGTTAATTCGTGCTATGTATAGTCAATCTTGTACCTACGTCCGGTCAGCTGCTGGCAACACCGATGAGTTCAGTGTGGCTGTCGGTTTGCATCAAGGGTCGGCTTTAAGTCCTTACCTCTTCTTGTTGATCATGGACGCTTTGACGTCGGACATCCAAGAAGAGGCACCCTGGTGCATGCTGTTTGCCGATTATATTGTTCTTGTCGGTGAAAATGGACCTGAGATCCAGAGCAGACTGGAGAGATGGCAACAGAGACTGGAGAATGTTCTGTGATTTTGGCGGTCTCTCCAGCTCTGGAGCCATAGCGCTAGATGGCGCGTCTCTTCCTGTCTGCTCCGACTTTCGGTATCTTGGTTCACTTATGCAAAGCGATGGCGAAATAGATCGTAGTGTAAAGCACAGAATTAACACGGGATGGATGAAATGGCGGCAGGTCACGGGAATGATCTGCGACTCCCGCATTCCCCTAAAACTAAAGGGGAAGATTTATAAAACAATGGTTAGACCTGCTGTGTTGTATGGATCAGAATGTTGGGCCACAAAAGGGATGAATGAAAAGCATCTGCATGTCGCGGAGATGAGAATGCTAAGGGGGATGTGTGGTGTTACGCGAATGGATAAAGTAAGGAATGAGTATATTAGAGGAAGTCTGAAAGTGGCGCCGGTGACTGAAAAGTTGTGTGGTAATCGGTTGTCGTGGTATGGGCATGTGATGCGGAGGAATGAGGAAAACGTCGTGAAAAAAGTTTTGAGTATGAATGTGGATGGGTATTTGAGTAGAGGAAGACCAAAGAAACGATGGATGGACTGTGTTAAGAAGGATATGGTAAGAAAAGAAGTGTCTGATGAGATGACGAAAAATAGAGGAGTATGGAAGAAGAAGACATGCTGCGCCGACCCCAAATAAATTGGGATAAGGGCAAGAGAATGATGATTTCTTGTACCCTGTACTAACTTTCCCTGAAAATAAAACTTACTTACAAGCTTTACTTACAGAGGATGCATGCAAGGCGAATAACAAAAGGCAGACGTGTTGAAACGCTGGGAGAAGACGCTCTAAAGGGACATACGCTGACCTTTTTGGTGTATGAAAGGTCAGCCTGCGTAGCATGACCGCCGTGGAAACGGGTTTTGTCGACGAAAATCGACAAAACGACAGATATCTATACTATACTATATAATATAATATTATAAAGCAGAAGAGTTTGTTTGTTTGTTTGGTTGAACGCGCTAATCTCAGGAACTACCAGCTCGAATTAAAAAAAATCTGTTTGTGTTGGATAGTACATTTATCGAGAAAGGCTTTAGGCTATATAACATCACGCTACAATCATTAGGAGCGGAGCAGGAATGAAAAATGTTGCAAAAACGGGGTCTTTTTTCTCTCTTATATGTGATATTGTGACGCAGACGAAGTGGCGTGGGTCAGCTAGTACAAAATAAATCTATCATTTCGTCGATTCTTTCTTCGAAGAACCCGTTTCTACGGCGGTCATGCGCGGGCAAGTGTAGGTATACCGACCCGATCTATGAACGTGGACGTAACGAATGTAAGAATTGCGGTATGTACTGTTGTTTCTACCACGGGAACAAAAGCGTTCGTTTATGATTTTTGTTACGTTAAGTGAAATAACAGGTTTTAGACCGAAACACAAAAAATAAAACTTAATTACTGGCACGAACGCCTGAACGATGTTGAATCAATCAAAATCAAAATCAAAATCAAAGCATTTATTTCAAGTAAGCCAATAACAGGCACTTTTGAATTGTCGAAACAAAGATGAACATTTAAAGTAGCTACAGTCCCAGTCACAGGACATAAAAACTGTGAAAGTACTGTAGTTGCCCATTCCCTAGCGTAGATCTCTATGGAGAAGAACGGGCAAGAAACTCCATGGACACTCTTTTAAATCAAAATATTGTTACAAAATCTTGGTTACATCATTCATGTTGAGATGGTAGATTATGTGAGAACAATGTAGCAAGATGTGCACGTTAAAAGTGTCCATAGTAAAAACAAAATAATTCATTCAAATAAGCCATGGCAACTAAGAGATGACCAGTCACAACTGACAGCACCCGTTCACGAACATGACGCATGGATCAGCACCATTCAGCTCAACCACTTTGAAGGGAGCTAAATGATCCGACACACGCGCCACCATCAGCGAGACATTTGAGTGAGCATGACATACTCTCAACCGCCAGGGCACATTCAAGTCAAAAACTAAAGTAGGTTTCCAGTGAATGATAGCTTTCTAGTACATAGTACTCACACAATATGGGCTATGCGATTATATAATACTAACATTGAATCTATACAATGCAAAGATAGTTGTACAATCTTCAGCAGCTCCAACAATACCATTTAATGCTATCAAGTTTTGCGCCCCTGTCCTTGTGGAGCAGGACCAGCATTGAGCCAAGCATTTTTATCAGCGATATAATCGCTCAACTTGTAATATGCTTGCTTACATAATGTGCGTTTAATACATGTTTTAAATTTCGTCTCATTCAGTTCAAGAATACTTTGTGGAATTTTATTATAGCATCTCAAACAGTACCCCATGAAAGATGAGTCTACTTTAGCGAGTCTAAAGCCTAGCTGAACTAGTTGGTCCCTATTTCTAGTACTGTAATTGTGTCTGTCGCCTCTTTTACCGAAAAGATGCAGATTTTTTCTGACGTACATTATGTTTTCGTAGATGTATTGGCAATGAACCGTCATGATGCCAATATCCTTAAATAGTTCCCTTAGAGAATCGCGCCTACGAAGATTGTATATGGCTCTGATGGCTCTTTTCTGCAGAATAAATATAGACTCAATATCAGCAGCCCGTCCCCATAGCAAAATACCGTAAGACATTATACTATGGAAGTAACTAAAATAGACCAGTCTAGCGGTATCCACATCAGTGAATTGACGGATTTTTCTAATGGCATATGCTGCTGAACTTAAGCGCCCCGCAAGAGATGTTAAATGAGAACCCCATTGTAGCCTTGAATCAAGCGTAAGCCCCAGGAAAACCGTTTTATCAACGAATTCGAGTTTCTCTTTATTCAATATTATCTCACAATCACTACTTTTAACATTCGGTAATGAAAATCTTATGCATTTAGTTTTTTTTTCATTTAATACCAAATTGTTTGCTGTGAACCAATTTTGGACCTGAAGTAGGGCATCATTCACGTCATCTAGATTGTTGGCCCGTCTATTTATCTTAAAAATTAGAGAAGTGTCATCAGCAAACAACACCATATTTTGAGATTGGTGTTTCAACAAATAGGGTAGATCATTTATATAGACTAGAAAAAGGAAAGGACCCAATATTGAGCCTTGCGGAACCCCCATTTTTACATTCAAACCCTGTGAATTAACACCGTTTATTTGAACATGTTGTTTTCTATCGCTCAAATAAGATTTTAGCAGGCTAAGTGCAAGTTTACCCAGTCCGTAATGCTCCAGTTTCAGAAGCAATGTGTCGTGATTTACGCAATCGAAAGCTTTGGAGAGGTCACAGAAAATTCCTATTGCGTCTTGGGACTCTTCCCACGCAGCAAATATGTGCTTTAATAGGGTTACACCGGCGTCAGTTGTACAACGTCCCTTGGTGAAACCATACTGTTGATCATGGAAGATTCTGTTGGTGTTAAAATGATAGAGCATTTGATTAAGCATTACTTTTTCAAAAACCTTGCTAAAAACTGGTAATACGGATACAGGTCTATAATTATTGGCATCTTTACTGTCCCCGGATTTGAAAAGAGGTATGACTTTACTGTATTTCATTAAATCAGGGAAAACTCCTTGGTCTACACATAAATTAAAAATTAAAGCTAAGTACGGGGCTATGGTCTCAAGTATAGATGTGCAAACTTTGATAGACATTCCCCATAAATCTTCAGTCAGTTTGATTTTAATTTGCCGGAAAGCTTTAATAACTGTCATGGGGTTAATGTGTTTAAATTTAAATTCAGCCAGGCAGCCAGACACATTCGCCTTTAATAAGCCAATTGAGGCTTCAGGTGAGGAATTAAGAGCCTCCGTAGTTTTTATTGGTGTTTCGGTAAAAAAATTAACAAATTCTTGAGCTACTTCCTGACTAGAGCTTTTAAGACCACATGCTGTATCTAATGTAAAAGTATTATTACGTATTTTCTTTCTGTTGGTCTCGTTATTTACAACTTTCCAAACGGTCTTTATTTTATTTTCCGCTGTTTTGATCTTGTTGCTAATGTGCAGGGCTTTAGCAACCTTGCAAGTATTTCTAAAAATCTTTGAATACGTAGCAACATACTTGCTAAAAGTTTCAGTGTTTATAAAAGGCTTAAGGCTGTAAAGCTCAAATAGCCTTTCCCTACTTTTTCTGATACCTCTAGTTGCCCAATCACTAAATATAAATTTAGGGCAAATACCATACTAAATATAAATTTAGGGGAATGATCCACGTATTCATTATGTGGTTGACAACCCACATATTCATTTTCACAAACGTTTGTGCTGAGTTCTTAGACTTAACACAGCAATACCGAACACATAAACAACTCTCCCACTAAAAACCGCAGTAATAATTAAAACTTCCCAAAGAAGCGTTAAAACCGTCTGGTGCAAAGCCAAGCGAACATAATTCTGTCGCTGCAGCCACATGTCAGCGTCTCCTACGAACATTCCTCTCTTGCCGAAAACTTATCCAATTATATAATCAAAGCTGCAGAACAAATGCAGTGTTATACGAATATTTCTCATGTAAGAAATGGCTCATTTTTGGAAATATGTTTATTTATTAATAATTAATGGAATGAATGATAGAAAAAAATGCTACTACCCCCTAAAATGGTGATGATTTCGCAGGGTAAAATAAATAACGATAGGTTATCTGAACTCTATCATCAATTCACTTTCGTTATTTAATAATTATAATGTAATTTTTAACTTGTTTTGTGCAATTTTATTACAATTTTTAATTTAAACATGTAGGTAATCTTTGTCTAATGTAATTTAAATTATTTTATGGTTTTAGCATTTCAATGTAACATAGTTTTGATTTTTTTCTTTTCAAACTTGTTTTACCATCACTCGATATGGACTTATTTCTGAAATAAAAAGATTTTATTTTTATTTTATTTATTATACAGGGTGAGCTTCTTAAAATTGTTTAGGGTGAATACTTTTGTGCAAACCAAACACCGTCTACTGTCAACCAAAATTGCTTAGGCACACCACACTCTGTGGTGATGCGTGGTTGGTTGACGCAAAGTTTATATCGCTGAGGTCGTAAAAGGACCTGTAGCCTGAAATATGATTTTTTATACAACATTAAAAAAAATACGTACTACATCAGTCGTATGAGAGAGATAAAAATAAAAAAAATAACCGAGAAAAATAACAAGAAGAAATAAAAGAGAAAGAACTATAATTTTTAATTTCACAAGATATGATTATAAGCTAAAAAATTAATCCAATTACCAAACTTGCATAATAAATGCAGCGTGAGTTCACATCTCAGGGGAACTAGGTCAGTATCGCAGTATTTTTATACGACCTACGTAAATCACAACCCTCTATGCCTCCCATAAAGATACACCTCACGGAGTAGTATACCAATGGAGTGATTGTAAGCGGGAGACAGTGCGCACTTGTAGTTGATGATGATATTCGCGAGTTTCAATGATGGCCCGCCGATACAATGCCAACTGATGAGCTTACAGCACCCCAATCGCGTAACAGCGTTTCTTAAATTCCTATTAAATAATTCGTATGCGTAAATAAACCAAGCAAACAGTGACCTTGAATTAGCCCATACAATTTAAAAAAATGAAAGGGCACTGTTGCGTATTCCTGCGAATGAATTAGACACCCATAAAAGTAGATTGATGGCATATTTAAAACAATTTGCTTACTCATTAGTGACCCTGGCTTCGTGGTCTGTGGTCAACACTGCACGTGCACAGTTGCACAATCCACCGCAAGTACTCTAGCACAAGCTAATTGCCTACTAATTAGTTAATCGCTGCTGATGACAGTTGAATTCCGATGTATTTCTAATCGTGTACAAAATTAAGCACAGTGAAAGGGTATTCAAAAATTGATTCAATAACATAAGATCCGATCCACCTATCGTACTATGATCGATAAATTAACCTATATTTGAAAGCTTCCACGATCTTCAAAATTTGGTAGACAATGCATTCATTATTTACTCCATGTCACACAAACATGTCGGTCCCTTAATCCCACGTGAGCCGACCGCCACTGACACGACGCTGGGACGTCAGGTATCAATAATTCAGTACCCAATCTGGCCTCCCACGAATATTATTATTTTAATAAAACAGCTTGTAATAAAAGAGACACGTCCTCTGTTGTTCTTGTTTGTATCCACTGGGATGATACATTTGTTATAATTAACTTTGCAGGAGTATTTTTTTCTGAAATATGTATACTGTTTTATATTTTCAGTGTTTCGTCAAAAATCTCTCTTTGCTTTCTTTGAATAATGCACACATTTCAGCTTTATTTCCCGGTTGTAAAAGTGTACTCATACTTCACGCAGCTGATTTTATTCAATCCCATACCTTTTCCAGTTGTGTCAGCATGATTTCTAAGAAGTAACTTTTGCCCAGGAATAGGAATCTACCGATAAAAAGTATCCTGTGGGCCAAAAATCGATATCCGTTCAACTTTGAGGACACAATGATAACAGACAATCAGACTTATTTATTTACTGCTCACATACAGTCGCGACTAATAATATGTAAACAATAGACTGTTTTTACTGTTCCGTGGTTTCTCCTACTGTATTGATTAAAATTTCATGTTATTACGTACATAGTATTCTGGAACTCATATTTTTATGAAAAAGATCATATCTTAGGAGACATATACTTTTTCATAAAAATATGAGTTAACTAGGGTTACAATCGTTATTTCTCGCGAAAATAGCTATAATATTAAGGAAAGTGTATACATATTGGTGCTCGTGACTGTACTTTAGAATAACATCTGGCGGTCAGTAAAATTGGGAACGGAACTGTCTACTCAACACTTACCAACTATATTTTGGTCACTCATAACAACACCTGTCTGCCTAGTACATCAAATATAAGACCCACGCTTTATATCCTAACTTCCGACTTCTAAGCCGATGAAATGCTAGCATGTTCTGCCGAACATTTACATTCAGCTAAATGGTAAAGGCATTCATGTGCGAGGAAATACTAATCTTATCTGCATGTAAGATTGTGTGAAGCAATTTCCTGACACAGCTCATGTAAGTGGTATCTGATGTTCTGGAGTGAACTAGAGGTGGGTATGTAGGGATGTTGACAACCATTCTGGATGAAATGGATTGCGTTTCTTTTACCCTGCATATTTTAGGATCCTTGAGATTTATTTCCAATTTAAAAACTAGTTAATAGTTTCGGAACAAAAGTGGCTGTGACATACAGATGGACAGACAGACATACATGTCGAATCCATAAAGATTCCGTTTTTTGCCATTTGGCTACGGAACCCTAAAAAGGTTATTTATTTGTGTTAGGACACGAATCTGCGACCCACTGTGGAAAGTCGATCGCTCAGACACTGAACCTTAAACACTAAAAAGTTACCTAAACAAAAAGGTCAAAGATATTGTTTTTCTCTATCACATCTTTTTTGTAGAACTTACAAAGTATATTCCAAAGATTTGTTAGAGGGATATTCTTACTAACTTCTAACGTAAAAGTTACCTTTTTATTTTTCACAACACTTGACCTTTTCCACAAAAGTTACATGCTCAGAAACCTTTTATTATGTTGTATCTGTTATTTGCTTATTTCTGATATTGCTGACTACCGATAAAAGTAAAAACTAAGTAATCTATATTTGCTACGGGTTGTGCCCCGCGCTCGCCTAAGTGGTGCTACGACGTAGCGCATCAGCTACGAGTGCTAGGAAGCGTTAGGTGACGGTCACGCGAGTTCCATGATTTTTGTCCACCCAAAATGTGCTCAAGGCGCTTATAGAAGTTTTCACTTAAAAAAAAAAACTGTAATTCTTTCCACTAATTCCGCTATGCATTCTGGTTGGCTTTCCTTTTTATGTACGGTATTATTTAGAGTCTTTTGTTTGTTCTTTCTAGCTTTGATATTTATTACACCTAAGAGGATTTAGCTTTTTTTCAGCCTATTTAAATTAATTTATGAAAAGTCTCTAGGGGTTCTATAAAGCGCGACTGTGAGTGCGACGATTGGCGGCGGCCCTGAGGGCCTACTCCCTAACGTTTCGAACGTATATTTGATCTATCCGCCTCTCTCACTCGCACTCATCTGCAGACGTGCGCGAGAGAGACGGATAGATCCGAATATACGAACGAAGCGTTAGGGAGTAGGGCCTCTGGTTCAATCCATGGTCCGGAGCGAGACGGAATGGAAAGTCACCTCCTACTGCGAAACAGTCATGTTAGCAAAGGAGATAACAGAACGCGAGAGGGAGAGAACCACTCGTCGCAGCCGCCGCGGGAGACGTACCGGGCGTCGGGGGCCACCAGTGGCGCGGGCCTGTGGACGGTGAGCTATGGGCTAGCTCGCCGTCCGTCCGTCTTATGATGACAGACCGTGTCGACGGTGCCAGAGTGTTCCACGCGCGCCTCTAAAAGATTTCAGCATAATGGAGGGCCGAAGCCTGTCGGGGCTGCGGGACTGTTCGAAAGAGATACAGTACAGAACATAAAGGGCGAGGAAAGAACAAGGATGGGTCTTAGTCAGTAAAAGTCTGACACTCCCTCCCGCTCCACCCAGAGCGGGAGAAGTTATTTGATGTTTTCCCATAAAGTAGGTACACTTAATATTCCACTTACTGATAAGCGTGTAGTGAGTAGAAATAAATTGCCTCGAAAAGTGGTGTAGATAGGGGGTTTTCTGTACAAAATGGCGATCTCCTTACACGATAACATTTTTTATAAATAAAAAGGTCTAAGTTGACAGCATAAAACCAATCGTATAGAAAAAGGGTGTTCTCATTTTTTTAGATAGCCTAAATTATTTTATGTATTGACAAGATTTACTCGCATCGATAATCTTAGATGTTCTTAAAGATATTTCATGAAAGTTGATTTTGTGATATTTATATTATAGTTTTTATTCGGTAAATTGATCCCAGATTTTGTGATTCTTTACCCTCCTACCAGTTGCTGAACAACATCATCATCTGCTTAGCCTTTTCCCAACTTTTCCGACGTTCCATGTTTCATTCCAGAACGTTACTGTTGTCCCAAAAATTATCTGCGATAAAATTACCAAATATGATTAATTATTTTAATTTGAATATAAAATGATTCGCTTAACCCAGATCCTGTAAAAGTATCTCATAAAAGCAAATATTGAAACACCATTGAGAACATTTAAAATTCAATGTTGATCTGTTAATTATTATTTGGCAGAATTTAATAGTTGGATGTTTCACCACGTTTTATTTATCTAAATATATATAATTCAAAGGTGACTGACTGACTGACTGACATAGTGATCTATCAACGCACAGCCCGAACCACTGGACGGATCGGGCTGAAATTTGGCATGCAGGTAGATGTTATGACGTAGGCATCCGCTAAGAAAGGATTTTGATCAATACTATCCCTAAGGGGATAAAATAGGGGATGGAAGCTTATATGAAAGTCCGTCAGTTTTAAAGCTAGGATCTTCTAATTTCGTGTTTAGGCTGACGATTGAAAATTAATTTATGCGTGTTTCAGCGTTTTTGATAACTCCACCCAGAAGGCTTATAAAGGGGATGAAATTGTATGTGAAAAATCCTTAATTTTTGACGTAAAAAGTACAAAATTTGTTATCTGGGCTTATGATTGGAAGCTGACGCAACGGCTTTATTAGAATTTCAACCCTTTTTTTTTTTTTGTGATGGGAAATCATCAAATGACTTCTCCCACTCTGGGCGGAGCGGGAGGGAGTGTCAGACTCTTACTGACTAAAACCCATCCATGTTCCTTCCTCGCCTTTTATGTTCCGGGGCCGCGGTATCTCTTTCGAACAGGTCCGCAACCCAGAATTTCAACCCTTGAGGGGTGAAAAATGAGCAACATTTTGTTTTTAATTAAAGTTTTTATTTTTTGAGTCACCAAAAAGTATCAAAGTTAGTAAGTCGTTAGTTTTTTTTATTTCAACCCACAAAGGGGTAAAAGGGGGGGATGAAGATTTGCATTGCAGTTGTTCATTCGTTCACGAATAACAGCAGCAGGAGAGACCTTTTGCAGCAGTGCAAGTTAATAGTATAGGCCGTACACAAGTTAATGGCACACGTGACTTCGCGGCTGGCAGTACTTACTGTTTTGTAGGGACCTAGGTAAGCCGAAGATTATGGACTTACGGCAGGAGCAGAAAAAGAAAGTATGGCAGCCGCCGCTCCTGTGGGTGCCGCCCGCTCGCATCAACTTGCTGCAGCACGCGCCGCTGACACGCGCGCTGCGTGCACTCAATATGGTGTCACAACAGATTGATTGCTTCAATTGTACACTGAGCGAATTCACACGGGCCGCATTTTGCGCAATTACTTTAGTTTCTCAAATTAATTAATTTATTCAAAACATAAATAATTTAACTTTAAATATAACTGCTGTATTGTATTAGGTACCTAAACCTGTAATAATAGTTGTATGTGTTCTTTAAATAAATACATAAATTATGTATAGTAGAACGAGATAGAATGAGTTATTGTCGAAATCGTATTTGATACCAACTAGATTTTTTTTATTTTGTAGATTTCTGTTTTTATTTCTCTTCTGCATTTCTGATCTTACTTTTGATGAATGAAGATGAAGTCAAAATTAAAATCAAAAATGGCGCCGAACTCCGAAGAAACGAACCGCAAATCGAACCCAGGACCTCATGCTCAGTAGCGCTTGCGACAACTCGACCAACGATGCAGTCTCACACATGACCCATCAATATTTTCACGCGAACGAAGTCGCGGGCAACAGCTAGTTGTTAATATAATCTGTGGATTATGGTAATTAACTATTTAAATTCGTATCCTGGAACTAACCAAAATTTAAAATGAACTGATTAAATATTTACCAAAAATGTAAACTGAGAAAATAAAAGTGTAAGTATAGGCGCAGTGTAAGTACCCTTAACGTACTTATGTTTTAGCAAACTCCTCCTCCTCCGCAAGTTCGGGACATAGAGTTTTTCATAAGCTTTGAATATGAAATAGTCTTAAACTAGTATAGCAAAGTTAAAATATAAGATGAAGGAAAACATCATCGTGAGGAAACCGGCTTATCCTAGACACAAAAATTTCGAAGACTTGTGACACCTACCAATCCGCACTGAGCCCGCGTGGTGGATTATAGCCCACTCCTTCTCATAGAGAGGAGGCCTGTGTCTTAGCTGTGGGAACTTTAATAGGGTGTTGATGATGATGGTGATGAAAATAAAAGACCGTTTCCTTTTTCCCCAGGAAGACGACGATGACGGCCGCCCACCCATCAGTATGGAGGTGAAGAAGCATGACAAGCCTGGCAGCCTGTCGCCCGTGAAGCTAGCTGTGAAGAGAGACAGTGGAGACGAAGGCAAGAGCTCTCGCTCCAGCAGCAGATGTGACAAGGAACTGCGGCTACCACCGGAGAAGTCTCCTAGTGAAGATGCTGCGTTGAGACGGGAGAGGAGACTCTCCAGGGCGAGTGAAAGCTCTAAAGAAACTTTAGAGAGGTAGGTACGACAATTTTTTTTGTAATAACCACCAATTGCTCAAAGAAACTCTTTAGCGTACCTACACAGGTACGCACACAATAATACTATTGGTACGGATAATTATAGGGTCTACCTTTTATATCAGAACTTTTTATGTCATGATATTACTTTGCATAACAACGGATATCATTTATCATATCCGGTCAACATCTACAATAATTATAAGACGATACCAAATACACACAAAACTACTTGGCGCTCGTAAGTCGCCAAGCAGCGTAAGTATAACAGCAAAACGGTTCTAGTCTCCTTTGAAATATGCATCGATGCTCCTTCGAGCCCCATCAGCAGCAAATATTTCAAATGTAACCTAGATATTTGAGCAGACTGGACACAAACGATCCAAGATGGCGCTGAAAGAGTATAACGTTCTTCGTTCATTACCGCTGAACCATTTTCAAAGAGGAAATATCAAGTTGCAGATTGTGAAAAGTTAAAGGCAATATTTTAATGCCTGTTACCTACTTTTATGTATCGATACTTGCCGCATACTGTCTTAATTGTTTTAAATCAATATTGTAACTTAATATAGATGCCCAAAATCACCGATTAGCCCGATAACATCAACAAAAACACAATAAAGGGGTTCGAAAAGCCTTAATTGAGAGGTATCGCGTAATCCATCATGTTAGCTAGATGATCGATGACTTACGTATTTAGCAGCAGGCCAAAAAGCCATAATAGTGGCATATTTTGTGACTGAAATATTCGTAATCAGTTTAGCTACATCTTGATGCCATAGTTGCGCAGTTTGGTCGTTAAACTTTATGATTTATAAGCCAGATTCCGGCAGGATTTACAACAGTTCTAAACAATGCGTTGAAAATCACATACAATAGATAATTTAGTACCGATCCGGAATTTTAGAGGGTAGAGATGTCATCACGATTACTGAAGAGTTTGTGTTGTGTGTGTAGAAGAGGGATGAGGACAAAACTGGAGTAACGACGGTCTTTTATTTCTTACTTCGTGAAAAAGTTATTACTATGTGTTGTAGTAAACCTTCAAAGTACCTCCTTATTTTCTTCGTTCAAGAAGGCGTACATAAACGTCTCGGTCCATAAGCCTACATCTACCAGTAACTTGCACAAGAGTATGCAAGTATCTTGCATGTCAGTGGTCCATGATAACTTCTGATTGGTAAATATTACAATTAAGAGCATTAGTGCTACTCGCATACTATTAAGCAAGTGTATTACGGGTTATCTGAAGTGTGTAAAACACCTCTTCTTTGAGGACTGGCTTGAGATGCGCCACGGCACCGGGCGCGGATGTTACGGGAGGTTCCTGCATTGAATCGGGCGGGAGGAATCGCCCGGGTGTTTCAACTGCGAGGATCGACCGGAGGACACGGTGGAGCATACGGTGGAGGTTTGTTCCGCGTAGGCGGAGACCGCCGTGTCCTCGTAGCAGTGATGGCGGCGACCTCTCGCGTCCGGCCCTGAGGCACTACTCCCTAACGTTTCGTCCATACGGACGGATCCATCCGCGTCTCACACACGTGCTCGTCTGCAGACGTACGCGATAGAGACGGATAGATCCGTCGAGTAGGGCCTCTGGTTCAATCCATGGTCCGGAGCGGGGCGGAATGGGAAGCCGTCACCTCTTTCCGCGAAGCAATCATACTAGCGAAGGAGATGGCGGATCGCGAGAGAGAGAGAACCTCTTGCCCCAGCCGCAGCGGGAGGTGCACCGGGCGTCGGGGGTCATGTGGTAGAACCCGGCCACCGTAGGCGCGGCTTGTGGACGGTGAGCCACGGGCTAGCTCGCCGTCCGTCTGTTTTATGACGACAGTTCGTGTCGACGGCACGTTCGTGTTCCACGCTCGCCTCAAAGAGATGTCAGCAAAGGAAGGGCCGAAGCCTGCCGGGGGCCGCGGGGCTGTTCGAAAAAGATACCGCGGCCCCGGAACATGCAGGGCGAGGAAGGAACATAGATGTGTTTTAGTCAGTAAAAGTCTGACACTCCCTCCCATTCAGCCCAGAGTGGGAGAAGTTATTTGATGATTTCCCAAACGGAAAGTAAAAAAAGGCACTGGTTCTCCCCGTCATATTTTTGTTCAATACCTGTGAACCAGCTTCTAGTTAAGGAGATGGAGATATAGGGGTCAAAGTTTCAACTTTAAGACAAGTTTTTTTTTTTTAAATACAAGTTTTTTGTGCTTAGATTCACTAGACACACAGACCCCCGTACTATTCAATTCAGCCATCAGCACAATGTTTTACATTACTAAGTTCTATTTCTACCACAAATATGATTTTTCATCCCAAAAAAGTCGTTTCCCTGCAATTTTTTTTGCGTAATGTTACTTAGTTTGATGTACAGAATGAATGCTTGATTGACGGGTATGTGAAATGTGATGAGGTTGTTTACAGCCTGTATACCATTACTGTCTTTAGTAATATTATAAAGAGGTAGAGTTTGTGAGTTGAGAGGTTATCTTCGGAACGCCGAACCGATTCCGTCAATATATCTGTCACCGTAATATTGTCAAACACGTTATATTGTAATCTCTGCTTACAATAAAACGCATTATTTTTCGTGAAATGCATGCGATTGTAGTCAACTCACGCGGTGTGGAGGGAAGGAGGGGTCCCCCTTGCCCAGTGGTACCACTCTCATGAAAAGATACTATACCATTTCTGAGAAATATCGATTCCCCTAAAAAGCGTACTCGAAGGAGCTCGCTTCGCGGGGCCCCCTATTTCCGACTGCAGGGTTTAAAGGAACCAACTCACTAACCTAACGGGGGGGTGCCCCAAGTCCCGATTATGGGGGCAGAGATACTTCCGTATGTTCAGTATATAACGTGTTTGACAATTTTACGATGACATTATATCCACTAATGGGCAGCTACATCATCCCCGAGTGCCACTGTATACAGAAACAAAAGTAAGAATTTGATGTCAGTTACTAAAGCACACACACAATAAGTACTTTAAAAAAAGATACAAAACAATGAGTATAAATGTTTTTTCTTTCTTTCTTCTTCTTTACAACATAGTATGGGTTTGTGCTGTGTTCCTCACGGTTGCGCCAAAAAGGCGGCGGCGGCAGCAGTTTCTTGGGATACTATCCGAGCATAACGCAAGCGAAGCCACGGGAAAAACCTAGTATTGAATAAGTTTAACTGCAGTACCCATTGAATCGTAAATTGCAACACAAAAACACAACACGCCCCGCTGCCGCTGCCGTGGGCTGGAAACGATCGCTCGGCGATTTGTCAGCGGCGACAAATATACGTTAACGTGAAAATATTTCCCACTGCTGAGCGTTTTTCATTGTCACTAGCTGTTTACATATTCAAAAGGGAAAAATCAATACAACAACACAAATACGAGGCCGACGTTCACAAATAAAGTTCTTGAAATATTCTTTCTGTCTATGCATTATGTACTGAGGTTTGGTATAATACCTACTTGAGTATTTAGTGAAATGATGCATGGTTGTCTCATCTGCCGAGCCTTTTCCAAGCTATTTTGGGATCGGCTTACAGACTAACCGGATGCAGCTGAATACCAGTATTTTACATGGAGCGACTGCCTATCTAACCTCCACAACTGTGTGAGTACTGAGTAATACGATACCCCTTGGTGGGACTGATTAACAGACTTTGAGCCCCTTTGAGCAAGCAAGGCAATAATAACTTACCTACTTCGGTAGTACCTATCTATCAACACAGATCATAATGACACGCCACAAAGTGTGCTTAACTGAGACATCAAGACGCAATCAAATAAAAATTAAAATGCGATCAAATAAGAACCGGTTTTACAAGACACGAGACCAAACAAACGACATGTACAGTGAAGGACAAAAATATGGCAAAAATGGCTATGTTTATGGTTCAATTTTGTGAAAACACAATTTACGAAGAAACTACGAGTACATATATGCATTATATGTGTCACCGTAAAATTGTCAAATACGTTATATTGTAATATCTCTAGCGATATTGTAAAGTCTCGAATTATTGTCAAATGAACATACTGCTTACAACAAAACGCATTATTTTTCGTGAAATGCATGCGATGGTAGTCAACTTACGCTGTGTGGAGGGAAGGAGGGGTCCCCCTTGCCCAGTGGCACAACTCTCATGAAAAGATAATGGCACCATTCCTGAGAAATACCGATTAAATATAACATAACCTTAAAACACTTTATATTCCCCCTAAAAAGCGTAGTCGACGGAGCCCCGCTTCGCGGGGCCCCTATTTCCGAGTGCAGGGTTTAAAGGAACCTAACTAACCTAACGGGGGGGTGCCCCAAGTCCCGATTATGGGGGCAGAGATACTTCCGTATGTTCAGTTGACAATAATTCGAGACATTACAATATCGCGAGAAAAAACACGTTATATTGTAATATAACGTGTTTGACAATTTTACGGTGACATAATATGCAAGCAATGTCCCGAAGGAGAAATCCAGTAACCGCAAACCGTGGAATTCAGATAGGCAGTCGCTCCGTGTAAATACTGGTATTCAGTCGCATTTGATTCGAGTAGGAACCGAATTACCGAACCTAATATAGCTGCGAAAAGGATGAGATATGATGCGTTCTAAAAGAGTAAATCCTAGTCGAAATAGAACAACACTATTTTTATTTTCCGTTTTCATAAAATACTTAACCTTACATCATGTCTATTATCCCCGACGGGTTGGACAGAAGAGTACTTATTAGTACACCGACATTTCGGCAGTTATGTTTAAGGCGACTAGAAGAGCTAAACGTTCACATTCACTGCAATAAACATAACCAGAAAAATATATGATATTCTTCAAGGTATATATGCTAGTATGATAGTGTTTTGAAAACACAATACAATTAATTATTCTCGATAAAAAAAAAATCACGAACTTATCTCTAAAAAAATCTTTCAACGAGTAAAAAACATACTAAAATACATGTGATCATTCTGATTTATTGACAAATCATTCTGCAAGCATGATAGTGTTTTATTTTTTTATTCCAATCCATCGTTTTTTTGTAAATCGATCGAAACCACTCATTTCGCACTATTCGGCCTGCAGTGACTGACATAACAACCTCTTTGTAGTGCAAGCTGATTAGAACTATATTCTAACAGTATTACAGGTGAAATTTCAACCACCACAAATAGAGAGTTGCTAATTTAGCTCATGTAATAGCCTTAAGTCCCTTGACTCTCTATTTCCATCAACTGGTTCAGCCAATTAAGACATCGTGGCTGCTTTTGAGAAATTCCTGATGGAAAAACCCAATAACACTTTGCCCGACCAAGGAATCGAACCCAGGACGTCATGCTCAGCAGTCGCGCCTGGCGACCACTCGATCAACGACGCTGTCACTTTTCGATTTCACTGACATTAAACAGCGCATTGTGAGATATAACATTGCGATAAAAGTTAGACGTCCTTTTGGGTGTCACCGTGTTAGTGAAAGCCATCTCAGCCTCTTTACAGTGGTAGTCTTTTTTCTCTTTTTTAACAATTAGATATTGTTCAGGTGTTTTTATATTTAAAATATATAACTTTAATATATTTATGTGGTGAAGCTGCTTTTTATTTTTCAACACTACGTCATAATTCCATTGTTTACATATTTTTGCTCTCTACTGTACCCACCTATTTAAGATAACCTAACCGTCTCATTTTACCAGCAGACAAGACTCGAAGTCCACCTCGCTATCAAGCCCGAAGGTCTCGCGGAAATACTTCACGAACTGGCGCCAGGCATGTGACAAAACGAAGGATAAGACCAAGGAACTGCTGAAGCGTTGGAGGACGTTGCCGGAGTCCGAGGGGGCGGAGTCACCCATGCAGGCCGCGGGGCATAGCGACGACGAGAAGCATCGGGGCTGGAGTGTGCACGTTTGGAGTGAGTTTTTTTATTCATTATTACACATAGTAGCCCATCCCAGCTTCGCTCGGGTGGACATTTATTTTCCACACTAATTCCCAACCCTCCTTATTTTTTCTAGTTAAAAATATAATAATAATAATAATAATAACTGAGTCGATGACATCGATAACTTCGTCTGTTTGCCCAAATTTGGCAAAGGCCTCCTCCAATTCTTTCCACTCTTCTCGGTTTAGAGCTTTCCTTGTCCATAGTTTTCCTGCTGTCGCCTTTATCTCGTCTTCCCACCTACGAATCTGTCTGCCTCGTTTTCTTTTTCTATTTCTAGGGTACCAAAATACTACGCTTTTTTTTTGGGATGGGAAATCATCAAATGACTTCCCATCTGGGTAGAGCGGGAGGGAGTGTCAGACTTTTACTGACTAAAACCCATCTATGTTCCTTCCTCGCCCTTTATGTTCCGGGGCCGCGGTATCTCTTTCGAACAGGCCCGCAACCCCGGCAGGCTTCGGCCCTTGCGGGCCCCTCCCCTTATGCTGACATCTCTTTGAGGCGCGCGTGGAACACGAACGCGCCGTTGGCACGGCCTGTCGTCGTTAGACGGACGGACGGCTAGCTAGCCCATAGCAAACCGTCCACAGGCCCGCATCTACGGTGGCCGGTAGCCACCACGTGGCCCCCGACGCTCGGTGCGTCTCCCGCGGCGGCCGGGAAGAGAGGCTCTCTCCCTCTCTTGTTCCGCCACCTTCTTCGCTAGCATGACTGCTTCGCAGAAGGAGGTGACGGCTTCCCATTCCGTCTCGCTCCGGACCATGGATTGAACCAGGGCCGGACGCGAGAGGTTGCCGCCGTCGATCGCCGCTACGAGGAAACGGCGGTGCTCCGCCCACGCAGGGCAGACTTCCACCGTGTGCTCCACCGTGTCCTCCGGTCGATCCTCGAAATACTACGCTTCTGTTCCACTTTTCGGTGCCTCTTATTGTATGTCCTGCCCATTGCCATTTAAGTTAAAAATATAGCCACTCACAAATAACGTGGCTTTCATAAGGTAAAAGAATTTTCAGTTGATCCAGCGATTGTCTTACCTCTAATGTTAGTATAAATAACTATACATTTGACTTGGACGTATACTAGTACAGCCATACGTATCTTTTCTAGGATGTGTCTTGACTGTCTTTGTAAATTTTTTTCTTGAATAGTAGAAAACTTCGTCTGAATGGGTCCGTTCTATAGGTAGTACTAAAATTGTGAACGCTACAGAAAATTTGTGGTCGCTCTAGGTTTTTAATGATAAAAAGAAGACTTATTGGAAATACGAATGGAAAAGACTAATATAATGTAACTTTTACCAGCTAATAAAATGTTAACATATGACCTTTTGAGATACGACCTTTAAATATAAGGAAAACTATATAGCGGTCAACCCACTTCAGCCCCGTTCTATGTTTAATTGGAACTTTCCACGACTATAAATTAATAGGTAAGCAGTTTAAATCTTCGATAATTAATAAAGGATGCCTCATAGTTTCCCCAAACAAAACAATGAAAATAATTAACACGAACAAAACCTTTATACAGAAGAGTTTCCACACGAAAATTTCTGGAATATTCCTCTTTATAACGTTACTAATTCCCGGAATAAAGGACAAAACGTGTTCCCCCGGCGCGTGCCGAAATATACTATAACTTAATAGGAAGTTACTTTAAAACGAAAGTGGGGAAACGACCATTTACATTAGTTGTAACTTTGCTCGGGTCTTTGGTCACGGAATATTCATTTTATGTGGTGCAATAGACCGATGGGAATGAAGTTTTGTTCTTTCGGAGTTTCTTTGCACTCTTCTAAACAGGCATTGCTAGCAAAACTTCTTTAACCATGTTTGCCTAGGTCGGTCTGTGGATGGGTGACTACCTTACTTACCGAGTTTCCTCTGTGCCTCGGCAAACACGTTAAGCCGTTGATCCCGGCGCCTGTCATTGGTGGATCTTTGACAGTCGATACAATAGAAAAAGTGGTAGGTACGTCTGTGGCCCAAAAGTCTGCTAACCAGGCTTACCAAGGAGTATAGAATTACCCAGTAGCAACTCCTTTGCAGAGGTCAGATACTGGTTTTCAGCTGCATCCGGTTCTACTGGAAGACCAGAACATAGTCGAGAGAAGGCTAGGCAGATGATGATGATATGTCTGACTGACTGGTTGCTGAGGACTTTTAGACTCACAATAGCTTCTAATTGAAAAAGATGTTTGTTTAAGGCAATTGGACGAGCTATATTTGGAACTCTATTTGTGGTGGTTCAAACTTTGTTTGAAATGCTGTTAGAATAAAGTTCTAATCAGCTTGCACTACAAAATGGTTGTTACGTCAGCCAGAGCGTCAGCAAATGAGTGGTTTCGATCGATTTACAAAAAAAATATTGAGTGGATTAAAAAACTAAAACACTATCATGCTAATGTATTGCTTGTTATTTGCCAAAAAATCAGAACGATCGCATGCATATTAGTATGTTTTTTTGTTGTTTGAGCGATATTTTTAGAGATAAGTTAGTGATTTTTTTTATCGAGTCAAATTAATTGTATTATGTTTTCAAAACACTATCATGCTAGCATGTATCTTGAAGAATATCATATATTTTTCTGGTCTTGTTTGTAGCAGTGAATCATATTATTTTAGTAATTATAAACCTTGCGTTTAGCTCTTGTAATCGCTTTAAGCGAATTTCCTCCTTAACCGAATGCTTGAATCAAAAAAAGGAGACAGTGGACTCGTGCATTTACAAACGAAAGTCATTACGCGAAGTCTTGTTATGATTTCAGCCGCTGAACTGATTCCACCGAACTGCTGTTGAAATATGATAATCAGTGTTATATATGCTAATGAATTCTGAAACAATGTTGGCTGGTTTCGTGTGTTTTCATATATTTGCAGCGCATTGCGTGCTATGGATGGATTTGGATGGTGTGTTATTATCATAGGGGATTAGGGTAGATCTACTACTGCTAAGAAAGTCTGAAGCTGTGGCATAAAAGTGTTTCCCTACCCACCCTGTTTGTGTCACATGCTTGATCAGGTTAGCAGAGCAAGGAAAACCTTTTCAGGTGGATATTCATAGTTAACTCTGACCTTTTCTTTGGGATGGGAAATCATCGAATGACCCCTCCCACTCTGGGCGAAGCTGGAGGGAGTGTCAGACCTTTTTTTTCCCATCCATGTTCCTTCTTAGCCATTGCTTGGCCATTGCAGACCCCTTCCTATTTGCCGATATCTCCTTGAGGCGCGTGTGGAACACAAACGCGCCGTCAACATGGCCTATCGTGAAGACGGACGGACGGCGAGCCAAAATTAACTCTGCCCTAGAATGGAAAAGTGGTGTTGCGCCACAAACTAAGGATAGGGATAAGGATGTCCTGCGTTCTTTCCAAAACTGTCAAAGTGGACTCAGTCCAAATTGTCTTCGACACTCGATGTGCGGGCGTCTGTACAATAGTCCAGCGTTTAGTGAAGTGCATAAGTACAGGACAGTGGGTAAGGTACAGTGGTCAGTACAGTAAACTGTTCAGACAGTAGCGAGTCAACACTCACTATCTTAGTTTCCGCCACTAGCCAGTGCCCTTAACCAATGTAAATAGAGCCTTGAGGTGATCTACGATACCTACCAAGTCGGTTCGACATACATCTACCCACATCGTTAACCGCCCACACTAACAAAGTCTTACCAGAATCAACCATAAGAAAAAAAAAATACAGGCCTAAGAAAACTCTGCTTTCAGCCATATCTCGTCTAAAGTGGGTACTCCAATGTTTTCAGATATTCCCACGGGGCCATAAAACAACGCTGCTTCGCAAAAAAAGAATATAAATTATTTTGATACAAAAGACTATGGGCAACATCTACTGAAAATAAAACAGATGAAAATAAGAGTAATCGGATTTATTTTACTTTCCTTCGAGAACCTTGAGAGGGAGAGGGACGAGTAACCCTCCTAGGTAACAAAATCTGAATATTTATCTACTTTGGATCAAAGAGACATAGTAATGACATTTTGTTGTTTCTACATACTACGTACAAATCAAAGGTATACGTGCATTATGTTAATATTTTTTTCAAACGTAGTAAAACAGTTGTAGAGTCAGTATAGCTGAACGAAAGATTTTATAAGCATACAGGGTGTAAACAGACACTTCACGAAACCGTCAACCATTCTGTACATCAAACTGATTAAGGAAGGTCCATGTTCACCGAAAAGATAACCGTCTAACTATCTAAAATCAGCTGTCACTGTGACATGTTCCCATACAAAAATAAGTTTTGAACAGCTGTTTAAGATAACCAGAGCGTTATCTTTTTGGTGAACATGGGCCTAAGTCTGCGCAAAAATTATTGCTCGGATTAAACTTTTTTTTTGGGTGAAAATCACATTTTGCGGTATAACTCAATGTTCATTCATTCATATGTATTTAAGTAACGTTAAAACATTTAAACGTATTTGAAAAAAAGCTTGTCAAAAAGTAGGAACTTTGACCAACTTTGACCCGTAACTAGAAGGTTACCCAGAACAAAAAAAAATGATCGTAATGACGATAAGAATAGGACCTTTCAGCTTCTAGAAGATCTAGAAGGTTTAGGATCTATTTAGACTTTTTATGCTATTACAAAAGAAGCACAGGGAATTCTTACTTTCTAACCGACTTCAAAAAGGAGGAGGTTCTCAATTTGTCGGAACCTTTATTTTTCTTTTTATCCTGATCCCCGATTACTCGAAGATTGCTGGGCCGATTTGAATTATTAGTTTTTTGTTTGAAAGGGTATACTTACCCAGGTGGTCTCATAATCATCAAGTCGGTATCTGATGATGGGATCCCGGAGAAACAGAGAGAACTCTTCAAATTTCATAGGCACACTTGATGCGATTTGGGTAGGTTTTGTAAAAAAATAAAACCGACTTCAAAAAGCACAAAATGTGAAAAATAACTTTAGCTTCAGAAGTCGGTGGCTAAAAAACTAAGTAAATCAATTAAACAAAGGTCAGCGACTTCTGAAGCTAAAGTTATTTTTCACTTTTTTGTTGAAATTGTCTTATAGTCATTGCTAATAAAAGTTTCTGTTCCAATTAATAAGGTGGCCTGAAACAGGTTTGAATAAACCTCTCGCCCAGTTTGCTATAAAAAAATTATGTATTTTAGTTTTACTTTACTATCTATTTTTATTTATATTTATATCATTGTACGGGAGATAATGGTACTGTGCTAAATTTTGTAATACTTTTAAATACGACTAAATTCTATTGTATTGTAAATTTCTAATTCCTAAACCAAGATTCACCAATTAATATTACACAAAAATTAACGTACAGTTGAAAAAATACCGGTATAACATATATTGCATTTATTTCTATTTGATTGTAACTCACTTCGTTAGATCCTCATAGATATCCACAATGCGTGAGGCCAATCATTACTGATTGCGATGCAATACAATGACATAAACTCAAAAAAAAAACTCAAAAACTCAAAGCATTTATTTCAACTAGACCATTACGGCACTTTTGAATGTCAAATTACAAATTAAATCAAAGCTACAGTCACAGTCACAAGGCATAATAACTTGAGAAAGTACTGTAGTTGCCCATTCCCTAGCGTAGATCTCTATGGAGAAGAACGGGCAAGAAACTCCATGGACACTCTTTTTAAATCAATATATTGTTACAAAATCTTGGTTACATCATTCATGTGTGATTATACATATATGTGAGAACGATGTAGAAAGACGTGCACATTAAGAGCGTCCAGAGAAAAGATTAAATCAACAGTGTAAAAAAAAAAGAAATTAAAATTAACCATGGCAGCTAAGAGATGACCAGTCCCAACTGACAGCGCCCGTTCACGAACATGACGCATGTATCGGCGCCATTCAACTCGACCATATTGAAGGGAGCTAAATGACCCGACACACCCGCCACCATCAGCGAGACATTTGAGTGAGCATGACAATCTCTCAGCCGCCAAGGCATATTCAAGTCAAAAAAAAGAAAAAGATAACTAAATGTAAATGGTGGCTTTACAGTACATAGAACTCACACAAATGTGCTATGCAGTTATATAATACTACGAGATGGAATCTATACAATGCAAGGATATTTTACAATCTTCTGCAGCTTCCACAATAACGTAACCTGGGAATCAGTTAGTTTGCCTATGGTTGTGGAGCAGGACCAGCATTGAGCCAAGCATTTTTATCATTAATGTAATCCCCCAAATTATAATATGCTTGCCTACATAGTGTGCGTTTTATACAAGATTTAAATTTCGTCTCATTCAGTTGTAGAATGTGAGGAGGTATTTTATTGTAACATTTTAAACAGTACCCCATGAAAGATGAATCTACTTTAGCAAGCCTGAACCCTGGCTGAACGAGTTGGTCCCTATTTCTAGTATTATAGTGGTGTCTGTCACCTCTTTTACTGAATAAATGCAGATTTTTCCTAACGTACATGATGTTTTCATAGATGTATTGGCAAGGTACTGTCAAGATGTTAATTTCCTTAAACAGTTCTCTCAGAGAGTCGCGTCTACGTAATTCGTATATGGCTCTGATTGCTCTTTTCTGCAGAATGAATATAGACTCGATGTCTGCCGCACGTCCCCACAGTAAAATACCGTATGACATAATACTATGAAAATAACTGAAATAGACTAGCCTCGCGGTATCAATATCAGTAAATTGACGGATCTTTCTAACAGCATATGCAGCTGAGCTCAGCCGTCCTGCAAGAGATGTTAAATGAGGACCCCATTGTAGCTTTGAATCGAGCGTGATTCCCAAGAAAACTGTTTTATCGACGAATTCTAGTTTCTCTTGATTCAACATTATGTCACAATCACTACTTTTGACATTTGGTAGGGCAAATCGAATGCACTTAGTTTTTTTCCCATTGAGTACTAAATTGTTAGCGGTAAACCAGTTATGGACCTGCAGTAGGGCATTATTTACATCGTCAAAATTAGTGGCACGTCTGTTTATCCTAAATATTAACGAAGTATCGTCAGCAAACAACACCATATGCGGGTGGTTGTTAAATAAATGGGGTAGGTCATTAATATAAACTAAAAAGAGGAAGGGACCCAGAATCGAACCTTGTGGTACACCCATTTTTACTTTTAAACCCGTAGAATTGACACCATTTATTTGTAATTGCTGATGTCTATCATTCAAATACGACTTTACTAAACTAAGCGCAAGTTTACCTAAACCGTAATGCTTAAGTTTCAAGATCAGGGTTTCGTGATTTACGCAATCAAATGCCTTCGAAAGGTCACAAAAGATTCCTATGGCATCTTGTGCCTCTTCCCACGCAGTAAATATGTGTTTTAATAAAGTAACACCGGCGTCAGTTGTACAACGTCCCTTGGTGAAACCATACTGTTGTTCGTGTAATATTTTATTGGTGTTAAAATGGCAAAGCATTTGATTGAGCATTATCTTTTCAAACACCTTGCTGAAAACAGGCAACACGGATACTGGCCTATAGTTATTGGTGTCTTTACTGTCCCCGGATTTAAAGAGCGGTATTACCTTACTGAATTTCATTAGATCCGGGAAGACTCCTTGATCCACGCACAAATTAAATATTGAGGCTAAATACGGTGCTACAGTTTCAATAATTGAGGTACAAGCTTTAATAGACATACCCCATAGGTCTTCGGTTAATTTGATCTTGATTTGTTTAAAAGCTTTTATGACTGTCGTGGGGTTTATATGCTGAAATTTAAATTCATTTGGACAGGCTGAAACGTTTGCTTTTAATAAATCAATAGAGAGCACCGGAGAGGAATTTAAGGTTTCAGTAGTTTTAAGTGGGATACTGGTAAAGAAGTTTACAAATTCTTGAGCAACTTCATTATTGGAGCTGACAAGGCCACCTGACGTCTCTAGTGTGAAGTCATTACTATGTTTTATATTTCTGTTTGTTTCACTGTTGATAATTTTCCAAACCGTTTTTATTTTGTTATCGGCTGATTTAATTTTATTGCTAATGAATAAGGACTTGGCTAACCTGCAGGTGTTTTTAAAAATTTTCGAGTAATTAGCAACATATTTATTAAAAGATTCTGTGTTGATGTAAGGCTTAAGGCCGTACAGCTCAAACAATCGTTCCCTACTTTTTCTAATACCCTGTGTTGCCCAGTCACTAAAAATAAACTTTGAGCCAATGGTTTTGGTTTTCTTTTTTAAAGTGTTATTGAACTCAGTGTGCACTACCGAAAAGAATTCCTCATACAATTCATTTACATTGTTTCTAATATGGGCTGGTATATTTAGCTTGCTAATTAAATTATTATTAAACTTTTCTAACTTGCTGGGTGTTATTTGTCTGGTCTGAATCTGAATTCTTTGTAATTGTTTATTGTACGCGAAAGCAACAGTCTGCCCGCTGTGATCTGAAGGAAGGTAATTTACGATAGATTTATCTAAGTAGTCGCAGCAACAAAAAACATTATCAATACATGTAGCAGTATTTGTAGTAATTCGGGTTGGTTCTGAAAAAACGTTTGACAAATTAAAAGATTTAAAGAGACTTAAAAATCTACAGCTGTTTGCATTATTCTCTAAGACATTAACATTAAAGTCCCCACAGATTATTATTATTTTATTACCAGTTACAAGTTTCGCTAAAGCATCTTCCATTACTGACTCAAATATAGAGTAGTTTAGATAATTAGGGGGTCTGTAAACGCACACTATTACATGCTTATCTAGCTCAACACAAGATAATTCAATACTATGTTCAACTGATAGATCGACAATATCATTACGAGACTTAGATTTAATGCAATTTTTGACTAAGATTAATGAACCCCCACGCATCTTAAGTTTACGGTTAAAGCAACTGCTCACATTGTAATTCTCATAATTTAATTGCATAACTTCATAATCTTTCATCCAATGTTCAGTTAAACAGATAATATCAAACTTCGTTTTTTCTAAAAATAGTTCTATTTCTAATTGTTTGGAAGAAAGTCCCTGAATATTCTGGTGAAACAATTTTAAGGAATTCTGCTCAGTCCCTTTTTTACAATTAATTGATCGAGAGCTAGAAGATACCTCGAAGTTGTTGACGAGTTTAACTAAAGTTTCACTCGTACCTTCTATTGTCTTATTGACTAGTTTAAATCTAAATTAATATGTGTATAATTACAATTAGTATAATTACTAATTTCAGTAGACCTATTTACAGAAAACTGCGACATACCACATATGTCTGAGTTTATACTAAAAGCTAATAGCCGAGCTATTCGACGTCTAAAACTAATAGGCAAGTACGCATTACTCCTAGTTGACTTCAGTTTCTGAACGAAACTGTTAGTGTCGAAAAATGTCAACCTGTCACTATAGTGACTAGCTAACCCTATGTTCCGAATTGCAAAAAAAGTGATAATATCGCGAATCCGACCGAATTTAGTAGTCACAAAATATGAGGCTACTGAGTAATAATTGTGACATTGCGCGTTGGTCGGATTCGCGATATTATCACTTTTTTTGCAATTCGGAACGCAGGGCTATAAACACATGCGATTGTTCAGGTTATGGATGTAATGATTTTGCCTGCTTGAAAATTTCTGAAAGTATGGAAAGGCACACAGAATTATTTTCTTACAATTTAGCTTTAACAGTTGAGTGACATTGTCAGTGATATCATCAATTTTTATGTTCAAACTGTTACCAACAAATATAGTTAAAATAGTATTAGGATCTAATTCCTTCCTAGTAATGGATGAAATTATCTGGTTGTAGGAAGCCTGAGGTGTACAATAATTTTGAAAAGAATTACTCAGATTGTTACTAATTAATTTTCCTAACCCTATTCCTAAACTATCTGAAAACATAATGGAGCAACCACATTGAGTACTACAACACAGGGGTGAACTACTTTCTGTGTTTCCTACCGGTGATGACCCTTGTACATTGTGTAGTGAATTTTGAATGGGTATACAGTCCGGAACACTGCCCAACCGAGCTGGGTCCACCGTTACCTCAGGCAAGAGAGTGACCGGGCTGGATTCCCTTTGTGATGTATATTGAGTGTTGTTGAAGGTCATCATGTCTACACAGTCTGAATTACTATTACAACTATTGACTAACTCATTTGCAGCGAGAATATGTTCTTTAATTTGTTTTTGAGAATTCACATACTTGGCATAACATGACTGTAGTTGACGCTCTAGTAGTTGAATGTCAGATTGTAAGTTTTGAGTGTCTATTTCATAAAACTTCTTACTGTCCTCTAATTTGGTTTGATAATTTCTTAACTTGTTTATAAGAAAAACACGTTCTTTTCTTAGTTTAATGTTTTTAGAACTATGTTTTTGTTGCTTTTTAAATTGATTACATTTCTTAATAATTCTATTTAGTTTTGCATATTTCTTTATTTTATTTTGGCTTACTTTATAAGTACTACTAGTGTATTTCAAAATAGAATCTTCAGTAAGATCTATTGTTGTTAAAGAATGTGGGTTGCAATTTGAATTTAACAATTGATTGTAAAGGTAATCTGTTTCCCTAACCTGAGTACATTCTCTTTCTTTCTGAAACTTAACAATTTGATTGTTAGCGTGAAGCAGTTCATCTTCTAAGTCCCTAACTTTACATAAAGCCGTCTCATAATAGTTACTGCAGTCGTTGAAACCATCTGTGACCACCCGCAGTTTGTCCCGTTCATCAACAACCTCCAAGTATTGTTGGTGCAGGTTCACTAGCTCCCGTTTCAAGCTAGTGTTTTTGTGAACGACTTTCTCGATTTCAACCTCATGTTCCTCTCATATACTCGTACATAGGATATGTACATACATGTTACCGTAAAATTGTAAAACCCGTTAGATTGTAATCTATCTTGCGAAAATGTAAACTCTCGATAGATTGTCAACCGAACATACTGCTTACAATTGAATGCATTATTTTTCGGTAGATTGTAGTTTATCGAAGTGTAAGCGTAAAATTGTGAAATGCATGCGACGGAACTCAACTCGCGCGCTGTGGCGGGGTGAAGAGGGAGGGGAAGTCCCTCTTGTCCCCTGGTACCACTTCCATGAAAAGGTAATGAACCATTCCTGAGATAAACCGATTAATGTAACGTAACCTCAAAACACTTTATATCTCCCTAAAAAGCGTAGTCGACTTTTTCTGTCTGCAGGGTTTAAAGGAACCTAACTAACCTAACGTCGGGGTGCCCCAAGTCCTGATTAACGGGGCAGTGATAATGCCGTCGCATGCATTTCACAATATTACGATTTCACTTCGATAGATTATAATCTACCGAAAAATAATACGTTACATTGTAAGCAGTATATTCGTTTGACAATCATTCGAGAGTTTACAATCTCGGTAGATTACAATCTAACGGGCTTTACAATTTTACGGTGACATACACATCTACATACATACCTTGCCCATATCTACAATGTACCACAATTCCTCAGACGTCATAGTGTTCTAGCTATCTCCACGTATACTATAGCGCTCTAATCTTGAATTCAACCACTAAATAGATTTCGATGCCCGTCCCAAGTCTCGAGCCTCGAACTGCATATACATCACGCCTATACTCTCAAAGGGGTATTGCATGGACATAATGTGCGGTTAGCCACAAATTGTCGAGAATAGGATGTGGTTCGAAATTCGGGATATCAGCAGTACAAGTACGTAGGAATCGATAGGACACGATAAAATAAATTTGACAGTCATTCTCGATAAAATTAGTTTTTGACTCCATAAAAACTCATTTTATCGAGAATAACTGTCAAATTTATCGATCAATCGATCCTACGCACTTGTAATGCAAAAAAAAAAAAAAAAAAAAAAAAAAGGATAGGAATGATGACTGACTAAAGAAACTATGATTCTGTTTAGTTCGCCAGTTAGATTATCGCAAAATATTGGATACGTGTTTTTTGTTTTATCCAATTAATACAAAAGTACGAAGATAAAAGGCATCAACGATCATGAGTGAGAGGCTTCTGACGTCACTTTCATGTAAAAAATGTACCGAAATGTGACGTCACGTCAGTTTTCGACGTACTGTATCGTCTTCAATTTTTGTTTACGTGAAAAAAGAAAAATATGTGTCCAACATTTTTTGGGTGTCTATCTGACGGTCTAATCAGATTTTTTGTGTCGTCCACCCTAATAGATACACTGCGATTTTTCTTGGTATATACTGTTCATGCTCAGGGTGTACAAAACCTCTAATTGAAGCCAAAAGGCACTTGTTCTCCCCATCATTCCGATCTTGTTTTTGTTCTACACCATCCCTGGAAATAGTTACTGAGTTATTGGGAGTCAAAGTTTCAAATTCTTGACAATTTTTTTTTTTAATACAATTTTTAATATTAGATGTTTACTTTAAACACGTCTCGACCCCCGTACTGTTCAACTGCTAGTTACGGAGATATGGGGGGGTCAAAGTTACAACATTTTTGATTCGTTTTATTTTAATACTTGTTTTAACTAGAGAATAAGATTTTAACTTTTAACACCTCCACGACCCCCGTACTATTCAATCCATCCATCAGCAGAATATTTTAAGTGCGTTACATTGAGTTCTACCATAAAACATTATTTATACCCTCAAAAAAAAGTCGTTTCCCAGCAATAATTCTTGCGTAAAGTTACTTAGTTTGATGTACAGAATACTTGTTTGACGGCGTCGTGATAAATCTGTTTACACTCTGTATGATATCTGTTATTATTTCTAGCCACTTTTCTAGTAGTCAGTGCTATTTCCTATTTTATTTTACTCGGTATGCCTATCCAATTAGCTTCTATTGTTAGACCTAGGTTATAAGCTGGATAGATACGACACTCTTCTATTTTTATCTGCCGAGCGCTGACGTGATAAATAACTACATACTCGGTTCACCTCTCAATTTCGCTTGCATCGCATTTTTGATGCTACTATTTCTAGCGTGATTACTTTAGGTTTTTAAAACACACTATGAAACTGAAATTCCGGAAAATGCAATAACAAAACATAACCTATTTCTTTTTCGAGTAGTAGGTAGATAATAATTAATATTTTTTCATGGTAACGGTGAAACTACTTATTACATAACCGCTTTCAGACATTTTCTAAGCATCGAGATTAGAAAATGTCTATTTAATTTATTTAGGAATGTTTAAGTGAGTTTCTCGAATGATTAAATGTAGTTTTAGATGTGATAATTCTACCTCAATTATTTATCTTTACAATAAGAAAAAGCATTATCAATGTCACTTTATGTGTATCTGAACGCGATAAGACGCCTCAGCGCGTATCCAAACGCGAAAACTGTAGACTTAAAAAAAAACGGTCACAAATATTGCGTTTAGTCAATACAGTTTCTAGTACATTTGTTTCAATTGTTACTATTTCATTATCTAGAACCAAAGTCAGAAACAGTAACAATTAAAACTACTTTTTTGCCTATTTTATAATTTATTACTATTAGGTATACTTATAACTCTGGTAAAAGTTACAAAAATGCCAAAAAAAAAAACTTTTTTTTCGTATGGGAAGTCATCAAATGACTTCTCCCACTCTGGGCGGAGCGGAAGGGAGTGACAGCCTTTTACTGACTAAAACCCATCCATGTTCCTTCCTCGCCCTTTACGTTCCGGGCCCACGGTAGCTCTTTCGAACAGTCCCGCAGCAAAAATTAAACCCTGATTGGAATGAATGAGACTGCGTTGAACATAAGCCGTTTGAGGCAATAATTAAACAAAAATGCAACATAATATACTGTTGATATGTTCTAAATCTGATTCTAAAATATTATTTGTTTTCTATCTTTTATTAACCTTGAAATAAAAGCCACCCACTCGTCCATTAACAAAATCTTAGTAATTTCAACACGGAAACGAAACCACCGATCGATAGGTTCTGTCGTCAAGAAAATTGACTATAATTTGGTCATCAATCAAGTCCGAAAAGTATATTTAATCGTTGGTATAATTTTCAGTCCTTCTTTGAAGGGGAAGTAACAATAATTGAATGTCAATCAAACTCGACACTGGCTGGTTATAATTCGCTTGTAGAGAGGTCCGACAAATTAATGGTATAAATAGAATCTCGGGAAAGTTGGGTGATACAGGGTGTAAACCCCCTCATCACAACCAGCCGTTAACGAAGCATTCTGTACATCAAACTAAGTAACTTTACGCAAAAATTATTGCTGGGAAACAACTTTTTTTTTTGAGGTTATAAATCATGTTTTGTGGTAGAACTCAATGTAACGCACTTAAAATATTCTGCTGATATAGGTATTGAATAGTACGGGGGTCGTGGAGGTGTTGAAAGTTAAAATCTTATTCTCATTATTCTATATTCTCTAGTTAAAACTAGTATTTTTTTTAAAAACGTGTCAAAAAATGTTGTAACTTTGACCCCCCCATATCTCCGTAACTAGCAGTTCCGGAGGGTTCCCAGGTATGATGTAGAACAAAAAAATTATCGCAATGATGCGGACAACAAGTGCCTTTCGGCTTTGTGAAGAGGTGTTTTACACCCTTTATAGGAATTTCTGAGGTCCCGGAGTCTAGATTGGGGCCCAGTTGATGGCAAAGGGCTTGCCCCCGATTATATGGGACTTAAACATATTAACGGCGAAATGTGGGTGTACTATTATTAGGTACTCACTTGGTATGTACTTGTGTATAGATTATACAGACGTGGTGTGACATTAAACTAGTCCTTAATAAATCCAAAAAATATGCTTAAAATAGATTTGAAAATAATCAGCATTATCCATCGAAAAACATTACTATTAGTTCAGAAAATGAAATGAACTTCAAGTTTTGAATAAAAATTACTTCAAAATATTAAGACCTGTACAGCCGTAAGGCGGCATTGAAAATGATAATCCCACACGTTAACCTGCTTACATAAATGTTAGCAAGTAATAAAACCGCTTCCAAAACCGGTAACGGGCCCTCATAACTCAGATAACGTTAATAGCTGGAACCACAACGAAATGGAGGTTCCAGGCAGCTCTTGGTACCTAAACACCAAATAAAATTTAATTCGTACGCCAAGAGCATCGTGCAACCCTCGTTCTTGTTTACCCTTCAATTCTTAAGGGATCGTTGTCGGTCTCATCATAATGTTTTTGTTTTTTCGATATATAAAAACTTTTTTACAAAAAATAAAACCCGACTTCAGAGAAAACAAAAAAGTGAAAAATAACTTCAGAAAAAACGCTTCAGAAGTCGGTGACCTTTGTTTGATTGATTTAGTTTTCTTGTCACCGACTTCTGAAGCGTTTTTTCTGAAGTTATTTTTCACTTTTTTGTTTTCTCTGAAGTCGGTTTTATTTTTTGTAAAAAAGTTTTTATTTTTCACTTTTTAGTGGTTCACATGTGCTTACCCCTTCACAGCGTACCGGCGTGATTTTAGGTTATCAACTGGTGTAAACAATAGACAGATATGAGATTTCGGCAATCCCAATACATTTGCTATCATTTATTGAGGAGTTTCGTTGCATATCTCCGAAGTTCTTCATCAGATCTTCATCAAATTGAATTGGGATCACTTCGAGAAAGTACAATTCCTAAAACTACCCAAACAACCTAAAGCTTCTAGTGTGCCTATAAAATGTGAAGAATTCTCTCTATTTCTCCAGAATCCCATCATCAGCTACTGATTTGATGATTATGAGACCACACAGGAAGCACCAGCTTTCAAATAAAATAAGAACGATCAAAATCGGTTCACCCAGTAGAAAGTACTGAGGTAACAAATATTTTCGAAATCGGGTGTATTTTACACATGTGCGTACCCCCTCAGAGCATACAGGCGTGATATTACGTCATGATATAGTATAAACAATGAACCTACAAGCGATGGCAGCAATCACTGCAGATTTGCTGTGTATTTTTGAAGAGTTCCGTTGTATATCTCCGAAGATCAGCATCAGGTCTTCAGCAAACTAAAATGGGACCAAACGGGAAGCACCAGCTTTCAAACAAAAAAAGAACCATCAAAATCGGTTCACCCAGTCAAAAGTACTGAGGTAACAAACACAAAAAAAAAAAAAAAAAATACAGACGAATTGATAACCTCCTCTTTTTGGAAGTCGGTTGAAAATGAATGCAAATGCACAGCTGTAGTTTTCATAATTATTAGCGCAATTACCCCTGTTTAGAGTAAACAAGAGTAATTAGGAATATATATGTCATCGTCACATTGTAAAAACCGTTAGATTGCAATATAACTAGCGAGATTGTAAACTCTCGAAAGATTGTCAAACGAACATACTGCTTACAATATGACAAAGCAGTGAAACCGTAATATTGTCAAATATATGCGACGGAACTCAACTCGCGCGTTGTCGATGGGGCGCAGGGAAAGGTGGTCCCCCTTGGCCCATGTTACCACTCTCATGAAAAGATAATGCACCATTCCTGAGAAATACCGATAAATAAAACCCAACCTCAAAATAATTTATACTCCCCTGAAAAGCGTAGTCGACGGACCCCCGTTACGCGAGGCTCCTATGCCTGTCTGCAGGGTTTAAAGGAACCTAACTAACATAACGTCGGGGTGCCCCAAGTCCCGATTATGGGGGTAGAGATACTTCCGTCGCATACACAATATTTTGATAGATTGTAATATAGGTTTCACTTTGATAGATTATAATCTACCGAAAAGGTAGATTAGGATGGAGCACGGAGGCACGCATGCCCAAACCAATCGAACTTTGAATAGATCTAGTTTATTATGGTCAGGTTTGTAGAGGATTTTAGGATATTTGTCAATATCTATACTATAATATATTATATATTATTATATTATATTATCTACACTAATATTATAAAGCAGAAGAGTTTGTTTGGTTGAACGCGCTAACCTCAGGAACTACCGGCTCGAATTGAAAAAATATTTTTGTGTTGGATATTCCATTTATCGAGGAAGGCTCTAGGCTATATAACATCACGCTACAATTATTGGGAGCGGAGCAGGAATGAAAAATGTTGCAAAAACGGGGACGTTTCTTTTCCTTACGTTTTTCTCTCTTATGTGACGCAGACGTAGTTGCGTGGGTCAGCTAGTAATATATAAAGCAGAAGAGTTTGTTTGTTTGTTTGGTTGAACGCGCTAATCTCAGGAACTACCGGCTCTAATTGAAAAAATATTTTTGCGTTGGATAGTCCATTTATCGAGGAAGGCTATAGGCTATATAACATGACCAATAGAAGCGGAGCAGCAATAAGAAATGTTGCAAGCGGCAAAAAAACTTCCGTTGAGCAGGCGATGCGTTGCGATACTTACTTAACTTCACGCGAACGAAGTCGCAGGCAGAAGCTAGTTTTGTTATAAACTAGAACGTTTTTAAAATAAGACCTAGATACATCGTTTACGCATTCAGTATAACATAGTATTGCAGCCTAATTAATTATTTTTAGGTCGGTACTTAGACTTCATTGATTATCTTTTCTAATGTAAAAGTAACTGGCGCGGTATGAATGTGAATTCTATAGTACTGTGTACCTACCTTGTTCTTGAATAAATAAATGAGCTGATAAATATCTCTGGAATCCCTTTTTATGAAAGCAATTATATCTTTGACCTGGTCTTTTTTAGAAACTGCACGCCAAAAAATCACAAGTATGCGATGCAGCAGAGTTTCATACCAAACTGAATTTGCAACAACTACAAATTGAGTTATAGGAAAATCCGAGGCTTGCTTAAATACATTATGCTCCTCTTGCAGATATGTATCAGATTATATATGAATGTATCATTATGGTAGGTTTTAAGCGTCCTAATACATTTTTGATGTACGCGGCTGGCAGTATGCGCTAATCTTCCCAATTTTATCTCTGCCTGTCAGAGGCGATATTATAAAACATTTTTAGAAGTATAAGGCTTCGTTTTCACTGTGCGAGGGTGCGCAGCGTGGGATGGAACCAATAGAATCACTTCATTTACCTAGCCTCGCTCAGCGCAGCTCTAGTGGAAACGTCTCAGCGGAGCGAGGTTTTTGTACATACAAAACAAGGGAAAGATGTACCTCACGCATCTGAAATGAGCCTGCTACAAATCCTCGTACCCCCTACCTACTTCCACATCTCTGGTGTAAACGCAGCCGCGAAATTCAATCTTTCTTAAGTTTTTTGTAATTTGCTGGCCAGTTTTAGGTTGTCTGTTGATGAAAATATGTTTCGCGGCTGGAAGACGTATGTAAATACAGAATTATAATCATAAAAATCATTAATGCAACCCTTCAAGTTTATGTAACTAGATTGAATGACTTTTTCATGAAAATTAGTCATATTTATTACCTTAAGGTACACAAATTACAAAATGTTGTTGCTTATAACGCTTTTGAGTTGGTCACTCAAAGGATGGATAAAGTGATAGAAACCCCGAATTTGAAAATCTTTCAAATGTTTTTGGTAACCACTTCAAAGCATTTTCTTGGTCCCGGGATTTTACAAGGAAACCATTATTAGAAAATAAACTTTGAATGAAATAAGCTGTAAAGTATAAGAATTTTAGTCTCGAACTTGAAAGGATATCAATTTTCGCTTGTGAACTTAAAACCGTTCATTCGATTTTAACTGGGTCGTTTGTATAGGGCGTCGAGTAAGTGCAAATGGGGAAAAATGTGCTTATTCTGATGAAATAAAATAAATTGAGTTAGAATATTGTCACCTTTTCTAAGGCAACTTTTTCTGATGCCCTAAATCTGGTTTGAAGTTTCACTAACCTAATTTTTTAGCTTCGATGATTTTTCTATTTTTCACTGAAGCAAAAAGAAAAGAAAGCAACATTATTAGTAAAATTGTTGTTGTTCGAACGAATTGCCCCCTACAGTACGACTTATCTCGTCATTGCCTCGTGAAATAGCTAAATTATTCGTGCTATAACAACACCCAATCAGTGTTACTACGTCACGTCACGACAAATCGATTCTCACCTATTTCTGTGGCACGCTAATGGCGGCTAGCGACCGAGCCTCTTGTTTGGATTTCTGCTGGCGCCTACTTATAGCAATGCAAACAAAACGCAAAGAGCTCACTGTTTGTCTAGGAGACAGCAATAATCCACGTGGTCGACATTTTCTCGCCAAAAGTATACCGAGATGCAACCAATCCGGGATTTGGCGAGCCCTCAAGCTTCAAATTAAGCCCCAATTCTGCCCCCAAAGCCCCTATTCTCTGGATTAAACTGCAATTTCCTGAACTTAGTAACAATACTCCGAATTAAGTCGCATTTCCCCGATTTAAGCCACAAATGTATGGCTTAAGTGCTGTTTGGCTAAAAATACCAGAGACCTATCGGGAAACCACAATTTTCGGAATAAGCCGGTGCTTGAGTGAAAATTGGAATTGGCTTTCCGAAGTTGAAGGTAATAATAAAATCAATGTGGTGGATGATGTCGAAGTTTGCTATCCAATCATGTTTAAGTGTGATGTTTGTATGTTCTACTGTTTTTTTTCCATTATTTATAAAACTTTGCCCATTTTTTTGTCAGAGTCCATTAAATCTAAATCTTGTAGTTATAGTTATAGTAGTATCCACCTCGTAGCTCATCATTACATACATAATTTCACGCCTTTTTCAAGTAGGAGTAGCCAGAAACAGAAACCACCGATCATACTCCTTATCATACTCCTTTAGTCTCGTCCACGTTCAATCAATCTATTCGGGTCATACACGCAAGCCGGTTATGGCGACTCCTAGGCACCTGACCTTTCCATTTGCACATCATTAAAGTCAGTATAATATTGAAGGCTTGCTTTAAACGCTGGTCTAGTAGCGGTGTGGTGGGTTTCCACCCACTTCTTCCAAAGAGGGGGCCCGTGGCCCAGCAGTGGGAACATTATAAGGTGATTTTACTTCCTTATTCTGTACAGTCTTATGATATACGCACCGTAAGCATTTCAAGTCATGAAATATAATTTCACTTAAATTTAGGAACAGGGCAGCAAGCCTCTTCCCCTTTCTTCTTTGTGGTGTTAAATGTTATTAAGTGTTCAAACAAGAGCTGGCTGGTAAGGTCGCCATTAAAGTTATCAGTAATGTGAGCACGTTAACAGCGTATGAAGGCGTTTTATTACATGAAGGTTCTAACCTAACAAAATAATGGCTGAAACATATCGTATTACGTTTCAATGTTTTGCTCGCGACTTTGCTGTGGAGATTTTACATATTCTGTTAAGACTAGCATTATTTACTAATATTGTAAGATTTGTATTTTTGTATGCAATAAAATAATTCAACTTAAAAACTTCGGAATCGATTTGAAAAACTATATCAGCAATGGATAGCTACATTATCAACGAGTAACATAGGCTATATTTTATCCCCGTACTCCCACAGAAACGGGAACTACGCGAGTGAAACCGCGTGACGTCTGCTTATCTGTACTAATATTATTAGGAGCGGAGCAGGATTGAAAAATGTTGCAAAAACGGGGATTTTTTTTTACTTCCGTTTTTCTCTCTTATGTGACGCAGACGAAGTTGCGCGGGTCTGAGATTTTTTATAAACGGTGTAAATACACCCTTGACGCCGTCATTATGATCATTTCTTGATTACGGAGGAACCTTTTAGTGACGGAGATATTGAAGGTCAAACTTTCAATATTTCCACACGTTTAAAAAAACTCAGTACTAAATACAGCTCAATGTTTTGAGTGCGTTACAATGAGCGCTACAAAAATGTGTGATTTTTCACACCAAGAAAACGTTTTTTCCAGCAATATTTTTACGCAGTGTTACTTATTGTGGTGTATAGAATGCTTATTTGGTGGCTACTTGGCGGGTCCACCCGTATAAGCCATTTTCCTTTTTCAGACACTAAGCTATCTCTTTGACCATCAGAATCAGTTCATCCGTTCAGTAACGTGACAAACAGACAGACAGGCAAAGGCACTTTGGTGTTTTTACATTAGTATGAATGTGGTGACGTAAGCGGCACCCTTGTCGTTTCACATAAGCATAACCCTTTATTTACTTCCTTTTACTGAAGATGGATTCCCTTTCAACTGTTGACTCAATACATAATATTGGTAAGCACATCCTTTTACGGAAATGTTCGCCGTTTTTGTCATTCAATCCGTTTTTGTTTATGTAGTTGTATGATGCTGGATGATTCCATGACATTATTATTTATGGTCGTTTAGATACGCTGTAATTTCTCACTAAGGGTGAGTTTCACAGTTTCAGAATTGATTGATCGTGATCAGCCCAAACCGCGTTCAATAGCTGTGCTTGTCATTGCTGTAAACACTTACAGCTCATGAATAAAAAACAACGTTTACTTGAATTCTTCACTAAATTGTTAAAGCTACTTGGAAGTTAGTTTTTGAACATATTTTAAAAAGAAGTTTGACAAAAAAAAAACAGCTGTTCCATACATTCTTAACATACAGATGTTATTTATATTTATTTTATTTTTATTTATGAGAAGCTCGTGGCTAAATAATATCAGCTGCTCGGGTTGATCTTTAGGTTAAGCTATGCTTGCCTAGGTTGGTTTGTGGATGGGTGAAACAGCTTTTTTTTTTTGGATGGGAAATCATCAAATGACTTCTACCACTCTGGGCAGAGCGGGAGGGAGTGTCAGACTCTTACTGACTAATACCCATCCATGTTCCTTCCTCGCCCTTTATGTTCCGGGGCCGCGGTATCTCTTTCGAACAGGCCCGCAACCCCGGCAGGCTTCGGTCCTTGCGGGCCCCTCCCCTTATGCTGACATCTCTTTGAGGCGCGCGTGAACCACGAACGCGCCGTCGACACGGCCTGTCGTTGTTAGACGGACGGACGGCTAGCTAGCCCAAACGTCCACAGGCCCGCATCTACGGTGGCCGGTAGCCACCACGTGGCCCCCGACGCCCGGTGCGTCTCCCGCGGCGGCATGGGTGAAACACCTTATGTACCGAGTTTCCTTCGTGCATCAGAAAGCACGTTAAGCCGTTGGTCCCGGCTGTCATATGTCCATCTTTGACAGTCGTTACAGGTAGTCAGTGGCCCCAAAAGTCTGACACCAGTCTTAGCAAGTAGTATCGTATTTTCCAGTATTAACTGGGTTGTGGAGGTCAGATAGACAGTCGCTCCATGTAAAATACTGGCTAGTTAAATCAATCATTTTATTTTTATATATGTCGGAGGAAGAGGAAGTAAATTGATAAGATTGATTGTTAATTTAAAATAACTTGTTAAATCCTAATTTAATGTGATTTGGTTTATCACATTTTAATATTGTGTTAAATCTAACTAATTTCTTTAAAAGTTATCATTGTATCATGTCAAATTAGAGCAGAGGATAAAATATCCAGAATAGGGTCGCGCGCCATCTTTACTGTCTTGACGGGCTTGACACATGCGGTGAAAGAGCAAGGATTGCTTGGAGAACGGTGGTGGATCGAGGATCCAGGTGGATCGCTGGGTGATGAAGTTAGATTGGTGTAGTGAAATATTGCCATTAAATTGTGTGAAACAGTGAGTACGTTGTTTTGTGCTCGCATTTCACCCAAATGACGCCCGGATGCTGCTTCTCCGACATATATATTTATATATTTATTTTGTACCGTTGAACTGATTTTATTTAATAACATAACATCACGCCTGTAATCCCGGAAGGGTTAGGCAGAGGTGTAAGTTATAGTACAACCACATTTCGTCAGTTATGTTTATGTCCTGGGGCGAGACTATTGCCAGCAACAAGACACAAATCTAAATCCATGACTGCTATTGAGACATTATTAATGGAAAAACCCAATAACGCTTTGCCCGACCCGAGAATCGAACCCAGGACCTCATGCTCAGCAGACTAGATAAGACTAGCGTCCGTGTCCGTGCGTGTACGAGAAGCTATAATTTTTGTAAATACAGATTTTCTACCAAGTTACGTAGCGACAATTCAATTAACAAGAAATACCCCCCTAACGAGCAATTTCACATGATCGGGTTAGCGCTGTCTTCTAATGTTTTGTGTTACTGGAACGCATCTAATATTGTGGAACGTAAACATTTGGGCCGCCATTTTGAAGTACTCGTAAGATCACGCTGAGGCTGTAATAGGCTAGTTTCCACTATCAATAAATTGCAAATCTATTTAGTCCGTCAGTTAGAGTATTGGAAAATAATGGACACGTATTTTCAGTTTTTGTAAATCAATGAATATTGACAAAGATAAAACGCATCAAAACTCGGGAGTGGGGGGCTCGTGACGTCAGAACTCACTAAGAATGATACCAAATAGTGACGTATTGGGAATTTAAAAAGCGTCGTATCTTCGCCAATTTTGGTTTATGTGACAAAAGAAAAAATACGGGTCAAAAATTTTTTGATAGTCTAAGAGACAGACTTATTAGAATTTTTCAGTTATCAAGTTATTTTTTAATTTGTACCAAAGGTTGCGAAATTTGATTGCTTCTCGCGGCGGGGACTATAGATTTAATAGAATTATGGACGACACTAAGCCCCTGCCAACAAGCATAGTGACTTGTGATCATGGGACATTTATCCGTAATCGTAAACAAGTTTTGGTTTCCGACAGGTTCAAAAACCGAATTCTAAACACAGCCATATTGGAAATTTGGAAGCAATCAAGGCCTTCCTTGCCTAGACAGACAGGCTCTTGAAGTATTCGTTTAGCGCCAACAATAAAGCTTAAGCGAATCCTTTTATTGAAAAGAACTATCGCTATTGTCGAGTATTTGGAACGATCGATACTCAATAAGTAATTCGCTTAGTACATAATGGATGTATTGAATGAAAATTACATTATTTTTCTAGTGAATGTAAGACCTCTACACACTTACTCAACTTACTCAGTTTCCCGCTCTCACAGATGGAACGGAAATTTAAATAAAGAACATGATGTCACGTGAGCCGATGTCTGTTGACGATTCATGGAAGTCAGTTATGCATGGAACCATAAAGTACTAACTTGCAACTGCAAGTATTTTGTGAAGAAATAAAACGTAAATCTAGGAAACGTTTACCTACCTACTGTCGTGTAATGCATATAGGCAATATAGAGCACGATAGCCTATTTCCATTCATTGGGCAACATTCCAAATATCGGGCTTTCTGATAGGAATACCACATCAGCCTAGACAAAAGCAATCACACTTAGCTGGTGCTGGAAATCGAGATCCTTGTGACCACTAGCACAATTACCAAAAAACGGTTAAGTGCGAGTCGTACTCGCGCACTTGGGTTACGTAGCACCAAAAATATTTTCAACGGTCAATCATAGGTCAAACAGATGGACAGGACAAATGTAAGAGTTCCATTTTTGCCATTCGGCAACAGAACCCTAAAAATGGTCAACAAAAAATTACAAAATATTGCCACTAATAAAATAATGGTCCAAAGCAATATATTAAGTGTAATTCTCTAAGTACTCTTTGTTCGATTTACATTCTGAGACGCCTTTTTTAACCAAGAAATTATATTTGTTCCGTGACTATGCCCTATATATAAGTTTTCACTTTACATTCCCGAGGTTCCCACGGTATTACAAGAAATATTTATTTATGCTGGACGTCTTGATGTCCTGAACTTTGAAATGTTTACGTTTTTCTAGTATCTATACCAAAGGTGTAGTTTAACTTCAGTTTTAAAAAATCGGAATCGGTAAAATTGTTATTTTGTTTTTCTATCAGGAATTTCACAGTAACAGCCACAGAGTTTGGATCTGTGCCCGGTTGATGGCAATAAGTTCCTTATCTATTTTACGGGACTTAAGCCGGAAACACATACTTACGTGGAGTCGCGTGTCGCGCTATAACCCCACCACCGCTCTGGCCTATCGGTGATGACTAGTCAGCACCACGCCAGAACGCGCCACGACACGACACGACATCCAAATATGTCTTTAACCATACTAAATGTATGAAACCGATATGCTTCTGACGCGCCACGCCACACCACGCCACGTCAGTGTGTTTCCGGCATTAAACGTAACTAACGAAATGGGCAGACTATTAGCCTACCTACCTCTGTCTGTCTACTGCCTAGCCCTGAGATTACATGCATTATTAAAAAAAAACTTTTTAATTTTTCTATCGCCTTCGCGAATGTTGTCAACTTTAATCTGGCAACACTTACCGTCCCGAACAAGGGCCCCTGAATTTTAATAACGTTTGAAAGTTTCCGCGTCGGAATTTTGTTAGTCACCTGTTTAAGTTAAAACCAAGTTTATGTTTACTTTTAGAAGATATTTGTTGGGTTTCGTTGTTTGACATATTGTTTTACAATTCATGAGCAGTTTAGAGATACGAAGGCTTTTTAATTTAATAATAGACCAGTGTCGTTGTGCTTTCCATTATTGGAAGGGTTTGGACCATGGCCTGAGATAGCCGCCCATAGAGAGGAGTGGAAGACTGCTAAAAAAAAAATAGAATGTGTCATAAAGGGCCATGATATGATTGCGCTTTTTACAGACACGTACCTATGGGTTTTAAATATATTTATCATACACTGATGTTATTGGTGATTGTCTGCAGAAAGGTGCATAAAGTACTAACCGGCGTGCTTGTATGAACGTGGACGAGGAAAAATAATTGTGTAAAGATCGCTGCGTTCTGTGTTTTCCGCTTAACCCTAAAAAAGAAAAAAAAACATTTATTTCTTAAACATAAGTATTGTACAACAAAAATAGTGATTGGAGCCTCCTTTTAAGCAAGAAATGCCTGTATTAAAAGACTGCTATTTCATACTAAATATTTACTTATTATTTACGTGTTTTTTTTTGTATACTCGTATTATTATAAAAAAGATTAATGTTTCACAAGGAAATGGAAAAAGAAACATGCGGGGCAGTCTTAGTGGACTGTCGATAGAAGTGAAAACTCATGGCGATCCGCTACGGCTACGCCGTATGGGATCGGTTACGAGTGCCACGAAAAGCGTACGTGATGGTCACGCGAGTTCCATAATTGTGGCTCACTCAAAAAGTGCTCAACTCGCCTAAAGAACTTAAAATCTAACATTTTGAATTGAATCTAGTAATAACGATGCATAACTAGCTTCTGCCAGCGGCTTCGCCCGCGTGAAGCTTGAAATTGACCCATACGATCTTATTACCGGGATAAAAAGTACCCTATGTGTTAACCCAGGTTATAAACTATCTGTGTGCTAAATTTGATCCGTTCAGTAGTTTTAGCGTGAAAGAGTAACAAACATCCATACATCCATCCATCCACACTTACAAACTTTCACATTTATAATATTAGTAGGATAGTTAAGACCGCACACGACCCCGGCGAGGAACAGAATAATAATAAGCTATTACAAAGTAGGAAGCAAATATTCTGTAAGGAAGAAAATAATTAAATTCCGGCCGCAGTGGCCTGCTGTTCTTTGTCCTGATCGAAAAAACTCATTACAAAGTTTATAGAACGGGAAGGAAGAGTCAAAGCATGCATAAAAAGATGATTAAATATTAATGGAATATCGATCACTGCTTAGTTAATTTTTCCCAGTAAAACGAGCATGGAACTAATAAGTACTAAAACCGAGCACAACCGCCTTGTTACTAACCTCATTTTATAAGACCCTTGAGAAAAAGTCGTGTACCTACTACACTCGTTTTTTAAAATAAATAATTAAGTCGCACGCTCTTGTTTCTTCCGCCCTTTTTATTTTTTATTGTAGTAAAGCGTTGACGGGCGTCATAACAAAAAACTTGAGAGTAATAACAAAGCGGCGTGTTTTCCGTGATTTGTGCCGGCTACGACTTACCGGCACGCATAACACCGTATTCTTGTATCGATTATTTCCTTTTACTGCTAAGGTATACTATTTTCCGGGCGAGAAGTTCCGACCTCTACGTGTATTGAATTTAAAAAAGGAATAACTGTGAACGGTTTTTTTTCGTGTGCGTAAAATATGAGCGGAAGTGCGTACTGAAAACTGAATTTGTATCATGAAATTCTGGAATCAAACGAACGGGAACTGCGAATTGCGGTTTTACTTCTACCCTTTATATTTGCTAAATGTTTTTCACTCTTCTCTTATCTTGCGAAAAAACCCTAGTATGAGTTCTTTTGTTCAGTTTAAAGAAGGTTGGTATAGGTGTACGCACGTGTACGATTAATCGTTAGCCATGGAGTTTTTACCGGTTTTTTTGCATAGGTAACGACCAACACGAATCGTGCATCTATTCTTCAAAGTTCTATATTTTAAAAATAATTGTCGCAAGTTACATACTTTCTGTCTTAAACCGGAAAAATAACTTAAACTTTTTAGTGAGTACCTCCTTACTTATTTCTCGCATGAAAAACTGCATGCTCCTCGAAACCAATATTTCACACAGAATAACTTCGCACGGGAGAAATCTATATAATTAATGGCTTCAGATAAAAAAAAAACTTTCAAACTTAATTCTACGTTTGTCGACTTTCCTGAAATTACTTCTAAGTTTGTTAGTTTAGTAGATAATTAATCGAAAACGTTTTTTTAAATTTCTAAAATAAATCTTCAGATTATTAAAAAAATCGAACGAGCCGCTAAGCTCAAAACTTTTTCTAATAAACGAAGAAGCAAACTAGATTTCAATGAATTAATTGAGTACGTCAAGTGTCACAGATACTGACAAACAAACAATCCCGATGGCTTTTTTTAAATAATGTACTTTTAATAGCTCGGAGCCACCAACTAGAGTCGGTTCTAACAATAATGACGAAAGAATTAAAAGGTAAGGGAAAAGGCAAACGAAAGCAAAGCAAAAGAAAACAGAATGATACCAAGGTAAAGAAAGCATCGAAGTCCGACTTCGATGAAATCAATAAGCGTACGAGAACGAACAATATCAAAGAGGAAGGATTCTATAAATTCAAGAACATGCTGATACGTAACATTAAACTACAATCAAAACCCATTCTACGAAAGGTGACCAAGCAAGGGAGAAAGAGTGTGAAAAAGAGTGGACGGTCCCACAAGTAATAATCATCTATCAAGCAAAAGGTTTCGCCACTACAAAACGGTCCTGGCGAGACCCTTACCAGTGAATGTTAAAAAGATACGTTGGAACATTTGTTACTTATGTTACAGAATTTGAATAAATGATAATCTTATACGAAATCACGTTTTTCACAGCATGGATTACTGTAGACAAAACATAATCCTTGTGTAGATATTATGGCTCCTGAAAGCTTCCACTCAAAAATTGTGAAATAGAGATTTTTAAAGCGGCTTTGGTTAAAATATTACACAATCCGACAACAGCCCCGAGCGCCCGCCATGTTTTATTCTTTTGCTCTTTATCCGAAGTGAATAAAGGAATATCGGAACCGAACTAACGTTTGATTCGTTTGTATTTCATTCATGAAATATTAATAGAGAGTACGGCATCAGCATCGGAGAGAGAACTCTATGTAAATACAAGCTCTGTTTGTTAACGTAACAAAGTTGTAACAAGACTTTTGAACTTGCTAACAATGTAGTTTTTTCCGGCAAGAACAATACGCTTCAGGTGCTTGAAATAATTTTATCTGTAAATTCTTTTATTTTCGTCACAAAAGTTTGGGGCGGAAATACATGAAACCGTGAAACACGGGCTCTCGACGCTCGGCGAACTTTATTGAAAACCTCTGTCTGAATGGAAAAATACGAGGGTAGTCTCAGTCACGGTTTACGACAACAAATAATAGACTCGCCTGAAATATACGTCATTTTACGTGAAAACTTAATGTGCTTGCAATAAACGGCTTTCCCTGCTTTTAGAACAAAAGATTTTCAAAGTTATATCATGAATGCAGTGATTATTTAGAGTACGAAGTGACGTGGTCTAATAAATCTTTACACGCCTTTCAGAAAAGATTATGTATGTTTGGGAAAAACCTCAAATGTAAATATTTGGCCACTCTCACGTTTTGTAGGTGTAATTTTTATTTTAAGTTTAGGTACAATACGATTAGGATTTATTAGCTGTCAGCTAAATTAAATCACAAATAAACACAGCCGTGCCCCCAAAGGACATAATATTTGCCAAACGTGTGTGACATATCTTGCAGGTAAACATTACAAAGATTACAATTTACATTTATCTCCTACGTCAGCTGTTTTCACATCATATTAGTGGTATCCTAACATAAACAGGCGACGTCTGCGGTTATATATTGTCCCGAATCTCGACTGTTCGCAATAGTGTGTGATCATCCACGGAAAATGTACGACAAGACTCGAAATGGTTGCGATCTGAGTGAGTTTATTTTAGTTTTTGTAGCTTTAATTACTCTCTGTTGTTCTCAGCTCGTAATTTGTGCTTAGGAAAAGGGTCAGTAGACTACTCTTTACTACTAATTACATCAAGTACAGAGATCCCAAATTAACGCTGAGTGTTGCGGTGTTTATAACAGCAACTCTGAACAACAGATATTGTTTGGAGTTGCAGTTATAAACTCATCATCGTCCGCCTACAGCAGGGCACTGGTGGTCAGAGGACTCTCCGATCGCATGCCATTCAACTCGATTCTGCCTTCCTTGAGTGTGTCCTACCTTACGTTTACCAGTTATAAAAATGTAATCACAACTCTAAATAGCATCTGACTAAGGTATTCTTGCAACAATGGCCTTTAAATATTTGCACTGTAATCGCATGTATTCTGAAAGCAACTTAAGTCCATGTTCATCAAAAGATGAGGCTCTGATTATTTAAAAACAGCTGTTTAACACACATTTTTGTATGGGAACACGTCACAGTGACAGCTGATTTGAGATAATCAGACTGTTATCTTTTCGGTTAACATAGACTTTAGTTACTCACGCTACGATCAAAGCATAACTTTAAGAAACTTCAAGAAACTCATAATATTAGTTCATGAACTCCAAAATGTTTTAGAAGATCGTTTATATGTAGTTTTGATGCAATCATAAGAGGACAAGAATGTTTTGTAACAAGTTCATAATTTTATGGAACGTTTAATAAAATATCTGGCGTCTTCTAGATATAAAATTTACTGTTGGCTTTAGTCAAATTGGATTATCTGCAATCAAAATATATTATGAGACAGAGTTTATTGCTGTAAGATTCTTAAGTTAATTGTTCAACAGTAAAAGTCATTTGAAATCGTACATGATATTTATTTTTCAAATACTTTTCAGTTTACATGCAGATACAATTTCTAGTAGTGCCCGGAAACAAAATGGCCACCGCGCCCACCGCTAACTTTCGAAACGTCAACATCCATAACACATCGTAGGTACTCGTATTTATCACACAAAGTTAAATCCGCAACTTAAAACAAAAGTTTCGCATTGTCCGAAAGAGAAAGGGTACGTTTACCTACTCCAATTTGAGATTTTGTCAAAACACAATGGGTTCCGTACCCGCAGTGCGGCGCAATAATTCGGCCGCCCTTAAAACGAGAGGAATCTTACCGCTCCTGTTTAATAAGTAATCTTCACGTCTCTACTGAAGATCTTTTCCTGGTAATTTATCGTGATGTGGAAGCAAACGTTGAATTTAAATTACACCTGAATTTTGTCGTGAATCTTCTCCAAACTTCGAGTTCGGGGCTTTTATGAAGATGAAGTAATTTATAGTCGAATGAAAAGTTTGGGAGCGATTGATGGAAGTTGTTTTAGTGGCCATACTGTAAAGATGTTTCGATATAGGTAGGTACATATTGTAAGACAATAAATCTATATGACTATTGAAACTTTAACATACAAGGGCATTATTTCATTACTCTTTGAACCGAGTAAAACTGCAAGTAAGATATGTCAAACAAAATCGATTATGTACCTGAATTGACCTCTGTCAAAAAGAGCTACATTCGTTATATTTGCCGTAGATAACCTACCATGAACAGAATAAAACTATACAAAATTATACCGAGGACTGTGGAGCAATTACTTTTTCTAACCACCCTGTAGGGAATATAATGTTACAAAGGCACGCATGTTTCCATATATTATGTAATATGTAAGGATAGTACGACACGCATAAAGATTCCATCGGGGAAATACGTCAAACACAACCTCTTGCGAACTAGTGCGCCTAAAGTTAAAACGAATTCAAAGCTTGTAGCAGAAATAAGCAATTGCTGTTGCACTGCTGGGACAACGACTTTAGAAGAAGTTTTAACTTTGTTGAGCGTCATCGCTTATAATGTACCGTACACGTACTCGGGCGATGCGTTTTGCGATGCGACTGTCGTTAAGCGACACGCCTGTGCGTTACTAGTTTCCTTTGTGTGACTCCTGGTGTGCTATTAGCGGCATTATAAAAAGTACTACCATCTATGTCTCAAATGTAGAACTTTAAATAAAATTTTGAAACGCACTATTCTATTAAAGTTATCCGCGACTTAAGAGCCCTCTTACAGTCCACTAGCGCCGCCAATCGAAAAAACGTCATAACTCGTAAATAGAATCAAAAATACAAAATGTGGTCTATTATTACTGTAGAAAAGGCAATAACGTAATTTTATAACACCTTATCAACACTTGAAATGTAGCTGTTTAGCTAAATCGTGCATTCAAAACATAAACGGCCGTTTTTGTTACAAATGCACGATTTAGCTAAACAGCTATATTTCAAGTGTTGATAAGGTGTTATAAAATTACGTTATTGCCTTTTCTACAGTAATAATAGACCACATTTTGTATTTTTGATTCTATTTACGAGTTATGACATTTTTTCAATTGGCGGCGCTAGTGGACTGTAAGAGGGCTCTTAAGACCATATAAAATAACCCAGCAACAACTGCCTGGCAATAGCCCACCAACGACAACACCCGTCAGGTCGGAAGATCCTCCTTTTTCTAAGTGGGATGAAGATCTTCAGGTAGGGACACCCTATTCTACACATCCCTAAACTACTTATAAGCAATTTGTGGCTGTTGACCAAGGAGTTACTCGTACCTCCTGCTCTCTGTCTCTATAAAGCCTGAGGTGTCTTTTTAACAACCTGATGCCCTGGCTGGAGGCCTTAAATTCAAGGCATCCACCTGACTTGCTCGGCTAAGCAGAAGCCAGTCTTCTCAGACTGAACTGCGAGATGCCCTACCCAAAAAAAAAAAGAAATGACTTATTACTGTTCCATAACAAAAAAAACATTTTATTTTAAAAAGGGAGCAAACGCGCCGAACGCCGCGCCGAACTCCTTGGCAGAATGTGTGCGTTGCATTCCAGCTACAGAAGAAATAAAAAAAGGCATTGGCGCGAAATTTTAAGATATTTTCTGTATTATTTATTTGAATTATAAGTAGGATTCCTTTTTATCTCCTACGTGGTAAACGTAGGAGATAAAAAGGCACAGACAACACAATATTATATTCGTCTTCACAGAGAACTGAGATTATGTTGCCGAGAAAAACATCTCATTAGAACAATACAAATTGTACATTTCATTTTTAATAAAATAAACTATCATATTAAGTATGGTTATTTATTTTCTCGCAATCGTAGTGAAAAGTACGGTGGAACACACGGCGTTAAAATCCCATTATAACTCGGTTCCTATTTACTACCTCGACAAAGCTCGGTAGTAAAACTACCTCGTCTATAATGGGTCATTTTAGCCCCTTGTATCACAATGTACTATAACTTGTGTCATATCCATGTTGAAACATATCTCACCTGCAGACAACCCGATGTTCATGAAAATAACAAACTTCGAGGCTGTCAAATTTTTGATGTGACGTTTTGACGTTACTTTTTGAAAAAATATTTATTGCTATTGGTTTTGTTGATTGCGTGCTGATTGTGTAGCACTGCCTGAAACCACGAGGCAATAAAAATGCTAGATTTTTGAAGCAAAAGTACCTACAACTAGTACATACGTGAATCAGATAGTTACAGTCAAATTACACATCAAAGGCAACAAAATGACATTGACAGCGTCTGATTATCATAGCAATAAGTGTGAATTTTGTTGTGCACGTACTGTAATACCTACGGTTATCTGTATTGAATAAGAACCTAAAGTCTCAGTCTAAATTAGTATCTAATAAATTCAAACTTCATAAACACTACGTAATTATTGTACAATGAACCAAACTTTATCCATTCTCCAAATAAGCTCTAGTCACTAAACTCAACTCACCGTCCCCTTTCTTTAATTTCCGCATCACCGAAATATAAACGAATTCCCAGGCATTTGATTTCATTCCCAAACTATTCAAACACTAACTGAAAAACTACAAAAACCCAGTTCCTGAAATATTCACTTCATGTACTTGTCAGGAAAACTGAACGTGCAGCAAAACTCATGTGAAATAGTTCACGGAAAATATTTTCAATAAATTGAAACATCGAGCAGCGTTGCCGGAAATATCGCAGCGGGCGATTACATCGGCGAACGAAAATACACGTTTCCATTTCTTTTCTTTCTGTTTAACATTTTACTTTAACTTTGCCCGAAGCAGCAATGGTTTCTACGTAATTATGCCTTTACTCTCATATTCTTGCACAAAGAGGTTAGGTCTTGAGGGAGGCTCGTCAGTTATTCAGGCGTAGCTAGCCAGCTCCCAATGGATTCTTAGAGCCTAACTATATCATCCATTTTGTTACCTAAATGTAACTTCGGGCTAATTTTGGATTACCCAAAGTAACGTACCTACACGTATCCGAATTGCTAGTGGTTATTTCAAAAGGGCTTTTCTTAAGTTAGGTACCTGCTAAGAAGAATAAGATACTTTACAATTCTCGACGAAATATTTAGAAGAGAACGAATATGATTACTGAGTTGAAAGGGCAATATCGAATCTGCATTAAAAGCAGCGACACAAAAGCGAGACCCAGACTTGAAATAGCTTTGAATATATTCATATGAACCGAGTATTTGACTCCGCACTAAATTCATGCACGGTCAAACTTTGTTTTATTTGTGGCGAGCGCTGCTCTCGAGGGACGAACACAATCGTACTGTCATTCTATTTCAATCGAGCAATCGACAGTCCTACATTTTAGCTGGAATCAGCTTAAAGTTTAATGTTAGTAGTAGTAGTAGTAGTCACTTTTTAGGTAAAATAGGCTAGATTTTGCAACTTTCATCCGTCCATCTGGCGTAATAAATGCGAAGGAAATCCGATCTTAGATTTACTTTTTTCAGTCGAGGGTAATTTAGGAACAGTCACATCTCCGCTTGTGTACCGATCTGCATTTTCACGTATTTGCATCTGTACGGATTCTGATGAATTTTGCTCACAGGTTTACAATGACTAAATTATGATTAAAAGTTCTCGTGAAAAAATGTCCACGCTGGCCAAGCCTAGTGTTAAATATGGCCTTCGGTACTGCATAAACCTTCGGTAATAAGTATACTTAAAAACATTGTTAACGGCTGTGGTTGGGTCAATGAAAAAGCAAGCCAATCAAATCATTTGTCACTTCAATTTGACATAACATTTTACAACAGATCAAAATTGAATAGGCTTTTAAAAAGTGAAGGATGGACGCCTTTTACGATGTACCCAGAGCAGTAGACGGGTTGAGCCCTTTCTTTGGCGGAAATCGTACGCACTATGTTTACTTATTTTCTAAGAGTTTTGTGAGGTAAGCGAAAGGGTTTACGATAACAATAAAGGATTAAATGGCTGCGGACGCCGATATAGCCAACCTTTTTGCGTCATATAACTTTCGCCGTCAAACCTTATATCGATATTTTCTTTATATTTTACTTCTTTTCACAGCAACATGGGTCAACCGGTGCAGCGAAGACCTAGAATGCCTGGACTTGGAAGACGAGCAGCCGCTAGCCCAGCTCAGTTCCATACAAACAGACAAGATGACCCTCTTCTTCACAGAACTGCTCGACCATGACAGAGATGACGTCATCATCGACACCGATTTCGATCAATTCTTCGAGGTAGGAAGGTATCAAATTTGTGACATCTTGTCTTAATAAATCCGATTTGTCGAAGTTGATAGCTCGTGTAATTGCCTTCCATCGATCCAAAAATTTCGTGACCATGGTAATTTCGATGTAGGTACGTAACTTCGTAGTCGAGGTGTATATTTACGTTGAGTAGAATATAGCATTAGCTAGAATCCGTAATGGAATCACAGTAACAATTGTCGTGACAAATATTCATTATCTAGCTTTGAATACGCCATGCTGAAGAATTGAAAAAAGCTTTTGCAGTCAACACTTCATTGAATTAAGTCTTAATTACTTTAATCATAGCCAAGACTGTTCTAAATATAAACAGCTCGTACTTTAAACAAAATTAACTCGGCACAGTTCAAATAACTCAGTTAAAAGTTTAACGGAATTAAATAACGAAGTTAAATCTTAAAAGCCCTCGAGTTTGAGCGAAGTCAACACAACTCAAGGCGAGAAACTGACGAGATTTACCTGGTAAATAGACCGGGAACTGAAGGCAAATATAGCTAATTAAGCTTCTAAAACTCAACATTAAGTCATTTCAACCTCACATAACTAACAGAGAACAATGAATGAGAATAATTAAATTCGTTTCTCGTCGTATTTCACAGAGGCTGGCGCATTTTGCAGACTGGTCGCCAAACTCGTCGGAATTTCATATACTGCTCGAAGTGAAGCGGGAGTTTATAGACAACTTCATCAATCCGCTGCCGGCCAAGTAAGTCCAGCTCTTCAACACCTTACATGATAATTGTCTTTTATTTATCTAGCTTTAGAGTCCTTTTTAGGAACAAAAAAGATAAAATCTCCTACTTAAGACCCATTAAGAACGTTTTGAAAACGGGGACATTTCAGTCGAAATTATCTGGCTAATGTTAAGGGTATCTGAAAAACTCTTTAGAAACACATTATCTTTATTTACATAAAAGTCGAGTACCTAAAGGCAGTAAAACTGAAATGTGGCCGAACAAATACGTGCTGTAAACCGTCATTTTGTACTATGATAACCCATAAAGTCAGGCAGCTGTTGACAATTCATGAAAGTGGCCCAAAAATATGAGCACTTTGTGATGTAATATGCAATTCTGTAGGCTGTATATTTTCCTAACTGGCATTTTCGTGAAAAGCCGGCCATTTTTATGATGCAGTATCATGATACTGGAGAACTTTAGGTCGGACATAACACAGCTGAAGCAGGAAGCTAATGAAAGAAAGCATAAAGTTTACGACAAAGGAACAACAGCGAACTATGGAGCCAACCGGAGCGCAACAAATATCACTAGAGAGCGTACGGCATCTATTCTCTAAGTCACGTGTTTTGTTACTTTCCTTCGTTATTAAATTCCCTCTGTTCTGCCGAACTTTTTTATGCCTTATTGTTCTTTATAAGAAAAGTATGCGGGAAATCTGTTATACAAATTCATGTTTATCTTTCTGTATAATCTCAAACAAAACCTTGGTCGGATTCCTAACCTTGCCTGCCTTTTAAATTATTTTACCAATTTCTTAATTTTTGTCTCTTTGCCAGATGGGGTGACCTGCCGTACTATAGAAGGGTCTGCGGTCCGGAATCCAGCGGTATCAACATACCAGGGAGGACCACCTTGGAAGGATGGTTAGCGCGATGGGCGCTACACCTGAGTGAAATGAAGAGGTTCACTGACCTGCCGCTGTACCTACAGTACCTCTGCAAGATACTGTTTCATGTGGTTGATAGAACAAGTAAGTTCTTCTGAAAGTGTTATACTTATTGCGAAAACTGAAATGAAAGCCGGTGTGCTGATGATTGATTGCATGTCATTCATTGCCAATATTCAATCGGTTGTCGTGGTATGGGCATGTGATGCGGAGGAATGAGGAAAATGTCGTGAAAAAAGTTTTGAGTATGAATGTGGATGGGTATTTGAGTAGAGGAAGACCAAAGAAACGATGGATGGACTGTGTTAAGAAGGATATGGTAAGAAAAGAAGTGTCTGATGAGATGACGAAAAATAGAGGAGTATGGAAGAAGAAGACATGGTGCGCCGACCCCAAATAAATTGGGATAACGGCAAGAGAATGATGATACTACAAACTCTCAGTACCTATTTTAAAAAAAATTACAACTTTATGGCTAGAACATTAGGTTTAAGGTTGATTAAGAGAATTTGACAGTTTCGGGTAACTTCATGTAATGGCGTCTGTACATCTACCAGATTTAGATAAAGTATATTATTCGTGGAACTTCTTATTTATTCTAGAACCTGTCCAGATAAAAGCAAACTTCAGACAATCCACTACTTAGCCCTAGGAACCCTCACAAGTTTATTTATTCACGAAATGTCAAAACTTTTCGGTCTCTACTTCTCACTGCCAAAACAAAGTGAACTTCGTCCTTATTTTTAGCCTGAAGCAACTTATTTTACGCTCGATTGTGAACTTGGCCCTGTTAACGGTAATATAGAGGTACAAGTGACGTGTGTCGATTCCCGGGAAGGCTTGATCGACGGGATTAATTTGACGCAGGCGACTGACGTCACCGCCCCTCAGGCCTCCTGAATCAAGTTAATTGTCCAACATGAAATGTTCTCTTGCACCATAGGGTCGAGCCACAATTTATTACTAATTTCAAGTTAATTATTATCGTAAATGTTTACTAACGACGTTATTGTTGCTGCATTGCTGCTAAAATTATTCTCGCTCGGAATATTTTATGCACAAAATGAAATTGTGTTAAGAAGTTGAATTTGTAACATCATAGCGCTTTTCGCTGCTATGAACTAGCACAATAAATCGTTTCACTTTGAAGCAATAAGATTGTCTAACGTTTAAATTTATTGCGCCATAAGTAGTCAAAAACTAAATAAAATTACAACGTTTGGTTGTTCTCCAAAGGTTTAAAAATTTGGCACCTTGCTCAACATTTGTAGCCAAAATCACAGCGGGTGCACACTGAAGCGGGGCGAGGCGTTCTTTCCTGTGGCGCTCTTATTTTTCTATCGTCTGCCTTCGCCTTTATTTTAACTTTTTAATCTAAAGCGAGTTCGCCTGATATTCTCGTTGTTCCACGGAAGAGTTATCGGAATATTATTCAGTGTCAATATTTTATGTTGCGTGACCTATATTTTACTCGACGTTAAAGTTGTGGAAGTTATAAAGGACTTGATATTTCTGCAATTTATTAATTGAAATAAACTGAACTGAACTGAAGGACTAATGTTCAACATTGCAAGGTGAAAATAGTTACAATATGTATGCTAATAGACTACTTGAAAATACTATGACAGACAGTTTTTTCCCTAAATTGCTATATTCTGTCGTGCTGATTTAGAAAGCCGAAACGATTTATCACGTAGATGTTCCCAAGGTGAACGATCTCATTTGCTTTAGTAACATCGTCGTATTTCACCAATAGGTATGAGGTAAAAGCTCGGCTTCTACTTCATTTGTCACGATGATGGATTTGAAGCATGTAAATATTTTTTGGAACATGATTTAGCAAGGTGTCTAGTTGCCTAAACCGACATGTATTTTTACAGGTACTACCTACCTGAATTTCATCACTCACTTTTATTAATTAAACCAATTCGCAAGCACTTCTGTTCGTAATGTTTCCCAGTTTAATTCCCAAACCGGACAAGATTGTATTTTTTACGGAATTTCCACCAAACCCCGATATTTGGAACAGTGCCCGGTAAATATCAATAGGCTGGCGGTCTCACACGGGATCCAATCCCGGAAATGTCGAACAGCGGGTGTACGGGTGTACCAATAAATCTCAACCGGCCTCCTTTGGGACACAGGCCTATGTGTTGCCACTTAAATAAATGTTATTTTTTCTTGCAGGCACAGGTGCTATAACGAAACAGGCGTTGGCTGCCTTCTACCGGTCTGTTATTGGGTTGAATGCGGCTCGAGTTGACGAGATCATAGACACGGCTTATGATCGTATGACTAGTGTGAGTTTTAAGATATTCTTCATCTTTTTTATTCTGGTTCTAATTTTAAAACAACCCACGCGCCGCAGTAAAGGTTTCAGCAAGTCAGCAAAGTTTCAGCAGAGATGCGGGCCATGGTGCGCTGTACCTACATACAATTATTGCACGTTACAGCTTTTACAATGACAGCAAAGAATTAAAAAAAAGAACTCTTTTATACTCTAGTTCATTAGACTTTAATTTGTCATAACGTTGACCTATGGAGACAGTTTCATGTTATTCTCTAGCTGAACCTAACTTTTCGAATTTAGAACAGGATAGCTGTCCTAAATTCTAAAAGTTAGTTTTCAATTTGAGAATAAGTTTTTTTGATAAAGTCGAATTACGGGTCTACGTCGATTAATTTTTGAATAGGTAGGTAAATAAGAATAACTGAGAATTCATTTAACCATCTGAATTTCTACAGAACGGCTACTTAATACTGGACTACGGGACCTACGTCCACTGCTTCACCAACTGGCTGATGGGGAAGAACCCCAACGGCCCCGGGCAGTGGGTACTGGTGCCCCCGAAGGACCCACTCCCCCCACCCCCATTTCCCGTGGACTACAGCGCCCTCAACACGGAACCCGCGAAACTTGAACCTTACGCACCAGACAAGAAGACGAACAGACATTCAGTCATAGTTTAAAGACTAAAAACATTCCTACGTATCCCTAATAAGTCAATTTTACAAGTGTTCCGATTTTGGTACGTTTTGGGACACTCGACTGCGTTATTATAGATCTGTGGATCTTTTAAATAATGTTGACTTAAAACTTAAAGAATCCTCGACACATTGTCGGATAACCTGCCATTGTTAAACAAATTCTATAAAAAAAACTTAAGAATTGATACACTGAGCTTCTACACAAGGACTATGGGCGTAGTGCGAAATCTCAATTCTGGTTATCTGAACTAACTTTGTATTTCTAGTGCTAGACTAACTATTATAGGTTAATTACTTTAATTGATGAACAGTAACAACATCTTCTGCCAATATCAGTGTAATTAAGCCTTATCAAAATTGATGTGAGCAATTACATACCTAATGTAATTAGAAATACATAAATATGTTTATTGAGATAAGTTACGGAGAATTTTGGCTGAATAATGTTCTAATGAGATCTAATTAGTTAGGTACTTATAGACCCAGATTTCTCTTTCTACGAAATCATAAGTTTCTGAAATAAAATTCTCCGTTAAATGTCTACTTACACAACGTGAAAAAACTTCACATAAAATACATTAGTTACATAAGTCTCTCTGTAACTGCCTTAAATCTAATGATTTACTTTTAACCTAACCTAGATTCGCTTGAACGTAAAAAGGAACGCTTTTTCTAACGTGTTATACGTGCAATTCGACCAATTCTTGTCTCTAATCCTAGATTTAGACCTAAGTCGGTGTAAATAGTAGATTGTAATGATGCACGGTATGCAGAACTGCCTTAAAGTAAGCATATTCACATCTCACGACATAGCCTTATTTTATACCTTAGATGTAACATAGATATTATAAGTTACTTTAAATATATTAGATATCTACACTTTGATTCACTGAAATAAACCCTTTCGTTTGTTTACTTGTATTTCTTTTTGTCATTAAGACCAATACAATTTGCAATTCCCGAAGGGCTGAAGCCTCCACTTGAGAAGTGGAGTCAAAGCGTCAAGGACCCCTGAGTACTGAAAGCCATAAGTACCTACAGCAAGAAATAATAAGTTCCTCATCCTTAATTTATCATCGGAAATTACCTATTTACCATTTCCGAAAACTAACACTTACCTACACATACGATAAGTAATAATAATAAATATCACTGGACATTACACACAGCGCCATCTAGTGCCACACTAAACAAGGCTTGTATCGTGAACACCAGATAGTTGATCTAATACATATATACTTTTTTGTTAGTAAATACATACTTCGTCTTCATCATTCTCTTGCCCTTATCCCAATTTATTTGGGGTCGCAGCATGTCTTCTTCTTCCATACTCCTCTATTTTTCGTCATATTTTTTATGTTGTAAATACATACTTATTATACATATAAACATCCATGACTCGGAAACAAATGTCCATGCTCATCACACAAACATTTGCTCCTAACCCAGGACCCTAAGTACCATCTCAACATGAATGATGTAACCAAGATTTTGTAACAATAATTTGATTTAAAAGAGTGTCCATGGAGTTTCTTGCCCATTCTTCTCCATAGAGATCTACGTTAGGGAATGGGCAACTACAGTACTTTCACAGTTTTTTATGTCTTGTGACTGGGACTGTAGCTACATTTAATTTTCATCTTTGTTTCGACAATTCAAAAGTGCCTAGATTTTGATTTTGATTTTAAGAACGTAAGACAGCAAACAGCAGAACGAATGGCGTTGCGGTAGTGATGCTGCTCACTACCGCTACGCCATTCGAGCCGTCAAGGTAAATCGACGTTATTTCATAACTTTCTAGTTGCTAGCTCGGTTTCCTTTTTTTATTTTTACCCGACTTCCAAAAGGAGGAGGATCTCAATTCGTTAGAACCTTTTTTTTAATTTTTATTTTTATGTATTTTCCCCGATTAGTCGAAGATGGCTGGACCGATTTGGATTATTTTTATCTTGTTTGAAAGGGTATACTTCACAGGTGGTCTATAATCATCAAGTCAGGATCTGATGATGGAATCCTGGAGAAGCAGAGAGAACTCTTCCAATTTTTAGGCACGCATAAAGCGATTTGCGTAGTTTTCGGGGAGTACTTTCTCGGAGTGTCAATTTGGTGAAGATCTGATGAAGAACTTCGAATATAGGCATCGGAACTCCTCAATAAATGATAGCAAATGGACTGAGATTGCTGAAATCTCATGTCTGTCTATTGTTTACACCAGTTTATAACATAATATCACGCCAGTACGTTGTGAAGGGGTAAGCGCACGTGAACCACTAAAAAGTGAAAAATAAAAACTTTTTTGCAAAAAATAAAACCGGCTTCTAAAAACACAAAAAAGTGAAAAATAACTTTAGCTTCAGAAGTCGGTGACAATTAAACTAATCCAATCAAACAAAGGTAAACTTTTATGTGTTTTTAGAAGTCAGTTTATTTTTTGCAAAAAAGTTTTTTGAATGACCCAAGTAGCAAAATATACATTCAGTCAAAAAAGTATGAATGATTTGTTTATGATTCCAAATTATTTATTTTTTTATTTTGTTGTTGTTAGATTGGCACAACAGTTTTCCATTTTTATTTTTATTAATTAAAGTGCTGTTTTTAGTTATATTACATCTAGTGTGTTAGGAGGCACGCGGCACCGCGCACCGCCGCGGTCGGCGGTGAAGCGGATTTTATGTCGCATTGGCGTCTAATAAATCCGTAGATGCCTCCCCCGTAGACACACGTACCGCGCCCGACCGCGCGGTCGAGCGGTGCTCTCACCGCCACCGCCCCTCCTCGCTGCAGACCGCGCGGTGGGGCGGCGCCTCACACACGGTTCGCCGCATAACCGCGCGGATCATCGTAGGTGCAGGATGTGTTGCCAGTGTCTGTGATCAAACTGGTCCAAACCGTGTTAAAACTTGCGTGATCGAATCAGAAATGAAGACATCCGCAAGAGAACCAAGGTCACCGACGTAGCCCGAATTGCTAAACTTAAGTGGCAGTGGGCAGGGCAGATTGCTCGCAGAACGGATGGCCGATGGGGCCGAAAAGTTCTGGAGTGGCGACCGCGAACCGGAAGACGATGCGTTGGAAGACCTCCCACTAGGTGGACCGATGACCTGGTGAAGGTTGCGGGAATCTGTTGGATGCGAGTCGCTCGGGACCGGTCAATGTGGCGACACTTAGGGGAGGCCAATGCCCAGCAGTGGACGTGTTTCAGCTGAGATGATGATGATGTAAGAGTATCGTTTCTAAAGGAGCATACTTTGAAGGTGATAAAATAAATTTGGATGATTATTGATCTTTTCCCGTTACTTTCTTGACAGAGTACTAACCTAACCCTTCTAGTTACGAGTATCTTCAAAATATTTTTTAATTGGGATTCCTTTGCCATCCCCAGGAAGCAATTAATTCGCTTATTTGTAAAACATGAAAAAACATGTCGGGTCTCAGCCTCGACCTCAGAAACAGAAGCTCTTTTAAAAGCTTGTTATGATTGATGGAGGGTTTGAAAAGATTGTTGCGGCGACCGCGACGAGCGGTCTCCCGGACTGCGGGGTCCGTCGCGATTCCCTCACGGACATTCTCCCAAATTATCATTAATCATCCGACGGTCTGACAAATTCGTTATATTACATCTAACTTTTATTCACTTCTTTATTCGACTGGAAATCTGTTTTCAAAGGAACCCTTATAACTGTAAAATTCGCTTAATCAGTCCCATCTCTTTACAAATAATTTCTTCAAACGACCTTAAATATAGTTGACCGAAATTAAATGAAGCCATGAAAGTTTCATTCGACGTAAAATTCGTGTTTTGCAAACGAATGAATCGTTTGAGCGAGAAATTTGTATTTTTCTGAACGAGTTTTTGCCTACAACATGACGTTGATGAAATGCATGCGGACGTGTTTATGAATTATGTGAATCATGTGGGTATGTCACCGTAAAATTGTCAAACACGTTAGATTTTAAAATAAATAGAAAGATTGTAAACTCTCGAAATATTCAATAAAACGCGTTATTTTTCGGTAGATTGTAATCTAACAAAGTGAAACCGTAATACTGTGAAATGCATGCGATGGAAGCGCACGGACGCAACTCGCACGGTGCGGAGAAGGAGGGAAGGAGGGGCCCCCCTTGCCCAATGGTACCACTCTCATGAAAAGATAATGTACCATTCCTGAGAAATACCGATTAATGTAACCTAACCTCAAAACACTTTATATTCCCCTAAAAAGCGTAGTCGACGGAGCCCTATTTCTGAGTGCAGGGTTTAAAGGAACCTAACTAAACTAACGTGGGGGTGCCCCAAGTCCCGATTATGGGTAATCGGGACTTGGGGACATGCATTTCACAATATTACGGTTTCACTTCGATAGATTACAATCTACCGAAAAATAATGCGTTATGTTGTAAGCAGTATGTTCAGTTGACAATATATCGAGAGTTTACACCCTCGCTAGAGAGATTACAATCTAACGTGTTTGACAATTTTACGGTGACAGGTATACTAAATCAAATCAAGTCAAGTCGAATCAAATTTATTCTTAATATTTTTTTTTTTTGGGACAAGCCTGCCCACACACGTATTCTTAAATCTTATTCACGTTATGCTTAAATGTAGGTCTCATTACAATAGGATGTTATAAGATATATAAGATGGGTTATTTCGCTACATTTTACTCGAAAGCATACAAATAGTACCTAATAATACAATTAGTTTTGTCAATAAAATAGACATGCACAGATTTTAAATTAAATACACCATTACGTACTACTCGTAACACATAATTACTAACGTCTCACGACAGATAAATCGTGTGAACCATCTGAATGACTGATAGACAAAAATAAGAGACGCCATTACTTTCTAACTAATTAGCTTCCTCATCACGTCTACACAATGTAAGTAGGCATTTCAATCAATCGTCCCAACTAATGGATGGGAAGCGATTTGCGAAGAAAAGTGTGCTCATCCAACCGAAAAATTCAACCACATTCACTTATCTGGAAACAAAGAAGTAGATACAAAGGCGTAATTTATTTTGCAACGATATCTCAGAAGAAATCTAATACTGGCCAGAAGATATTTTAGTGAACATATAAATCTTATGACCTTTATAAGAAATTAAAATGTTCATTAAAATGTTCACAGTCAATTGCACATTTTTTTCCGATAATTCTTTTCAATGTCGTCAAGCACCACAAGAACCAGGCAAGCAATGATATATCTTAGAAGATTTATTTAAACGTAGCGTAGGGGTTGCCCTCTATGCTACGTATAAATAAATCTAATCTAAGGGCCGCGGAACTGTTCGAAAGAAGTTATTTAATTTAACAACCACCCGCAAATGGTGTTGTTTGCTGACGATACTTCTTTAATATTTAAGATAAACAGACGTGCCACTAATCTTGACGACGTAAATAACGCCTTACTGCAGGTCCATGATTGATTTACCGCAAACAATTTAGTTCTAAATGGCAAAAAAAAACTAAGTGCTTTAGATTTGCTCTACCAAATGTCAAAAGTAGTGATTGTGACATAGTATTGAATCAAGAGAAACTAGAATTTGTCGATAAAACGGTTTTCTTGGGAATCGCGCTCGATTCAAGGCTACAATGGGGCCCTCATTTAACATCTATTGCAGGACGGCTGAGCTCAGCAGCATATGCTGTTAGAAAAATCCGTCAATTTACTGATGTCGATACCGCGAGGCTAGTCTATTATGGTTATTTTCATAGTATTATGTCATACGGTATTTTACTATGGGGACAGGCTGCAGACATCGAGTCATTATTTATTCTGCAAAAAAGAGCCATCAGAGCCATAAATGACTGACAATTAATATCATGACAGTACCTTGTCAATATATCTATGAAAACATCATGTACGTTAGGAAAAACCTGCATTTGTTCAGTAAAAGAGGTGACAGACATCACTATAGTACTAGAAATAGGGATCAACTAGTTCAGCCAGGTTTCAGGCTTGCTAAAGTAGATTCAACTTTCATGGAGTACTGTTTAAAATGTTACAATAAAATCCTTCCCCACATTCTTCAACTGAATGAGACAAAGTTTAAATGTTGTATAAAACGCACACTATGTAGGCAAGCATATTATAAGTTGGGGGATTACATTGATGATAAAAATGCTTGGCTCAATGCTGGTCCTGCTCTACAACCATAGGAGCAGTTAAGTTATTGTGGAAACTGCAGAAGATTGTAAAAAGATCCATGCATTGTATAGATTCCATATATTAGATATATAGATAGATAGAATACTCTTTATTATGTACACCATAATAGTTATTTGTTATACAAGAGTGCAAAGTTGTTTTTTAACCGCGTGCTCAATTTTGATGACCGAGCAAGCGAAAGATTCTAAAATTGAGTCACGAGCGAAGCGAGTGATTCATATATTAGAATCTTGAGCGTTAGCGAGGGAATCAAAAGAACACGAGGTGTAAAATCTTTGCACTCGAGTGCAACACGTAACTTTTCATCCCACCTCAGCGAGGAAATGAAAACGCAAAAAAATATGCATTATTAACAAATTCAGTTAATTCTGTTGGCGTCAAACAAATTTCCTCGTCGCTAGATAATGAGTGGTCATTTTAGGTTTTTCACTTGTTTTCAAGTTGGATTCCTTGCATTTAACCTACGGTGTTAACAATATGACTTGAAAAGAAAATGGCGCGCGCAAAACATATTAAAAAAGTAGGTACACCAAAAAGGTTCCGAGTTTGAGTTTAAAACAAATTAAAAAAAAATGTATGATAAATTCGGCACCATAGAGGTAGAATAAAATAGGTTTAATGATGTTTTGAATTCACATGTTTAGTGCACACGATGTTCTTAATTCAAATTTACTTTACCCTCATGACGATAAAAACGGCTTTTGCACTCAGATATCGAAGAGCAAAAATACTCTTTCCGAGATGGGGGGATGAAAAAAATATAGATACAATTTTTTAACATTTTACAAGGGGTAACACTGGGCGGTCTTATCGCTAAAAGCAATCTTGTAAAGACAACCTTTGGATGGATTTACAGGGGAAGGAGAGACAATACTGCAGGTAGACTGTGGTGTACCATTTACATATATACAATAAATAAATAAATACATATACATACCAAGTCAGACATATTACACTTATATAAATATAAATATATATTTTTTCCATGAAACAAGTGCGAAAAAACTAAATTAACATACCTAATCAAAATTTTGCTTAAGGAGAGAGATATAGATATCTATATTAGTATTGTATAATTTCATAGAGGATGTGTGAGTACTATGTACTATAAAGCCACCATTTACATCTAGTTATTTTTTTTTTTTTACTTGAATATGCCTTGGCGGCTAAAGGAATGTCATGCTCACTCAAATGTCTCGGTGATGGTGGTGGGTGTGTCGGGTCATTTAGTTCCCTTCAATATGGTTGAGCTGAATGGTGCTGATACATGCGTCATGTTCGTGAACGGGCGCTGTCAGTTGAGACTGGTCATCTCTTAGCTGCCAAGGGTAATTTTAATTACTTTATTTTTATGATGTTGCTTTTCTCTGGACGCTCTTCATGTGCACGTCTTTCTACATCGTTCTCACATAATAATATATGTATAATCACAACATGAATGATGTAACCAAGATTTTGTAACAATATTTTGATTTAAAAGGGTGTCCATGGAGTTTCTTGCCCGTTCTTCTCCATAGAGTTCTACGCTAGGGAATGGGCAACTACAGTACTTTCTCAAGTTATTATGCCTTGTGTCTGTGACTGTAGCTTTGATTTTTCTTTGTATTTTTGACATTCAAAAGTGCCGTAATGGTCTAATTGAAATAAATGCTTTGAGTTTGAGAAATACCGCGGCCCCGGAACGTAAAGGGCGAGGAAGGAACATGGAGAGTTTTCAGTCAGTAAAAGTCTGACACTCCCTTCCGCTCCGCCCAGAGTGGGAGAAGTCATTTGATAAATTCCCACCGCAGCAAAAAAAAGGGGGGGCAATCCAAAATATAGGTATATATTTAAACCGAGCAAAAGATCGTAGATCGTAAAGTTGTACACCTGTATTTAACTCGATCTAATAAAGCGTAACGAGAATATCCCGCCTTTTCTCGCGCTTTTTTCTGTCATCTGTCAACAGCTTGCCCATTTTCACAACAAGAAAAGCCTTTGCGCGTCATTAAAAAAAAGTTGGGTACAAAGGCAGGTCATCGCAATTATTATAGGATCGTCAGCTCGCTCCTGATATTGTTTCCCCGACTCAGTAATAGCATCATTAAACGCGGCCGGGCCAGCATTTTTCCTCAGCAATATACCGCTCATGATAAATGGAGCGCAATATTTATCGATGTTGGTAGGAAACTAGGAAACAACGCTTGCAGGTTTTTTGTGAGGCAACGGCTGATGGGGGAAATGCCTATGTTGGAATGAGTTCGACCGTAACAGTAGAATGATTGGGCTGGAAACGGTTTTCTACTTCTGTAGATGATGACTTAATCAATTGATTTTTTAAAGTCAGACTTATGAAAATAGAAGTGTATAGGTAGGTTAGGTTACCCGTTGTGTATCTGGTAAAAAAACCTACTATTAGTAGTGCCAAATAAAGCCAGTTGTAGCGATAGTAGTATAAAGATACAGCAGTAGTGCTACGAGCGTGCTACGACGCCGTAGAGGGCATTCTACGGATTCGTAGCACGCTCGTAGCACTTTCGTAGCAACAGATACAAATGTAGATAAGCATCTTAGTCTGCCTAGCTTTATCCCAACTATGTTGGGACGGCTTCCAGTCTAACCGTATATTGCTGAATACCAGTATTTTACAAAGAGCAACTGCCTATCTGACCTCTACAACCCAGTTAGTACTGGGTAACACGACACCACTTGATTAGACTGGTTGTCGGACATTTTGGGCCACTGAGTACCTACAACGACCGTCAAAGTGGACAGTCGGGACCAACACCTTAACGTGGCTTTCAAGGTACGGAGGAAACTCGGTATGTAAGGGTACAACATAAACACACAAATTAGTTACTTCATAAAATCAATTTATTCAATCATCATAATTGATGAATACTCATTACAGTTATCGCTTACGTATGACACTATACATTCCCCTTACTGCCCTGTTTACCGTATCCACCCTTTTTTTTTTTTTTTTTTTTATGGTTGGGAAATCATCAAATGACCCCCCCCACTCTGGGCGGAGCGGGAGGGAGTGTCAGACTCTTACTGACTAAAAACCATCCATGTTCCTTCCTCGCCGTTTACGTTCCGGGGCCGCGGTATCTCTTTCAAACAGGCCCGCAACCCCGGCAGGCTTCGGCCCTTGCGGGCCCCTCTCCTTTTGCTGACATCTCTTTGAGGCGCGCGTGGAACACGAACGCGCCGTCGACACGGCCTGTCGTCGCCGTTAGACGGCCGGACGGCTAGCTAGCCCATAGCCAGCCGTCCACAGGCCCGCATCTACGGTGGCCGGTAGCCACCACGTGGCCCCCGACGCCCGTTGCGTCTCCCGCGGCGGCCGGGAAGAGAGGATCTCTCCCTCTCTCGTTCCGCCACCTCCTTCGCTAGCATGACTGCTTCGCAGAAGGAGGCGACGGCTTCCCATTCCGTCTCGCTCCGGACCATGGATTGAACCAGCTTAGGGCCGGACGCGAGAGGTCGCCGCCGCCGATCGCCGCCACGAGGACACGGCGGAGCTCCGCCCACGCAGGGCAGACTTCCACCGTGTGCTCCACCGTGTCCTCCGGTCGATCCTCGCAGTGGAGACACCCGGGCGTTTCCTCTCGCCCGATTCGGTGCAGGTACCTCCCGAAGCATCCGTGTCCGGTGAGGACCTGCGTCAGGCGGAAGGTGAGGACGCCGTGGCGCCTCTCCAGCCACTCCTCAAAGAGGGGACTTACCGCCACTATCGTGGCGTGCCCTACCGTATCCACCCTGTACTCTAACTTGTCTGTCACAACAGTACCGTTCTGAGTATGACAACTCATACTAGAAGAGTACTCATACTCAGAAGTTCAGAACGGTATTGCAGCCAATAAGTCTACAATGCAATGTAAACAAAAAGAATACGCCCTAATAGTTATAGATAAACGAAACTCGAAAAAAAACTTGACGTAAATGGAATAATGCACACGGCATCATACCACTCTCGTAGCACTATATTGTAGGAACCGAAATTTAATAAATAAATAAATATCGCTGGACATTAACACACAGCGCCACCTAGTGCCACACTAAACAAAGCTTGTGACGTGGACACTAGATAGTTGATATACTACATAATATACTTTTTTGTTTGTAAATACATACTTATCTATACTAATATTATAAAGAGGAAAACTTTGTTTGTTTGTTTGTAATGAATAGGCTTAAAAACTACTGGACCGTTTTTAAAAATTCTTTCACCATTGGAAAGCTACATTATCCACGAGTAACATAGGCTATATTTTATCCCTGTAGTCCCACGGGAACGGGAACTACGCGGGTGAAACCGCGTGGCGGGCGCTAGTTATACATATAAACATCCATGACTCGGGAACAAATGTCCGTGCTCATCACACAAACATTTGCTCCTACCGGGATTCGAACCCAGGACCCTAAGAACGTAAGGCAGCGTCACTACCACAACGTGAATCAGGTCGTCAAAAAAAAAAAAAGTATCAAATTCAATTACATTTTAATGATAGGTACCAAAGTCTTTAAATACACTTATACTTATGGCTATAATGCTCTAAGACATGTTATCTCACTTATGAGTACAACACAGTAACATGATTGTTAATTAATAAATCTCCACTACTATAAAGGAACCATGAAAACAAAATCTTGGGATCTAGAATAAGATAAAGATGATAAAACAAAGACATCATCTTTCTTATTTTATCTTTTACTAGCGGACGTCACGCGGTTTCACCCGCGTAGTTCCCGATCCCGTGGGACTACGGGGATAAAATATAGCCTATGTTACTCAGGGTGAATGTAGCTTTCCAATGGTGAAAGAATTTTTGAAATCGGCACAGTAGTTTTTGAGTTTATTCATTACAACCAAACAAACAAAGTTTTCCTCTTTATAATATTAGTGTAGACTAGCGGACGTCACGCGGTTTCACCCGCGTAGTTTCCGTTCCCGTCGGAGAACGGGGATAAAATATGGCTTAAATTACTCGCAATAATCTAGCTATATACAGGGTGTAAACCACCTCATCACAAAGCCGCTAACCAAGCATTCTGTATATCGAACTAAGTAACTTTACGTAAAAATTATTGCTGGGAAACAACTTTTTTTTTGAGGTTATAAATCATGTTTTGTGGTAGAACTCAATGTAACGCACTTAAAACATTAGGCTGATGGATGGATTGAATAGTATGGGGCTCGTGGAGGTGTTAAAAGTCAAAATCTTACAAAAAGACTTGTTAAAAAGTTGTAACTTTGACAGGCCATATCTCCGTAACCAGAAGTTTCCCAGGTATGATGTGGAACAAAAAAATGATCGCAATAATAGGGAGAACAAGTGCCTTTCGGCTTCGTGAAGAGTTGTTTTACACCCTTTATATTGCTGAAATATTTTTCAAATCGGTCCAGTACTTTTCAAGTTTATATGTACAAAAATACAAATCTTTTATCTTTATAATATTAGTATAGGCACATAATAGAGAATAGTACTAGGGTACAGAAGTTGCACTCTTTTGATCTTGAAAAAGCAGACATTTTAAAATACCTAACGGGCACGCTCGATCTAAATTGTGCCTTGACGCCTCGCGTTAGCGTATGTTTTCGGCGTCTTGTTGCTTAATGGTCAATCGGTAGGGTTGCCACAAGTACTAAAAATAAAATACTGTCCACATTTTTGTTTTTTAATGTATTATTATTTTAGGTGAAAACGTCAGGGTAGCCTGCGAATTATAAATTCTAATTTACTTACGTTTTCTGTAATTTGCCGGCCAGTGCTAGGTTGTATGTTGATTAAAACATTATTCGCGACTGTAAGACGTATAATTATTGTAATCAATACAACCCTCCAAGTTCATAAAGTTCGAGGAATTACTTTTTCAAGGTCAAAATAGTTCCTGCCTGCAAATTGGAAAGAAAACGTAAAAAAAAATGAATTTTGCGGGTTCTGTAATTTTTCTTCATTAATTAAATGTATTTAAAACATTTATACACGCAACAGGTTATCCGGCTTGTCTTCTACACTAATAATGATTAATGATCAATACATCAGTCAGTTAACAAACACGAAGTACGTACGAGTAGGTACGCGACGCAAGCGATCAGTCGAAAGAGCGCGAAAAATTAACGCGGCATACGATACGCACGGCTGGAGCGCGACAGCCCTACCGAGCTTACATATTCAATATGCGCGAAGCGGTAGGTAATTATCTCATGCCTACACACGGAGTGACAGAGCACTGGTATAGGTAAATATTAATACATCATAGAGTTCTTATTTACGTAAGATTTATTACATTTTCACTAATTAAATTCTTCATCATCCTCACGGTATTCTCGTCCGTGACATAAACAGGTTCGCGATCACTGCTCCCAAATTTCAATTCACTCTTAATTTCGGGGTTCGTATTTCTGATTCTCTTGCACGAACTGTGGACCCATCTGAATCCCATATCAATAAAAGATCTCGCATTAGTCAGATTTACCCCGCCTCCCGGCATAATGGCTATATCATGACCTTCAGCCTGATAAAGGACCTTTAGTAGATCAATAGCTTCTGGATCAGCAGCTGTCGCCTTCTGACCGCTCGTTAGCAATCTATCAAAACCAAGATTTTTTATTTTAGTCAAGGATTCAGTTGGATTAGCGCACAAGTCGAAAGCACGATGAAAAGTAACAGGAGTAGGATATGCGTAGGATACTATTTTATCACAAAGTATCTCATCGATCTTCCGTGTCTCAGTAAGGGCGCCAAAAACATATCTATCTACGAGTATCTCTTTGAAAATCTCCATATCAGCTAACATAGTCTCCATCTCCTCCGCAGAGTAAACAAAGTCGGAGCCCGCGCGACATCTGATCATTACGTTCACTTTCGCCTTCTGAAATAAACAAAGAGTTTCAGCGGCAAATAAATAGGTCCTTGTATGAATACTCCATTTATCAAGTGTACCTACCCTCTTTAATTTTTTGCAGCCGCAATCGCGACATGATTTACGGATTGGTTGTCCGTTCGCTGTGGCAGCTACCTAAAATATAAAATATTGTAATGAGATTTTGATAAGTGAACTGTATTACATCAAATATAATTTAGGGCCACGTAGCTCTAGCTAGTACTTGCAAGTGGGACCGTGCTTCATATCATGCTGCCTAGACAATTGTGTAGCAGTTACAATACAGCCAACTCACAAATTACAATTCCAATGCTATTAATTTTTACCATTGAACAATATTCTTAGCGTCTAAATTATCAAAGGAATTTCCTTAGAAATCTTTCATATTGTGACAATGTGATAATACGCAATATTGCACGTATATTGTAGAGGTGCTAGACTCGAACCCGTGGTCCAGAAAACTGTTTTTAAGTTTTTTCCATTTAAGAATTACCTACTCAGTTACTGCCTGGAGTCTGTACACAGGATTGGGACCCGGTAATAAAGGCACGCATTATATTCGAAATTCTTGTGGATACTGAGATGGGCACGCCACAACGGAGCCACCATTCTCCAAAAACAACGATTTCCTAAGGCAAATTGTAATGCGGATGCACTACGCAATAATAACTCCGTCTGAATGTCATGTCGTCGGGGTAACGATATGTTTGAAAGAGTAGTAAAATAGTAGATTTTGCACCTAGGTGTTAAAGCAGTGTCTTACGTCGTGGACGGGCGCTAATTTGAATCCCGAACGCAACGACGGAGTTAAAACAATAATTCTGGGAGCAGTGAGGGATTTAAGCTCGCCCAAGACGAAAACACTTTTATCCGCGAGTAGCATACTATTTTCCACACCTATTGCGAGGCTCAGGCCAAATAAAAGGTATCTAACAATTTAAAATTTATAAGAACTTTTTAATTTAGTCTATAAGTTGCGAGGAAATAAAAACAAGATTCGATTTTCGAAATATCGCGTCGCGCACCAATTCTAGGTTCCGCGGTTTTGTGCCAGTATTTTTGGAGAAAGTTACAACACTAAAAAATTAGAATATTTAGGAAAATCAAGAGACACTCTACAGTCGAATTAGCATTTTGTAATAACAACTTGCGTTTACGGAAGGGTGTCATGCCTAAACGGTATTAGGCAATACATGTACACAATACACGCAGACACAAAATTGGATACCAAGTGGTACTTTTTATGAAAGAGTACAGTTTTATATTTCTCGGAAAAATATCATGGGAAAAAAGTTGAGGAGTGACTTCAGAGTCACCTCCTTCTGCGAAGCAGTTATGCTAGCAGTGGCGGAAGGAGGCTGGGAGGTGGCGGAACGCAAGAGGGAGAGAACCTCTCGCCCCAGCCGCCGCGGGAGACGCACCGGGCCGGCTACCGTAGGCGCTCGCCTGTGGACGGTGAGCTATGGGGTAGCTCGCCGTCCGTCAGTCTTATGGCGACAGGCCGTGACGACGGCGCGTTCGTGATCTACGAACGCCTCAAAGAGATGTCAGCATAATGCAGGGCCCCGCAAGGACCGAAGCCTGCCGGGGTTGCGGGACTGTTCGAAAAAGATACCGTGGCCCCGGGGCCACCATGTTCCTTTCTCGCCCTTTGTTCCGGAACAAAGGGCGAGAAGGGAACATGGATGGCTTTTAGTCAGTAAAAGTCTGACACTGCCTCCTGCTCCGCCCAGAGTGGGAGAAGTTATTTGATGACACATGGGGAAAGAATTTATTGTGCAAGGGGAAAATTCAGTCAGAAAATTGATATAGCAACCGTGGGGTGCGCTCTCCAGCTGCAGCCAGCGATGACTTGCCGCCATTACCGCCACAGATATACTAAAACCCTTAGGGTCAGTCAATTACATAATTATAATACTTTATATGTATATCCTTGTAGTATAGCGCAGTATTAAATAAAATTATTCTCTGATTTTCAGTAATGACATCCTACCACTGCTTGTCTCTGCATTACCTAAAGGTTGACTGGGAGAAAATGCCTATGGCATGGTAATTATTCAATCATATTAGTCTGCGAGAGAGAGAAGAATGGAGAGCCATGCAAGAGGCATATGTCCAGCAGTGGACTCTGAGATGCCGAGAAGAAGAAGAAGAAGAAGAGATTAGTATTCGACCATTTGCAGAAAACCATTGTTTTAATGAGAGAGCAATGGTGGCCCAGTAGAGCAGCGGTGGCCGAATCGGCGTGATGCCATTAACTGTTGTGTCTACTTCGCTTGTTTCTTATTATTCCTTTATTAATAGACAGTTGCATAATTTAATTATTTTTGTTGTCAATGGTAACTAAAACTAAATTGTATGATGGAAAAACTCATTGGTTTTTGTACGTTTTCATACATTTTTTTTTATTTAAATTTTCAAATGACATTATTGACCACTGGGCAATATTGAAATTCAGTTAAATAATTAATACTGCCCGGCTAGATATAATTTCACATTTGCAAGCAGGTGTCAAGAAAATATTATAACCAGGAAATATAAAAAAGTCTTTTTTACCAAAGACTGGACTTTTTTAACAAGGCCCAGCGAAGGAGTGAGCCCCCCTTCAGCGAGTGAGCTGCATACTTCCAACTCGTCGGCTCCGCCGTGAATTGCGTTGATTGCAGACTCTAAACTGTCAACACAAACCTCTAACATCCTCTGAAAAGAAACAATGAAGGAGGATGTTAGGAGTAAATCTAAATGAATATAGTGATGATATAAAGGCTGGATACAGTAAAGGAGCAGTAAGGGAAACTACTTTAACCAATCTACACGAAATTAGGAGACTACCCATAAGATCCCCCCCCCCCCCCCATTAACAGATTTTCTAAAAAATATACAGTTGGCAAGAAAATGGCCATTTCACACCAAACACTTTTTTAATGCCAATCAATCCTGCAAATGAGGTTTTGACTCCCTAAAAACTCATTTTATCGAGAATATCTGTCAAATTTATCTAATCGAGTCCTATCGAATCCTACGTACCTACTTACACTGCTGTTTCTAATACTGATCAAAAAGTTTTATCTGACCAACCCAGGTTGAAGTACTAAAATCACCGAAATCGCCTCACCTTTTTTTTGTATACAGGGCGTTCCAAGGCACACGGAAGGAAATTATCAAAAAATATATATATTTTTTTTACTTAGTACGTCTTACAGTCGCGACCGATACGTTTATCAACACAACTTAGCACTGCCCTGCAAATTGCAAAAAAGGTAAAAAAAAATGAATTTCGCGGGCTACCTTGAAGCATCCCCCTTAATGGGTCCTAAGTTGTGAGTTGTTATATTTGATTCCAATAATAGGTATGGCAAAAACGCTTGTCCGCACGGAAATTTGCTCTAGTTTCTACAAGGTCCGTATAGTAAATAACTCCAGATGTAACCTGTACACTATCCAACATTTCCAACATAATATTGTGTTCATTTTGCCAAAGACTACACTCCCACAAAATGTGATGTGCAGATTGTTCATATTCGCAGTCAGATGTGGAACATTGACAAAAAAGCGAGTCAACAAGCTTAAAGGAAAATAATTTACTCATAAAGTTACCATGACCCGTGAGAAATTGGGCAACACAGTGATCAACCTCCAACCATGTCCTGTCCAGCCGCTCACGAACGGATGGAAAAAAACTGGTGGAGGTGTCTGCCCTTGATGGAATTATCCCGCCTAAATTGCCATTCAGATGAAAGTTCCTCCCAGACGTCGGTCTGTGGTTTGAATAATATAGAAATAAGCACGATTACGTATGGTTAAAAGTCAGCGTCCGCTGTCTCACGCGCGTTATAGTATATTGCAGCCCGCCGCTGCACCACAAGATCGACTGGAAGTAAACCCACAAACACCGGTAAGGCTTCAGTACTAACCGTCCTATACGCTTTGCATAAGAATATCAAAGCCAAACGCTGACTTTGAAGCAATTTACGGTGTACGTTACTCCAGCAGGAAAGTATCTCCTAGAGATATATGAGTAGAACGTATAGTTGGTGCCTTATCTGCTGTAAATGTGCCCCCACATAAAAAATGTGTGCCCCCTGTCGTTTTGAAAAAAAAACGGAAAAACGATTCTTGCTGGGGTAACGTTTTTCTAGCAGGAAAAAATTCTAAACGAGTGATCGGAGAGACAAAAATTGTGCATGGCCAGAGAGCTTATATGTGTGCCACTATGTGCTCCCAAAAATAAAATTTGTGCCCCTTCAGATTTTCGAGATATCGCGTTTCCTGCTGCAGTAACGTTTTGATGAATCGTATATCTCTAAAACCATTGCATGTGCCCCTGTAGAATAAACATACACGAGTAGCTCTTAATGTGTGCCCCTGTGTGCCCCAATTAGATTTAAGAAAATATTTATAGTTTTCAAGTTATCGCAGTTTTATGAAAACCCGAAAAAACATCGCAGCGCCTAAATGAGACAAGGCATAAGTTCGCTGAAAACTGTATTCGGTCCTTCTTGACGCTAATAATAACCATACAAAGTTTCAAAACGCTTCATGCATGCGTTTTTGAATAATCTTGCTAAAAGTCAAAACGTCATAACTTTGACGGCAAAATACAAGGAACTGGCTAAATTTCAGATGTGTAGGTGTAAACCAAAATCATGTGCCTTTAGTCAAAAATATACGGTGAAAATATTGAGCTTGGAATGTTTCGCATTAAGTAAATATAAACAAAAAACCAAATTAAGTAAACAACGGCTGGTTATCCGACCAAATTTGAATGACTACTAATAAGCGACGGATTCATACATATCGATGACCTTCTTTATTGAACGTATCATACCTAAGCTGTTGTCCGTACAGTTTATTATATATTTTCTTTATTATAATATTTTCTTAAATCTAATTGGGGCACACAGGGGCACACATTAAGAGCTACTCGTGTATGTTTATTCTACAGGGGCACATGCAATGGTTTTAGAGACATACGATTCATCAAAACGTTACTGCAGCAGGAAACGCAATATCTCGAAAATCTGAAGGGGCACAGATTTTATTTTTGGGGGCACATAGTGGCACACATATAAGCTCTCTGGCCATGCACAATTTTTCTCTCTCCGATCACTCGTTTAGAATTTTCCTGCTAGAAAAACGTTACCCCAGCAAGAATCGTTTTTCCGTTTTTTTTTTTAAAACGACACACATTTTTTATGTGGGGGCACATTTACAGCAGATAAGGCACCAACTATACATTCTACTCATATATCTCTAGGAGATACTTTCCTGCTGGAGTAACGTACACCAATTTACGTCGTACCGCTCCTATGATGGCTCTATCGGCCCAAACAGGTGCCCCGTAGCACATACAACCCAAGTAAGTAGCCACATAGATGGTCTTTAAAGTTAAACATGGTAGACCTCACGTAGATTTGGATATTCTCGTTAAGGCCTATAGTTCTTTTTAGCTTTTTCACCGACAGTTTTTATGTGATCAATGAATGAAACATTCTTCCTCTCTAAGACCAGACCGAGGTAGCACACGGACTGCTTTTTTTCACGGGAATGTTATTAAATTTAATACTCGGCCACGATTTAAGATCACCTTTTCAAATTAGTTGATAAGTTTTATGCGGTGCAAAGGTCAGACGGTTTCGATCGCCCCACTGAGATATTAATCGTAAGCAAGTGTCAGCTAAATCCTCGAGTCAAGCCCGGATACTTGGCTGAATGAGCAGCAGGCCATCGTCCGCGTAACCGGTTAATGAACAGCCGGGTGGAACGGGAATCGCGAGGAAATCATCAAACCTAAATTCTATACATACAGAGAGATTACCGAACCCTGAGGACATCCCAAGGTAAGGGACTTTGATATAGAATGATGTCCGAGTTTGAGTTTCGCGGAACCATTTAAAAAGAATGAATAAACAAGTGTATAAGTTTTTGTAGCAGCCATGATTTTTCATTGTAAGTAGTAGTATTGGCCACCAAGCGTTATCAAAAGCCCCGGAAATATTAAAAAAGATTCCAACTACGTACTCGTGTTCCGAGTTATTAACAATTTTTCTAACAGAAAGTGCCGCGTCAACGGTAGATTTTCCCACGGTGAAACCGAATTGGTTGCTATGAAACTTTGGTCCGTCCGGTAGCAAACGCGGAACGATCACGGCAGCTTTCCCAAAGATGGTACTGATGGTAGTAGGGTTAAGGGCCTGTACGACTTAGGGTCGTCCGGTGGCTTATCCCCACTTTTTGGAATTATTCGTATAACGCCATGTCGCCATACGCGAGGGAAAACGCCTTCCGCAATACATCGGTTGAAAACAGAAAAAATAATTGTTTATACGAAATACTGAACGATAACTTCTTTCATTTTAAAAATATAGAGATAAGTATAAGTAACTGCATTCAAAGATTTTTAATGATCGCCTGCCTAAACCAGGAATCGAACCCACCAATAATGTGAAATAAACATACCTAATTATCGTTGCAATCACCCATAAAAACACTTCATTTTGATAGGTACCCCACTCGATGGTCTTGAAAGACAAAAAAACATAAACTCCACGATTTGGCATCGGAAATCCGCCATTTCTCTTGTTATGAATGTGGTGTCTGTCATGTAGTGACACTCTCGCACCACTAAGGCGAATGTAACGACCCATCCATGGTAACGACGTATAATTTATCCAAATTCGTTTGAGGAAACATAGAAACGCTAGGTATGTCAAACACATTACCCTCTTTTTTGGCTTCGCCGCAGTAGGGTAAAAATATGTCATTGCTGGCCAAACATTAAAAAAAAACAATAACAAGTTGAATCATGAATTCATGAGGCTAGTATAAAATTAATTTATTGATCACAATTCTTACCGGTGTAAATTAATGTTTTGTAACTAAAACAATTACAGGAATGTATAGTTTTTTTGTATGTTATGTAAATGTATCATCAAGGTTCAATCGTTTACCGATACACTCAGCCAGCCAGATAAAAAAATAGATCACACTTCACACTAAAATGCTTTGTTGTCACATCATTTTGTTTTGTGACTGTGTTCATGACGTGTTGATTTAAGTAGTGATGTATTCGACTTGAATGTTTTCGATTTTTGCTTAACGATTAATATATCGGATTGACCGATGTTTTGTCAAATAAAGATACTATTCGAACCCCTCATGCTTGAAGTTGCCCACAAATTGACGTACAACTTGAAATTGAAATTTCGTTCAGTAACTAAAGTTGATTTTGGCTATGATATTGTATTAATTTTCTATTTCGCTGTTCTTTCTTTAAGAATAAGAGTGCATATTGTGTAACATTATTGAATAAGTTAATATTTTATTAGAATGACTAAAGATTTTTGTCTGAAAAATACGTGAAAAATTACAATTTGGAACGTGTTGCCAAATGGCCACTTTGCTAAATGGTGCTATGTTCACAATGGTTTGTTCCTTTTGACATTTCGAGTTCGATGTAAAAGGACACGCGAACGTAGGCAAAGTATCGCCAGCGTTCGCTTTCTTTTATCAGGTATTTAGATTATTCTTTTAGAACGGTAACAAATCAAAGATCAAATATTTTTCTGAAGTGAACCTACATTTGGCTATTTCATTATTATTGATAAATCACGGCCTATAGATTGAGGTTATAACGAAGTCTGTGCCACATATCGAACAGTTGTTTTCGTATATTTTCTATTAATATTGTAGCAAACTTGGTGTTAAAAGTTAGTTTTTTCGGTAAACACAGTTATGTCTCGAAATAAACACCATGAGGAGACCGACAAGCTTACGCGTATCGCTATCGTCAATGCGGATCGCTGCAAGCCAAAGAGATGCAGACAGGAGTGCAAGAAGAGCTGCCCCGTTGTACGAATGGGCAAGCTGTGCATCGAGGTGACGCCCAACGATAAAATCGCCACCATCTCCGAGGAGCTGTGTATCGGATGCGGTATTTGTGTCAAGGTAAAAAACTTTCCACAATGTTTTTCATATTTGCTGACCAATGTAAACACTTGGCGACTTCCGCATGTACCGTTCTTACATGAAACAGAGACTGTATAACTTCAAATAAAGTGTGTTAGCTAATTCCATACATGAATAGTATTCTAGTAGGAAAACTTTATTTGTTATTATGGTGACATTGACACAGTGCTAAACTAAACAGAACACGTTCTGATTTCAAAAGCATACTAACAAAACAATAACTTTTCAGAAATGCCCCTTTGATGCAATCACCATAATCAACATCCCATCAAACCTGGAGAAGCACACCACTCATCGATATTCAAAGAACTCGTTCAAGCTCCATCGTCTGCCCATCCCTCGGCCTGGAGAAGTGTTGGGGCTGGTTGGTCAGAATGGTATTGGAAAGTCAACTGCACTCAAGATTCTTGCTGGAAAACAGAAGCCTAACTTGGGACGTTTTGCAGTAAGTTATTTGGATCCCGTTTTCATGTTGAATAGTACTGTCAGCTGCATGTTGTTCAATTTTACTACTCCAGTCTATATGCATGACCTTTAAATTTATGCAATTCACCTGTTGTCTGTCAACTCAGAAAGTGACAACATTCTAGTTTCTCGAAATTAGCAGACTGTTACCTTATTTAACTGGAAGCTTGATAATAAATGCATCCACATGGTATGAAAAGAGAACCATTATCTGGACAAACAACATGGAAATCCCTGATTGATAGCCTTTTAATCTGTTAAATTGTATAATTTTGTCATTGAGGAAAATATAAGATATCAGTTAAGCATTGTTTATGGCAATAATTATCTATGGATGCTTATGTTATGTAAGGTCTAAGACTGAATTGGGTTAAATTCTTTTTTGTTATTCCTGAAGATTAAATTCCTCCATGAACAGGGTGTAAATAGACTTCACGAAGCCGTCAGTTTTCTGTACATCAAACCAAAAAACCCTACCCAAACATTTCTGTTGGGAAAGGACTTTCATTTTTGGGGTGAAAAATCACACTTTTGGTAGGATACAATGTAACGTACTTAAAACATTGCACTGATGGATGGACAGACGTGAAAGTGTTCAAAGTAAAAATCTGCCATTAAAAACAGGTATTTAAAAATAAAACTATGAAAGCTTTGACCTTAATATCTCTGTACTTAACGAACTAGAAGAAAAAAATGATCTCAATGACGGGAAGAACAAGTGCCTTTCGGCTTCGTTAAGTAGTTTTTACACCTCTTATAAATGTATACAGAAACGAACCAGCAACAAACACAGTAATTCCACATTTGTTCAGACCCTATAATCTGTCATCAATCCCTTAATAGGACCCTCCAGACTGGCAAGAGATTCTGTCCCACTTCCGGGGCTCAGAGCTGCAGAACTACTTCACGAAAATCCTTGAAGATGACCTGAAAGCCCTGATCAAGCCTCAATATGTGGATCAAATCCCTAAGGCTGTCAAGGGCACTGTCGGTCAACTCCTTGACAAGAAAGATGAAATGAAAAATCAGACTATTATCTGTAAAATGTTGGGTAAGTTATACTTTTATAAGAGAGTGCCGCCATGCATAGTGGCTGCAGTACAACCCAAGAGAATAGTGACCCAGATGTAGCCTCATATAAATCACAATGACATGCCACATAGTGTATCAATATCAAAACCAGACTGTTTAACACTAGATTCAACCAGTCGAGCACTGTCTTGAATTAAGAGTGCGAAAAAATATGTGCATTTTTTTTTGCACGTTGTCCTTAAATTGGCGCATTGTACGTGAGCTGCCGCACGCTCACGTAACACCTAATGTTACGAAATTGTTCCGTCGCCTAGGTGAGTGATCACACAAAAAGCAAAGTGAAATTGTCTTGAGCCTAACAGAGAAAAATCCATGACCTAAAAAGCAAATAGTCCGATGATGTCTCGATTTGCGTCGTCCGAACCGAAACAAAGCTAATGACATCGTATTCGCTTTTATTATATGGCAAGGAGGTATATACAGTTAATCCATGATTCACATGTTCTTGTTTGTATAACCCAAAAATCCTCAATATACAGCTGACTAGAACTTGGCTACACCCATTGTATATTTCTTTGATATTCTGTACAGATCTATCCCACATCCGCGACCGTGAGATCTCCGCGCTGTCTGGAGGAGAACTGCAGCGCTTCGCCTGTGCCATGGTGTGCATTCAAAATGGAGATATCTTCATGTTTGATGAACCTTCCTCATACTTGGATGTTAAGCAGCGTCTTAATGCTGCCCGCACCATTCGGTCGCTCATCCATCCTGACAAGTACGATATTTTCTACATGGCATTCACATAATAGTAGACACTTCCATAAAATGAGGAATTAAATTAGATATTCAACAATAATGAGAGAAAACCCCAGGTCAAATATAATTGTTTCATTCTGCCTCATTTGAGGTGAGGGAACAGGCACTCATAACAAAATTTGGTGCACAGAAAATTATTAGATACCAGTACTGCTAAAGAAATACGATGACTAGTTTTTGGAAAACATGGCTTGGCTTGGAAAAAAATATGCAATATACAAAACTCTTATCATTTTTATCCAGGTTCATCATTGTAGTGGAGCACGACTTGTCAGTACTGGACTACTTGTCTGATTTTATTTGCTGCCTGTACGGAGTACCTGGTGCTTACGGTGTTGTGACTATGCCTTTCTCTGTTAGGGAAGGTAAGATTTTGTCTATTCAAGGAAATTGTCTTTTAAACCTTTTCTATAAATGTATTTAACCCTTTCTGTATTTTTCAGGTATAAATATATTCCTTGATGGGTTTGTACCCACTGAAAACATGAGATTCAGGACTGAATCATTAGTTTTTAAAGTTGCTGAGTCGGCCACTGAGGAAGAGGTAAGGAGCACAATCTTATCAATCAAATCTTACCATCATCATTCTCTTGCCCCTATACCAATTCATTTGAGGTTGGCAGCATCTCTTATAATATCAAAAACTCGATTTATGGTTAAACACTTACCTTTTTTCAACAGATCAAAAGGATGAATCATTATGAGTATCCTGAAATGTCGAAATTGATGGGTGACTTCAGGCTGGATGTACACCCTGGTGAATTCTCAGATTCCGAGATTCTGGTGTTGCTTGGAGAGAATGGTACTGGCAAAACTACATTCATCAGAATGTTGGCCGGTAATTTGGAGCCGGATGAGGGTAAGAGACTGTTTGTTTTCGGTAATAAGTCCCCAATTATTGTTTTTGATTACTTTTTGCTTGTGAGGAAACCAAAATAGCATGCCCCAGAGATTATTTCTGCACATCATGTAAAGCCAATGAGGGTTTTCTGAAATGACAAAACCACAAGGTGGCAGCACTGGCGTAAGGTCTAAACATCTATCAAAATACACGAGTTTCTTGTAGTTTCCGATAATTTTTTCGTTTAATTATCTTTTAGATCATTAAAATGCTTCAATGTTGTGAAGCATAAGGAACCTTTTATTAATGTGGCCGCATATGTTACCTTTCATTAATTTTTTCCTGGTAGTTCAGCTACTTTTTATGTCCATAATCTATAAAATATTTATATTGTAAAGCAGTCCAAATACGATGAAATTTCGGTAAAATGATTAACTGGCTTACAATTCAGAACTATTTGACACTTTGTTTTATACCAGACGCCAATGAAGCGTCACTGGTGTCAGATAAAATCCGAAAAAACCTCATTCAGAGGCCCATAAAAGCTCCTAACATGCTCCTAACCACACGAAAAAGAAGAAATAATTACTTAGGTAATGTTTTACCTAATTTTTTGTCAATGTCTATTTGAGGACTTCGATCTCGATTTATTTTTGGGACACGTATCCGAAACGGTTATTGAATAAAATATTTTTTTTAATAGTAACACTGAACAATGAAATGTCAGATTTGTGAAAGTTGTCAAATTGTCAATGGGCTTCGGTTTTGTTGTAAAAATTCATAATTTACCAGATTTATGTTTAATCCTAACTTTTACTGTGATATTTAACCGAAAAGAATCGTTTACTTAGAATCTCCAATAAATATGCGTTATATAACTATGTAGACATCGCTTGAAAAATGAGGTTATAGGTGTATTACAATAAGTGTATTCTAATGAATTTAGACATAGTTTAGCTCTTGAAATGGCTAGGACTGAGTTATTTGATTTGTTTTTCCATCCTGTATTTCAAAAATGTTTAAAACACGCGGAATCCTGTGCTACAAATGAAGGTATAACAAGAAAAATGTATGGCTGATCTGACCAAAAGTCAATATTTGTGGATTCTTTGGCGACGTTACTATTTGTATATCAATATAATTATCATTGGCGTATCAGTATATTAGAGGTTATTGTTTCACTTGTAGGAGTCTCGTCTCTGCCTCTATTTTTACATCATTTTTACAGAATGTTAGAAACAACAACAGAAAAAAAAACAGTTTTCTAAACAAAAGAAAATATTCTGAATACCTATGCCAAAGCAGCAGGTTTTCATGTGAATTGAAAAACCAACATAATTAAAATACCTTACAACTTTATTTATAAAAGCAATTTAGCTTATAAAGTTGCAACTTAAATTGGTGTTATTTTAAAGTGAAATCTGAATGAATATGAGTTAATATAATTTTATTGTTACTAGGATCCGGCCAACTTCCACAGCTGCACATTAGTTATAAGCCGCAAAAGATATCGCCCAAATCTCAAGGGCTGGTGCGTCAGCTTTTGCATGAGAAGATTAGAGATGCTTATATTCATCCACAGGTAATTATAATTAATGATGTACCCATAATTGCAAATAAATTAAAAAATAGTGCAAATAGTTTATATAAACAACAAAAGAATCCATGATTGATAATTGAATCTGCAACAAGTTGTTTAAATTATGAATTAAGTAGTTAAAAAAATCAATATCATTGTGTAACAAATAAAATATATCCAAATAAAGACATTTCTTCCACAGAAGCATAGGTTAACTACAAAATGGTAGTTTTTTTACAATCAGTCTAATAATTCCTGTTGTTTCCTTCCAGTTTATCACAGACGTGATGAAACCCATGAAGATAGAAGAGATAATGGACCAGGAGGTTCAAAACCTGTCTGGTGGTGAGTTGCAGCGAGTAGCCCTGGTGCTCTGTCTCGGCAAGCCAGCTGATGTCTACCTTATTGACGAGCCCTCTGCCTACCTAGACTCTGAGCAGCGTTTGGTTGCTGCTAAAGTTATTAAAAGGTGAGTTTGTTGCTTTTTATGCCTAATAAAAGCATAAAAAACCTGTCATGGAGCCAGTTTCGGTCAGACACTACTCGGGGCCAAACCTGAAAACCTTCAAGTTACAGAGATATTGGAGGTCAAAGTCCAAACATTAAACGCTGTAATGTAAGACTCGTTGAACCTAAACATTTTAAATTCGAAAATGGTTTCTAATACGTCTCAGTATGTGTGTGCTGTTCTCACGAATTGTTGTTTTTGATTTGATTATTTTGATATTATTTTCTAGAAAATTGTTGTTAATCATTTTATAATTGTTAGGACTCAGTACATCATCATCTGCCTAGCCTTTTCACAAATATGTAGGGGTCGGCTTCCAATCTTACCGGATGCAGCTGAATACCAGTATTTTACAGTATTATACTGGGAAATACGATACCACTTGGAAACTCTGTATGTAAGGGTGGTCACCCATCCACAAACCAACTAAGGCAAGCACGGCTTAACCTAAAGATCAACCTGAGCGGTTGTTATTATTTTGCCACAAGCTCCACAGTAATTAGCTGTGTGTGTCAACATATCCTTGTATAAAAATTAACCCAATATGGGACTACATCTCCAAAAGATACCCAAACAAATAACACTACTAACTAGAATAAGACGAACACTAACACAACTAACACCTATAATTATATGTAATTCTTAAATATTGCGAGATGAGAAATAAAAGGCTTATTATTATTATTATTTCTTTTTCAACATTGGCCTTGTGATCAAGAAATCTACTTCTGAGCATGAGGCTCCTGGGTAGGATTCCCAATTTGGACACATTGGAAATTCTCAACTTATTATATTTGGTACTTAGTTTTGATTTGATTTGTACTTGGTTGATGGCATTAGGCTCCCACCTTAGGACTAGAACATAATTATGGGTGCTATGAGAATGAAGAATATTTTCAGAAAATTCCAATACCTAATCCACTGTTATCATTTCCTCAGATTCATCCTCCACGCAAAGCGTACCGGCTTCGTAGTAGAGCACGATTTCATAATGGCGACGTACTTAGCGGACCGCGTCATCGTGTTCGAAGGCACGCCGTCCACACAGGCCACAGCGCACGCGCCGCAATCTCTGCTCAACGGCATGAACAAATTCTTAGAGCTGCTCGGCATCACCTTCCGAAGGGACCCTAATAACTTCCGGCCGAGGATAAATAAACACTCTTCTGTTAAGGTTAGTACCCTACACTTGATGAAATTGCACTAGTAGGCTGTAGCGGACATAATCAAGTCGACAAAAAGAACACCAGGGGCGTCTATGACGTAAATGAAGAACTAAAATCAAAATCCTAAATAAAAACTGACAACTGTCGCGCAGAAGCCAACCCGACATAACAGCCATTAGGTCGGAAGATTCTCGCTTTTCTATGAACTATTTGAGGAACTTTATACCCTTTTACTGATGCCCAATAGGTTATAAGACCCGTACATCCCAATTCTCAAACAACATTCATCCTAATTTGGTTCTCAAAAGTTGTATGGTGCCATTTTCGCAGTAAAAGGTATTAATAGTGGCTGAAAATTCAGTATCTTTACAAATTGCTGGGGCTGCGGGACTGTTCGAAAGAGATACCGTGGCCCCGAAACATAAAGGGCGAGGAAGGAACATCCTTCCCGCTCCGCCTAGAGTAGGAGAAGTCATTTGATGACTTCCCATTCGAAAAAAATATGATAAATGTGGCGTCCGCGACGCTTAGCTGGCCTGTAAATGATGATGTTAAACTTGGAGTACTAGGCGTATCACAAGTCATACGTTTTTCTAGAATATCGCTCGGCTTTTCTGGAAAGTTGTTTTTTTCTCTTAGTAAAGCTGTAAATTCAGCAAGATTTGTCCAGCTAATTGAGAATACTGAAAAGATTCATCCATTCTAATTGAACAATTGTAACATTTTTTTGTTTTTGTTTCAGGATATAGAACAGAAACGAGCAGGCCAATACTTCTTCTTGGAAGACTAGTGCTAAAGACAACTGTATTTATATATATTGTATCTGTCACAATGGTGACGGCCTGCCACCCGTGTATTTCCAATTAAATGTATTACTGTAATAAATCATGTTTTATACAACCAGCCATTCCATGAACTTATTTATTATGTTTTAATTGGTGATGGCGTAACCAATAGCGACAGTACTTGATAATAAGCTAATGCATCGAGGAATCGATTTTGAGTATTATGTTAGAAGAACACACTCCCAGTGAGAACGCATCGCCTGTAATGTAGCAATCCAAGATTCCATTTTCTTTAGAAACAAGTGAATTGATTATTTTAAAAAAAACAATACGACTGACTAAAAAATATATGATTCTATTTAGCCAGTGAGTTAGGTTATCGCAAAATATAGAATACTTTTTTTTTGTTTTATCAAATTAACATCGTTTACCCTATTGTCCCGTAACAGGTTGCGCAGTGTGTGCCCAAGCACGTATCCAACATTTTGGTTCGGGGGGGGGACAAACATGAAAATAACTATGTGAACTATGGGGAGCGTTTTGGGTCCAACATTGTTTTTAATTTATATAAACAGCCTTTGCAACATGCAGATCAATGGAGGGAGAATTTTCTCATACGCAGACGACACTGCGGTTGTTTTTTCGGGAAACTCATGGAACCTTGTGAAAACAGTTGCTGAACAGGGTCTGATTAAGATAGCTGACTGGCTTAGAGCAAACCTTTTAACCCTTAACACCAACAAAACTAATTTTATTTGTTTTTCCCCAAGCCAAAGATCACAACCTGGAACCGACTATGGCATTACCATTCATGTTTGTCCAAATTATTCCCCCTACAACTATACAAATAACTGTGGCTGCCAGAATATACAACAAGTCAGATCCACAAAATATTTGGGCATACTTGTTGACCAAAGACTGTCGTGGCACCCTCACATTGAGATCCTCATGAAAAGGATCAGGAAGCTCATTTGGGTCTTCAAAACTTTACGTCATATTATGCCCGCCCCACTTATAAACAAGATCTATATAGCTCTGGCGCAATCTATAATAACTTACTGCATTCCGATATGGGGTGGAGCCTCCAAAATGAAATTCCTCGATCTGGAAAGAGCTCAGAGATCACTTATCAAGGTGATGTATTTTAAACCTTTTAGGTTCCCCACAACAGACCTCTACAAAGTCAGCAATTTGCTTTCAATTAGAAAACTTTATGTTTTAAATATGACCTTAACCCTGCATAAATGTCTTCCTTTTGACCCAGCTACTCAGAGCAGAAGGCGTAGAGATATTGTGGCCTACTCTTCAGGGGTTCGATCGGTTTTTGCTAGACGTCAATATGTTACTCAATCCACCTACATCTATAATAAATTGAACCTTACGTGTGAAATATATCCCATGCGGTTATACGACTGCAAAAGAACAGTTGGTGATTGGTTAAGATCTCTAACATATGAAGAAACCGAAAACATCCTGATCAGGGTAGGCTAACATGGTGGATAATTATGCATACACATACGCACGCACAAACATACACACACACACACGCAAGCACGTACACAAAAACACACACACGCACAAAACACACACACCTATTCACTTCACTCCTCACACATCCAGAGCTAATCAGATAACTATTAATTATTTAGTTTAACATTTCACATCTTTATTATTATTGTTATGTTTTTATTTTTTCTTTAATTTATTTTGTTTTCCTTTTTAATAAATTGTATTTTGTTTTGTTCTTTAACTTCATTTACATTGTTAGGATACCACTTACGGGAAGAGCGAGACAGCTCCAACACAAGTACTATTGTAACTTACTGGGGCTGCCTCAGTTTATGTATGACACAATGATTGAGAAGTAATAAATATTTGTATTTGTAAATATTTGTATTTGTATTTGAACTGTGTAAAACTCGCTGTAATCACCATACTAAAATTAACGTTCTTCGCAAGTCAGATTTCGGGGGAGATAAATCCCAACTATCCCTCCTCCCCCCCCTGGATATGTGCCTGAGTGTCCTGCTCAGCTCTCCTCACTACTCACTGATGTAATGCTCAAATCTGAACGGTCACTACGCTCCCTCACCGGGAGCAGGCGCCTGTAACAGTCCATTATTCACTTGTTTTTGTATAAAATCGCAACTTGGATTGTTATAGTACATGCTAATGCCCCGGTGGCGGTGGGGGAGCGAAAAGTAAGGAAATTACCATAAAAGGCCTGAGCTGACATAAATGACACCCTCCTAGCTGAGCTGTCCACTGTAGCCTAACAAATATACATAGCAATTTTACCTAAAGGTAGCTTATAGCGACGTATCCCTCCCATCGCATGCCCTGACATTTTTGCTAACATTTCTTTCTTAGAAATACGAAAGTGGATGCTGTAGCTATTCATAATAATGTTTCGAGCTGGGTATGAGACAAATTAATTACTACCGATTAAACAACACAATAACTTTATTAATCACAAAACAACTTAAATTAATCACGAATACACTACTGATCACTATTCGCTTAGATATCGCACTTCAAGTTCACTTCGATTCGCTTCGCTGTGTAGCCAAAACAAGACTGACGGTCGCGGGCCTGAGCGGTGTGTTTATACTCGCCAACAGACACCAGAATAACAACGAATATTCTAGAGGGTCATAAAAACACTAACAAAAGAATAGTATGTAAGTAATAAAAGTAGTAGGTATAAGCTACTTGTACAAAACAAACAAATATGAACCGTATGCCCTAGGCGTAAAAATTCGCCCTGCTGCGTGGTGGATTACAGTCCATTCCCTCATAGTGAGGATCCGAGGTCTGTGTCCCAGCTGTGGGAACATTATTAGGCTGCTGATGATGATCGTACCTATTACTCAGAACTAAACTGGGTTGGAGGGCAGAAAGGCAGTCGCTCCAAGTAAAATAGGTAGGTATATGCTGGTAGGTATTCAGCTGCATCCGGTTAGACCGGAAGCCGACCTCAACATACTTCGGAAAAGGCTAGGCAAATGACTGCCGCCGGTTTTGGTGACCTGCTTTTGCATAAATAAGCGTTAAAACGACACAATTTAAAAGGGTTCTGAACGAAAACTAATCATTAAATTATAGCCATTAATGTTTGGGTCACCGCCGTAATGACGGGACCACGCCAGTTTTTGCGAATATCATGTGAATAGGATATAATACAATGTTTTCATAGTAAAATTCTACACTGAAAACATTTTAAAATATTCTTCAAAGAAAGTGGACCCGCTATTTTGATATCAAAATGACGGGACGGACCAATAATATTCATTTGATGAAAAATACGTGGCGTGGTCGACAGAACACTCAACATTTTAATACGATTTAGTTTAAGACTATACGTTTAAATGGTTATGATACTTTTAAAACTATGATTTCCTAAAAAAAGTGAATTGTGTTTACATTAGAAAATATAAATATCACTGGACATTAACACACAGCGCCACCTAGTGCCACACTAAGCAAAGCTTGTGTCGTGGACACTAGATAGTTGATAAACTACATATATACTTTTTTTTTTGTAAATAAGTACATACAATACTTATCATACATATAAACATTCATGACTCGGAAACAAATGTCCATGCTCAGCACACGTGGCACACAGCACACAGAAAAGCGCCTGAACAAAAAGTATCATTTTAAGCCATGAAGTATTGTTTTATGGCTTTCGTCAGGCGCTTTCCTGATGAAAATATAAATATTTACCTTTTTATTGAAATTCGAGTTTTAAAGTATAAAAACTATATGAACGTACCTAGTACTATTTCGTATTAAAATTTAGTCATGCCTTGTGTTTTTCATCAAATTAATAGTGGTCCCGTCATTTTGATATCAAAACAGCGGGACCGCTTTCTTTGTAGAATATTTTAAAATGTTTTGGGTGTAGGATTTTACTATGAAATAAGTAGTAGAAATATTGTATTGTATCCCATTCAAATGATATTCGTAGGCCAGGGAAGTTAAGGTGGGACCTTACACTAATTCATAACTGTTTTCTTTTTATATATTTTGTAGAGCTGTTTATTTAATTACGTAATAAATTAAAATTAAGCAAATCATGAAAGAGCATTGCGCGAAAACGGACATCAAACCTAATAATGCCATTTTTCGCAGCGAAAATTATAACTTGATAAAGAAACTGAAAATAGCTTATAATGAAGGGTCTGTGAGAGCATGTACACAAATTAATCAAAAAAAGTGCAGGCAACGTACTTATATTAAAAAAACACTTTTTCCCATGTTTTCATTCATTACTTACAGGTAATTATATATATAACCGTCTGCTGATGAAGAAAAATCATTGTTAGCGTGCTTTTAGTCAAATAAGTCATAAATTTAAAGTTATATTTTAAATGCATTGTGACATAACAGTAATTGCTGCGTTATCCATTCAGTCAAAAAAAATAACTAAATGAAAAGTGTTTAATTACGTAACAATATTATCACATAAACATTTATTGTTAAAATTAAACAAATTTAATAACAGCATCTTAATTTTTTTAAGATTTTTTATGGAATGCTATAAGTGGTCGACCTTATCACTAAGAGCGTTAAGTTCATATTTGAGTGCGCGTGATCCGCTCTGCACGTCGCCTGTGCGATAGAGAGAGACAGAGCGTGGGCACAGGTAGGTACCTACCACTGACGAAGGAGTGATTCATGTAAAAGTTTTATTAGGTGTTTAATCCATTAAGGTTTAGTATAAACGGTCTGAAATATAGTACCTAAATATTTATTTGTTTGTGTATACCTACTGTGTGTTTATAAAGGGATCTCTGGTCAAAAATAAAACATTTTTTTTTATTTATAGGTAAAAAAATACCTATAAGTATTTCAAATTATTTGCTGAACCTATTTCGATTAATTTTAGAATATAATTCGTGCAACGAGTTATGAGCGCTGAACCTTGAATGCGCAGAAGCAATTTTTGTGAGAATGAAATAAAGGTAGGTAGGTATACCCGAATTTGAATGATTCTACGGGTCATACTGAACAACCTTTTCCCAGGAACATGAGACGAAGTATGAGAAAAAAAAAATAAAGTAACTCCCATAAGTATCAAAGTAGCTACCTATCAGATGACCACACAATTTGTATGGGTGGTTGTTTTTTCCCTCACCCATGTTGCTTGCGTTTGGTTTGACGCAATATGTTTTTTAAAATCTTGCTAGGTACCGACCATAAATTTGATAAAAATATATTTTTGCTCAAAAGGGTAGGGTGGTGGCACCAATTATCGGCCATGTCAACTTTTTTGGACTTTGACTGCTTGTAATTTTTACATTAATGGCTTTTGCTTTCTTGCAGTGTATTTTTGGGTAAAGGGATACTGAAACTACATTACTACATTCGCAAAATTATGAATTCTTTGTTATTTTTGATAATATAGATGTTTTTTTTCCGAATATGGCGATTTCCCTTAATATCGGCCTATAACACCCTAATATCCGCCGTCTGTGACCCTAATATCGGCCTACCTTTTCTAAAGTGAAGTAAGATGAATAAACTACAAAAAAAAATTATAACGTTCTATATTTCAACTCAGCTCAGGTACAAATCACTTTTATTAATTATCATCACATTCATTTTTTTTAAATGCACTAGGTATTTAAATTTCTATTCACTTTATTTGGTAATTATTTTTATGTATAATTTTTTTTTGGAGTTCCTTTCATTATTTGTTTTTTAGGAATGTTGAATCATTGCGATCTTTAGTTTATAATAACAGAATTTATTTTAATTTTAAGACTCTGATGTCGTTTCCTTCTAATAGAATCTTCTTAGGCCACATCAATTCACCCACGATGGACTGTATACTTTAAGTGGAACCATTGGAGCATATGTCGCATCCAATATTTTTGTTTTCATCTTCTTCAACATCACTAATTAGGTTTTCTTCAGAGCCAGCACAAAGAATTTTCTCCTTTTCCAAACTTGTCTTGCGAAGCTAAATCAATGAGGTCAGTTTCGCGATTTCTGTCCTATAATCAACTCTTCTTTACTACTTTTGTTTCTTTGGCGGGTTTATTTTTCTCTCTCCGCTTTATTCTCTTCAATTTTTTTTCTTCTTTCCTCACGTTGTTTGTACCCATACTAAGGTGGCCGTTTTCAAGCGACTTCCAAAAAGAGGAAGTTATCAATTCGTGTTTGTTACCTCAATACTCTCGACTGGGTGAACCGATTTTGATGGTTCTTTTTTTGTTTGAAAGCTGGTGCTTCCCGTTTGGTCCCATTTTAGTTTGCTGAAGATCTGATGCTGATCTTCGGAGATATACAACGGAACTCTTCAAAAATACACAGCATATCTGCAGTGATTGCTGCCATTGCTTGTAGGTTCATTGTTTATACTATATCATGACATAACATCACGCCTGTATGCTCTGAGGGGGTACGCACATGTGTAAAATACACCCGATTTCGATAATATTTGTTACCTCAGTACTTTCTACTGGGTGAACCGATTTTGATAGTTCTTATTTTATTTGAAAGCTGGTGCTTCCTGTGTGGTCTCATAATCATCAAATCAGTAGCTGATGATGGGATTCTGGAGAAATAGAGAGAATTCTTCACATTTTATAGGCACACTAGAAGCGGTTTGGGTAGTTTTAGGAATTGTACTTTCTCGAAGTGATCCCAATTCAATTTGATGAAGATCTAATGAAGAACTTTGGACATATCGCAACGGAACTCCTCAATAAATGATAGCAAATGTACTGGGATTGCCGAAATCTCATATCTGTCTATTGTTTACACTAGTTCATAACCTAAAATCACGTCGGTACGCTGTGAAGGGGTAAGCACATGTGAACCACTAAAAAGTGAAAAATAAAAACTTTTTTACAAAAAATAAAACCGACTTCAGAGAAAACAAAAAAGTGAAAAATAACTTCAGAGGGCCTGTTGCAGCTCTTTTTGGAGTCAGATTCCGTTCAGCAAGTCTTCTTCTGACGGTATCTGAACTTATGACCACTTGGCGTTCGTCACGCAGACTTTGTTGGACTTGAACTGCGTTGAGGTGGCGATTTTGCAGAACAGTAAGGTGGATATAACGATCATCTGCTGCTGATGTAGCCCTAGGTCTGCCGGTACCTGGACGGCGATCGAATGCTCCAGTCTCTAGGTATCGTCTGTAAACTCGTTGCACCGAAGATCTGCTGATTCGAACTTCTGACTTCACGTTGCGCAATGCCTGCTTGAAGTAATGCTACAGCTTGAGCCGCTTCCTGAGGTGTTGTATCCATTATTAATCGAAAAAAGTAGCAAAAACACGAATTAATTTGCAGTCATTGTAATCACCATGAAACGCACTTTTTGTAGGTATAACTTTGATAGTTGTAAGTTTTATACTTTTTGAGAAAATCGAATCACAGTTCCTAGGTAGCGGGTGGCTCGGTTTATTTGCTGACCAGTGTAGATCCCTAATCTCGCCCCCGCTATTATTTAATAAAATAGACAAAAAAATGTAAAAACATGTTATCTAAAAGATACTTTGACTGTTATTCTTCATGAAAAAATAAAAGATAACACCATAGGTATGTTTCATTCCCTCCAAATACTTATGCTCGCAATGCGTCCACTCAGGGATTTGACTCGGCAATGAGACCAAACGACGCACGTGCGTGCTCTTTTGCCAGCTGAACGTTCAAATATTGATGCACCCGCATCAAAATATTGGAGGTAATGCGGATGGATATAGAGTCACTTTTTGAATTAAAACTATTATGATTTAAGAGATATTTTTATAGTTATGTTCCATTTTCTCGAAACTGCCGATATTAGGAGGAGGCCGATAATAGGAGACTCCACCCTAGTCAAACGGACTATCATCGGCTTGTCTTTCCTGCCGCACTTTTTTTGCCGCACTTTGAATGCAATGTTCGTTTATGTATGAAGCTCTGCACTTTGAGTGCAACTTAATGTTCTCTTCAGATACTGTTGTAAATTTTCCGTCTTTACGTTTTTCACTTGACGATACAAGCTTTCTTTGTCCCTTCACGCCTATGTTCACAACATCAAAGTTCACAACCACAAATCCCACAACTCGGGAATTCCATTTTCTTACGCTGATCACCGCCGCTTCGAAAACGAATGAAATGAACGCAAGGCAAAAGAGGCCGCGCGGAGGAGCGGGCGAGCGACGGACGGCGAGGTACGACTTGCGGCCGCGCCGCGCAAACTACCTACAGTTCGAGATCTTTGTAAAAAATGAAAGATTTTGTAAGCAGTTGGAATTTATGCTTAATTCTGCCAGTTTTCTACTGAAACTATTTAAGAGACTAAAGTTAAACAGAAAAATGGCAGTTAAGTATTTTAATTCCATGTAAAAAATAATATTAAAAAAGCAAGTGAATTAATTGCTTAATTCCTTGATAATTATGAACAATCAACTGACTAAATGCTTAAACTCTTTAAAACATACGGTTATCGATTTTGCTAAAGTCACAATTAACTCTTTTTTTAAAACCCCTAAAAATTAGTAGAAGCAACTAAAAAAAAAGCTTAATTAACGTAGCGTTAGTAACTTATTAGGGCAAGGTAAAAGTTTACCTAAGTATATCTCGGTTATTAGATTTGCTTTTATTTCAGTTCAAATTAATCACTTAGAAACAAAATTTCCAGTAAAACTATAAGCCACCTTAATTTTGCAATATACGGTCACAAATAGATGTAATATTGGTGCCGATTCTCTTGTACACCGAACTAACTTAAACTAAAACTAAAATTTCTTAATTTTAGTTAGTTGGTTTCGGTAAGTTATTCTGAAAACAAAATTCTCTAATTTTAGTTTTAGATTTGACACAATTAAAATCGAGTTTGACAATTGCTAAATTGAATAGACCATAGACTAAGATTTGTCGGAGATTAAAATAAAAACTGAATGAAAGTGAACGAAATGATCCGAATTGCAAAAAAAAACCCTAGTGAAATCAAACAATTATTTAAAATTGTTTATCAATAATCATTAATGAAATACAGGGAGTATTATAAGTGCGTAAAACATTATTGTTGTTAAATATTTATTTTTCAGTTTTTATTATCTGTGACCATAGTAATCCTGCTAGGGTTGGAAATCGGAAATGACTTAAAATTTTGGCGAAACTTTTCGGTTTTCAATATGATTAAAACCTATGATTTTATCATAATCGACAAAACTGCCGTGTTTAAAAATCTATGAGGTAGCATGATTTGTCCTGTTATTTATTTCAGTCTAATTTTAGCTTATTAATAAATAAAAATTTGATCTTAAAAAAATATGTTCGGTTTTGTAGTTGAAAATAACCGTTATTTTCGTCGGCGTTTGGAAGGAAAGCCCTATCTTTGTTTTGATTGTCATGTCAGATGTCACACGTCAATAATATTATTATTTTGTTGGTCGGTTAACATAATTAATTAACAAATAAATACTCTTTGATGTTCGATTCGTTTACGAGTAGTAGTAAAGTAACGTATAGGTACTTGTGTACACTATACTAGTATATACTCTAAAAGGTAAAACAAGAAGAAAATCAAGCTGATCCCAAAGTATTGTGGAATGCAATAAACGTATTGAGTATTGAGAGCAGTGGCAACAATGTAAGTTGTTTCAGTAAGATGAAATGTTATACTGGATTGGATAAGAACATGCATAATTTTCATGTATTCTAAACTTATTTAATTTCAACAGATTTGGAGTGTGTGGGTGACAAAATTGAAAACAAAGGCAAGAAAGGCGAGGGATTCCATCAGGGCTACTAGTGGAGGACCAGCAGGGGCAGATCCCAATGACATTCAACGCATGTTATCCAGAAACATGTATTAAATATGCGGTTTCAATTTTGTGATTCATAATCGCTACTCTTTTTTGTTAATTGTTGGAGCTGCTGAAGATTGTACAACTATCTTTGCATTGTATAAATTCAATATCTTTAGTATTATATAACCTCATATCCCATATTGTGTGAGTGCCATGTACTAGAATGCTATCATTCGCTGGAAACCTTCGTTTTTATTTTTTGACTTGAATGTGCCCTGGCGGTTAAGAGTATGTCATGCTCACTCAAATGTCCCGCTGATGGTGGCGAGTGTGTCGGGTCATTTAGTTCCCTTCAAAATGGTTGAGTTGAATGGTGCTGATACATGCGTCATGTTAGTGAACGGGCGCTGTCGGTTGGGACTGGTCTGGTCTTGGTTGCCACGGCTTTTGTTTTTATTTTTTAATTAATAATTTTATTTTTGAATTGTTTTTGTTAGTTTTACCTATGGACACTTTTATCGTGCACATCTTGCTACATTGTTCTCACATAATGCACCATCTCAACAGGAATGATGTAACCAAGATTTTGTAACAACATTATGATTTAAAAGAGTGTCCATGGAGTTTCTTGCCCGTTCTTCTCCATAGAGATCTACGCTAGGGAATGGGCAACTACAGTACTTTCACAGTTTTTATGTCTTGTGACTGGGACTGTAGCTATATTTAATTATTATCTTTGTTTCGACAATTCAAAAGCGCCTGTAACTGGCCTACTTGAAATAAATGCTTTGATTGATTGATTGATTGATTAAGGTTTAAGGAGAAAATAAATATTTTAACATTAAAGAAATAAAATGTTTCATTTAATTAAAAGAAGTGACAAGTGATTGCTGAATTTTCCACGCATCAGCAAGGAAATCTGTGCAGGTATCCTCCGCAATAGCACTCTGCTCGCTATGCTCGGTGACATTAAAGTCTTCTTCATCTGCAAAGATACACTTAATTAGATTTCTTATTTTGAAAACAAATAAAACAGAATTACATATAAATCAAACAAACACTTACAATCAAATTTTTCCAATTGTACAGGGTGCAATATGCCAGAATAATTTTTGTAGCATTTTCTGGTTCTGTTCACTAGGCGCCTATTACACATTTCTACCACATTTCTTGCCCTTGAGTGGCACTCAATATAATGAAGCATCCCCTTCCGTACGTGGCACCACCATGGGAATTATGAGCCATGACTGTATAGTGGGTATCCGTTCCTAAAATAAATAAAACTTTATATGTACTTAGTTAATAGATATACCCAATAGGTATAAAGTTTACAAGTGACCTACCAAGAAGCCACTGAGATCTTTCCTCATGTATTTACTATTTACTAACTTATTTCTTTAATAAGTAATGCCTTGGTGTAATGTATCACGTAATAAAAGTCACTATGACAAAAACAAAATCCAGGAAATGTAATTCTTACTGAATTACAGTTCCTTGTATGTATGCAGTAATTAACTTGTTTTAGCAAGTGAATTACTGCATACATATAATATATAGGACACAAAACCGTTCTAACCTTTAGGTGTTTGGGGATAAATCCTTCATCCAAACGAGGATTCAGCTTATCCACCAAATAAAGTGCCCCCGATCTAGGTGTCTTTTTATTGAATTTCTTCTCTGCCATTTGGAATGCGTTGGATTGCTCTTATCTTTCCAATTGAATCCTCTCTTGATAGTTTCTAAAACATAGTTATTTCTTATTAGTTATTACACAAAACCTGGAAGGGGCTTTGATTATGAGAAGTGTATGTAAAGTAGCATGTGCATTAGATGTTTAGTACGCAAATCCTGGTCAGTGGGTCGTGTTATCGGCGGATTTCCCTTGTAAGTTTTCATGAATGCATTTCGTATTGTATCATAATAAAATAACACTAAATTTACCTTTCTGCCGAATCGACAACTGCTGCAATCACATAAGCTTCCATTCTGAACTCAAACACATCCAAACTTTCAAGAAAAACGAGAGAAATCTGCTTTGTAAATTTTAGTTCATGACAACTAATTTTATTCCACATCTTTTTAGTCTCGATTAAAAATAGTCTGATTTAGTTTGACAATCAAAGTTTTAGGTGAAAAACGTCAATTTCAGAATGGCGAAATTGCCATTTTCACTAAATTGAATAACTTAGTGCTGTCAAACTATAATTGATTTAAGTTATGTCATTTTAATCAATTTCAGAATAGGAAACGTCGTTTGACAGGAATAAACTAAATTTTAGTGATTTTTAGTCTAGTTTAGAGAAATTTGTGACAAGAGAATCGGCACCATTATCTAGCCAATCAGCATAAAAAGAACCTCATAAGTCCGGTTATGATTTTGTGCGAACCTTCCCATACAGAACTCCGTAAAGTGATTGGCCTATCGGGAAAACCTGGCGTGGTCCCGTCATTATGACGTCACGCCCATTAACGTGACGATTGTCATCTATCATTTACAGGATGATTATAGATCATACGTATCGTTCGATTCGAACATGGTATAAATGCAAACATTCGTGCATATGTAATGCACAGGTTATTCACGCGAAAGTTCCATTAAAATAATGACTACGGTATGACCCCATTTTTCAAGTTACGAGTACACATCGATTCTAGGTACACAACTACACAGTGCTAGTTCTTGTAATTAATAGTTCAACAGTTGTTTTCCAAGTATCAACATCACATATTGATCCAAAACCGCTTCCCGTTAATTTGAATGGATCATTGTGATCAATTCCTTTTTGCCTCTGGAAATTTTCCGTCTGGGGACAACGAAATTTATTACAGATGAACCATGTTCTTCCTACTGCCCTAGATTAGGAAGGAGCTCAGGATATGCGTAATCGCACATAATATGCATTACTTATTGTTATTACCTATAATTTCAGTTGAACTTTAGGTTGCACAGAACTGCTTACCACGTTTCGTCTAGCGCGCGATATTGAAGAAACCCAGTCCTCTGCCACAGCCTCGCCACAAGATACCTATAAACTTACTAGCTACCACGATTCTTGTTGCTAAACCTCGTTGCGGGATCCAAGACAGTTAAATTGTTTTTATGGGACTTCGTCGAGCTTCATCGTCTCGGCGCTTTTCAGGTGGTCGCCAATGTTGATTCTGGTTTTCAAGAATTGCAGTGGTTTGGGAATAGTGTAGCGGGTTTGTCCCTAAAAAAATTAAAATTTCTTAGAGAAGAAACTTTGTTCGAAAATACGGTTGCCGCAAAGCTTCTATCTACCCAACCCTAAAACATAATACTTAGATATCACTCTTTCTTCATTCTCGTCAGGTACCAGCCAGGACCTACGAGTATGTCATTCTGCAATTTTACCATAGTTTAAAGCAATTTGATTGGTTAAAACTAGTTTCTATGAAGTATTGCTTGAGCCTTGAGTGAAGTTCTATAACTCTGGTCTTGACTAATCTCTAATAGCATTGCGCCTGTTAATCCCGATGTGTTAGGCAGTGTTGTAGATATACAGGGTTATTTTTTGTTTACACTAAACCCGAAAAGGGGTCATTGAGACAAAAAAAATCAGCTGCTCCCTACATTATTTTATGTTCGCATAACTCGTCAAAATGTAGGGAACAGCTGATTTTTTTTCGCGATTTCAAGGTTCGTCCCATAGAAAAAGTTGTTCAAAATGATGAGTACAATGACCCCTTTTCGGGTTTAGTATAAACAAAAAATAATGTTGTATAACTAATAAACTCATATAATATATCGCGAGTTGTGAAGTTCCGTGTTACAGGGATAAGCGAAAGGGCATCAGCCACTAATCCAGACTTATCTCGTCGTAGTCATCTGTAATTCTCTAACATAATGAATAGGTATGACTCACACAATATTTGCATATTATTATGTTTGCCGTGTATGACAAAATGCTAATATAGACTGAAAATTTCAAGAACACTGACGCGTCTGCTTTCTAATTACGCGATAATCACGCGCTGATGGCTTTCTAAGAAAATATGCTTCGATAGTCTCAAGATTTTCAGTAGGAATTAGGTTTTTAAATGCACTTTTAAACTAGGTGATGATGTTGATTTAAAATCAGAATGATAAGGTGCCTCGTTAATACTCTTTATTATTTAAATTCTTGAATGTAGTGAAACTATTACTTGGACTTCCAAAACTGCACAGCTATTACAACTACTATATGATTTACTATCTTATATCGATATCTACATTCATCCAATTTTCCATTCGATTGCGGTACTCCTGCCCTCTCCGTGTCCCACTTGCCAGAGTGTCCCAATTCTTAAATGTCCTCTGCAACTGTACAACCAACGACCGATGAGTCCATTAGCTACTCAATAAAACACCTATGAATGATGCTATCTAAAGTCATGACCCATTAGGAACGTGACGTGTGGAGGTCAGATGATTATCTACCAATTCAACCGAAACAACAGGAGGCCGATACAAAATAAAGACTAGAATGCTCACTGGCACTACTCGGGTTATATTTTTATTGGTTTGAGCTGGAATGATAAAATAATAATGCATCTGCATTCATAACCTGCCGGATCAGTAACCTCAGTCAGCCAGATCAGTCCTTAGTTCCCTTTCTTATTTTTGAAGACGTAATCTAAAAAAGGGGAATTCGTTTAGTAAATTGTTTTACAGTAGGTACTCTGGGTGGATGGATGGATCAATTCATCCATCGATCCAACTTCCGGTGCGACTGCCCTGCGTGACCGTGACCGTGTCCCCAATTAGGTTTAACTGTTACAATTCCCAAAAATGTCCGTCCGTCCGCTCTTCAGATGATTTAAGCGCCATCAATAAGTAGTATATTACGGTCAATACTAGAGAAGAACAGGGACACAGGGGTTCAGATGATCCGGGGCTGCGGGACTGTTTGAAAGAGAAACCGTGGGCCCGGAACAAAAAGGGCGAGGAAGGAACATGGCTAGGTTTTAGTCAGTAAAAGACTGACACTCCTTCCAGCTCCGCCCAGAGTGGGAGAAGTCATTTGATGATTTCCCATCCGAAAAAAAAAGGGACGATGAGGGTAGGTTTTAATAATAGTGTGTTAGTCTGTCCCGCTACCTTTTAGAGCTTTGAAGTACTTTGAACATAAGTAATAAACAGATAAGCGAGCTCTGAAACCATTAGTTTAAGCTTATAATAAACAAACTATAGTTTATTTTTACTCTCATAGACAAACAAATGAACACGCGAATCATTGACTCAATCTTCCTTTCATCTGTTAACGTACACTGACCATGGTTTACCTGATAATGTACTTCCACTATAGTACCTACTGACGTAGTTTCTATGAATCAGTAAGTTCCTACTACCGACGGATGATCTAATCATCGTGAATAAGATCACATCTGTGACGACACAGAATAGAATACTTAACTACTTAGATGACGTTGATTTGTTATGTCTCATCAAAATATCAATGTAATCATTGACTCTACTGAGTCAGTTTATTTTCAAACTTATGACTGATCAACTTGATGCTACAGCGGTTCCGGAAATCAACGGTTAGAATAATGATACCTAATTGTATAGAATTAGCAGATGATGCGCACTGTTTAGTAAGTATAGTGTACCTACCTATTACAGGAATACCACAAGGGCCAATTATCGGCCCTGTACAGACCAACCTATTTCTGCCTGAAATTGATTTTACTTAGTTTTAGATTTATGTTTTTAATTGAAGTAGAGTGTAGCTGTAATAAAGATAAGTAGGTACTTACATTGAAGCACCCAATATATCATGTCAAAACCGAGGAAAACCACTGTGAAAAGTGCTGGCATGTTCTTGTTATTATTGACTACATTATTAAAATTACATGACATTCTGTAAATATTAAGCTTATCTTTTATCATTTTGCAGCAGTAATTAGACCGAAAAATGAACATGTGGTTTTGTTAATTGGTGGGAAACTACGAAGCGAAAAAAAACAATTCAACATCCTTTTGACTGAAGCTTATCCATATACCTAGTACTTGTCACTAACCTAAATATCAATTTGAAGCGAGCTAAAACTTATGTAAAGAATTTAAACATAACATAACGCTATTCCACTAAGAGTTAAGCAGAGATACTTTTAGTACATCCAGCTAATACGATTATACCATAGCAGGCAGACTAATAAAAAGTTGTCAAAGTTACTTTGGGGAGTAACTTTCACTTCAAATGCAGGCACCGCGCCCAGACTGTAAAGTGGGATCACTAACCTATGCACAGTGCCTCCTACATAACAATATAATGTACATCAACAAATCTGTGAAGGCACTTGGCAGTCAGCGGTAAACTTTCCAATGTAAAACCGGCGACAGGGCTATAAAACCGGTAATTAGAATGAAAACACATAAAACAAAAGACAAACCATTTTATGAACTATTCAATTGTTTAATAGTAATCTAATAATAACTGTTCAATCGTCTTTTATGTTCTTTGTTTAACATAATTATGTATCTGTACGTGCTTACTTACACTTTTATTAACTAAGTAATGAATAGATTATACATTTTTACGGAAATAGCTTGATATTATTGTATTGTAATGAATGTTTGTAGTAGACGGAAAGCAAGGTATTGTGGTAAAGTGTTGTACTGTTCTTTGTTTAGAGGTTCTATGTGACCACAAAGCTAGAGCATAGAGGGACGCCGCCGCCGGTAACACGACGCAGCGGTGTCCGCGGTGGGGGGTGGTGCGGCGCGTCGGCACGGGTGGCCGCCGCCGGTGATGTCATCGGCTGGCGAATAATACGTGGACCAGGGGTCGGGACACTGAGGATCTAAATTAAAGTTTCAATTTTTTATTTTTTTGTTAATAAAATCTGCATACAACTGATGTAACAGAATAAGGGGTACGTATCATAATCCCGAATTTTAAAATACCGATGGACGAAATACCGAAAATCGAATGGTTAAAAGTTTGTCCGAAAGTTTAAAAACCCAAAGTTCAAAATCCTGAAGTATAGAACCCCGTGGTTCAATATCCCGAAACTTCATTTGCCCGAAAGTTTAAAATCCCAAAGTTTAAAATCCCGTAGTTCATTTGCCCGAAAGTTTAAAATCCCGAAGTTTAAAAACCCATAGTTTAAAAACTCGAAATTTTAAAATCCCGTAGTTCAGAATCCCGAAAGTTAATTTGCCCGAAATTGTCACCGTTTCCGAGAAAAACACTCAAAAGTTGCCTAGCAAGCAGCACGCATGCAGCAAGCATACAACAAGCAAACAGCAACTATGCGGTATGCAAGCATGCAGCATGCAGCAGGCATGGTTTCTGTCACGGCTTCGGCGGTCACACGCGAGCTTATCGTCGCAGAGGGTTGAGAGAGAGGGTTGGGGGGGTTGAGAGTGCGATGCGCGCTCGAACACGGACGTGTTTCCACTGTGCACGGCACGAATTTTATTCGCGGCTACTCGCGGTACTCGCGGTACTCGCGGTACTCATAGTGAATGAATTGCTAGATATAGACGAGGTGAGCATCCTGCAGATATGCTGGTCCAATTTCAAGGAGGACGACATCAGCAGCGGGAAACTGTTGCTCTTCCAGTCTCTTGGAAAACTGGGCCAGAGATGCCCCTCTCGGCGCAGAGATGGAACCGAGAAGAGTCTTCAAGATATCATCGATATGCTGAAGAAGACTGACCCAGACGACCAGATTCGATTCAGTATTCGATTGCCAGATTTCGTGGCGACGACGGAGCTAAGTAAACTGCCTCCTGTCACTTTCGACCACGTCGACGTTACACGACTGCTGAAGGACATCACTACCTTGAAAGCGGAGATGACCAAGATGCAGTCCAGAATGGAGGTTTCAGAAAAAACCAACACAGAACTACGCGCAGAAATTGCATTACTGCGCAACGTTGGTTCGTTAATTGGGTCACCTGAGGCCTCAAAGGTGTCGACACGTCGAGGGGCGCAAAATGCAACCGTCGGCAGTTTTGGATCGGCGAACACAAGTGCGTCACCACTCACCAGCTGCCGATAACGGTGAGCAAGCACCGCCCGCCGCCGTCGTCGCCCGCGCCACAACACCGGCTGCGGATACGTCACGCGTAGGTATGTCGACCCCTAAACGTGCCTATGCTGCTATTGTCACCAGCGGCAAATCTGATGCGTTGCAGCCTAGACAAACCACAAAAGGGGAAAAACGGAAATCAGCGCAGCAACTGCGCTTCCACCGCATGGCAAATTTTAAGGCGCTCTAAAAGATGTGTGAAGATACCTGTGATGTTTGATTTAAACATTACTATATTTGTTTGTAATTGTTGTTGGATTAAATTTTGTTCCCCTATTCGAATCGCCCCGTAAATCCGACACACCACTACCTTCGGTGATTTAACTATTACCGTGAGTAACCTTCAGTACTATTAGTCATGTCGCTTTTTTTCCATTTAGTACGCGAGGTGCTTAGTCAATTCGGACGCGTAGTGTACAGTACGTGAAAGTTTTCTAGTTAAACTTCATTATTTACATGAATTAATTTTCCTTTTAATAATGACTGCCATATGTATGTTTACCTTAGTGGTATCATTATATTTTAATCGGTGATATATTATTTATTTATTATAGACTGATTTCTTTCAGGTAAAAATGACACAAAACGAAAAGAATTTGGCAATTAAACAAAAAAAGCAATATCGATACATCTAAGGCTTTTTTATTTAAATTGATAATTTTACAAATTAAGAACTATTTTTGTTTTGTTAAATCCTTTAATAGTTGCATTCTTGGTATACACGTGTTAGTATAGGATCCCGCTATACAACGACCTTCACCGAGATGCTTATTTAATGAGACGTATTTTTTATGTTATTAAATATGCCAATAAATATATCCTATATGGGTTGCCTAACAAATTTCAGTCCAGAGTATTTTTAATTAATAATTTAAAAACATTTTTTTTTTAAACATTGCACCGGTGTGATTATTAAATAAATTTGATACCAATCGAAAGTTTGAAGCGCATAGAATATGCAAACGTTAGGTTGCCTATTTTTTTCCGGTCACAACCACGGGTTGCCAGGTGTAAACAGGTAAATCTATAGGTACTAGCATTTTGCAACGGTCTGATTATTGAATCAAACTTAGATAAAATGAAAGATTATTTCATAAGGAACACGGTGGTATAGGGTTGCCTGCGAAAAATCAGTCCCGAATTAGGGTTGTCGAATTTTAAATAATAAAATATCGCTGCGAGTGAATGTGTGTGAGAGAGAGGTCCCAGACCAACCATCCCACGCGGTAGAAAAGGACGCAGCGTAGCAGCTGTTTAAAGTCCGCCCATTTTAAGAAGGAGAGTGCGCATGCTATTTGTGCTTGGAAATGAAAAGGATAGCGATAGACTCGTATATGCTGTGCATTATTTTGGAGTAGTTAATTATTAATATACAGAAATAGTTATTTAATTTTTTATTTTTTAATCAATTAAAGTCACATCGGTTTTTTATTTCTGAAATCCGAAAACTGAAAATTTGTAGTTCCACAAAAACATTTTTGCGGGAACTGTTTTCATTGGTAAGTTTATACGGAACCCTCGGTGTGCGACTCCGACTCGCCCTTCCCCGGTTTTCTTTCTGTCGCTTTCGATGACACAGATTTCATCGGTCTAAACTTCAGGCTTTGTGAGGTACCTATTTCTAATTTTATCACTAATATTATGGGGTACATTTTTCCTACTAGTACTAGTACTTTTTTTTTGTCCCTTTCAGCGACACGCTTTCTCGCCATCTATATAATACTATATATCTATATCTATGACTCCAAAATAATGCACAGCATATTCGAGTCTATCGCTATCCTTTTCATTTCCAAGCACAAATAGCATGCGCACTCTCCTTCTTAAAATGGGCGGACTTTAAACAGCTGCTACGCTGCGTCCTTTTCTACCGCGTGGGATGGTTGGTCTGGGACCTCTCTCTCACACACATTCACTCGCAGCGATATTTTATTATTTAAAATTCGACAACCCTAATTCGGGACTGATTTTTCGCAGGCAACCCTATACCACCGTGTTCCTTATGAAATAATCTTTCATTTTATCTAAGTTTGATTCAATAATCAGACCGTTGCAAAATGCTAGTACCTATAGATTTACCTGTTTACACCTGGCAACCCGTGGTTGTGACCGGAAAAAAATAGGCAACCTAACGTTTGCATATTCTATGGGCTTCAAACTTTCGATTGGTAGCAAATTTATTTAATAATCACACCGGTGCAATGTTTAAAAAAAAAATGTTTTTAAATTATTAATTAAAAATACTCTGGACTGAAATTTGTTAGGCAACCCATATAGGATATATTTATTGGCATATTTAATAACATAAAAAATACGTCTCATTAAATAAGCATCTCGGTGAAGGTCGTTGTATAGCGGGATCTTAGACTATGTTAACTGTCTATACATATATGCGTAAAAATACAAAAGATTTAACACACTATAAAAATTCAAATAAGTTTCGTTTTCGATTTCGGCCGAAACTGGGACCAAGACCGAAGGTTCGGTTTCGGTTTCGGCTGAATATCTTATTTCGGTCGGACACTAGTTTAAACACTCGACGCCGCGGCTGTAACTTTCGACCAAACAACAATTCGGCGTTTCAATTTTCGGTATTTCGTCCAACGGTATTTTAAAATTCGGTCTTTTAAAATTCGAATCAGATACGTACCCCAACCATTCGACCAATGAGGCTTTTTAAAATTCAGAGACCGACTAATTTGGATAACCGACTTTATTCCGTAACCCATAATAAGCTTCGATTCACCATTAATCACGTGATGTTTTTGTAGCATTATTGGACCGCCCCCCTCCCCCTTTGTGATACGTGGGGAGGTTTAAGACTAACTCCCCTCCCCCACCCAAAATCACGTGTATTTTTAGTACCTACCAAGAATCTTAAATTTATTGGAATATTATCTTTAAACTTAACTCTAGTTTTATTCTGAAATTATTAAGGACTATGATAAAAATGTCAGGATGTGTCAGGTTGTTTTTGACTTGCATTCAAATACTAAATCGCGCGTTTGACGAAAAAATAAATAAGTACACGTGATATCTTATCTTAATATATATAAATCTCGTGTCACAATGTTTGTCCTCAATGGACTCCTAAACCACTTAACCGATTATAATAAAATTCGCACACCATGTGCAGTTCGATCCAACTTGAGAGATAGGATAGTTTAAATCTCAAATTATGAGACGCAGACGAAGTTGCGCGAGTCAGCTAGTTGTGATATAAATTCGTGATTATTGCCAAACCCCCTCCCTGCCTTTTCGAGCTTCACGTGATTAATGGCAAGCCTCTTATGGGTTAAACTGCATTTAATTACTGCTGTTAATTAGAGTGAAAGAGACAAAGCACTGAGCGCGTTCTAACGCCGCCACTTTATTGCCCTAAGTAGGATATTTTAATGTACCAAAATAAACCCGACCAAAACGCTAACCTTTTAGTCCCCTGATTTAAATAATTATATTGTCTAATTGTTATCATGAACAATTGAGATTAATGAGTTATGGATCGTCTGATAAATATTTTAGATAAGCCTAATCAATAACTGAAACGTGTTTACAGATAACAGGTATCTTTTATTTTGTTTTTGTCCACCTGTACAATTCAGTTAGTGGAAAATAACGTATCTTCTTTTTGCATTCAAAAAGCGGTGTGTATGTGTCCCAATAAAACGCAGAAAACCGAGCCAAACGTTTGTAATCTCTGAACGGAGCGAGAGGCGAGAGGGCGACGAACAAAAACGGCTTCGACCGACCTCACCGTGTTTCATTCGAGTCGAGCGTATTTCGGAATTCGGTCCGTGATTTGGGTGTGTCGTGTCGCTAACTAAAGTACGTACAATTTTACTGCATTTACCTTGTTTATTGCTTTGAAAATGTGCTAGAAAACTTTGTAGTAACAGTTTAGTGTGCATAATTTAGTAGTAACTGCAGTATTTCATGTGTAGGTCGATATTTGCCGGCAGGCGGTCGCACGCCGATGTTTGTTAATCGCTAAAAGCCGGTCTGCGTTGATAGCATTAGAGTTTTATTTTTAGCGTTTTCGTGAAAGCAACTGTTTGTAACATTATTTTCTATTCTTCAGGAATCTATCAACATGAGTGGACAACAGTACTACCCCTACAAGGTAAGCAACCTCCTACTTACTTAACTACCTACATGACTATAATTCTATAGATTTCTCATGGGATGATGTCATCCTTTCAGCGCGAGGTTACCAATAGGCACAACGTGCAAAAATACATCGTAATTGGCTATAATATTCACTTAGTTAACGCTAATTTCCAGTCATCTTTACAAGGAAAAATTTGAAGTTTGTCGAACGAGTTGCTATAGGCACATTTCTTGACCTTCCCCTTCCCCCAAAAACTGGCGAACTAATCAATTAGATATCTAGGTATATGTATAGACCGTTATAAAGTATAGGGACATTTTATCGCTAGGGGAGCCAAATCACGCCCTATCCGCCCCATGACTAAGCGAAACCATGCCAAGGCCTAACAAGTTGACTGCGGGGAGGAAACCTCCATAAACATACAGATAAGTACTTAATGACGTAATTCTCGTCCCCGTTGAGCGGTTCAATGTTAATTTATATCAGGTGGATAAATGTTACACTTGTTTTAAAATATTCTGCCGGCTTTGCCTTAAAGTGGAGCAAAAAAACCAACAGCAACATGCTACGTTCATAACGTCATCTTTATAATGAAGCTAAGTTTCAAGTATGGCTATTACTCATCAATGAATACTATGAATTTGAATAGGTGAGCCAACACTTGTGATGTGGGACTGTGAATAAGTTGCTATAGATCATCCTGTCATGTCGGAGATGCCGTATTAAATGGGGGAGAATTATTTTGTTTTGACTTCTAGTAAAACAATGGTGTACTATATAGTAACCGGTTTTTGTTTACTCGCCAACTATCCAACAAATGACAGTAATTATTTTACTATCACGGACCTGCCACTAAATAGGATGCAGCAAATTTTGCGGAACCTTTGAAGACCCATAACATCATATTATTGGTTTTTGGGACGTAAACACCCCTAAATACAATACTTAGTCATTCTTGTTTCCACTGAATGTCATTTCACTTGGAAGAGGTTCTCAATAATGAACCAGATCTTTAGAATTTCGACCCCCTTAAACAAAATAGTAATTTTCTTCTTTCGTCAAACAGTGCACCCCCACGGTGTACCCAGCGGAGCCCTTCGACCCCGCTGCGGACGCCGAGACCCTCCGCAAGGCGATGAAGGGAATCGGCACCGATGAGAAGGCTATCATCGACGTCCTCTGCAGACGCGGCATCGTCCAGCGTTTGGAGATCGCCGAGACTTTCAAGACCAACTACGGCAAGGTAAGCTTCTTCTTTTGCTTTTCTAATCAATGGTTCTTTATAAATAACTTGCGTTGATTGATAGTCCTCAAGATTTTGGGCATGGCGGCCAATTTTACCGGAGCCTAGACATCGATGCGGAAGCTATTAAATACAGGACAGGTGCTTTCATTTCTTTCTTTACTCTCATAGTGCGATTCTGTCCGATGCGTCTTACTTGGGGTAGCCAGCTCAAATTGCAGCAATATTTTAGCTAGATCCTCAAAAATGCAGACGTAGATCCCAAGGACACTCCGGAAAGGTTATGAATGATGACGCTATCTCTTCATCAGTCATTCAACCAATAAAAATATGATCTGAGCATTCTAACCTTTTTGTTTTGACCTCCTGTTGTTTCGGTCGAATGTGTAGATAATCATCTGACCTTTGCAACTCACATGCTAATGGGGCGTAGCTTATGATACTGATACTTATGTAAGATCGTAGGGGTTTTATTTAGTAACAGGTTGTAGCAAAATGGGCCACTCATTTGTTTACTTAAAGGCAAACTTCATGTAGTGATACAAATGATAGTGAGGAGCTCAAAAACTAACAGCTAGGTACTCGGATCAATCTTTAGGTTAAGCCGTTCTTGCCTAGGTTGCTCTATAGATGGGTGACCACCAGTACATAGAGTTTTGGAAAGTCGGAAAGCACGTTACGCAACGGCCAACGGGTCCCGGGTGTGATTTGTAAAACTATGACAGTCGTTACTGTTAGTCAATGGCCCTAAAAGTCTGACAACCAGTCTTACCAAGTGGTATCGTATACACCAGTACTAACTGGTTTGTGGAGGTCAGATAGTCAGTCGCTCCATGTAAATTATGTAGTGATACATAGGCAGACTTAGGCATTCCCTAATGGTGGGGTGCCGTCGGTGTTTGCAAAAAATTATGGAAATCTTGGTTTAGGACAGGGTTTCGTCACGATTTTATGTGTGCCATTCGATTTTTTTTATTACACTCATGTCTCGTCAATATCATCAATATGTATTGGCCTGGCCCTGTAGTGTAGTGTAGCGCAGTACCTAGGTATCTGTACCTACTCCGTTTTGTTATCGTTATCGATTCCGCCCGAATAAAGTGGAAAGCTTTTAAAATCGAACCTTGGCGTAAAATTACAAATTCTAGTTTCAAGTGAATTGTTTACTTAACCTACCCACCTACCTACATAAGCCGTGTTTTTTCCTGAAGTATACAATTAGTCACAGTAATCATCATTTGGAGTGACCTCAATGCTCCGTCTGGTGATGTTACTAACATGATAAGATTTGATGTGTCACCATACACTGAAACAGCTTCTCTTACTAGGTATCAGTTAAAATTATGACTGAGGTAGGTAACAATCAATCTTTCTTCTCTTTCAATGCAAAAATAATCTTTACAAATACTTAAATAAAAGTGTAGGGTATGTTTGTAATTTCTTAGTAACAGCTTAACTGTATACGTTGAAGTACAGTCAGCAAAACAGTTAGGTATGCAGGCTAGCAATCTTCTTACTACTATTATAAGTGGAAAAGGGTATATAATCAATCTGTTTGCAATTTCATCCAAATCCTTAAAGTAGTTTCTGCGTGAGAGAATAACATAAATCGATCTTTAAAGACTTTTAAATTTATAATAGTCGTAAGAAGATTGCTAGCCTGCATACCCAACTGTTTTGCTGACTGTACCTACTGTGTTTGTTCCGGCTAGTCTCCTAAACGGTTAGACCGATTTTGACGGGACTATTACTGGCAGATAGCTGATGTTATAAGGCGTAACTTACAGTTACTTTCTTAGGTACCTACATTTATTTTAGACAAAGGATTAGGGTTCCGGGCAAAAAATTAAAACCCTTCAAATTATTAACAATCACTCGGACAAAGGTACGTAAGCTATTAATATTTAATTTTAATTAATAAAAAAGATAATTCATTCGTGAGACGCGATAAATAAGTCACTAGGTACCTACACTACAATCGGTTGTTTTTTCTTCGTTATCTTCGTAAGCGCCATTGAAAATAACCCAGATGCACGCACATAGAAACAAGCGGTAAAACTGGTAAACAATTATCCCACGTACAGTTACGTCATTCCTAATTATCGTAATTACGATTGTTATAAGTATTTTGAGTTTTAGGCCTCATATACAGAACCTTGATACTTCTAAATGGTTCAACTGTTCTTGGCCTTGCGTCTGTCTTCCGTTCTTAACTTCTTAGTCATCGTTGATTCACGATCATGATTCTTATTGCATTGACATTACAGTGAACGATCAGTTTTTTTATTACTTCACGGACTTCGTGAATCATTTAACAATGATACAGTAAAACGGGGCTATTTGCGGTTTTGGGGGCTATTTGATCCCATATAAACCAAAATGTTATTGGGTATTTGCATCAGAATTTTTCAGTAGCCTCCAATCAAAGTGTACTAGGTACTTAGGCATTGTAAAATAACTTCTACCATACACCAACCGACAGTTATCGATATTTTTGTTCGATTTCTGTGTCATCCTAAATAGCCCCCAAAACCCAAATATTTTACGATACCTCATACGCTTGTGTTAACATTAATTGTTTTATAAACGAAATTCCTCATTTTCAATGACTTAACTTACAATATGTCTCGCAGATGTATTTTCTTGCAGATGAAATACAATAATGTGTCTGAAAGATAAACAATTTACAACATGAATGATGTTAATACGTGCTATCAACATTATTGTTTGCATTTGCAATCTAATCACATGTTATGGGCAGACGTTACATTATATTACGTTATCTACATTTTTAGCTGGTTATGTAGGTAAGCAGATCTATTTTGCCTGCAGAACATTAGTGCATATTTCCATACATCGAGACCAATGTGATATAACAAATACGAGTACAAATGGCGGATTGGTGCTTACCTGTATTTACTTTGTTACGATCCATGGTTATATGCTTATTATATGTATTTTCCTACACCATCCTACTTACCCTACTAACTTGAACACCGTGATGTTCATAAATTGGTTATTAAAATCCCTATAGCACAGGTAATAAAATACAAGCGTACCCATAGGTGGTATTATGTGTTTTTTTCACGTCTATATCCTTCCTCATTGTTCAAGCTATCTCTACTTAAAACAAACTGGGTTAGCAGAAAAAAAAGTAACACGAACAGAAACACCTTCCCAATAAAAACATAAGCATGGTAGGTATTATGACCTATGAACATGTAGCATTGCTACATGTATGTGTGTAACATTTTGATAGCATGTAAGTACCCATTTTACAATTAAACCGTCGTTATACCAATGAACCAATTTAATTAAATATAGGATAACATGAAACAGGAAAAAATAAAACAGGGAAAATAAATAATATAACAGATTCTATTCTATTCTATTTGCGTTCCAATTCGTAGTAGTCTGCCACTGATTCAAAGTTGAGATCATTTATTAAAAATGTTAATGAATTTTAAGAAGCATCACTGAAGTAGGTAGGCACATAAATGTACCGCGATTGTGTCACGACATTGGGGCCCATACCTTTAAATCAAACTGTTAAGTGTACCTATTATTTTTTTACGATTAACTTAGATTTTGGTATTTTTTATAAAAATTAAATGATGTAATGAAGTACGGAAGAAGACACACTGCACCGACTCCAAATAAATTGGGATAAGCAAAGGGCAGAAAAATGAAAATAATGACCACCTAAATTCTAAAATCCTAGCCGGTCTAGAAACCATAAATTTACTCCTAAAAAGATGTAGGCGTATAATTATGCACGGTAGACATAAAGATAACCTCATTATGTGTGCAGTGCCCCTCCATGACGTGCCCACAGCGCGATTAGCCAGCGCCGGCGCAGCTCAAACTAGAGAACAATGACTGACAGTTACTCATTGTTCAAATATTCCATTTTCCTTAGTTTTCTTGGCATGGGTACGCCGCGCCGCCTATCAGCGTTCGCAGCATTATTGTACCATTGAGTCAATACCTTGATAACAGGAGTAATACAAACGACTTTTTAACGCTCAATTCGCTTCGCTGTGTTGGTACATTGTAGCGTAATGAAGGCAAATTAAGCGCAAGCGACGAGCTTACAAATACTCACAATGTTATGGGTTGTGATTGTAACAGAGTTAGTAAAGTCGGCCAGTACCGGCAGGTGAATGGCTCCAACTGATTGAATGATTACGAGGCCTTAGGAGTTTGTTTTTCCAATAGACAGCTTTAGCGAGTTGTTTGTTCAACACCGGTACCTAAAGTAAATAAAACTTATGCTAAGTATTATAGGTGTGTAGAGTTTTCATATTGAATCTAAGCATTCCAATAACACACGCGTGAACACTATGACTTACTTTCATGGTAGTGCAATTATGCAGGAAAACACGATTGGCATGCTACTGATATGAACAGAGCTGCCTATGTCCAAATATATGTAGGTCAAAGCCTCATGAGTAATTCAGATTAGTTGTCATCAAAATAGGTGCTTCGTGTCCCCCGTTACGACCAATCTTGTAGTATCAGCAGCCTGTATATCCGAGAACCAACGATTCGAAGTCTCGCATTGGGCCCGCGTTGTAGATTATGGTACAATCGTGGCCAATGTCCCAGAAATAGGAATGAGGGTGATGATAAGGCCTAAGCAGCTTAAACCTCTGATGCTTTAGACCTGTATTGTAAACCTTACAAAAAAAGCTAGAACTTTTGAAAACACAAACCTTTTCCTTGTAGGACTTGGTGAGCGAACTGAAGAGCGAGTTGGGCGGCAACCTGGAGAACGTGATCGTGGCTCTGATGACGCCCCTCCCGCACTTCTACGCCAAGGAGCTGCACGACGCCGTCGCGGGGATCGGAACTGATGAGGAAGCCATCATCGAGATCCTCTGCACGCTCTCCAACTACGGCATCCGTACCATCTCCGCTTTCTACGAACAGCGTAAGTTGGTTTTTGTTGTTTGACTTAGAACTGGAGACCTACTGGAGACAAGGCTGTCAAGTTGATTATCCGTGCGTTCGGTGCATTCTTAAAAATAAACCTCATCAACCGCAGTTTGATCTATCGGACTCCTATTATTATTCTTATAGGTAGGTATTATTATACTTTTCGTTTATTTCTGATTTTGACTATCGTTTAGTTGACATGCTTTGAGTGTAGGCTCCATTACATTATGACAAACAATATGACGGTTATGTTCAGTTAATAGGCCATTTTCAATTTAACTACAAGTCATAAACTATTATTAGCCACAGCTGCAATTGATCAATAAATTGTGAATGCAACATCAAAGCAATATGTTCTCATAAAATAACATAAAACATTTAAAGACTGTGTAACCCAGGAAAAGTAATTACGAAATGGCCTGAAAGTCAATTGTAATAAATTTTAATGGCTTTTTAACAGTTTTGTAATTTTCTTAATCGCATGACTCATGTAAGTACTGAATGAAATATTTTAGTCCTCGTTTAATAAAATCAATCATACGATAACCCAATGGTTCTCATTTGCATTTCAATTACATTTTATAAGGACTCGGCCATGAGGAGTAGGGCACGCAAAGGATATTTGCTTACGTCAACATTCGTGTCACTGCCAACAAAACAACACAGGCAAATAATGCTGATGAAAAAACGTTGTTTAATTAATTAGTAGGCCAGCCATAGTGATAAACTTCGTTTTGATAAAATTCAGTTTAATCATGTCAAAACTATGAATAATAACGATTTTAGGCGCTTTTAATTAATTGCGAAGCCGAAACCAAAACAATGGTTACCAGGCACCACAACTAGGTCGATATTAGTTGCGGCCATAGTTGCGGCTTTCACAATGAATTGTTGTTGAAAATAGACAACGTAACACAGATAAAGGATAGGGCCGATCTTTTTTTGTTATTTCATCCAGCAATTTATAGTGTTGTGCATGATTGAATAACATTGCGCTGTTATATACATTGTCTGTGGAAATGGCTGTTTAAAAAAAACAAGATGGCGATTTGTTTCTTGTTGATTATGGTTTCGCGCCAAAAGAACCATGCACCGATGAACCACTAGGACTATTTGTCTGCGTGGCCAGAACCTATTTAACAAACTGTGCACCAATCCTAAGATTATTTTTCCAACAGTGTACAACAAGAGCCTAGAGTCAGACCTGAAGGGCGACACATCCGGCCACTTCAAGAGGCTGTGCGTGTCCTTGTGCATGGCTAACCGCGACGAGAACCAGGGAGTGGACGAAGGTCAAGCTAAGGCTGATGCTGAGGCGCTCGCGTCAGCTGGTGAGGGACAGTGGGGCACTGACGAGTCGGTGTTCAACTCCATCCTCATCACAAGGTCTTACCAGCAGCTTAGACAGGTAAGAAAACATTACTAACTGCTACAAAAAGTCGCAAGTGGCGCTGTAGTCGCCCGATAGGAAGCTGCCTCAAGCGTTACCATTTCAATTTCTGTTCTAAACAACTAAGTATGTGTTTGTACAGCTCAGATTTATTCCGGATCTGGCTAATTCTGTATGAAAAATTCGATTGTAAAGGCATCCACAATGAAGGAAAAGTTAATGGTGTAGGTAACCACTCTAGTAGGTACGTTTAACGTCTCATTAAAAAACTGGTCATATTACGCTTGCAAGCTTATTAGAAACAGGTTCTACTAAGAGCTTTTGGATTTCTATCTGGTTTCTATCGGCAACAATTGTTACCAACTTCAGTATCTGAAGCTGATGCAAAAACTATTAACAAAAAGAGCATCAAAAATTTTAAATATTATTCTTGTTCTCTATTCCAATATCGTATTGGATAAATTCACAATAAAACTACAAATGTTTAATACCGGATTTTCCGCTAAATTGCTTGAAATGCTAATATTACAAAGAAATCATTTGCATCGTACAACAGTTTTGTTAAATATGCATTATTCATACGTTTTTAGTGTGGCAGTCTAGCAGAACTTAAGAACAATGCACAGAAATGCTTGAAGTATAATATTAAAACAAGACTTTTCCACTTTTCCGTAAACGATGCACATATTTGTATATTTGTTTGATTAGTAGAGCTGAAATTGTGAAGGTGACATTAGTCTTTTATTTTGTGCGAATAATTTGACGAAAAAGAACTAGTTTTATCAACTATGTTTTCAAACTCGTAGATGGGTCTGTTCTGCATATCACACATAAGTATTATATTTCATTCCTTTATTACTTTATGAGTCATCAAATCTAGAAAGCGCGATACAATTGGACCGGCAGACTGCAATCACATAAATTACTCAATGCTCATCTGATCGAGCGTCTGACGCATGTATCTAATTGTCTGATGACTTTCAGATCTTCGCAGAGTTCGAGGCTCTGACAGGCAAGGACATCGAGGAATCCATCAAGAAAGAATTCTCCGGAAGCATCGAGAAGGGAATGCTTGCTATCGGTTAGTTAAACCAATCCATAAGGCTACAGGACTAATCTGAGCGGAAAAATCTTTCGCATTCTGCTTAATCGTAGTGGCTTCCCAAATGTTGCGGAAGTGCAGTTTCTGGACGGAATAAAACGTTCATTTGCAACGTTAGTAGGTATAATCAGCAAATTCCGCTGCATTTTTTCGCTCAGTTGGTCCCTACCCTAAACAATCACTCATAACACCGCATATTTTCAGTAACCAACCTCTATGCTTCGTAAACTAAACCGAAAACTGGCCAAAAAGATTCCATGAGTCACCTCTAAACACCAGTCAAGGTCATGTAACAGGAAGTTCTAGTACTGCGGCCTTGTTCAGTCGTTCAACTTTTTGTACCAATTGAGAAATACCCGAGTTATGTTCCCAACATTTGTCATTTGACACTTCTAGATCAATGACAATCTGACCTTAGATGTCCAAAAGCCCTTCTATGTGATCTTTTAGTCACTTTATATTCGGAAAGAGACTATATACTATTGTTTTATATATTTCTAACGCTTTAAATGTTATTATTGCTAACATGGACTATATATTGACACCGTTAACATCAGCAAATTATTGACCGTAACGATTTTTCTATTTACGTTGTTTGATCAAAATATGCGCGGAATGTTCATTGTTTTTCTTAAATATATCTCCTTCACACTTTCATTAATTCATTCTTTAACATAATATAATTTTCCCTTCTAACATAATAACATACTCCAAAACAGCTCCTCCTTATAACAATCATAATTTTTTCCTATTTTCTAAGGACCTATGGAAAGATACTTTCGGTACCTATGGTGTTTTCTTTAGCTCCCGTAGCCACTTCGTTTTTACCTCTACGATGTTCACAAAACCTCATTCCTCCACCCTCCATGCATCGTTATTTTCAGATTTGGGAAATGAATACAAACGACCATGTCTCTATGTTTTTATGTTCTCAGAATATACGGCACAAGTCAGAGGAACCATAAAACGTGCTCACACCAATGTCCTGGCTTACAGCCATGCAAATTCAATATTTGAATCAATTTAGCTAGTTAACAATCTTGAGTCACCATTCGACTGGCAAAATTTAACGAAACAACACTAGACAATAAAAATTGTATTAGTGACTTACTTTAGGGACCCCAAAATACTGCCGCGAACTGTTTGATCAAACCTCGTATTTCAATTTTCTAGTTAAGTGCGTAAAGAGCAAAGTTGGCTTCTTCGCCGAGCGCCTGTACTACTCAATGAAGGGGCTTGGAACCAACGACAAGACCCTCATCAGAATCGTCGTCAGCCGTTCAGAAATCGACCTCGGAGACATCAAGCAGGCTTTCCTTGACAAATACGGCAAGCCTCTTGAGAGCTGGATCGCCGTAAGTTATTTTACTTATATCTTTGCATTTGTTTTTGGAATTACTTAAATTCATTATGACATTAATTGGGATTTTATGGTTTATCACCCCAGCCATCAACTTCAATTGACTTTAATTAATGTCTCTTTGGAGAACACAATTTTAAGACATATGACCTCCAAATCAGACATGGTTGTTAACACTAAAGTTGATTGAAGAAGATGCATTGAGATCTTTGTTGTAAAGCTGTTTCAATTAGAGTCAATGTGATTTTATTTTGATTATTTTATTGATTTTGTTGATGATTTAGTGGCTTATTTGTTATATACCTACATATATTATTCATATAACATTTTATGTTTAACCAAGTGTCTATATTCAATCCATATTAATACTCACCATTCATTAAAATTATATGTACAACCATTGGTTTACAATTGCACCTCCCCATTGATCAAAATTATAACCTTCACTCACGTAACTTGTCCATAGTAATTTATTTCCCACAAACTATTTATCTTAATACTAACAGCATGACTTTTTGTGGTATTATTTATACTGTAAGAAACTGACCCATAGTTTATGATTTGTGAAGTTCGACACGTCTAAGCTTGAATAACTAAAACTTCTCAACGCGCATGTGGGGTACAGACCGTGTGTCGTAGAGAGCCACTTGAAATCATCCAGTCGATTCGATACCATGTAGTTATGATTTCCATCTATTAACTGAAATTCCATCTTAACCAGATTATACAGATCTATTTATAGTATTTATTGAAAGGAGATATAATACAACACATTTTTATTTTCGTTTTTTTCTGCGAGTTTTGTTCAATTTGTGTTTACGTGTATTTTGCTAACATGTGTTTAAAAAAAGTGATAAAACACTACATTTGTGTCTGAGTATGATAGCCGTTTAGAATAGTGGCCCATTTTGATTACAGGATGACACTTCCGGAGATTACAAGAAGGCTCTGTTGACTCTTGTTGAATAGATTGAGAAACGTGTCTCCAGACTGCGAATGCGATAACCACCTAGTTCGTTAATTTAAGTTTGTCTGTGTCAATTTGTTAGGAAACTAAGTGATCTGATAGGGTACGGGCACACTAACGACTTTGCCGTCCGCAGCTTAAAGCACTTCAAATAGAGAGCCATTACTTCATCCTATAGCGGTCAGTCGAGTCTTCAGTGTGCCATCTTATCTTAGGTTATCCGCCGGTTGTAAATTTTATTTAAAAAGATCTGTATATTTTGCTTCCTATTAGCCTTACTCACGTTCATGTAATATCTTGCACTGTAGCTAACTGCTTCGTGTCGTGTGCGTGCATGGGGAGCGGTACACGTCGCCTGCTCGTGTATCTCTGACTAGTTTTACAAGTAGTGTTACATTTTCAGGAGGACTTAGGAGGTCCGATCGGTGATCTTCTGTCGACAATGTGTTACTAGCTCATCAATGCTAACATATAACACTCAGTATTACGAGCGCCTAATACCGTGTGGCAATGCTGCTGTGTGAAGTTTATAATCTAATCATATGATACGCGTCAGCATAATCGACCGAGTACAATCACCATGTTGCATTTTAAAGACATTTATCTGATAATTTTAAGATTTATCTTCGTAAGATTTTTTTGTGATACAATTTCGAATACGCGTGTGAATAAAATCATAAGTAATGGGCCAGTTTCTTTAATATTTCTCACAAACTGCGCAAGCGGTAGATTTATTTCGGTATTCTTTACAGGATGACCTAGGGGGTGACTTCGGATATACGCTAGTCACACTTTGTGCTTAATCCTGCAGAATTAATTATTTATATTATTTTAATTAGAATTATTATTTTTATACAAGTAACTGTTTTGGCTTGGCATGCTATTTTGAATAAAACTGAGCTAACGTTACAAAGTACAATGTAATAATTTGCAGGACGATACGAAAGGCGACTACAAACGCGTGTTACTCACAGTAGTGTCGTAACGTACGAACGCATAAAACTACGCGATACGCAATACGCAATACGCGATGAGATCTTTCTGGATAACGTTCCGTTTACTTAACTACTGCCTTTACATTGTATAACTGTTGAGATGTTGTAGAAATCAAAGCTTGAATATTTTTGTGAAAAATGAGATATTTATTGGTGCTGTAGTTTTGTTTACAATATACACATATTTACATTAATTATTAATTAAACTACTATGTATGTTGTTGCGTGTTTTATTCCACATCCCTTATTCCTTCCGCTGTGATCTGAAAAATATAATTTTCTCCTTAAGATTAGTCCTTTTGAACGCCAGAGCACAAACGCACACGTGTGATTAAAATAATAGGAATTTTAAAACTAATTGCTGATTACGTGTAATTGTGCACCTATTTTGTCACATATTTGTGACGTTGGCGTACAGGGCACGCGCTTACTTGTCACGTATATGTGACAATGACGTTTAAAAGGTTAAACATAAAAAAGGAGAGTTCATCGTTACTAAATATTGTCATTGATAAAATATTTTCGACATGGTTTTTATACGACTACGAGGAAAACTTGGCACGTTGTCAAGTTGTGAGTGAGCCATTACTAGGAAAGCCCTGTTTACGTTGGCGACGCTCCAAAATGTTCATCAATGATCTCTATAGGTACATCAAATATTGATTTGAGCTTTCATATTTGGTATTTGGGTCAATCGTAATGGCTTTTTCTCCATAATAAATGGGGAGTTTGTTGCGCCACTGATTCCTAGCTTAAACACTAGGAAATCGCGAAAAGTGGACATTCTTAAAGAAACCTTTTCTTCATTAATGAATAATATTCAAATTAAAGGTAGTTCTTAATTGATGTAGCATTTTAATTATCGATGGATAAAATGATGTATTAAATGTGGTTAAATGTAAATGATTTGGCAATATGTTATTCTAATAAAACGATATAAAAAGGGCGGCTGCGCCCATGATTTCATTAAAATGGAATGCTCCTATTTATAAATTTCACGACGCCTACACCGGCAGTATTACGAAAATAACTTTTTAAATCTTCACATGGCACGCCACAAGTGATGGCATAATCTTTAGAATGTTTATAATTCAGACGTGTACTAAAGAAATTCAGTTTGGTATGGTCAAGACCAGTGAAGACACGTTGCATCTGTGTTTACTCAAAAATATTAATTAGTAGTTTCTTTTCTTTGATTAAATAAGAAAATAATTAAAATTATAATTATATTTGTACGCCTCTGGGCAAAACATAGAGGGTCTACCTATCTGTAACATCATTATTATAATTTGACCTATGTTTACAAATAAAGCATTCTGATTCTGATTCTGAACAATTGATGCACATTTTTCCAAAATTTATCCATTATTTAATTGTGAGCTATTTTTTTTTAAATTATGGGCATATTTTGACTTGCTTTACAAGCAATGAGCCAGTGCTACAGCCTGGGTTTACTTGCCCGTATGTCTTGAGTCCGATCCCAGGTAGGCAATTCACTTTGTGTAATTTTATTATCGCTTTCCAAACAGTGAAGGCAAACATCGTGAGAAAATGGGTATGTCATAGAACCAAAATTCTGAGACGTGGCATCTACCAACCTGACTGGGTGAATAACAGCCCAGTTCTCTCTGAGAGGGTGACAGAGAGAAGCCGTGTCCCACCCAAAGCATTGTAGGATGTCTATGCTAAGGTCTATGTTCACCGAAAAGATAACAGTCTGATTATCTAAAAACAGCTGTATAGGAGACTTATTCCTCTTCAAAAATGTCTTTTAAACAGCTGTTTTTAGATAATCAGACCGTCATCTTTTTGGTGAACATGGAACAAAGACTAGTAGTAAGGTAGACGAAAAAAATAATCAAATAAGTCCGTCAGTTAGATTACCAAAATATATGTATTTGACCCGTATTTTTTCGCTTTTTATGTAAACCAAAGTTGACGGAGATACGACGCTTTTAAAATTCTCAATAATACGTCACACGCCTTGGCATCGCCTTATAATTTTTAATGCGTTCTGACGTAACGAGCCTCCCCTCCCGAGTTTGATGCGTTTCATCTTTGTCAATATTCATTGATTTACAAATACAAAAAAAAAAACGTGTCCATTATTTTCCAAAACTCTAACTGACGGACTAAATAGATTTGCAATTTTTTTATACTGTCTTCATGCGTATTCTCACCTGAAACCTAGCCACGGAGCTTGCAGCGACATTACTCTTCATCAACAGCGCTAGCCTCTGCTTGTGATCGTGCGCAGCTTGCGGAGTGCTCAGCAGGACTCTCACGTTAGAGCGGTGCGCCCACGCGTCGCCCAGCGAGCCCACCACGGCGCCACCCGACAGACCCACGCGGGTACTCATCTCGTTAGATAGTACCACCTGCAATATTATGTTTAGGCTTCTTTAGAACATAACGTAACACTTGCAATCCCTGAAAGGTTAGACATAGGTCACGAGCACCAATATGTTCACAAGGTTAAGGTGTTTAAGGTTTACCCTAGTACAGGCATAGAACTCTGTTATACCAACATTACTTTTAAGATTTAACTTGTATTTTTCGTGCGAATTCTAAGTTTGAATAAATATATTATTATTGTATATTATTATTACTTTCGTAAATTTAAAAGCAATTTTTGCGAGAAAAAAATATTGCGACATAGAGACAAATGTTTCTTACGGCAATTTGGTGTTGTACAGCAATTTTCTGTAGCTCTGCCATTTGCCTGAACAGTAGTCCTGTTCTCTGGCTGGTGGAGATGCCTTCTTTGAATGGGTATGCTATTGAGTCTATCACAATTAGTTTCATCTGAAAATAACTAGGTACATTGATTTATCGTTTTAAATGTTGTTTTGTTACAATAGAAAAATGTGGAAAGTCAGAGGAAGTAAATTAATAAAAGCAGGATGTGGCGGAACGCTAGCGGGAGAGGACCTCTCGCCCCAGCCGCCGCGGGTACACAACGGGTGTTGGGGGTCACGTGGTGGCCCCCGACCACCGTCGTAGGCGCGGGCCTGTGGACGGTAAGCAATGGGTTAGATCGCTGTCCGTCCGTCTTTTGGTGACAGGCCGTGTCGACGGCGCGTTCGTGTTCCACGCGCGCCTCAAAGAGAAGTCAGCATAAGGAAGGGGTCCGCAAGGGCCGATTCCTGCCGGGGCTTCAGGACTGTTCGAAAAAGATAACGCGGCCCTGGTACACAAAGGGCTAAGAATGAACATAGATAGGTTTAGTCACTAAAAGTCTGACACTCATTTCCGCTCAGCCTAGAGCGGGAGGAGTCATTTGTTGATTTCCCATAAAAAAGGATGGAGATTAAGCCATTTGTTTACACATCAACTCTTCTAAAATTATCATCACTATGAAGAGGGTTATTTATACCATGTTTAGCAGTGGAATTAAGCAGGGTCATCGTCGTCATACTAGTCAATAGAAATAATAGAATGATAACATAGGTATATAACATGATGCTTGTAAGGTCCAAAACTGCGTTAAGCGGGCGTCTACGCGTGTGGATACGCGGGTGGGCTCTATGGGCCCCGTCGTGGCGTTTTATTTACACAGTGTCGCTAGTTCAATTTTAACTGTGTGCATGTATAGTCGTATCGATGGAGAACGTAATATATTATTACGTAGCGAAACGACTACGCAGGCACGGAGCCCGCCTCCACGCAACGTGAACGCAACGCACGGGTCCCCGCGACGGTGCACTCTTGTATGGTACCGCGCGGGCGTCCGCTCAAACGCAGTTACAGGCCTAATGCCCAAAAGGTTATGGCCTAACTGTTCGGACACCACCACCCACGTTTAGCCAGTTACTTTTAAGTCCATGTAATAGCGGTTGACTCTTTGCCATAAACCGAGCACACAGATCTACTTTCCCCGGCTGATATTAAAAAATTACTAATGAAAAATCCCATTTTCTTTATCTGGCCTGGAAGTTGAACCCAAAACCTTAGCCACGGATACACTAGGGGACAATTGGAGCAACATGTTGCGGAACATGTTCCTCAACAACTACGTGGAATGTGCCGACATACATGTCGCGGAACATTTTGTCGACCACACTTCTCAGTGTTTATAGAAATGTCGCCCGAGGAGGTTGCAACACTGGTCCAACACTGACGCGGGACACGTGCGCTCGCTCTCGAGGCGGGAGCAAGCAACATGCCCCGCGTCACGTACAATGTTGTGGGTCATGTTGCGGGACACTATGCAACGTTGCAGCGTCACGTATATTTAGTGTCGCGCGTCATGTTGCGGGACAAAATGTTCCCTAGTGTATTCGGCGCTTTAAGCCACGGATACACTAGGGGACAATTGGAGCAACATGTTGCGGAACATGTTCCTCAACAACTACGTGGAATGTGCCGACATACATGTCGCGGAACATTTTGTCGACCACACTTCTCAGTGTTTATAGAAATGTCGCCCGAGGAGGTTGTGGCTATTAATGGCGCAACACTGACGCGGGACACGTGCGCTCGCTCTCGAGGCGGGAGCAAGCAACATGCCCCGCGTCACGTACAATGTTGTGGGTCATGTTGCGGGACACTATGCAACGTTGCAGCGTCACGTATATTTAGTGTCGCGCGTCATGTTGCGGGACAAAATGTTCCCTAGTGTATTCGGCGCTTTATGATCAGCAGTTGCACTTGCAATTACTAGACCAATGACACATGATAATTTATAATAAAAGAGATAATTAAATTAATATCTTACATTAGGATTTTGTCCAATAAACTTAGGCAGTTGATACATGAACGCACAGAACTTCTCCAAACCAAATGCATTCACATAGTGAAGTTTATTCAACGCATCGTCTTCAGTTATTTGTAGAGGCTCTTGCAGGATACTTTGACATTTCAGTAAACTTGCACTGAGGATCTCTAAAAATGAATATGAATGGATGAGCGTTGGTGTAAATGTGTTCTTGAGTGGAGAGACCGCTAATCGGCAAACACAAGGTGGGGCTCTCGAGCTTGGTGGAGCGACAATATTCGTAGGGTGGCTGGTAGCAACTTGAAAAGAGCTCCTGTGAATTGAGTTTACTGGTGTGCTATTGAGGTGGCCTATTAGCCTAAGTCCAGCAGTGGACTGCTGTATAGATGGCTGATAAAGATGATGAACAAATAAAGTAGTATACTAAGCAAAGAGGCTTTTTCAGAATACTACCTATTTTTGGCAGCAAGCATCCAGTTGTAGCAATACACAATGTACTATTTGTTCTATTGGAGTTACAGTGCTAGGTAATAGCATTAGGACACAAGCTAGCTTGTTTGGTAACCATCATCATGTCATGCCATTTCCCAATTTTGTTTGAGCCAACGTCCTATCAATCCAGATGCAGCTGAATACTGCATTTAACATGTTACTGGGTTAAAAGTTTCCCTTCACAAAATATGCGCTTTGACATGGAGTTGCAGACACTTGGCTGGTGTACAATGATACAATACTGAGCCAAAATAACAACAAATCAAATTACCTCTAAACCTAGCTATGGTGAAGTTAGTGTTTGTGTCGATGTACAAAGCCTCTGCATTCAGTCCGCCCAGCTCTTTAGGTATTTGTACTGATGCACACAACTGTAGGCTGAAAACAAACATATTTTTAAAGCAAGTTTTTGACCTTTTGATTTTTAACTGCAAAGGCCAACCACAGTATGGGTTAATGTTTATATTATTTCTTTCATTAACTATACCATTGCATTTTGTAGTAGGCCACTATGGCAGAGTACTCATAGTATTTTCTGTTATTGGTGAAATGTAGGTGTACAATAATAATTATATGCATCAACCTTTTTGTAAACAGGAGAGTGGTTGTGTATAAAGACAGTTATTTATTATTTCTAAGTTCTGCCACATAGAGACGGCTTAACAGATAAAGTTTGAGCTGCTAACATAAAAGTAAATACATACCATAGTTGTGTTTTACCAGAGCCAGGCAAGCCTAATAGTTCAGTGATACAACCAAGTTGGAAGCCGTCAGTTCCCAGCATATTATCCAAGCTTTGGCTGAAGGATGCTATTGCAGGAAGACTTGTTTCCCTCTAGAAATAGAGTATTTAACATTTTTAAAACTCTTGTAAAAACGATTTATATTACAATTGTTCTCTGTACGCCCTGTACCTGCCATAATTCCGTTGCATTTGATATCTTGAAAGCTTCCATGTGGTTAGACTTAAATTTTATAACGCTGCAAACATAATTATGAAAATTATTGGTGATGAGTGATCTCAATTTTATTGTAACAAACACATTTCATTTCAAAAACAAACTTTTCCCTCCCTCCGATAATTAATCTGTCAACGCCAGTCTTGTCCACAGATTAGATATTAGGAGCTAGCTTGTCAATGTTTTGTCAATGTCAATCAACCTAGGGATGGGCAAGAAATATCAATATCGATGTTCGAAATTTAATTTAGTTTCAAATTAGTTTTTTTTAAACGCAACTTTGGTTTCGTGTTTATATCTGATGTGATGACTACTGGTATATAATTATTTAGGCTCAAGCATCAATAAAAATACTGTTTTTTTTCCATTATTTTTTAAGAAGTTTGAATGCTTTTGGAATGTCTGAATAATCATCCGAAAACAAACGATATATTTTATTTTTCACTCGATAATGGGGTTGGCAACTGTGGAACTAATGACGCTAGCACCGCTTGAACCAAAGCATCGTCATTGGTTGAAAATCTGTCAATGTCATTTTATACTTGCCGACCCCATTATCAAAACTGTTTAAAAATATCGATTCGACAAAAATCGATGGTTAAAAATGGTTTATTTAAATCTACCATTTTCCATAGATTTCATCAATCAACTTTCTGTAGATCACCTCTAAACTCTTTAGGAGTACTGAGAATAAAAGTCTAAGAATGTTTTTGCGTGATTTTTTTTTATTCTTTACAACAATCTGTGGCTTTTAAATGTCAACTAAATGTCACTTTTGACGTGAAAAACTGACGTTTTGTGGCCCAAGGCAAGCAAGGCATCATTAGTAAGAGCCAGTAAACAAAAATAAAATCACCTAAACATAGATAATCATCATAAACATGAATCATAATCAAATGAACATGCAAGTGCCTATTCATGCTGTTGGCGCGACACCAAATGTAGGGATGCAAATGCCAGTACCAGGCCCAATAATGCAACAACAATCGCCACAACAAATGCAACCTGCTTTGCCGCAGCAACCACAGCAGGATAAAATGGATAATATATCTAGAGTAAAGACTCTCATGGGTTCTCTCCGAGAGTCTATACCTGTAAGTAAATATAGAGACTTTTCACCATTTGATGTCTCAAAGTTACACCTGATTATTGTTATTATACTTTTCAGATGACTTTGAAGTCTGCAGCCCAAATTTTACATCAAAACCATAATATTGATTCGAACTCGCAGTAAGTATCATAGATAATAAACATACATTAGGTGCGTGTTATGCCATAGCAGCTAAAAACCCTACATCAGACCCAAAATCACTATTCAAAAGAAGATAATGTAGATTGTAGTTGCTCTGTGTAAAATACTGTTATTCAGCTACATCTTATTCATGCTGCAGCTGTATTGTATACCCAAATGGCTAGCCATAAGAGTAGAGGAATACCAAAGAAATGATGAATAGACTGTGTAAAGGAAGAATGACGTTGGTGGAGGACAGAAAGGAGGTGTCTATTGAAATGATGAGTAATAGAGATGAATGGAAGAAAAAGCCATGTTGTGCCAACCCCAAGTAAATTGGAATACGGACAGGAGAATGATAATAGTATTGTACTAGCTTCTGCCAGCGGCTTCGCCCGCGTGATGTTTGGTTATTGTCCCATGGAACCTTACTATAGGGGATAAAAAGTATCCTATGTTTTAATCCAGGTTATAAACTATCTGTGTGCAAAATTTCATCCAAATCCGTTCAGTAGTTTTTTCGTGAAAGAGTAACAAACATACATCCATCCTCACAAACTTTCGCATTTATAATATTAGTAGGATAGTAGGATAGCTAAGCTATCGGGAGTTACACGTGTTATTGTGAGTCAACTATAAAAGATAGACATATGCTGTCTTGGGATATTTTTTATATAATTTTATGTGGAATATTTCCGTTATACATGATTTCTATGTAGCTTTAACCATTAAGGCTGCACACGCGACGGAAGCTAAAAAAACCAAGTAACTTCTCCCGTTTTCCCAACATTTCCTTTCACTGCTCTGCTCCTATTAATGGTAGCGTGATGAAAAGTATACTATTACCTGCTCAGGAGTATGTAGAATAATTGTACCAAGTTTCGTTAAAATCCGTCGAGTAGTTTTTTTTTCTATAAATAACATACAGACAGACAGACAGACAGACAGACAGAAAGACAGACAGACAGACAGACAGACAAAAATTTTACTGATTGCATTTTTGGCATCAGTATCGATCACTAATCACCCCCCGATAATTATTTTGTAAATATATTTCATGTACAGAATTGACCTCTCTACAGATTTATTATAAGTATAGAAGATAGATATAGATAGATTAACAACCCGAATAACGTAGTGGTGGGTGAGGCTGGCTTACGTTCTTAGGTTCCTGGGTTCGAATCCCGGTAGGAGCAAAAATGTGTGTGAGCATGGACATTTGTTTCCGAGTCATGGATGTTTATATGTATAACAAGTATGTATTTACAAACAAAAAAGTATATAATTATGTAGTATATCAACTACCTGGTGTCCACAACGCAAGCCTTGCTTAATGTGGCACTAGATGGCGCTGTGTATGAATGTCCAGCAATATTTATTATTTATTTATTTATTGTATGCCCAGCGCACTTCAGCTTCTTAAAGTTAATTTAGATTAATATCTACCAGCCAGTACTCACTTTGTTAATTACCTTCTCATATGTTTGCAGGAAGGGTATTGACAACCCAGTGCCTAGATTTGATAAGAATCTGGAGGAGTTTTTCTCTATTAGTGATCAAATGGAACTGCATCTGGTAAGACAACATATTATACTTTAAATTACAAAACTGTGTGACCATGGTCTTTTTCTATATTTTATTTAATATTTATTTTTCTTTTGATGATGGTATAAAAGCTGTTATAGATTTGCATAAAAGTCATCATCTTTTAGCCCTTAAGAATGTATATGTGTCTTTTCTTTTTTATTTATTTTCTCGTCTTCATATAAATAAATTTAAAATCGCTGGACATTACACACAGGGCCTCACTACCGCTGCACCGTTTGGATTGTCAAATATGCAACATGCAGGTTTAATTCATAGCATCACAAAAAGAAACTGCTAAAGAAGACAACAAGTTGTTATGGTATTTGGTAACTATTTATAAGCTGAACTAACTATAGAATAATATTTATTACCTACCTTAATGCCATAATAATTACTTGTCCTGGGTTGTGGAGGTCAGATAGGACCTCTTTTTCCAATAAAGTTGGAAAAAGTATAGGCCTCCTACCTTGACATTAACTCACAGTGGGTAAGGTACACACGCCTTTTGCATTAAGGTAGACAGAAACTACAGAATGCTGCCCTTTTTACAAAGACAACTGTAGCTGCAATCATACTCCCAACATACAAGTTACAGATGTCTAAGTTAGGAGAGCAGACTGCCATGCCGCCTGCAACAATCACAACATACTCCTCTATGCCTTCATTTTAAATTAAGCAGCTATCAATTTCATTAGGCCCTGTCGTGACGATTAATTTATCGTTAGCTTTTAGTTGGCAAAAGTCATGTGACGACAGACGACAGTTATCGTGTCGTCTTACATGTGAACACCTCCATTTAAATACACAAGCCACGATAGTTAAAACTACACGATTATCTGTCGTCACGGCATAGTGCGAATCATTCGGCCCCATCGGCCATCCGTTCTGCGAGCAATGTGCCCGGCCCACTGCCACTTAAGCTTAGCAATTCTTCGGGTTACGTCGGTGACCTTGGTTTACCCATTCCTATCAAGATCGGAGACTCTACACTCGAAATTGTAGACGATTATGTATACCTAGGACAAACGGTCTAGTTAGGTAGGCCGTAGGTCTAACTTCGAGAAAGAGGTCAATCGTCGAATCCGACTCGGCTGGGCAGCGTTCGGGAAGCTGCGCGGTATCTTCTCGTCCAACTTACCGCAGTGTCTCAAGACGAAAGTCTATGACCAGTGTGTGTTGCCAGTGATTACATACGAGACCGAAACGTGGTCGTTCACAATCGGCCTTATCAAAAGGCTTAAAGTCACCCAAAGGGCAACGGAGAGGGCCATGACGTTTACGATCAGCGGTCAGTCGCGCATCTATTCTTCACTGGTCTCTAGAGACCTGGAAATAGATGCGAAAATACGCTGAGAACGCAGGCGTGCTTCGCGGTCTGAAAAGGTTTCCACGGAGCAAGTTGCAGCCTGATGTTCTCGAACAGCATCAAATCTCTCCTGACGCTCTTCGGTAGATTCTTGGGATCTTATGATCCTCAACCTTTTAGATGGAACATTGGGAAAGACTTGACCTCTTTCTAGGCATGGTTATAGTTTTGTTGTGAAGATACCTGATCAATTAAAATCTAAGTGACTGCTCCACTGCGTTACCGGGTAGGCTACCGAGTCAAGAAGATAATTGGAAAAGCAAATTAAATACTCAAATAAGCCCGAAGACGTATTTATTCGATAAAATAAAATAATAAATGGGAGTTTTGGCCAGTAGAGTCAAATTTTCAATGATATGCCATCGTCATCGAAAATCAGTCCTAAACTGTTACCGCCTTCACCGCGTGGAGGTACTCCCAGCTTATGTTATTTTATAATTATACAGTGGAATTAGTGATAGCTTTGCAATAATTTTCACATCAGATGTTTCTGATCTTCAATTTTTTTATAAGTCAACAGGAAATGCCCATCAGACCGAACAACTTTTGCTAAGACGTCATTCCTATACGTGTTATGGTGTAGCTGGGCTCTTGGAGTTCCACAACAGGTGTTCCTGATCTTCGATTTTATAAATCAACAGAGAGTGCTCATCAAATTGAACAACTTTTACTAAGACGTCATTCCTATATGTGTTATGGTGTAGCTGGGCTATTGGAGTTCCTCAACAGGTGTTCCCGATCTTCGATTTTATAAATCAACAGAGAGTGCTCATCAAATTGAACAACTTTTGCTAAGACGTCATTCCTATAATTATATGATGTGGTGTAGCTGGGCTCTTGGAGTTCCACATCAGGTGTTCCAGATTTTCAATTTTATTCTCTCAACAGAAAATGCTCATCACGTGGAATGATTTTTGCTATGGTGTCATTTTTGTATCTCTTATAGTTTAGCTGGTCTGTTGCTGTTCTGCATCAGGTGTTCAAGTTTCCAAGATAAATTGTAGCCTATATGTTGCCCAAACTTAATATCTATACAAGAACAAAAAAATATTCAAATCCGTCCAGTAGTTCCAAAGATTAGCGTGTAGAAACAAACAAGACAGATTTTTTTTTGGACTCGTGCTCTATTTCTGTTTCTAAATCCCCCTCAATTATTATTTTTGTAATATATTCAATGTACAGACACAGTTTTTTTACTCTTTTGTTATACATATGTTTATAGAAGATTAAAAAATTAAAATCTCAGCTTCCAAGAATTCAAAATCTAGAATTTGAATGCATTATGCAGTATCTAGGAATAAGAAGCATGCAACATTAAATAAAAATAAATATTGTGTATCTAAGTGCAACAATTAACTTCTTGACCGCCGCAACCGTCTCTAATCACTATTATGATTAACTCCTTATCAGTGATGTCTTTGCGTGACTCCCTTTCGAACGTCAATAATACCATCATATGATATAAGTACACTAGGGCCTTATGTACTAAAAACAGAACATGAACTTTTAACATAGAAAAAAGAAACAGAGTACCTATATCTGAAGTAGGTACATCTGTGAGAAAAAACAGAATCAGAAGCACCCAGCTTCTATGAAAGGCAGATTTGAGATGCCGGGGTGGCGGGCCTGTTGCCGGGGTTGCGGGCCTGTTCGAAAGAGATAACGCGGCCCCGGAACGGGTTTTAGTCAGTAAGAGTCTGACACTCCCTCCCGCTCCGCCCAGAGTGGGAGAAGTCATTTGATGATTTCCCATACTAAAAAAAAAAAAGGCAGATCTGAGATGCCTATGAATTGACTAAAAATACCGAATGTATGAACAACTAGCGGATGTCACGCGATACGGGGATAAAATAAAATAAAAGAAAGAAAAACGTTCCTTTCTAATGGTGAAAGAATTGGTCAGAGCAGTTTTAGAGTTAAATCGCATCACACAAACAAACAAAAAAACAAATCTTTCCTAATAATATTAGTTAATATAGTTTAGATTTCAGTCGTAGCATACAGATAATGTAGTTCGTATTTTTTCATGCGTTTTGGTTGCGTAGAAATCTCACTAGCAAAGATAGACCCGGCTTTTTTCTGTCGGGAGTTCCTCTTAAATTCCCTCTCTCTTGAACTAAAACCCCACGGTTCCTCACACTACTATGGGCCGGGAGCCCGGTAGATACATATAAATTCGCGCAAACCCCCGACATGGTATCAGGCCGGCTAGCAAGCGTCGTTATCAAGAACGTCCAATCGCATGACCTTATGGTGAATTACCCACCCTGCGGCGATGTGATGTGAGACACCTCCACTTCTTCACACGTTATTTCTTGATCTAGTTTAGCCAGGAATTGGGGCACAGCTTATTTAGATTGATATCATCTTCTTTCTGCCCTTGTACCACGATCCCATGTAACTTGAGTTCGGCGCAACACGTTTTTTTGCTTCCATTCTCTCCTTTCAACGTCACGCAAACCTTTCCTCCGTTTTCTTTCAAATCTTTGGTATTTCATTTTTTTACATTTTTTTTTACATTTTTAAATACTGGTTGTAAACCACCTCATCACGAAGCCTTCAACCAAGCATTCTGTACATCAAACTAAGTAACTTTACGCAAAAAATATTGCTGGGAATCGACTTTTTGTTTTGAGGTGAAAATCATAATTTTCTAGTAGAACTCAATGTCACGCACTTAAAACATTGTGCTGATGGATGGATTGAATAGGATGGTGGTCGTAGAGGTGTTTAAAGTAAAAATCTTACAATAAAAACTTGTACTTATTCAGAAAAAACCTTGTTATAAAACTCGAACTGGGAACCTTCTACACTGAAAAAAATGTCTGGTACACGATACTAGAATCTCGTTATCCCTACGATATTGCGTAGTTGTATATGTGACAGCAAAACACTTTGTTGACATAACTATCCAATTCTAGTTAAATCGAATTTGTGAATATAACAGAACGTATCGTTATGTGTACAAGATATATTTGTTCACCTTACAAAAAGTCTAGTTATGCGAACTAAATAGATGATAATCATTAATGTACATTATTGTTGTGTTTACAGGCCACACCTTAGTTACAACAGGGTGATTAGTAAACTTAAATGTTTTTTTCTGTTCATGTAACTGACTAATATTGTTCACATAACAATAAGTACTGTTATTATTGCAATAGTTCTTGTACTGGGGGATTTTAGGCTGTGCGCCGCGTCGCGCGGATCCGCGCCCGCCGCACGGGCGCGGTCGTACCTCTCACTCATAAACTCTTGAATGGATGAGTGAGAGGCACGACCGCGCCCGCACGGCGGCGGTCGCAGGTCCGCGCGACGCGGCGCACATCCTCATACAGGCTGTAACAAAACATCCCAATAAAACAAAGGGGAATCATTTTAGCCCATAAAACTGCACAACTCAATGGGTCAAAATCTTGGATGTGTCCCTTTTGGAAAGTTGTTCAGTAATATCAGCTAAACAATCCCTAATATTATTGCGACATATGTTACATCCTAATTATTATCCTGTATTTTGTATTTTTTGTTATTAAATTTAAATGATTGCACCGATATAATATTGGGTTACATGGCCGATTGCCTCGGCTGATAATTAATGTTAATTATTTAAATAAAATGACAAAAAATACAAATTATAGTCCATTTGGAATAATATGAAAAAATAGAAAATATTATAAAACATAACTTTTTATTTTCATTTTCACAATCACAATCGTAAAGAGTTCTAATCAGTCTAACTCAATCCTAATCTAATCAGTCCAAATCAATCCTAATCACGGAACACCCTAATGTAAAGTGTGACATTTAATTAGTCCTTGATAGCAGAGACATGATTACAAACCACTTTTCCATGGGAACGACGCTGAGGCTGGTTTCATAGCACACTAGACAGTAGGTAGCGTTTCAGAGCACGCGCATTTCTTTTGATATTAAGGCGAATGCTCACATACTGCCCGCGAAATTCAAATTTTCTTACGTTTTTTGCAATTTGCAGGCCAGTGCTTGGTTGTATGTTGATGAACATTTGATTCGCGACTGTAAGACGTATTTAGTTACAGAATTATAATCATCAAAATCATCAATACAACCCTCCAAGTTCATATAGATCGAGGAATAACTTTGACCTTGAAAAAATAGTTTCTCGATCTATATGAACTTGGAGGGTTGTGTTGGTGATTTTGATGATTATAATTCTGTAACTAAATACGTCTTACAGTCGCGAATCAAATGTTCATCAACATACAACCAAGCACTGGCCTGCAAATTGCAAAAAACGTAAGAAAATTTGAATTTCGCGGGCAGGGTGTGAGCTTCCCCCTTAAAGGACTATTTAAATGTCACTCTGTATAATTATATGACTTATAGAAAGTTTGGTGGTTCCACCTAGTGGGGCCCTCTGATTCTGTTTCTAGATTGTATGGATAAATTATTTTCCGTCAAATCTTTCATTCTACAAAATTCTTCATATACATTATGTCAGCTCAACGACACTAGTTTTTTATCATCTAAGCTAGGTCAGAGGGTCACGTTATGTAGAACATTTTACTTATAATAAAGTTATAAAGGGGATCTCACTGTAACATACATCGTTTTACCATCACGACTGTAAGACAAATTATTTGGCATAAAGCTATAAAGTTTGTCGTACAAATAAAATTCAGATACTTTTTCACTCTTTGTAACAACGTAACAAAATAATCTTTCATCAAAATATAAAGATTTAAAAATAGTATTTAGTTCAAAAATAACAGTATTATCTTTGCTTATCAAAATGTTTTCTATCAAACCAAAGACAGGCATGGCGTCATTGACTACATCTAAAGTTAACACAAAGTTACTGGCGTATCTTGTTCCATTAATAATTAACCAATCACACTTTTCAACCAGTGAAACATTAATATTCAAAGTATTTATAATTCGTTCTTTTGTATCATCATTCACTGGAATTTTTTGACCAGTTTTCACTGGATTTGTTATATTTTTATCTAAAAACATATTGTTTAACTTTAACTGATGTCGTATGGCAAGAGTCTTGCAAATATTTCGTCGATTGCTTGATACATTAGCTGACAATTTTGACAATCGATGCTTAGCTTCAAACCTCATGGACCAGATTGAAATCAATGGACCAAATTTCTGTAGCATATGATGATAATGCGTCAAAAAATGAAATTTAGGTGTTAAAGTCTTATTACTAAGCTCTAAATATAGTTTATGATGTTCCGACACTAAGCATTGAAGTAATTCTATTTCTCCAGTATGCAAATGAGTAGAAGTCACAATATCAAGGATCTTCCTTAAATATACAAACAACTCCCAAAGTGGGTCGCACAAAGGAATAAAGTCATCTAATAGTAAACCAAAATACCTCAGAAAACAGAGCATTTCTGAAGCTGACATTTTGATTGAATGCTTTCGGAGGTGATCTGTTAGAATGCAAGGTGGTTGGTTGCCGCGGTCTGGTCCATAATTAAAAGAAATTATTCGTTCGTTCAAGGATTCTAATGAGAATAATTTTAGCTCAAATACGTAAGTATGCAAGATAAAAGACAAATCGTATTTACAGACACCTTCAAGCAAATCATGCATAATGTCTACACCAACATTGTCAATAACAGAAAATCCGTCAATAGCATGCCAAATGCATTCTTCTTTAATGCCAGTAGCAGAAACATCTTTTTGGTCTAAATCTTGCAAATATTGTTCAAAAGTACGATACAATCTGGGATCGCATTGACTAGAATACTTCAGGTTATCTTTATGCATTTTACAAATACGACAAGGAAAATTGCTAGAAAAAGATTCACTAAAACCAATTAAACTATGAATTCCTAAATTATCTCCTAAAATCACAGCTAATTCAAAATAAACTTTTATGTGACTACCATTAGCTAAATGCAGCTCGACTCCTTCGCGACTTAGAAGATTTAGCTCTGTAATTACTGGTGTAAATGTTGCTCTATTCCCAAATTTCACACGATCAGCAGAATGAAAGAGTAATGCGAGGAAAATATGCTGTAGTTTGGACAAATAATGAGTTGGGAGACATAGAATTGATATGTACACAGCTCCTAATTTATGCACACCCGCGTGGCTACCCAGGGCATTTCCCACTTCATAGTCGTCAAAATATAGAGCAAGAGGTAGAATATTTTTTTCCTTATGACGGCTAACTTTTTTTTTCCATTCGGAACCTTGTACTATATTTTGTATGAAATTACTGTCGGAAGAATTCAAATAATCAGTGTAACATTTGATAATATCTTCATACATATTAGGCATTTCCATGTATTTTTTAAAAACTAATTGTAGTTTAATACACTGCCCTGTTGCTGTGACAGGCATTAAGCGAAAATTATTATTGTTATAAGTGCTATCCATTCTTTGACCAATTATATATTCGTTGGGCTCTATGTACGTGCCTTTGTTTTTATATTTTGTAAAGCGTGTTTGTTCAGACCTTACATCGTGCAAAGAATTATTAAATGTATTTAGCTGACTTGCAAAAGATTCTGACCATTCTGGAGATATTTTTCCTTGAGATAAACCCAGAGACAACATTTCTTGAAGGGGATTAATCAAGGAAGTTGTAACCAGAGTGCTCACATTTGTCATGACAGATTGAACGACATTTCTAGGGATCAATGTATTTGCATGTAAATCTGCTGTAAATTGTAACACAGAATCCTCTACAGTTATATTAGATTTTGTAGTTAAAGTGTCTTGAATTGTTGATGAAGTACAAGCAACATTACTGTTATCCTGAACTGAATCCAAAGTTATCAAATTATTTTCTAGATTATTAACCTCAAAAGTTGGAAATGAAGGAATATCAGAGTTATTATTAGAGTATGAATGTACTTTTAAATGTTTTATAAAAGAATTAAGTAAGAAATATTTTCGGTTACAACCTATTTCTACGCATTCATAATAATCAAATTTGCGATTTGCATGAATATATTTGAAATGATGACATAAGTCTCTAGCAGTCGGTACAACTACATGGCATACGAAACACTTTGGCATTTTCAATACTTACCTACTATGACTTTTTAGGAATTTTCAACTAAGAGCAAATCAGCTAATAAGGCGTTAACTGCCACAAATTCTTTGTCATATGGAGTTGTTATTTTATAAAATCCTTTTTGGATTAAATGCCAAAGTGTTTCGCATGCCGATGGATATTCACAGTGTAGAGCTTGAAAAATTTTAAAGCAGACATCTACTGCTTGTAATATGTTGGTAACAGTGTAGAAAATATTGTCGACTACAACAAAATACTGATCAATGTTTTGAAGATTTTCCCCAACAATAAAGATGGAAGGTTGTAATGTTGCGCCATAAGATAAGTACTTCTCTTTTCTTTTTCTTATGGTTTCCTGCAATTCGGTTGGTCTTACAACATGTGTTATGAAGCCTTCCTTGCATTCCTGTTTGGAAGGCTTCCAGGAATTTTTTTTTGCCTTCTTTACCAAAGGTGGACCGACGAGCAAAGCTAAGATGCTAAATGCGCTTATATTCTCAGCTTCCTCTGCCTTTCTTGAATCTGGAAGGAAATAAATAATAATCTTTAAATTGTCTTACATAAATCTTATTATGTAATGTAATGGTAAACTGAGCAACAGACAGTGAGGGAGATATATAAAAAGTTACCCCACCACTGCCCCACGAAATACCCATATAAAATTTCAACCCAATCGGTTAAGCAGTTTAAAAGCTATATTGCAGTGCCCTTGCAGGGCGTCACATGTGTACCTACTATTAAAAACTGTACTTTATCTATAATATCTTATGTGACAGCAATAAATAAATTGTGAATAAATTATGAAATATGTATATATAGAATTGTAGATGTAGATTGGTTAGGGAAAAAATTACCTTTGTTGTCCGTTAAGTTGTCAAGAATTGTTTTAATCATCTCATTCATGTCAGTGTTTGGCTTAAATTTTGTGCTTGCTAACTCCAAAATAGCTTTTTTGGACAGTATGAAGTACTTGTACAAATTATCCGTGGCTTCTGGATATAAATTATCAAAGTCAATGCAAAGCAAGTGATATCCTGTAGGCTTCTTTAAACCAGGGTACAATGCCATATACTCGGAAATTGCCATCTTTTCTGCTTCCTCTCTTCTATATTTTGTAGTATTTTTCCACTTCTCCTCTAACAGTTTCCAGGGTTCAGTTGAAGCTTTAATCCAAGATATGTCTTCAGAAACGTCCGCTGAAACAAAATGTAGATTTATTTATTAAAAAGTACATTCATTTTAAACACACCTATAGCTACCTATTTCACCGCCTACACTTACCCGTCTCTACAGCCATGTCCGTTGTATCTTTGGATGAAGAACTTGTAGCAGTTTTTATTATTTTTTTTTCGGCATGCCGATATTCTCTTTTTCGGTTGTGCAAACAGTCATACAGTTTGCCTTTTGCACACCTTTTGATTTTCAGTTTTTTATTGTTTATATATGGAACAAAATAAGTGCTGACATTTTCTTTTTTAAAAATATTTTTTATTTCACATGCCATTTCATATAAAGTTGCACTTGAAATTGTTTTTTTCTCTGGATCATCACCAAGTAATTCTTTGATGATAATGTTGCAAATCTTTCGCCTTGAGCAACTACTCAGCAAACCCTCTTCACGGTGTAAGCTAAGTATAGCCCTGCCATCAATACTTGATTCAAGCAATTCCAACAGTTTCTAAAACAAACAAAACATTAGGGAATGTTTGGCACCAAAAGTTATTGACAAGCAATAGGCATTACGGTATGGTTATTAACATCAAAAATTAAAGAAAATAAAAATAATAAAGCAACAACACATTTCTAGAAGTTTTTCTTTTGATTTTAACTTTGTACCCATACATACTTTTTTCTTTTGACTAACTGCAAAATCTTCTGTCTTCAAAAGTATATAGGAACTCTGTTGACTGATTAGACTATCCGATTTGCTTGCTCCTATTGTTGATGTTATCAGTGATAGTCCATCTGATTTGCTTGTAGATGCAGCAATAGGTGAGAGCGTAAGTGTATCAGTCTGGGTAATATCGGTGATGCTTACATCTAAAAATGGGTCACGGTGTTTTTCTGCCAGCATGTCTACATCTACATCAGCTGTAGAATAATTTTCCGAGATTTTTTCATTTTCACATTCTGAAATATTATCATCAGAATCTCTCATAGCCTGGAACACCAAAAATAAATTATTCAAATGTTAAATAATTAAACATACAGACATAATAGAAGAGATTTGTGGTCTTTGCTAAAATTTTTGATTAAACGATTAAATAGATATTTTCCCGCGGTAAAAAGTAGCCTTTGTCCTTTCCAGGAAATTTCATTAAAATCGGTTCAGCCGTTTTGACGTGAAACCACTTCATATAAATGTCGCAGCAAGATAGTTATATCCGTCATATAATTGCCCCCTTTGGCCCTTTTGGCCCCCCGGGGGGCAAGGGCGGTCGGGGTTAAGGAAAGGGTGCGCCGACTAAGGCGACTAGGGACTTACGAGCGATAGTTTTCGAGAAAAATGCCTTTGAAAATGTTCGTTATCAAGGGAATCTAGACTTAACAAAATAATTGGTCCAACACCCTGAAGGGGGGGGGAGGGGGGGGGTGGACGGAGCGAACAAAGTGAGCGACATAATATAAGCAGAGAAAGAGAAAGATTTTTAACCCCTAACATGTCATTCAAAAATTCAAATTTTCATCAAAATTTTGGCTAAGTCTCGATTCCCTTGTTAACGAACATTTTCAAAGGCGTTTTTCTCGAAAACTACCGCTCGTAGAGAAAAGTTGTTCAGATTAAGAAGTGTTTATCTAGACCTAATCTAGTCGATTCAGGCATAAAAAGTAGGTTTTAAAGAAATTCAAAATTTCATCAAAATTTTGGCTATGTCCCAACTCCCTTCAAAACGAACATTTTCAAAGGCGTTTTTCTCGAAAACTATCGCCCTTAGAGAAAAGTTGTTCAGATTAAGAAGTGTTTATCTAAACCTAATCTAGCTGATTCAGTCATCAAAAGTGAGATTTTAGGAAAAAAAAAATTAAAAAAAGTCCCTGGGCGCACCCTTTCCTTTACTCTGACCGCAAGGGCGGCAAAGGAGGCAAGGGAGGCAAGGGGCCAAGATCCCCGGTGCAAGTGTGGGAAGGGAACACCGGGGTGGTTTTTAGTCAGTACGAGTCTGACAGACCCCTCCGCTCTCCCCAGAGCGGAGGACATCCATCGAGGATTTTCCAACCCGGCAACAAAAAAAGAAAAAAAAAAGGGTTGACCAACCTGACCAACCCGGGGTGATCTATTTGACCAACCCAACCAACTTAACTAGACTTCATTCAGCCTTTTGCAAGACACGTCATTATCTTTTAAAGCTCCATGTTTATTTCTCGATGATCGTCCCGAAATGTCTATTTAACTAGATTAGTTTAGTCAGATAATCATTGCGACGGTGTTATAATTATATTACTAGTTCGATAGTAATGAATCGCTTTCAAATAACAATAAAAAAATATAAAATCCGTCATATTATTATAGTTATAATGCTAGTAATATAATTATATGACGGATATAACTATCTTGCTGCGACATAAACACAAATTATGCATTAAATCGGGTAGGTCCTATGATCATCTCTTACACAATTAATTTAGGGATTTTTATTTAATACTTGAAAATGAAATGTTCTCTGCATTATGTATAGGTAAGTACCTAGTTATTATTAATTACATGGCCCAGATAGACACACTTATTTATAAATTACAAATAAGTACCTAAATAAGACATTTTTGCATGATATATTTAAAAGTAAAATAAGTAGGTAGGTACCTATCTTTATGGCAAAATAATTGATGTTTATTTCTAGCATTGATTGTGGAAATAACTGGTATTTTATAGGTGTGTATGTCTATAATATGATCAGTATTGCCAAGGTACAGTGGACCGCACCTTGGTGGAAACACTTAGATCTTGAGCTCCACTAGTGTTGTAAGTTTCAATATCAATGGGTAGGTGGTTTAAACTGGATTTGTTGCCACTGATTGATAGTTATGCTATCTACCATATAAGTCTAATACTCAGTTTTTTAGCCATTGAATACTTAGTACCTATATTTAGATTAAGTACAAGTATTTGTACGAGAAAAAATATGTAGTAGTAAGTATGTACTAGGCAAGTACTCACCTGCATATCATCTCTGGTATCATCTCTGGTATCATCAAGGTCCTGGTCCTGGTCCTGGTCCTGGTCTGTTTGGGTACTTTTTTTATAATTTTCCAGGTTTTTTATAAAAATAGCCCTGTCCCCGATAAGCGGAAATAATTCCTTTATCATGGAATCATTAAGAAAGGTTAGGCAATCTAATGATATTTTGTTTTCTGAAATACGAGAAAGCTTGATTCAAACATTCATTATATAAATACCTATATCTATACCTACCTACGTACAACTACAACAGCCTCCGTGGTCTAGTGGTCTCAGCGCTCGGCTCAGGATCGGCGCTCGGCTCAGTTTATTTTTTTTTTCCGGGTGCGATTCCCGATGGGGACACTTTCTCACAAAAATATCTTTGTGAGACTGTCCTCAGTTTGGTTAGGGCATTGCAGGCTGAATCACCTGATTGCCCGAAAAGTAAGATGATTCCGTGCTTCGGAGGGCACGTTAAGCCGTTGGTCCCGGTTACTTTCTACGAAAAGTACCTAGTCGTTACATGAGCCATGTCAGAGGCCATTGGCGATTGACCACCCACACGATGAAAAAGAACCTATGAAACACTGATATATTTTGAACAATAGATTTTATGTTCTGGAGCTTATCAACAGGCAGGTGGTAAGTTCAGTAAGTACTAGCACTGTCCATATTTCACATAGGTAGGTAGGTAGGTACATGTCCTTCCATTGGGTACACAAGACAAATTTGATGGTAAGTATAGTTGGTTGGTACCTATTGGAACACCAATCATTGTGCATCATCATCAAACTATCGAGTCTTTAAAGCATAATGTCGTAACACTGTAATAATTCGGCCGGTGCTCAAGGCCATGCCGGCAGGCTTGCGGCGCCCGCCCGCAAACAAACAAACAAGTACCTACTTAGCCTACAGGTATTATTTTTTTCAACTGTTTATGTACTCACTTGCAAAAATATCAATGTACGCCGAAAGATTCCATGATGACAGTATTATATTGATATCATAATCCATCGCTCCAATGTCACAACACTTAAACGTTTCCACTTTGAAAGATCGTTGACAAATGGCCGACGACGCGCGCTTTGCCGTGGCTGCGGTGCGATGCGAGGCGACCCCCTCCCACCGCTCCCCCGGGCCCCTTCGTCGCCCGTCGTAACAATCTGAAGCGTTCTCATTACTATCCGAATAATTATTTTAGCAAATCGTATTGTAAACATTACAAACTTCCAGTACTCCGTACTATCACATGTGTAAGCGTACTATACATTAGTAAACACTACAATATGTGTTTTAACTAGATTTAAATAGTATAGTATACTAATCGCTTATTAAATGCTGCAAAAAATGTAGTTCAAATAACTGTTTTTTTAGTTACAATAACGATATTTTAACAACTATACGTTCTTGTTGTATTGTAGAAGAAAATTTCTTTCAGTGTAGTTACTTATATAGATATTTAGGGTCAACCCCAATAATTATCTCCGTAACTAGAAAGTTCAAGGTAAAGTGTAGAAGGAAAAAAAAGATGTCGCAATGACGGGGAGAACAAGTGCCTTTCAGCTTCGTTAAGTGGTGTTTTACACCCTTCCGAAAGAGTAGCTCATCCCGGCATCAGCTCCTGGGTCTGCCGCGTTGTCGTTTCCTGCTATTTGGTATCCACTGATTGGTAATTTTTGCCCATTGCTCTTCCGACATGCGGCAGATGTGACCAGCCCAGTTCCACTTCAGCCTAGCAGCTGATATGCCAACATCAGCTATTTGGGTTTTGGAGCGAAGTATCGAGTTTTTGACGCGGTCCGTAAGTTTGACACCCAGTACATACTTCGCTTCCATACTTCGTTGGCAGACCCCAAGTGCGGACTTCTGACGATTCGTAAGCGACCACGTCTGCGCCCTATAGGTGAGGGCGGGGAGAATGCGCATATCCATGAGCTTTCGCTTAAGTGCGAGAGGATGAGATCCCTTCATAAGATGTTTCATCGACCAGTAGCTCTTCCAGGCGTTCTCGGTGCGTCGAGCAACTTCTTTATCTTGTCTTGCCTGGAAAGAGACTATCTGGTCGAGGTATATGTACTCATGGACATATTCAAACACCACACCCCCAACCTCTATGTCACGCTCTGTGCTGTTCCTCATGAGTTTTGTTTTACTCATATTCATTGAAAGCCCGACTTGGAGACTGGCGTGGCTCAGTTGGATACAAGCTGTAGATGATAGAATTAAATTGATAGTGCTCCCAGCTTTTTGTACAATATTGCTAATCCTAGTACTTGATTTGAATTTTGACGTAAAGTGACACTTAGTTTTGACATTTATGATGTTTTTTTTTTCTGTTTTTTTTTTTTTTATATTAATGATGTTTTTGTTTGCATTCAAGTAGTATAATTTAAAAGATTTTTCAATTTGAATGTCAATGACCTCTATAAATATTTGTACGTCTTCGGGCATAATGCCGCTTGTTATCTTTTAAAACCACTCTATTGTACCTATGTTAACAAATGATTAAATGACTTATGAGTTAATGGCGGTCTTATACTCTCAGTGACCTACTAAAACTCCGTTGTTACCAACAACACCACTACAACAACTTTATAGTGTTGTATTCTAAGACAACCTTTAGATTTAAATGTGATGGATCATAGATGGATGGATCATCATACGATCTAGTACTTAGTTGCAAAGTAAACAGCATCATTATCACTCAGTGTCCATGTTGTTTACATTCTAAATGTAAACTAAGCCTCTCTTCTATCTATTGGTAGGTATTTAGTAAGCAGGGTGTTGTTTTAACCTAGGTCAGTGTTATTTTCAATTAAATGTTAAACAGAAATGAGGAATCGGATGTGGATTGTTTCTTGACGTACCCACGTCAAGAAACAATCCACATCCGATTACAAAACATTCTTTATCGAAAAGATAACTAAGAGAACATATAGGTAAAAAAATATATTCTTGTCAATATTAAAATAATTAAATAAATCTAAAAACATTAAAGGTGTTAGACGGAGACATCTACGATTTAAATTTTAAATTAAATATTGACTTTTAATTTTTATTTAAATCCTACAAAAATTTAGTGGAAAAAAATAATAGGGTCGTTTCATAAATTCACAAAGTTACCAAATGTTACTGAAGTAACAAATTAATAATAGAAGTAGTTAGTTTATTATAACATTAGACGACTATTTGACCAAACGGTACCTTTCCTATTTATTTTCGTCTTATAGTAACCTTCATTCTACCGTTTCCCCAGCGCACTGCCATAACGTGCATCCAACAAGCGCAGTCGGCGAGTCACTACCTCCCGATGACCATCATGCCTTCGAGGCTGGACACTGGACCCATCACAACGGTAAGACTGAATGATAATATTATACATCTCCTAGGGTGCATTCCGAGATACGATATAATCACTCACAGCGCTCACAGCAATATTTTGCGTTCCGTTTTAGTTTTCACGATTATGACAGCTAAGATCTGTCATTAGGTCATTTGACGCGCACGCGGTGATATTTCTTTGAGGCATGGTCGGTGTAATCGCAAGATGGCGCGTGTCGTGACGTCATCTATGACGACTCAAGGAACATCGATGTCGCGCTTGTGATCGCGCTCACGGTAACTCGGAACGGGTTTATGGACGCTCATAGCCTTTACAGCCTATCTCGGAACGCACTGTTAGTCTTGTCGCCCAGTGGGCGCAATCGTGACTGCTGTGTATGAGATCCTGGCTTCGATTCCCAGGACTGGGCAAGGGATATCTTTTAAATTTGTCTTTGGGATTACCTGTTTCGATGTGACTAGTAATACTAGTAGGTATCTAAACTTTATATGGCCATACCTTCAGATGGGACAACTGTTATTTGCTACCAAATACATAATTTTGAAAAATACACAAGCTTGTTCCTTTTGCGTGCGCCACAATCGAGTAAAAGATATTCTGTAAGTAAGTAAATACGAGTATCCTAGAAAATGCAAGCATTTTAATCAATTCAAGCATATTATAAGCTGGGAGATTACATTGAGGATAAAAATGCTTGGCTAAATGCTGGTCCTGCTCCGCAACCATAGGTGCAAACTTATTGGACATTATTATTGTGGTAGCTGCAGAAGATTGTAAAAATATTCTTGCATTGTATAGATTCCATCCCTTAGTATTGTATAATTGCATAGCACATGTGTGAGTACCATGTACTGTAAAGCTACCATTTGCATTTAGTTATCTTTCATTGACTTGAATATGCCTTGGTGGCTGAGAGAATGTCATGCTCGCTTAAATGTCTTGCTGATGGTGGCGGGTGGGTCGGGTCATTTAGTTCCCTTCAATATGGTTGAATTGAATGGCGCTGATCCATGCGTCATGTTCGTGAACGGGCGCTGTCAGTCGGTCGGGACTGGTCATCTCATAGCTGCCATGGATCATTTGAATTGCTTTATTTTATAAATTGTTGATTTATTTCTTTTTTTACTCTGGACGCTCTTATTCTGCACGTCTTTCTACATCGTTCTCACATACAGGGTGTAAAACACTTCATCACAAAGCCGAGCATTCACCAAGCATTCTGTACATCAAACTAAGTAACTTTACGCAAAAAATATTGCTGGGAAACAACTTTTTTTTTTGAGGTTATAAATCGTGTTTTGTGATAGATCTCAATGTAACGCATTTAAAACACTGTGCTGACGGATGGATTGAATAGTACGGGGGTTGTGGAGGTGTTAAAAGTCAAAATCTTTCAAAAAAAACTTGTATTTAAAAAAATACTTGTCAAAAAGTTGTAACTTTGACCTCCCATATCTCCGTAACTAGAAGGTTCCCAGGTATGGTGTGGAACAAAAAAATGATCGCAATGATGGGGAGAACAAGTGCCTTTCGGCTTCGTGAAGAGGTGTTTTACACCCTTTATATGTATAATCTCAACATGAAAGATGTAACCAAGATTTTGTAAAAACATTTTTGATTAAAAAGAGTGTCCATGGAGTTTCTTGCCCGTTCTTCTCCATAGAGATCTACGCTAGGGAATGGGCAACTACAGTACATTCTCAAGTTATTATGCCTTGTGTCTGTGACTGTAGCCTTTTTTTTCGTTTTATCGACATTCAAAAGTGCCGTAATGGTCTTGTTGAAATAAATGATTGAGTTTGAGTTTGAATGGTGCGGGAGAAAATGGCATAGAGAGAAGGCTATAATAATATTGAAAAAAACCTTTATTTTCAGGCTACTTTAGCCCATATCATAATAGTGCAATGTGTGTTACTTAGTATATAAACTTAAAATGAAATAAAAGTTATGTTAGTAAAACACACTTCAGTCGAGCACTGTCTTTGTGCGACCGTGTGGCACTGGTCCGCGGAAGCGACGGAACATTACACCTTGCGACCAAAAGTCCTGTGCCATGACGAGGTGCAGGTAGCATGTAGTTACTCGCACTACGAACGCCTTGAAGTTCGTAGTGCGAATAACAAAAGGCGGCGCGATTTAAGCAACTGCATTCTCGGCCTGTACTTGGTCCTTTGGCACACGTACTCCACGATGTCCTTGGCCTTAGTGGTATACTGTAGGCGGGAAATATATAGTGTTCAGCTGGGCGGCACGAACAGGGAGGCCTTTGCCCAGCAGTAGGGCAATATAAAGGGTGTAAAACACCTCTTAACGAATACGAAAAGCACTTGTTCTCCTCGTCATTCTGATCATTTTTTTGTTCTACATTATACCTGGGAACCTTCTAGTTATGGAGATATTGGGGGTCAAAGTTGCAAGATTTTGACAAGTTTTTTTTATTAAATACCACTTTTTATAGCATGTTTTTACTTTACATATCTCTACGACCCCCGTACTATTCAATCCATCCATTCGCACAATGTTTTGAGTGTGTCACATTGAGTTATACCACAAAACAAGATTTATAACCTCAAAAAAAAAAGTTGTTTCCCAGCAATAATTTTTGCGCAAAGTTACTTAGTTTGATGTACAGAATGCTTGGTTAACGGCTTTGTGATGAGGTGAAATACACCCTGTAGACTAAGGGAAAAAGTAAATACCATTTTTTGGACTGTTTCTAAAACAGATGGTATTTTTTTTGCCGTGCTATCCTTTCTATAACACGCAATGGCACCTGAAGCTTCGACCCTTTTGAATAACTATGCAAATAAGGATTCCACATATTAATGTCTAATAACAAGATATGTAAAGTAATTTACTTCTAATTCCAGGACACAAATCTAAGCTACCCACAATACCTCAACACGGTACGTCTTCAGATCACCTACGCTAAGGACATCCACGACACTTTGGTGGCGGCTGCGCAGAACATATCGCCTACCGAGTGACCTTATTAAAGTAATATAGCACGTAAGAATAATTATTATATTTATGCTCTAAGTATGGGTGGAATAAAGCCCTTTCAATTAGTAAGTGGTTTTATTGGCAATGTCTTCTTCCAACGTGTCGACTGTCGACACAAGATTTATGATAATAGATCAGTGGAGAAACAGTTAGCAGTCTCGTAATGCTTTCCTACAACCGGAATCGAGAGCAATAAGCGTTCCGCACAATAGACTAGTTTCCACCATCAAATCTATTTAGTCCGTCAGTTAGAGTATTGGAAAATAATGGACACGTATTTTTTGTTTTTGTAAAGCAATGAATACTGACGAAGTTAGAACGTATCAAAACTCGGGAGTGGGGGCTCGTGACGTCACAACGCACAAAAATTATAGCACGGCGTGACGTATTGAGAATTTTAAAGGCGTCGTATCTTCGTCAATTTTGTTCTACACAACAAAAGGAAAAATTGGTGTCAACTGACGGAATAATTAGATTTTTCAGGACACAAACAAGCCTATTGTAGTAGGAGAGCCTCCTTTAATTTTTAATTTCTTTTTATATAAAAACAAACCCCAAGAAAACACTAGTGTGGAGAAACACGTATTTTTTGTATTGATAATTAGAAAGTAGAAACTTTCCTCCAGACATCTAATCGTGACCTATCGGTGTCAGTATGATTAAAGTCGGTTTATCTTACTATGTAATTAGCTATCCAGGTGAAGTATAGGTAGGATACTTATCTGCAACAATTTACTTTGTAATGTAGTGTACAGTCAGCGGCCTCCTCTTCTGGTCAGGTTGGTGACTGTACCTGATATTTTGATTTGATTTGAACATGCGGTGTGTGTGAATGGACCATACGAGATACAATGTCCATTAAAGCGATAGAAACAAATTGAGTTTTAGGCCACTGCCTCGCCGGACGGAGCATTTGCCTGTAATGTTATAATCCAAGATACAATTTTGTACAGAAACAAATGATTTTTACAAATTGTATCTTTACAGGCAAGGACTCAAACTGTAACCGTAATAATGTGTTTTTAAACAGTTTCAACAGAAAAACACTTTTAGATGTAACAGATCCAATAATGTTACCGAATCAAACTGTAACCTTTTTTTTGGGTTAAGAGGGTTAATATGTGTAACTGAAATAATCAGTTTTACAACAGACTGCGACTAGATTTCGGCTATCCAATGGCAACGCTGAGTTTACCTGTGAAACACTTATTAACATTGTTAAACCTTTTATATCTGTTACAGATACTCGTATGTGACGGTTACACTTGAGGAGTAACAGATCAAAGTGTATTAACTCCACCCACCGTAATAAAAATAGTAAAAACGGATTTCTTATCTATTTCAAACCTTGTGACTAATGTAAAATTATGACGCATCAAACTGTATTAGGTACTTTTTATTATAAAAAAGAACCAAAAGTGCACATCGTTTCAAACAATATTAAATCCAGGTTTGTGTACGTGTGCTCTCTTTAAAGTACTATGGATTATGCGTTTATCTCAAAAGTTACTTTGACGGAGAACACACAACAGAATCGACGCCAATGTCGGTCAAAAGTGTCATTAATAGAGTGATATTGATCTCACAAACTAAACTTAATTTAGGCTATTGCTATCGTTTATTAGAAGGCAGTGCGAGAAAAGGACGGCCATAGCTATGAACTTAGTTAGAGACGTCAAACTAGTCTAACGGCTCGGATACACCGAATCCGTCATCGGCCGAAGTATGCTCGGGCGTCATCGGGTGAACTCGGCCGATCAAATCAAGCGTAAGTAAATGAAAGAGAGTGCATACACTGCTACTACCGACGTCGTCCGATGACGCCCGAAAACGGACGATCAACTGACGAGTCCGAAAGTGTTTGGATTTTCTATAGTTGCACAGTTTAGACTTCATAAGTTCCACCGACAACGGCCGTTATCGTCTGCAGTGTATTCTGTTGAACGTCCGAGTTACTCGTCCGAGTAGTTCTGTCCGCCATCGGCCGACAAAATCGGTTTTAGTGTACGCTTACCGTATGCCTTGCGCTTCACCGTGTTTTTAGTCGACATGTTTTTACTTGCACCCTGTATTTGTATGAAAATATTCGTTCCAATTAAATTTGACAGCTCTAAATTACGTCCGTCTCTTTCTCGTTTTATCAGAGAGAAAAATTGCAATTGCCCATATTAAGATAAGTTTGCGCAAAACAGAATCGACACCATTGACTAGTGCTAAGACTCAGTTAAATAAAACCAACACGTTAGTAATAAAATATATTAGACTGTAAAATATGTGGATATATCAACACAAATATTTTAACAAAGTTTTATTCAGATCTTTGTAGCTACATAGTTAATACGACATTTTACGTGTCCTCTACATAAAATACACGAAAACACACAATACATACGACTTACAATAATAATAATTTACAGTTGGATATATTTTCGAGATCATAAGATAAAGTAACCACATTTTATTGCACTTATTTCATTTTTGAAATGATTATAACGGTATTTTGAGTAATTAAAGTTAAGTTTCGATTCAAAACTTTCATACGATCTCTTGCAGCTGGACCGGACATACCATGCCATACAAAATATGTGAATATGACTAAAACATAAAACTTTACACTAGAACTATCACAATACGGAGAAATCAGTCTTTAAATTAGAAGACACCAGGAACATTAGTTTACACCAATTTCTTGTATGTACCTGAAACAAAAGAATTTGTTAATTAGAAAGATATAGCTTTACCTACTAGTAGTCATGTGGCTGGCCTACTATTTATAGATTGGTTCTAGCATTCCCTAAGTGCTTCTTCACACGTACCACAACCACACCACGTGGCCGGGCGTATATTTCGTATTGAAAATGAATAGGACTATTCATACGTACCACATTTTGCAGTCGTTATCGACCGTGTGTGTGACATACCGACCACAACGCAACCACCAGGGACACTGCGAACTAGTGGCCAACCACATCGCAAACACACGCGTGTCGCCGCCCGCGCTCTTCCCCTCCCCCTGTTCATTCATTCTGCGTTCGACTGAGGCATCGCAACTACTGGCGACAACGCAACCATATCGTCATTTTGTCGGTACCACAACGCAACTACAAAAAGCTGCAGCGACACTATTCACACGTAACCACTGCTTGACAGCATTTTGTCGTTGTGGTACGTGTGAAGAAGCCCTAATAAAATTCTCAGCAATTGGTACCCGCAATGTAGCCAAACATTTCTATCAATATGAAAACATCGAACATTTCCAGTTGGCAATAGGCTCGCCATGTGGGTGTACTATTACACCTCTGCCCAACTCTTCCGAGAAGACAGACCTGATGCTACTCCAAATAAACAACCCACGAAAACAACAATAAGTAATAGAATCAATAATAGAAGACAGACCTGATGTTACTCCAAATAAACAACCCACGAAAACAACAATAAGTAATAGAATCAATAATAGAATACAGACCTGATGTTACTCCAAATAGACAACCCACGAAAACAACAATAAGTAATAGAATCAATAATAGAAGACAGACCTGATGTTACTCCAAATAAACAACCCACGAAAACAACAATAAGTAATAGAATCAATAATAGAATACAGACCTGATGTTACTCCAAATAGACAACCCACGAAAACAACAATAAGTAATAGAATCAATAATAGAAGACAGACCTGATGCTACTCTAAATAAACAACCCACGAAAACAACAATAAGTAATAGAATCAATAATAGAAGACAGACCTGATGTTACTCCAAATAAACAACCCACGAAAACAACAATAAGTAATAGAATCAATAATAGAATACAGACCTTATGTTACTCCAAATAGACAACCCACGAAAACAACAATAAGTAATAGAATCAATAATAGAAGACAGACCTAATGCTACTCCAAATAAACAACCCACGAAAACAACAATAAGTAATAGAATCAATAATAGAAGACAGACCTGATGTTACTCCAAATAGACAACCCACGAAAACAACAATAAGTAATAGAATCAATAATAGAAGACAGACCTGATGCTACTCCAAATAAACAACCCACGAAAACAACAATAAGTAATAGAATCAATAATAGAATACAGACCTGATGTTACTCCAAATAGACAACCCACGAAAACAACAATAAGTAATAGAATCAATAATAGAAGACAGACCTGATGCTACTCCAAATAAAAAACCCACGAAAACAACAATAAGTAATAGAATCAATAATAGAAGACAGACCTGATGTTACGCCAAACAACTAACCCACGAAAACAACAATAATAAAATCAATAATAGAATAGCAGCAGCAAGCAGCGGTGGCCCAGTGGTGACGGCCCCGACTTACAAACAGTAAGTCGTGGGTTCGAACTCTGGCAGGCGCATTACTTTGCGTAATTTATTTCATCACCACTGCTCTCAAAAACGGTGAAGGAAACCGCCATGTCCTAGAATAAAAAATTCGAAGACATGTGACATCTACCAACCCGCACTGGGCCCGCGTGAAGGATTATAGCCCATATGCAAATAACGCGCTTTGACGTGGAGTTGCGGACACCAGCCTGTTGTACAATACAATACAATAATAGAATACCAATATACTAGCAACAAATCAATAGGTAGCACATCATTAGATAACTATTCTAACAAATAATAGTATTATTATATTTAACGATTGGCAACACAACACGATATCTCCTTGTCCAGTATATTTCCCTAACAACAAGCCCTGGGGGTCTGACAACACAACAACACTCGACAAACAATAATGAAAGGGACACATAAATCGATCCTTATCAACAAAAGAGAAATACAGTCCTCGGGTCTTCCACTGGATGTTTGTGCATCGTGACCCGAGATAACCTGATTATGATGACATTATGTTCTGTCTCACCCGCTATGTGCTATGGAATAATACAGGGTCGTTTTGTGTTCCTGCATGCACTAGTAAAGAGTGCGTGTGTAATGTTTTAACACAAAGGTTTGTTTTTTTTTATGTTGTTGACAGGTTTTATAATTTCAATGTTTTTTTTATTATGATAAAAAAAGAACAACTCACAAATGTAGTGGCGTGCGTTTAATTTTGGGGAGCTGACATTCCAAATTCAAATTCTCTTACTTTTTTTGCAATATGCAGGTTAGGCTGTATGCTGAACAAAAGTTCCTATAATCGCATTGAATGACTCATTTCATGAGAAAGTCATAAAATGGAGAGGTTTTATTTAATGTTTCGAAAAAAAAACCGAATCAATACTTTGTTTTTTTTCTTCAGGATTATGAAAAGTAAAAAAAGTAATTTAGTTTATGGACTTCATTTGAAAATGATATCCATCTAATAGTTGTTTTACTAATGGATTAGGTACGAATAAGCCTTTTGTTAGTTGAACACCTATTAAATAATGAAGGTGCCATAATTAAAAAATGAGTTTGTGTTTACCATTTGAGACCCTCATTAACTTTCCGACCCATCAAGAAAACTTTTACTTTAAACCTTAATTGTAAACAACAGCCAGGATAAAAGCTAGTCAAATAATAATTAATACATATAAGTAATAACATTTGTACAGGTCAGACTGTTTTCTTTAGGTTAATTAGCAGTAAGTTTAGAAATAACAATCACGACGTTTTTGTACGTAACCGGATGTCTCTAGATTATTATTTAATTTTAGAATTGCAAATGTATTATATCTACGAGTATATTATCATTTTCTATCTGTGGGATAGTGACCAGTAGCATCCTTGTTTGTCTCGATAACCATTATGTAGCAGTCTAGCAACCAACCAATTAATTATTTGGTAACCATGGTGATTATTATTTCAGTTCATTAGACATTCCATGTTAGACAGCAGACATTTAATATTGGTAAGTTGAATATTATCTATGGTTCATTAAACTATAGAAATAGTAAAAAAAAACACAATAGGTACAATTTAATTTGTGATATTCAACGGCTTATCCAAAAAACCTAGACTTCATTATAATGTTAGATTACAAATTTAAGCAAACAAATAAAACAAATGAATAGATATTTCACTAATAGTGTAGATAAAGTTATCGATGCACTTAGCAACAGTTGAGTTGATAACCGAACATTCACCCTAACAGACATATAGTGAACTTACATAAGCTCTCTCAATAAAAAGTAACTCAATATAGGTGACAATAACATGTATTTTTTGCAGCATGATAATATTATCGGACAGCCTCCGTTGCTCGTATTGCTTTCGTTGCCACAGTATCCATGGCACTGATAAATGATAAAAGCCAGACGGAAAGAAAGATATTTTTATACTACAGACCCAATTAATTTATCGTTATTGATTGTAAAAAAAGTAATTGTGAATTTTATGAATCATGCGGTGTGATTGGCCGAATAAGGCAGCATTGAACGGTGCAGTGTCTGAACTGAATGGCGATCAAATATTAGGTATGTCAATCGTGAGCTCGATTCAAGCCCTACCTCTTTACCTATAGCCTACGCAGGCTGGGTCGGCATGGCAAGGGATTATTTTCTTTAACAATGGACATTTGAACGTGTTGATACAGAAATATAACATAAATTGCTATGCTTTAAAATGATCCCGTATTCTGTGGCAGTGAAAGTGATTTGCATTGAAAGCGGCGCCACTTTCGTATTTCCATATTAATACGTTCGAATGTCCATTGAAAAAAATTTAATCCCGAAACATTTTGGGTGTGTTAAAAAATAAAATAAAATAAGCCTTTATTGCCGTTAAATTATTTGACTAAACATTACATAAAAATTAAAACAATAGAGGTGAGAAAAACTAACTAAAACTATTATTTAACTTAAACTAAAAACATATTCTCGCCAATCGGTTTATCTCCCCTCTTAACGGCTTGTCTTTCGACATAGGCCTCCTCTCTCCTTTGGGTGTGTTATTAGTAATTAAATAAATCATCCACGCAATCAGCAGAAAAATAGAGTTAGCAAACGTGACTGTTGTGAGGGTTACTCACGTTATAAAACGGGTAACCCTTTACGAATGCGTTAACCCGTTTAACGCATGTGCATATATTGAAACTTGTTGCTTTATAAACATTTTACATTTATCATTTTAACGATGTGTTATAAAATGACGTCTGAATGTACTATCGAGCTGATCTAGCAATCCAGCTCAAAGTTTATCAATGATACTAAATACAAGTAGTACTTCAAGTGCAAATACATTTAAGGTTTCGCTTCTTATCGTATTATATCTACAAAATCAATAACTGTTTATGAATAACATCTTGTTTATACTCTAGTAATCAGTTGTTTATAGAACTAGGTTTATTTTAGTATCTATTTTCATAGGAATATCTTAATTTACTGTTTAAAGTCAACGGAAGCTGACACTTAGGTATAGGAGTGTACCAGTATAGATTATAGTAGTTAGTACCAAAAAAAATAACGTTACAAACAAGATTAAAGAGTAAAATAAATAAAAATAATATATTAATGTACCTAACCGTTAGATAATCTATATCTGAAAGCGTTGAAAATAGACAGGAAGGTAAATCATCGTAAGATAGTGTAGTTTTCCGAAAGTCATCAAGAAAAACGAATGAACGTACCCATGAAGTACCTCTTCTGTGACTAAATATTTAAGTAATTTTTTAATGAGCAGTAAACGACGGTTCATACACGTCTATTAAGCCTTTGTTAAACACAATCATTGCACAATTAATAATTAAATTATGTTGACAACACTGACTTCATGTTAAGACATAACATTTAATATTATTATAAAAGTTATTTTTATCAATACTTTGTTACATACAAACGTCAAATAAATCTAAACTTGTTTTTCTACAAGTTAAATACTTAGTTGCAATTTAACTACCTTCGTAAATCAACGCTGTTATTGATAAAGTATTATCTGGAACAAATTATTCCACACCTTATCAACTTAGTCTGTTAAGGACTTGTATCCAAGGCTATTAATGAACTGTAGTTGGACACTCGGACTATGACAGTATTTTTACTTGAAAGCTACCCAAAGTTTTTCGCCCGGCGAAAAAAAACCACCATTGAAACATGGGGAGACACTATTATAATTAATTCGTTACATTGGGTCAGAACATCAGCACAGAAAGAATTGGAAGAACTGCCACTTTTTCAATCTACCCACAAAAAATAATGACAGCAAATATGACCTATGTCCACGATAATTTATAAACATCCATAAAGCGGTCGTATCTTTGCTGAAAACATTCCGTAACTTTCTCGAAACGTCTGGTCAGCTCCGATCTGTTCAAAAACAAGGAATATTGGGGTCGCCATCGACGACTACAATGTAATCGTTATCAACGTAAAATCCTTGTTATTGCGTTATTTATAGGCCCCTCTATGTTTTAATGATCAATGGACGTAAGATGAGATGAACATATTATTATTCATTTATTATCTTGGTTACCCTTGACTGCGAACATTTAACTTTAATATGCGTTGAACCCTATTTTATTGAACTCGTTCGGGTTAAACAATATTATGATACGTTACACTTTATTTTCTTTGTTATATTTTTAGGCTTCGAATGATACTAAAGTATCAAGTTTAACAGTAATTAGCCGATACTATAAATTAAAAGGAGATAACAATATTGTGTAAACATTTTTTTTAATTAACTCAATCCTTGATTTGCTTTAAGTGTCAGGTTTGGGTGCTGTAGATTACTTTTTGGAAAATTTATGTTAGTAATAATAATTATATATGTTGTGTATGTTATAGATAAGCACCAAAAATATCTCATTGACCCACATTGTTGGTGTAAAAACATCGCCTAAACAATACTTCAATTTTCCAGAATTTTCTAATATATCATCTTATTCTAGTGTTTTAATTTAAGTTCACCAAATACAATGATAAATTGCCAGTTCCAGATCGTTGATAATTATTAATTATGCATTTCTAGGCCAATTAACTGTCCCAAAATTGCGAGCACTCGCCACTTGAGCCCTAGTTCTGTCACAGAACTAGGCGGCACAGAAGCCAACATATCAATATGAAAGTGTGTACTTACATGGTTCATCCGAACACCTGCTGTGCGGCATATGTGATGTGTAGGTAGCCGTCGTGTGCGCGGAACTGATCGTACGCTTGCGCCATCGTCATACTGTGGCTCACGAGGACTTTGTCGTTCACCAGCAAGTATAGCGCCTGCGAAGACAAATATATGAGAATATTTGGAAATATTTTAAAATTAATTTGAGGCATCAGACTTGTGCCATTGTTTTGCAAAAAATGTGGTTAGGTACTTGTATTGTAAGGAACTTGAAAAACAATCACTTTTGAATGATGGGAGTCTTGAGATCTTTATTATCCGTATAGATCTCAAGATTCCGCAAACATTCAAAAGTGCTTGATTTAACTGTACTCCTAGCAACTATGTAGACGGTAGTTACCTGTGAATCTCTTAATTTCATCTTCGTCCTTATGATGTAAAGGAACTGAGACATGGTGAGTTCTTGTGGCACTAGGAACTTGTTTCTGCCCAACGCAGGCACTTCTCGCTCTCTCGAATACCGCTCTACGTATAACTGGATAAAAGAAAATATATTTGGTAAACAAAATAGGCATAATTAAATAAAAACAAGGTGCTAGAAATACAACTTACCGGCACTTTATTTGGAAATCTATGTCTAATTGCTTGAACCTCTTGATTTGACTGTTTAATGTTCATATCTGTAACAAAATTATATTTATTGAAAAGGATGTCAAAGTGTTACGGCGAGAGCTCTAGGAATTTCTGTGTCGCGAAATAGTACAACGTCTAAATGCGAACGCAAAAAGTTCTACAGTGGGCCTCTTGTTTTAAAATTAGTCGTGTGATGCAAGTTTTAGATAAGAAAAAGAACGGCTGTTTAGTATGTATGTATAAACCCGGGGCTACTGGGCTGTTTTATACATTTGAATTTAAGTAGGCAATTCCTATAAGTGCCTGTAGTAGGCTCGTAAGATCTAGTTCCGGACTATGAAAAGGACTAGGTGCGTTGTGTTAGTCCTTGCGTTAACTTTAGCTCTTTGAAGAAACGTCACTATTTCGGGGGTCCTATAACTTACTAATGCTCCACTTTACGGACAAGCACTTCCCAGTACACGCTCCTTTCACAAAAAGACACAAACATTTGCAAACGATATGGAATAATAACGATAGCACAGAGTGGGGCGGATTAGCGAATAGATATGTTGCCTGAAATTACTTTCAGCGATAAGACACGTTGTTACTACCTACCTAATAAGATTTTGTTTTGGAGTGCGAGAAAAACACTGAGTTATCCACTCAGGTCTTGGTGTGAAATGCTAAAATATCTTTAATTTTGAGTATGGCTTAAAAATGCTCACCGTCTTTATAACCGAAAACTTCTTGTGACGCATATGTAATGTAGAGGAAACCGTCTTCATCGCCATAGTTGTCGTAAGCCTGGGCCATCGTGAGGCTCATGCTCAGCATCGATTTGTTGTTTATTATCAAATATAAGGCCTGAAACAATACAATGAAGTCAGTTTACTGTTTATTTACCAAACCAAAAAGTTTATTGGTTCATTCATGCCTTATACGGGTAACCCCTGTTCCGTGGGTAACTTAAGATACTACTTGCCTACATTAGCCCGTGCGCGAAATCAAATGGCGTAGTCATTTATTAAACGTATACGCAGCGTAAACGGTGCGCAAGTTCATACGTCAACGCGAAGCGTTGCTGGTAGCGTCTTCACATAATTATAATATGCTCAGTGCAGACAGATATTACGGCGGTTGCATAGTCCCTAACTTTGAATCACTTTCAATTCTGTTTTTTTTTATTTAATTTTTACCTTATCTAAGGACACCTTTTAAACATACAGATATCTCGTGATATGATTCGAATGCAGATTGCTTGGGTCACTTGAAAACGCTCTTAGTACTATGTAACATAAATCAATTAATTATTTATTTATCTACTAAGTTAATTGATTGATTACGGGATTACGTAAATAATACTTTTACCCAACGATAGCCAAGATTCAACCAGATTGAACTAGACGTCAGCTAGACTAGATCATAGACTCTAGACTTTGGTTTTGTTTTCATTGGTCGAGAACGCGATAGGTTTTTTATTGCTATGGAAGCAAATTTTACCAATTTTATCCATTGGATAGTAAACGTATTGACAAGGGATCAACGTATTAGCCTTAGGGGTTACGTTTCCTTATAAATATGGGTGACTGCAGAGGGTTAAAAATCCTTACGATACGTGTTGGTACCCTTTCAACCCAAACGTACATTATGAAGGGGTGATAAAAGGGTAACCCTTGCACCATGATCACGTAAGAAAACTCAACCAAAAACCCTTTCAAGGAGTTTGAATGTTTCAAAGGGTTGCAAGTTGGCCATTCAATTGCTTATCAAATAAATAATAATAAATGTATCAACTATGGAACCTTTTCTGATTTGATTGGCTGTTATTTTGGTCAAAGCACTTACTGTTTGTGGTCTATCTACCAATTATTAATGTGAGATAAAAATGATGATAGCAGTTAGTTCGTGTTTGTGTTGAGTTTATCCATTCAAAAAGCCATTCAAAAACCCGTAAATAAATTTTAATAAGTACAAGTGTTATACAATATTATACTTACTTGGTTAGGTTTTATTTTTATCCTATTCCGAATAATTACTAGAAACTGCGACATAGTGATATCTTCAGGAACTAAGAACTTCGATTTGTCCAACGTTGGTAGGTTTCTTTCTTTGTGATATCTCTCGACTATTAACTGCAAACAAATATCGAAATTATTTCATGGGGAAACTGTTAACCCTTTAGCGCAGTATCGGTAACCCTACACTATTCGGTAAAATCATTTTGCTAGGGCAACTGAAGTTCTCTTCACTTGTGAAAATATTTATACATGTTTTTGCGGTAAATTCCCAGATCAGAGAAAATGCTGTCTTATGTAATTTTTGTTTTTCTAAGCTTGGGTAAAAAAGCGATATTTATTAAATATATGCGTGCCGTTCTGCAACTGATTGCAGCCGACTGCTAACCGACGGCGACGGCAACCATTTGAACACCAGAGCATAAATGCAAGCGCGTACCTTCCATACCAAGGGCATGCGCTTGTTTGTCACGTATATGTGACAATGACGTTCAAAGGGGCAGCGTCGGCGTTTTGACATAGGCATGTGTATGTGCCTCTTTACCCGCAGAGAGCCTGCGCCTCGAATGGACTTATAACTTTGATCGACTGAGTAATTACGTATTTATACCTACACAATGGATGTTGACAAATTGGTAAATGTTAAAATACTCACGGGTATTTTGGTGGGGAATTTACTTTTTATCGCCATGACTTCTTCTTTTCTGCTTACTGCAAGAGAAAAGAAACAAATATTATGATCTCATTGGACGTAACATATACGATTGGATATCGACGGTCAATAGCATTTAAGTTCTCTGCACAGTTATCAGTTCAATTGCCCATCTTTCAATACTGAACTTTTGCCTTTGCGTTTGGTAATAATAACAAACTTTCGGTACAGCTAATTGTTTTGAAAAAAAAATGCAGGGCAGTCTTTGGGGACTGCACTACGGGTTGTTCCCCGCGCACGCCTACGTGGTGCTACGCCGTAGCGGATCGGTTACGAGTGTTACAAAGCGAGGTGATGGTCACGCGAGTTCCATGATTTTGGTTCACCCAAAAACAACTCAACAAATAACTAAAAAGTTTTAACCAAGATCTCGTCTCTTTCTCAAGATGTCTGATGCAGTTGGTAATATGAAAATAATAACAAGATTATTTGGGTAATTACTGGCTCTTTGCCGACAAAGGTACCTAATTCGTACCAGTAAATACTTTAATCACGTAATTATGGTAATTGATACAACTAAATTAATACTAGTGAAGCAAGACACTGAAAAGTTTACACTAAATCGCTAATGAAATATTTTGCCACAAAATAAGTTCGTATTTGTGTTTTTTTTTTTGTGAATGGCATCTCGCAGTCAACCTCTGAGGCTGGCTTCTGTCGTCTGTGCGTACCTTGTGTTTAAGGCCAGCTATTAGGGGCGCTCTTATTTGTAGACATGGTGAAACTTTTCTATTTGGACATCTTTACATTTACCCTAAGTACAAAATCTGAACACATGAGCATTTCTTTGCCCATCGACCATCGACAAGTGTTAATAAATTGAATGCTGTAGCCGAGGTACTCAAATCTCTACGATTAGTAAAGAACGGCTAAAGTTGCAACTGTCCAAGAAAGTGCAAAGTAAATGTGATGGTGGGCCCATGACAAGCTGTATGCTCCTGGACCTATAAATTACATACTAAAATTCGTAATGGCAACGTGCGACTCTGTAAGAAGTCAAGTAGCATTTTTATTTGAACGCCATACGTGAAGGTAAATAGCCCTAATTGAAGTCCTAACCCCAAATCTTTGGCGTTTGATTTAGCTTAGGTCTTTACATTGAGGTCTAAATAAGGTCGCCTATAAACTGACACTAGGACACACATGACAACGGACACGTTTCCTCCAGTCACTAGCAAACTAGATCATTATAACGAAACAAACCGATAACTAGAACAAACAGACGATACCAACTTCAAAATCTGGCAGTTCAATGAACTGTATCGATGCATAATAAGTAATGATGCTAATATTATAACATCAATAACAACTATTTCGCGCTCTCAAAATTAATGGGCTATTGACATCGATCTGAACGTAAACATTAATCATTCGGGGTAAACAATATTGAGCTAATTGTTTGTTTGTAACATTAAAGTGTTTATTATATTACGGTCTAGATATAAATATGGTACGGTTAATAAGGCACAATATTTTTAAATGTACACAAGTATGGAGTTTCTTGCCCGTTCTTCTCCATAGAGATCTACACTAGGGAATGGGCAACAACAGTACTTTCACAGTTTTTAGGTCTTGTGACTGGGACTGTAGCTACATTTAATTTTCATCTTTGTTTCGACAATTCAAAAGCGCCTGTAACTGGCCTACTTGAAATAAATGCTTTGATTTTGATTTGATTTTATGTTTTTGGGACAAACGAATCTGAAATCTTAAAGAATTCAGTAGGCACATCTGTAAAAAGCTGTCGCGGTCCTGAAGGTTGACTCCAGCGAAAGCGATACACTCACTTATACAAGTACCTAAAGACAACTAAGCACTTTGATATAAAATAAATAGTTTAGAAATGGAGTCTGAAATGTAACTCAAGTAAAACTGATCCAGCTAAAAATTCATGGTAGGTACTTACTGAAAGGCTTTTTTGATTTGAAGCACTGTTTCACATTATGATTCACATCGTGTTTTATTAAAGTTGTTATGAAGTTCAACTCCATTTTGAAGTTACCGATCGCACAGTATCGTTGGTCTCGCGGCGCCGTGCACTCTTCGCGCAGTTCGAACCCCGACTACGCCAATGTAAATATCAACCGTACTTTTATCATTTGACGGAGCTGGACGGAGCACACTCGTAAACAAGCCGGTAATCAGTCCCCTTTTAATTTCTATTATTCAGAATAGCATTTCACTTAACGTGATAGTGATTACTGAGTTACTGTGGGCAGTCACGTATGTTGTTATTGCTTATTTGCATAATACCCGCCTTTGGAAAATATTAGACTAAGTTTTTGCATTCGGCTTTGCGCCCTTTCTATTTACTTACTTATTTTATTAAATCAGGTAGGTATATAGGAAAGGGGGCCGGAAGACTGGAAGCCGACCCTAACACAGTTGGGAAAAAGCTGATGATGAGATAGAAAAGAGGTTTAAGATTGAAAATTTAAGTAAGTATATCTACCTTCCTTGATTCTTCAGAAGAAGTGAAAAGCCATAGCATCTTCGAGAGGCCAGAGCTCTTACCAAGAGATGAAAATCAGCGTTGCTGAACGGCCCGTTGCGTTGTGGTCCCTCACCTGCCCGAAAATCTCTTAAGACCTACCTGAAACTTTTTAAGTATTTAGAGTTTTAGCAATTTCTCATTACGCCCTACCTACTCAGCTATCAAGCTCTCGTGTTGAACTGTTTGCTGAAAATCCCTCTTGTCCTAGGTAGTATTTTATAGCAGGACCGGCTACATAATATTTAATTTTGATATTGGTTTACCCTCTTCGAATGTTGAAGATTGTGAAATGTAGACCCTCCCTATAGAACCCAAATCTGCTAAAGTTGCTGGCAGATAATGGCTATGGCGTGATCTTCTGCATTTTCAACCGACTTCCAAAAAGAGGAGCGAAATGTTAATTTGTTTATAAAAGAAAATATTAGTTTCAAAGAATCATGTTTATGATATTGATTTTATAAACACAATTTGAATATTTAAAAAGTTATCTGTGGCAATTTTGCTTTCTGCACATGTGTGGAAAAAAACATGAAATACGCACGTGTGTGAAATACAGTGCATGCGCAGTGCGACAAGAACCAGTTTTCGAGAGAGTGTATTGAAAAAAACTAAATCAATCAAACAAAGGTTATCGACTTCTGAAACTAAAGTTATTCTGAACTTTTTTGTTTTCTCTGAAGTCGGTTTTATTTTTTGTAATAAAGTTTTTTTCTTATGAAATACGGTAAATACTTAGTTCATTTGTTTTGATTCGTACGAAGAGATATTAGGAAATGGGCAATGACTGCTATATAATAGCAATCTTAACTGACAGCAACTACACACACAGTTACTTTAGCAAAAATAATTGTCAAGTTATGCCATCTCCTCTCTATCTAGGATAGGCAGACACACATGGGTGAACCATCGTCAAGCAGAGAATGCTTCACATCGGAGGGATCACGAGCTTCAGTACCTAACTAAAGAGAAACACGACGCAAGAAGGAGGATGCTATATCCGTGTTTTGCTCCCGGGTGGGCTTTGGTAGGTATAATTGCCTCTGAAGGTAGGTACGAGGCGATGCCCCTGAGAGCCTATTCGCACGGTGCGTTGCACCGGCGTCGATTGACCTCACCAAGAGCAGAGCAGAGCATTTTCTGAGACTACTGAAAAAAAATCTTATGACAACTAAATACGTTGCAAAAATAGATACACGTCCAAACTTGATGCTCGACCAAGCTCTAGCTTTCAAGATGCATGTTCGAGTGTGAGTTTTGCGTATGGAGTTGTTATAAGATTTATTTTTCAGTAGTCTCAAATGCTCTGCTTTGCTCTGCGCTTCGTGCGCGCTGACGGTAATGGGTCTACACAAACAATCTGGCTTTCCTATTATTTCTATTTCAGCATAAATCAATTCCAACATCAGACGAGGTCGCATATGTTGACAAACATCATAAGCCAAACTGCTTTTAACCAGTTTATCAATTAGCTGAGATGGCGGTAGGAAAATAATCAAGAATACATATCACCTCTGGGTAGCTAGTCTAGTAGCTACATGATTTCTTATCACTTAAAATGATTGAGTTAGTCATTATTGAAACACAAAACCTTCCCGATCGTAAAGTGCGTTCTCTAAATTTTTGGCATTTGAATATTTGAGTAAGGAAGGCGGCGAAACAATATAAATCAAGTAGTCTTTGATAAGGAATCTTTGTCCCGCATTCAGCTTGAAAGCACGAAGACATGTAACCCTAGAAGACCAATTGCCTCTATTGAAGATGAAGTGATTTGATGTACGTATTCTATTATCTAGTAAACTAGCCAAACTGTTGGCTCTTTTTAGGTTGTAGGTAATAGTATTAAGACTACCTTATCATCATCATCAGCCTATTAATGTTCCCACTGCTGGGACACAGGCCTTCTTCTCTGTGAGAGGTAATGGGCTATACGAGTAATCCACAACGCGCACCCAGTGCGGATTGGGTAAATGTCGCATGTCTTTGAATTCTTTTTTTCTAGGATTTGCCAGTTTCCTCGCAAGGTTTTGTTTTCCTTCACCAATAAATTACACAGAGTCATTACTCTGTGTAATTTATTGGTGTCTGCCTGGGTTCGATATCACGACTTACTGTTCGTAAGTCAGGGCCGCTACCACTAGGCCACTGCTGCTCTCTACTGAGCACATTGCATAATATTAGAAACCTGGAAACACTAACCTACCACAAACAACATTGTTGCAAAAAGTCAACCGGATGGTTCGTATGGTGATGACCTACGTGATTGCGTCGTGTGCATTATAACGTGGAGAAAAGATATTCGTGTACAACGTGAGATCACCTCACCTGTGTCCTGACACGTGTCAACGTTTTTAACCTAGGTACTTTTATAAAACGTCGAAGTCGACGTCGTTCGACGTCTCCACCCAGACCTCAAGCGCGCCGGTTCAACAGGCCCCGAGTGGTCCGCGTTTGGCGGCGAAACAGCTGGACTGAGAGCTCGCCCTGGAAGCCTCGATCGTGCAGGCCTGGGTGACGTCACCGGACAGGCCGACGTTAATAATGAAGCAGGGTGGTTCTAGGGGGCCACGTCCGAGATGTGCGACGTGGCAATGCCCCGAGTCCGGCCAGGAAGCGCCCGCCGTCAGGAGTACTGGTGGTCGCGGGCAATAACGTCGAAGCGTGTGTTGCTGCGCGGCGCCTGTACGCCAGGCATCGCCAGCTCCGCATCCGCCCGCCGGATGCGGCAGTCATTGAGGCGGAGCTGTACGAGGGATACAGAGCGGCAAAGACCGCCCTCCAGGCTGTCTTGCGGGCCAGTTCCCTGGCCCGTTTGGTGATGCTGGAGACTCTCGACCGAGATCAGTAGGGGCGCCCTTATAAGATGGTGGTGGGTGGTGGTGGTGGTGATGGTGGTGGTGGTTTACCCCGGTAAACTCCGCAGCTGTGCCCGCACGCTGACGTAGAGTCTCCGGCCTGAGCTCGTGGAGGACGTGGTGAGGGCTCTGTTTCCTTCGGGAGGGGAACATGGGTGTTCCCCTCGCGCGTGGCGGAGCCATAGACAGGGGTCGCGCGGGGCTGGGCCCCCGCCTATGGCTCCGCCACCTGTGGTGCCGGAAGCGGAACTAAGCGACGACGATGACACTCCGGAAGTGACTGGGGGTAGACCTGAGAGTGGCGGTAGGTAGGCTCAAGGCCAAAAACACCGCCCCAAGGACCGATGGCTTGCCTGGGTCCTGGCCTCGGATGCGAAGGCTCTTGGGCCCCGACTGGAAGGGCTCCTAAGCGCATGCTTAGAAAGAGGCCAGTTCCCGCTTCGTTGGAAGACGGAGAAGAGTCTCCGTCCGCATTTCGGCTCATCGTGCTGCTAGACGAGGTGGGCAAGCTCTTTGAGAGAGTGATTGCAAACCGCCTCGCCGAGCACCTTGGGAGGATGGGACTGAAACTTATGCGGAGAACCAGTTAGGTTTCCGCAAGGGGCGCTCTATGGTGGACGCCATTATGCGCGTGAGAGCCCTGACTACGGGGGATGCGATATCCCGGGGCAAGGTTGTCTTGGCGGTGTCTCTCGACATCGCCAACGCCTTCAACTCCATGCCCTGGAGCTGCATCAAGGACCAGCCAACCAACCAACCAACCTACCACCGTCGTGTAGTCGGAGACTACCTGACGGACAGGGCCGTCATTTACCCCGGTCGCAGCGGAGAAAGGAACCAGCGAGAGATGTCGTTTGGTGTCCCTCAGGGATCGGTTCTGGGGCCGCCCTTGTGGAACATCGGTTACGACTGGGTGATGCGCGTTGACCTCCCTGTAGGCGTCAGCGAAGTTTGCTACGCTGACACTGGTGCTGGCGCAAGGGAGGTCGCACGAGGCGGCGGCCGAAAATATGACACGCGGGGTTGCGATAGTCGTTGAGAGGATCCGGCAACCGGGTCTCGAGGTGGCATTGCACAAGTCAGAGGCCATGGTGCTTTCATGTGTCTCGGAATGCGCCACCGTCGGGATACACACTGACGGTAGGAGGGCTATCCATCGGGGCGTCGAGTCGACGTTGAAATACCAAGGACTCGTCCTCGACAGCCGGTGGAACTTCTTGAAATATTTCCTCTAGGCTGGAACGGAACGGGGCCGCCTTCAGTCAGCTCCTGCCCAACCTAGGGGGCCAAAGGCCTCCTGCCGCAGGCTCTACACGGGGGTCGTGCGGTCCATGGCCCTTTACGGGGCCCCAGTGTGGGCGCGTTCCATGAGGCGGCGAGCCGCCCATTACCTGAACGCGCCCCAAAAAGTGGTAGCCGTAAAGATGGTCCGTGGGTACCGCACGATCTTCCGCGAGGTGGCTGGCCTGCTTGCCGGATTGCCGCCATGGGATCTGGAGATGGTAGTCTCGCGCGCCTACACGAATGGTGCGCGGAGGCACTACGCCGGGTAGAAACTCCGCTGCCGCGGCAAATCGTCGCTCAGCGGACAGACCTCCGGCGCAATTATTATTTTAGCACCTACATAACATTTATAGTGGTCATGGCTGAGACCTGAGCTGAGACTTCAATAGACCTATGATAGCAGTGGACGTCATTCGGCTGAAATGATGATGAATGATGATGATCGTTGAAATCGTCAAATCCGACTCGGCTGGGCAGCGTTCGGGAAACTGCGCGGTATCTTCTCGTCCAACTTACCGCAGAGTCTCAAGACGAAAGTCTATGACCATTGACCAGTGTCTGTTGCCAGTGATAACATACGGGACCGAAACGTGGTCGCTCACAATGGGCCTTATCAAAAGGCTTAAAGTTACCCAAAGGCCAATGGAGAGGGCTATGCTCGGAGTTTCCTTGCGTGATCGAATCAGAAATGAAGACGTCCGCAAGAGAACCAAGGTCACCGACGTAGCCCGAAGAATTGCTAAACTTAAGTGGCAGTGGGCAGGGCACATTGCTCGCAGAACGGATGGCCGTTGGGGCCGAAAAGTTTTGGAGTGGCGACCGCGAACCGGAAGACGATGCGTTGGAAGACCTCCCACTAGGTGAACCGATGACCTGGTGAAGGTTGCGGGAATCCGGTGGGTTGGTTGGGGGAGGCCTATGTCCAGCAGTGGACGTCTTTCGGCTGAGATGATGATGACCCACATAACATACTATCACGCCTATAATCCCCAAAGGGTTAGGCAAACGTACCTTATAGTAGGTACACCCACATTTCACGAGCTATGTTTAAGGCCCATATAATATGAGGCGAGGCTATTTCCATCAACCGGACGCAAATCCGGACTCCGTGGTTGTTAATGAGAAATTCCTGATGGAAAAACCCAATAACACTTTTCCCGACCTGGGAATCGAACCTAACCTAGGACCTCATGGTTAGTAGTCGCGGTTGCGACCAGTTAACCTACGAGGCAGTATTCAGTCTTAGTTTTAGTAAAGAATCATGAACTGAAAAAAAACCGGCCAAGTCGAGTAGAGTCGGACTCGCGCACAAAGGGTTCCGTACCATTATCTACCTACACAACATTAGACAAAGTCAGGTTTGTTGTATGGGAGGCCCCCCATAAATATTAATTCTATTGTTTTCATAAACACTTCATTTGTGAAAAATCAATTGTCTCGCTATCACAATTTATGAGATACAGCCTGATGACAGCCAGACAGACGGACGGACACAGGAGTCTCTCTTTTCCCTTTGTGTACGGAACCCTGAAAAGGAAACTAGGTACGTACTTTCGTACCTACCTAATTTCTTTTTTTTGTTAGTGTTTTATAAACAAAAATGTATCTGAGTGTGTTTACCTAATCTATAGCTATTTATATGTAGGTACTAGCAGCTACTAAAGGAATGTTTTGATGTTTATAAGATCGCACTGACGACGTAATGACGATAATGCGATAAATAGTGGTATTAAATGAGGGGTATCTAATTAGTTTTGATACAAAAATAACTATGTACCTATAGAGTAGTTAGCTACTAATTGCTTTTGGCATAACTTCTAATAATAGGGGTCCTTATTTAGTTGAAGATACCTTTCAGATAAACTTTGTCGTCACGTCACGTTGCATGTAGTTCTTTGACAATCAATTAAGGTCAGTGGCAAGAAAGTCTGACCGCCAACCAAGTGGCAAGCAGTAACAACCAAACAGAATCTGGGTTGTGGTGGTCAGAGAGGCAGTCGAACCGTTTAAACAACAGGCATTTTAGCTGCATCCGGTAAAACTGGAAGCAGATTCCAACATAATTTGGAAAAAAGGTTTGGTAGTTGAGTGACACTGACGTGGGTCTCGTCAGACGTAAAGGTGCACTAAGGGTTATGCGGATAGGGCACGCCACGATAGTGGCGGTAAGTCCCCTCTTTGAGGAGTGGCTGGAGAGGCGCCACGGCGTCCTCACCTTCCGCCTGGCGCAGGTCCTCACCGGACACGGATGTTTCGGGAGGTACCTGCACCGAATCGGGCGGGAGGAAACGCCCGGGTGTCTCCACTGCGAGGATCGACCGGAGGACACGGTGGAGCACACGGTGGAAGTCTGCCCTGCGTGGGCGGAGCACCGCCGTGTCCTCGTAGCAGCGATCGGCGGCGGCGACCTCTCGCGTCCGGCCCTGGTTCAATCCATGGTCCGGAGCGAGACGGAATGGGAAGCCGTCACCTCCTTCTGCGAAGCAGTCATGCTAACGAAGGAGGTGGCGGAACGAGAGAGAGAGAGATCCTCTCTTCCCGGCAGCCGCGGGAGACGCACCGGGCGTCGGGGGCCACGTGGTGGCTACCGGCCACCGTAGATGCGGGCCTGTGGACGGTTGGCTATGGGTGGGCTAGCTAGCCGTCCGTCCGTCTAACGACGACGACAGGCCGTGTCGACGGCGCGTTCGTGTTCCACGCGCGCCTCAAAGAGATGTCAGCATAAGGGGAGGGGCCCGCAAGGGCCGAAGGCTGCCGGGGTTGCGGGCCTGTTCGAAAGAGATACCGCGGCCCCGGAACATAAAGGGCGAGGAAGGAACATGGATGGGTTTTAGTCAGTAAGAGTCTGACACTCCCTCCCGCTCCGCCCAGAGTGGGAGAAGTCATTTGATGATTTCCAATCCTAAAAAAAAAAAAAAAAGGGTTATGCGGATAGCTTGATTTGAATTTGTGATTCATAATAAGGCCAGTATGGAAGATGGTGGACTTAATATATCTTTGGGTACTGCCAAGTCAACTCTGCCTATCCTTCTGATTACCTTATATCCATATCCCAAAGCAATTTCTGCTGTCCGCCGTTCCTGTATGTCTTAAGAAGAAATGAAATCCAAGAGGAATATTGAGAGCAAGTATTTAACCGTCACGCTTATTTAGGTACTTCAAACACATATACTTAGAGTCATACATAAAGATTGACGATAGCTCTCGGAGTGGAAAGATCACCTATAAATATAATAATCTTAACAGTATTTAGGTAACCTCTTAGCCCCACGAGCTGGGCGGTAATGCGGTATGCCTGTACCACCTACTTACTAATAGAATTAGGAAGGGTTGCCTAATGAGTCACAGAGCACTATTCTATTTTGTAAGTAGACCTGCTAATGTTTAAGTGGCACGGTTGTCGTAAGTGGGATAACAAGTTGGTCGAACGTTAACATGGCCCAACACTTTGTGAATATGTGCAAGCTGTGCAATTAATCTGTGTAATAATCTTCGTATTAAAAATCACGTGTCACTATTTTGGAGGAAGTTAATCTCCGAAACCACCCAAAGAATTCAAAGGAATTTCGTGAATGTTTACGATTGGTTCTAGCTTGAAATAAAGGAGTTTTGGTCCGGATAAATGCCGTCGTGTGAAGCAGAGGCGGGTCGCTAGAGTGTTAGCGTAATAAAATAAAAAGATAAATCAACTTTAAAGCAACCAAAGTACAATTTTCCTGCCAGTAGAAAGAAGTTCTATCTTGCATAGGTGGATACCCGTCGGCCGTCACCCAAGTCAGTATTAGGTAATCTTTCAACGTTTATTCCACTCCAGGGACCGTTATTAATTTGAAGCGAAGGTCTCGGTCCCGAAAAGTAGGAGCGGAAATGAAGCTGGCGAAAATTCCCCTGTTTAGACAAACAATTAAAAAAGGTAGGGAATTAGTTGAAGTGTGATGTGAACGCATTTTATTTAGTTTAGTTTAGTTTATTTATTAATAATTATTTGGAATTACAGGTCAGTTTTATAAAAAGTAAAAAACACAAATCATGATCAAATTAACAAATCCGACACATAAGTAAACTTATTAAAAAAACTTTTTTGCAAAAAATAAAACCGACTTCAAAAAAAACAAAAAAGTGAAAAATAACTTTAGCTTCTGAAGTCGGTGACCTTTGTTTGATTGCTTTAGTTATTTTGTCACCGACTTCAGAAGCTAAAGTTATTTTTCACTTTTTTGTTTTTTTTGAAGTCGGTTTTATTTTTTGCAAAAAAGTTTTTATTTTTCACTTTTTAGTGGTTCACAGGTGCTTGATACATGGAAAGTGCATACCGTTACAATTACAACAAGCCCAAACACGACTATGGTACATTGTCTCATTATGGAGTTCCGTGACTCTTGGCTTCATCATCAGATCTGATGGTAGAATGGTTCTTATCAAACGCAAATGCTTCACTTGTTGTAGAAAATACCAAAATCGCAACACGTTTTCAGATAAAATTTGAAGAGTTCCCTCGATTTCGCCAAGATTCCATCATCAGATCCCAATTTGGAGGCTATGGGACCAACTTGGAAGTATACCCTTTCAAACAAAAAAAGAATTTTTCAAATCGGTTCAGGCGTCTTCGAGTAATCGGTGAACATACATAAAAAAAAAAATACATACAGTCGAATAGAGAACCTCCTCCTTTTTGGAAGTCGGTTAAAAATGACTAAACACCCATTAAAAATTATCATAAAATACATTCATAAATTAAAATAAGTAAATTAAGAATGAACAAACAATACTTAACAATCATACAAAATTATCTAAAACCATTCTTTTAGGTCATATAATACCTGGTCGGTTAGCCAGCCTTTAAGTTTAGCTTTAAAAGCATTGTCAGATGTCGCGCTTAAGATGTTTTCCGGTAGCCGGTTGTATACTGATGGACCCATAACATGAATTAACTTTCCAGACTTAGCTAGGGTATGTGGGTAGCCAGCTAACTTGTTTCTACCACGAGTACAATAATTATGCCTATCTTCACGTTTACTGTATTCGTTGAGATGTTGCCTAACGTATACCGCTGCCTGCAATATCACCATAGCGGGAACAGTTAATATTTTTAGCCGTTTAAAAAGTGGTCTCGCGGTGTCATCCCATTGTGATCGCGTTATGGCTCTCACGGCACGCTTCTGCATCCTAAATGCTCGCTCCCAATCGGCAGCTCGGCCCCAGAACTCAACCCCATACTGGAGAACCGAGTGTATTAACGCGAAATAACATCCTCTCATCATTTTACGTGGAAGCGTTTGCGCTAAGCGTTCCAGAGCGAAGCATGCTCGTCCGAGTTTGCCACACATTTTGTCAATATGCGGCCCCCAAGTGAGGGAACTGTCCAGTTCGAAGCCGAGAAATGTGGTGACTTGTACCTGCTCAACCAAACTGCTCCCTGCCCGAAGTGACAGTGGTGTACACATTCGACCGGAAAGATTTACGTGCATATAGTGTGTCTTGGTTGTGTTAAGTATCAAGCCATTTATTTTAAACCAGTTGTTAATTTTCCACACCACTAAGTTGAGCCTTTCTTGTATTTTAATGAACGCAGATATTTTGACAGCCGACAAGAACGTTTCTTCACACGAAAAAAAGTACTTGGAGGCCTTTTATTAAAATAATTTGAATGGAAACATTAAAACATTTTACTTAAAAAGCGAATTAATGTCTAAATTTTCATTTTAGTTTCCACCAAAAATTAATGGTTCAATGACTGTCAAACAAATCACTATGATTTTCGACCTTGTTTCCTGTGAAACGCATAAGGAAAACGGAACGCACTTGAATCCTAGCGACTGAAAATGAATTATCGAATTTCTGAAATAATTTATTAGGAATATAACAAAGTGTAGCCGTAAGTGTACTGCGTAGGTGTAAAAACATTCAGTGCTTTAGGTATTATTAGTTTACTGTGTATTTTATACGGTTTTATTTACTAACACTTTTTGCTTCATCGATGGACTTTAGAATCGATAACCCAATTTCTTTCAAGTTTTGAATGACTGCAATTGTCCGTTAGTGCGTCGCTGTAAAATGCTGCTGTGTTAGGGTTGTGTGACGGTGTTGTGCTCGTTGTGACCATGCTTTTCACACCGATTTATATTGCTATGACCTTTATAAAGACCTGGCGCATTCGCTCGTTCAGAGCTCGTCTACTCGAGTTTTTGAGCGGTAACACGAGTGTCGCATTCTGCAAAGTTCCAGAAAATGCAGCTGGTAAGTGTCCCAATATAATATCAAGACAGTTATGTCACACATTTGTCTACTTCGACTGTAAACTGCAAGACTTACTACTTATGTTACAGATCATTATCATAATAAATAATTCTACTGCTTTTAATTTAACGACTGGCTAAATAACATCATTTACACAAAGTCAAGTACTTACTAATTTAAACCACCTAATCACCTAATTAATACCCTACCTAACTCATAAATAATTATTTTAATTTACAGAAACTCCTACACTTAGTTCTAAACTGTGTACGAACCCAAAAAATGCATATCTATGTGACTTACTGGACTACACGAACGCCACTCGGATCTGCAGCATGAAGCCAATGCAGATGATAGAGATCAATGACTGGGTGTCATGTGCTAACGGGCTGCCTCTGGGCTCCAGTGATCAGTCTCCCATCACTGACTTAGATGTAGATGTGCTGTTTGAGTGTGAGATGGAATCTCATGATAACTCAGGACAAGATATCATTACTGTAAGGACTTATTAGTAATTTATTTAATGAAATCACCCTTACAACTATTGTTACTAGTTTATGAATCAGATGCAACATGTTCATTAAGTACAAACCTTAGTGGTTTAAAAATGCTATTCTGCCTAAATAAAAGTAATTAAAAAAAAAAGAAGTTGTAAATAGTTAGACAATACCAAATTCTCGTCAATGTTATTTTCATATAATTCGTACTTATAATATCTTAGAAGGCTATCCTCTCTTCCTTTCTTACCACTGAACTACAATTTTATAAATAATATAATATCTAATTTGATTCCAGTTAGAGTCTATGGGACAGCCTGTGGCGTGGAAGGCAGGCTCTCACCTAGCAATCATATTGAAGACTAATATAGAACATCTTAGTGTCATTGGTTTCAACTTCATTGGTGGAGAGTTTGTCATAGATCACAATCTGCCTGTGGTCAGGATACAGAGTAAGTTACACATACTGTTTTAACATTATAATTGTAAAAAGTCTTTTATACTGGTTGTATGGCATGGGTGGCAGTGGAGTATAATTTTAGTTCTTCAATCATTAAAATACTTTTATCTTCACATTTCAGCTGTCCAACTATCAGGAGAACCCAACAAGGCATCAGACCTCTCCATGAGAAGTCTCCGCAGTGATATCCAGCACAGTCTCCAACAGCCAGTAAACGAATTCCAATGGCCGGTACACGCTGCCCTGCTGAGAAAACTGTCCAAAGTTGTTGATATTAAGTCTGACAGCAAAAATACTATACAGATGAATGGTAGCAGTGGAGACATAGTACTTGAAGTTCCACCTCCTAGAAAAACTGTCACATTAGCTGATGTCAGTGTCAACACTGGCAAGTCATTATCAGAAGAGGCAGACAACCCTGAAGATAGCAATAAAACAACAGAATCTACAGCAAATGCTGAGGAGCCCACACATCCTGAAGAAAAAGAAGTGGTTGTTGAAAATGTAACAGTAGAAATACAACACAATATCACACCAAAGAAATCTAGTTTAAAACTGGATTTGAAGAAAGGCACAAGCCAACTCTCAACTTCTCTATTAAACATATCTAGTCAAATAAAGTCTGTTACTACTCATAAAAGAATAGTTAGTACGACTGGGCCAAAGAGGCCACAGTCCCAAATAGAATGTTACCCAGTCGTCAAGGAGGAAGAGGCAAGGAGTTCTACATCCATGCAGAGTACGCCAAAATCTGTGAAAAGTTCCCGTCCATTAGTGAATACGAAGTCACCAAATGTGTTGATATATTCTGATAGTGTAGTAGCTAGAGATAATTTGGAGGCGTCCCTTAGGAAAGTACTGGATTGCGATAGGTGAGTGTGAGTGTCTTATGTGTCCTAAAGATATGCTGAGCTTTAATACAATAAACACAAGCTTAGCTCATATCAAATCAACTGCAATTTGTTCAACCTAACTTCACTTTTTTCTGTTTCATATTTCTTAAGTTTTCCGTTTAACTTTGTTGCATTACAGTATTCAAACATTTCAAATTGGTTGTCAAAATTACACTAGTTATATTCAAAAGCACTACGGGCATAGGTAGCAAAAAAACACAATATTTAGTAAATGGAATGCTTATTCTTCACTTAAAAATGCACACCTTTTTTTTTTTTTTTTTTTTTTTTAATTTTTTGCTTAGAGCTAAAGAAAGTTCTCTTTTGTCTGGTCTAGTGACGGTGATTGTATTGATCTATTGTTTACTACTTAATCAGAAAACGAAATAAAGTTACACAAGTATCGTCGCCTGCCTAGCCTGTTTAACCAAAATTTTTCGGTGTTTAAACGGTCTCAACTTAAGTAAGCATAAATCGCACGTCTTCCAAAAACTGTCCTAACACAAAAATTGCAGTTTTGAGATATACGCATTTATATTTTTTTTAATAACGATGCTTTGCGTAAAATACCTTCGCTTGTGCCATTCGGCGACTTATTTTTGTATGATAATGGCGGTTTTTTTATATGGAGGAAGGACAAATGGAAGTCGACAAAAACAAAAAACTACATATTATTTTGTGTTATGATAGTTTTTAGAGGACGTGCGATAATATATTATTATTTGAATAAATTCTTGAAATTTTATAAAGAAATTAGGTTAGTGGGTCGTCTTAGGTGCGGATTGTTGTTACTGGTCCAGGGCATATCAAGGTTACATAATTTAAACATCATTGCTTGAAATACCAGGTATACGTTATACGTGGTGTCTCGCGAGGCACTGGAGGGCGGAGCGTGGCGGGGCCGCGCCGCGCTCGTGGCCGTAGCGGGCTGCGTGGGCCGCGCCGCGCCACTGCTGCTGGCACACTTACTGGCGGGCGGCAGGTTGCTAGCGCTCTGCTCTGATCTACTGCATACCGTGCTGCCGTATTATAAGACTGCTGAGGTATGTGTGGCGATGCTCTATGTGCATGGTCGAACAAGCTATTTGATTTACATTTTACAATGTAATTTGTGGGTTATACTGTAAACCAAATAGCTTGTCCGACCGTACACCATGCCTACTCTCGTCTCTACGTCTGCGAAGATGGGGGTCAGTAATAAGGTTGTATTTTCAACCGACTTCCAAAAAGAGGAGGTTCTCTATTTCTTTTTTTTTCGTGTTTCTTACCTCAGAACTTTCGACAGGGTGAACCTATTTTGATGGTTCTTTTTTATTTGAAAGCTGGTGCTTCCCGTGTAGTCCCATTTGAATTTGCTGAAGATCTGATGCTGATCTTCGGAGATATACATGGAACTCTTCAAAAATACACGGCAAAGCTGCAGTGATTGCTGCAAACGCTTGGTTGTTTATTGTTTATACAATATCATGACGTAACATCACGACTGTACACTTTGAGGGGGTACTCAGAAGTTTATAAAACACCCAGATTTCGACAGTTAGGTGTGTTAAGTTCCATTTATTGGGGATAAGCCCTATTACCGTGACATGTATTGTTTTTTTATTGGAAAGGATGTACTTCAAGGGTCCATTGATTAGAATTTGGTTAGGTTTTGATTCCTTCTGATTACTTCTGATTATCGGATCCATGACAAAGGCACGGAACTCTTAAATTCTTAAGAGCAAATTAACGATACTCGGCCGAAACTTATATAGGCTAGATAATTGAGTCGCCTACCATAACGTCATTATTAACCGACTTCAAAAATAAGGAGGTTCTCAATTCAATGTTCCCTGATTACTCGAAGATGTCTGGACCGATTTTGTTATTTATTAATTGTTTGAAAGGGTGTATATACCCTTTCCCAGGTTATCCCATAATCATCAAATTGGTATCTGATGATGGAATCCTGGAGAAATAGAGATAACTCTTCACATTTTATAGGCACTCTAGAAGCGATTTGGGTAGTTTTAGAAAGTGTTCTTTCTCGAAGTGATCCCATTTCAATTTGATGAAGATCTGATAAAGAATTTCGGAGATAGGCAACGGAACTCTTCAATAAATGATAGCAAGTGTACTGAGATTGCTGAAATCTCATGTCTGTCTATTATTTACACCTGTTCATAACAAAATATCACGACGGTGCGCTGTGAAAGGGTAAGTCCATGCGAAACACTAAAAAGTGAAAAATAACTTTAGCGTCAGAAGTCGGTGACCTTTGTTTGATTGATGTAGTTTTTTTTTTTCACTTTTTTGTGTGAAGGCGGTTTTATTTTTTGCAAAAAAGTTTTTATAGTTAAGTAATGCGGCCTTTTATCGGTAGGTGAACGTCAAATCCCTTATCGACAACAATATACTAATCGTAACACATGGCCAAAACACCCTCATAATCACTCTCGTAAAGATCATATCTCGTCAAAACATTGTAAAAAAAAAATGTGTTATCAGGTTGCACTTGTTTTGCCAGGTTCGTGAGAATGAAGTAGTACAATTCACCTACGATAAATGGAAGTCAGTGAAAATGAAGCATCATATATTCTGCTACCAAGCGTCTCCTGCCAAGAAACAGTTCTCCACTGAAAGCGACAGACAGTAAGAACTTTTGTTTATTTGATTAATGTCATTCTGTGTATGTGAAATGTGTTTCTTTCTAACACAGAGTAGTGAGCAAAATTAAATGGAGTACTTATGCCCATACAAGTGATCACTCACTCATACACATAGTGAGTGAACACTCTATTTTCGCTGTGCCGTGAAACGAGTATCGTCTCTCCATTTGCTTACTAATCTGTGTTCTTAACTAAATATTGTGCTTATAAATAACATTTTGATCAATTTACAGAGCAAGTCAGGAAAATAATATGTATCGGTACGCAAAACATACTAATTCACTTAGAAGTCCTTTAATTTCTCAGCCCTCATGTTATGACACATTATTACGCCTTGAGATATTAGTGTTTTGATTTGAAAGCAGTATTATTTTCACGAATGATGAGTACGTACGACAGAATATTTATTTTAAAAGAACGATCTATTTGTACTTTTTTTAATGCTTAATTTGAGTTTGTAATACAAAAAATATGCATGTGTGTGTGTGTAGATGTATTGTCTTTCTATAATATACGTAACTTTACATTTTATACAACTTTAAATGACTATATTATACAATTTGAGCTAAGTACATTATTGATAGAGCGGCTGAACAAGGACTATGGCTAATACCTACATATTTTACTGTAGTTTAGAAGTAACACATTGCAAGGAATGTCATTTACATTATTATAATACATATCCACTGCATTGATCACAACTTATGACGTAGTTAAACGTATTATAACTCAAATCAACCCGACCTTTGACCTTGCGTCAAATGACAGGAACAAATTTTCTTAATAAAATATATTCTTGCCTTATTTGTAACCAAATAAAAACTTCAGTGAACTGTCTCGGGGCGGTTCTCGCAACACATTATTTTAGCCACATAGTGGATTTGCTTTTAGACATTGATTGATGTTCAGATATGTATATGTCAGCGTAACATTGTAAAAAGCGTTAGATTATAATATAACTAGAGAGATTGTAAACTCTCGAAAGATTGTCAAACGAACATACTGCTTACAATATAACGGCTTTTTTTCGGTTGATTATAATCTAACGAAGTGAAACCGTAATATTGTGAAATGTATACGATGGAAGTCAACTAGCGCGATGTGGAGGAGGGGTTCCACTTGCATGGTACCACTCTCATGAAAAGATAATGTACCATTCTTGAGAAATACCGATTAATATAACCTAACCTTAAAACACTTTATATTCCCCTAAAAAGCGTAGTCGAAGGAGCCTCTATTTCTGTCTGCAAGGTTTAAAGGAACCTAACTAACCTAACGTCTTGTTAGGTTAGTTAGTTAGTTAGACCCCCTTGTGGGGGTCCCACAAGTCCCGAATATGGGGGCAGAGATACTTCCGTCACAATATTACGGTTTCACTTCGATAGATTACAATCTACCGAATAATAATGCGTTATATTGTAAGCAGTATGTTCAGTTGACAATATTTCGAGTAAAGTGACAATAGTTCACAATGTCACTAGAGAGATTACAATCTAACGTGTTTGACAATTTCACGGTGACATATATACATTCTGGTATCCGTCACCATGGAACACGCACCGTTTTTCACGAAAAACTGAATTTTACAAGTTAAAATTGAAATAACTGAAAATATTTCACATTGTTTGTTAGATTGTTCTTATCATTATTATATTTACTCCTATTAAAATGGGACCAACCTGGAATTAGTATTAAAATTTGCTGCTCCATACATTTATGTTTTTGCGGTTCCGGGATTGATCTCATAATAAAAGTTGTTGATAAATCAGGAGAATTTTGAGTTGTTCATGTATTTCAATTTTGAAACAATGAAAGTATACGTAACTTGTATATTCTAGACCACGTGGAAGGTGTATTCGTGTTTCCACATGTCTGTTGGTCCTTATGGCGCTGAGTGTAGGAAGTAAAGTATCTGTACAGTAATTACTCTATGAGTTAGACCTGCAACAACAACAATTGTAAATAAAATAGCTGCGTCGCAAGTTGTCTAAATAGTTTTGGTACTGGAGTCTTTCGTATATAAAAAGGAGGAATACAAACATAAAAGCAATGCATTAGACCTGATTCCACTGCTGAAAACTTGTCTTGGTCTAAACAGCCAAGGTCTTTATTATTATTTTTTATTTATTTGATACTAAGTTAACTTAACAGCAATGTAATCATCGCTCATAGCTTTTTTACCTATATTGTCCCACAACAGAGCAAAGAACCCAAAAAAAATCTTACAAAAAGTTGAAGAAGTTCCACAGCAGGAACAATCCAAGATTCGATTGTATTCATAAACAAGTGAATCTAAATTGTTACATTACAGGCGAATGTTCCCCGTGAGGGAGTAACACATACCAAAAAACAAGAAGTATAATATATTCCTCCAATTTTCCATACGAAAGGCTCACTACAAGGCTCTCCACGACCCTTTCTCTATCAGAACAGATCTACATCAGTATCTTTATGTGTAGACCGTCCAAATACACGGGGCATCCGGGCCACGAGTTGGACATCCAGGTGCTGGCTTCCGAGGAGACATGGCGCACACCTTCGCTGCTGCAAGCTACCGATCTCACGAACAGAGGCATCGCTATCTTCTCACAGGTTTGTAAAATATGAAATTAAAATATTGTCAGGTAAAGGTTGAAGCGACACTACAAAGAGCACTACAGTAATATAGCACAAAAAGCGCTACAACATTGATGAACAAAATAGCGAAATTCGGGCAAGCAGAGTTATCCGCGACTGAAGACACAATAACCAGACAACTACTGTCGGGCAGAGGCCCACGAGACATAGCAACCATCTGGTTGGAAGATGCTCTCTTTTCTATGGCGGATGAAGTGCTTTTCACCCTGTTTTTCATACCCCCAAAAGGTCACAGGGTTGTAGCCACGTGGGGACACCTATTTACGGCAAAGGATGCCTTTTGACTGAACAAATAATTAAATAGAAGGATAACGAATATAGTGTATTTTTTTTTCTAGATTCATTTAGAAGCAGACCCCAGTGACTACCTAGGAGACGAAGGCATGAAGAGCAACGAGGCTCGTCTAGGCATTATCCACAAAATCCTTGGCGACATCCTCGGACTTCACGTCAAGGAGCCCAAAGAGCTCACTCAGATAGACTACACGAGGGGATTCTTCTTAGGAAACCACGTGGTAAGGGCATGTTCCACCGTCCCATTAATATCACTGTATATGTTTATTTCGCATCACCATCAATGTAGCAATTGCTGATTATTGATATTTATATTTTGATACACTAATGTGTTAGGATAAAAAAAATGTATTACTAACTACTCAATCGTTTAAAGACACGTGGGCATTGATAACGCGTAATCTTCCGTTTCGATGGGCAGTTCAAATATTAGACTTAGAAATCATATGATTGGCTAAACACAAAGCAAAGTGTACTTTTCGTTACGTAGCTTATTTGGTAATCTGTGCTGATGTAAGAACAAGACGTTAATACTTAATTTATGGGTCTATATTGGTGGGTCTGTTTTCCACGAAACCACTTAGTCTAAGATCCCCTTAAAAACAACCTTCACCCATTTGACAACCAGGAGAAAATTATATTTTATCAAATAAAACATGTTTGTAAACGTGTACCAATAGGGTTGCCGCAAAAGGAAATGGTCATGGCTATTAATATTTAAAATTATAAATAAAATAAAAAATTCTTCTTTCACCGACTTGGTTGCCAAATGAGTCATAGTCTAATCGAAAGTATACAACATTCGCTATATGCTGTTGATAGGTTGCTTACCTTTTTCTGGTCCCTATTACCTGGCAGCCGCGTACAAACATATTATTACAAATATATTTATTGGTAATTGCACTCATCTGCTTACCACGATTCATATATTAAAATGTAGGTAATTTAATTGCGAGTAGAGTAGTATAGGGTTGCCCGTGAAAATCTAGTTATAGATAACGGTAGCCGGGCTTTAAAGACATGACCATTTTTTTTGCGGCAACCCTACTGGAACACGTTCACAAACATATTTTATTTTATTTGTTGAAATGTAATTTTCACCTGGTTGTCAAATGGGTGAAAGTCGTTCTTAAGGGGATCCTGTACTAACTTGATTTATGTGCTGTGATAGCCGTATTGGACCACTGGTTATGAACCCAGGCATGAAGTTAAACAGCGAGGGAAAACATCGTAAATAGGAAGCCACGAGATACTCACAACCTCACTGGGTTCGCGTGGGTTCCTCCCATCTCAAATATAAACGAGGTTGAGGTCCCAGCAATAGGATATTATTAGACTGCAAAAATTGTGATAGTTCGGCTAATAAACATGATATAAGTGCAATTATAGCCTAAAGCACCCACGAGCTAATGTAGCTTTCTGCCAGTGAAAGATTATTTTTAATAGGTTCATTAGTTCCGGAGAACAAACATACAAATAAATTTTACCTCTTTGTAATTCTAGCATTGAAGTATAGATTACCATTTGATTACCAAATAAGACTCTAAAGTGAAAATAAACTACCAGTAACCCCTCCTCTTTACGTCAAACCGTTGCTTATCAAAATATAAATGTCGCCCCTTAACAAATACTTGGAAATGAGAGTAGATAAACATAATTTGTGATGTGCATACTTGAATACATTAGGGCTGCTTTCCAAATTATAAAATAATCGCTCACAGCGCTCACATCCATATTTTACGTTCCGATTTAGATATTACGATTTTGATGGCTAAGAGCTGTCATCAATTTGGAACGCTCGTGAACGCGTTAACAGTGAAAATAACCCCAAACCAAAACCTTTCACAAGGCCTATGTTTTGAAAGGTTTTGGTTTTGGTCGGCTATATTCACTTGAATACTCATGGTTGCAATTAATGAATAGAATAGTTAGATGCGACTCCCTAAGTTCATAACAAAATAACACAACCTGTGTTGTTTTGTTATGAACTTAGAACGCAACTGTCATTTTGACAGCGCTCACGGTGAGCATGGTCGGTGTAATCGCAAGATGACGCATGTCATCACGTCATCTATGACGATTCAAGGGACACCGATATCGCCCAGAGTGGGAGAAATCATTTGATGATTTCCCATCCTAAAAAAAAAAAAGAAAAAAGGGACATCGATATCGCGTTCAAGGTAATTTGGAACGGGTTTATGGACGCTCAAATCGATTAATTCGGAACGCAGCCTATGTGTATTGTTACTAGGTTTGAACGATCTCTTGGGTTCTGTCACGTGTCAGCTTAGTAGAAACACCCTCATTTGGGGACATTACTAAGGATATGGTAGACCATTCAATCATACCGCATTTTGTATTCTGACAGCAATAATTGGTTCAATAATTCATTGCGAGAGTGCATTTCAAGGCCGCTTTAATGATGTCAATAGACCTCAATCAACGTAAATTAATGTGAGTCTTATTGTGAGCAATATCATTGAGTTTGTTTGTTGTAGAGATCTTGTTAAAACAAAGAATATACGCTTACAAGCTGTATGAAACGGTACCCGAACTTGCAAATAAAAACAATTGATAAACGTGATATCGAAGAAGTCAAATGCAGTAAAGCCGTGAGCGTGCCATTTACTACTTTCGGCGTTGATCCGAACATTTCAAATCTAATAGCTAGGGATACCATAGGGTTCTAAAAAATGTAAAGACAAATACCACGAGAGCGTAGAATACAGAATGCTTGACGTCATGAGTCCATCACAGTCACCCTGTGTATACGATAGTGACACGTGTTCCCGGTAGGCGGCGTGGCCGAAGCGTGCGGCCGGCCCCGGCCACCTGACCGTGTGATGCCCGGTGAGACGCACAGCTTCAGCGCACTTGTTGCTACTTACGATGCTACCACGCACGGTTTTAAGAGTGAGCATCACCACATGCTACATTTTAAAGGCCCTTTACCCGCTGCTACATTTTAGTGTGCAATTGAAATGCAACATCGTAGTGGCCTTGGAAATCAGTAAAAACCCAAATTTTAGGCCCAATTTTCTGTTTCGATCCCTCTTCTGATTTAACTGTAGAGCTCACTCTTAAAACTATTGTATATTTCAATTTAATTAAGCTTTTATTTTATGCATTATTTTTAATGTTAACAATGTTTTTGGTATTATTATAATGTGCACGCAAATCGCTTCAAACGTTTTTCTTTTTATCACAGTTTTATGTAAATACATTATTATTATTAATCACCTCTTATTTCACAGCTATTCATACATTATCTCAACATTCGATAGAAGTTAATAAATCATAACATTAGAATCAATAAGAATTTTATCTAAAATCATCGCTTCGGTCACCGAGTTACATACATTTCAACCGTGCTTAGTGAACAAACGCAAATTAAGCTAAACGTCATCAATTTCAATGTGAATATTTTGACCTCTGATTTTTTCTATCGATGTTGCATGTTGTGTTGCTCGGAATTTTCTGTCTCAAGAAAAATAATAAAATTACGAGGTATTTGCTCAATAGAAATTTCTTTAGAAAAAAAAAAATTAAAGAGCCTAAGCTTTATTCTTAAAATATCCCTAACTTGTACAATATACATTTTTCTACGTCTGCTATGTAGCCTGTATTAAAAAATAAAAGTGACATCCACACTTAATATATTGGCAACTCGCAAAATTCTGTGTTGGCAAATAGCGAGGGATTTATTGACTCTTTGTCATCAGTAACTTGTTATGGGCTATCTATCCAGGTTAAGAAAGTAAAAACGAAAAACCTGCATTTAGTTATGCGACACATCCACGCAAAAAGGCAATTGTTCAGCATAATTCTGTGACACCAAGACATTGCGCTAATTTTCAGCGATTGGGCCTGTGTTTCCGTATTAAGGACTCTGATTCTCTTTAGACGATTAAGTGGCAGAAGATTCCGAGTGTGTTGTCTACCCTTGTTAGTGTCCTACGTAGATAAGTGAGGTTGATGAGTTGTTTGATGGTGATAGCACAAGCTGCGCCTGGTGGAGGCGTGCCCTTGGGTGGAGGGCGCGCGCGTGCAGGCGCTGGGCGAGCTGCGCGTGCAGTGGTGTCTGCGCGGCGAGGCGCCCGTGCAGCCGCCCGGCCCCGCCTTCCTACCCGTGCACGTCTACGAGTGCCCCGACCACTTCTCCACGCTAGAGTACTTCGATGTGAGTCTCAACTACAACTTTCATGTCGTAATTCAATTCAACTCATTTATTTAGTCAGACAAATAAAATATTAATAGAGTAATATACAATTTCGACGTAACATAAAAATATTAGATAATTATAATTAAAATAAGCAATTAAAAATAATAATAATGAGTACCCAAAGAGTAATGAGTGTGTCTGTGAAGTTTGTCCAATTAATTGAACAATGCCCTGTATAATTTTAATTTTCGTAGAACCTAAGTTCGACAAGCCTGGGCCGCCTGGTGGTGTACTCCGACGTGATGGCGAGTACGATGCACGTGACTAGCGCTCCGCTGGCGCACGGCGTGGGGGCGGTGGCGCGGCGCCAGGCGGCCGGCCGGGGCCGTGGCGGGAACGTGTGGATCTCGCCGCCCGGACAGGCCGCCATGTCGCTGCAGGTAACTACTGCACACTGCGCCACATAACTTAGCTGATCACAGTGCCCAGCTAGACAGCATAGCCTCTTCTAAATGGGAATGCACACTGTGGAACTAATCGCGCTAGCATAGCTGGTTCCAAGCATCGTCATTGGTTGAAAATCAAGGAATGTCATTACATATTTTAAAATACCTTGATCTCATTGGTCGGAACGAGACCAGCTATGGTGGCGCCATCTACAATTAGCTTTTAACGGTCTTCCCCATTGCGCCTCATAACCATATCCTCCACCTTCTGCACCCCCACTGTTCCAGCCATCGAGGTCCTGATTCCGTCTAGCTAGAGGGCGCCACTAACTAACGCGGTCTCCACTCCGGAACTCGGTCAGTGGAAACAAAACGGGGCACTATTTTTGTACTGCAAACAATTTCGGAGGTCACGGTTCTAACCTAACCTAACATAATGTGTGTTCGGTTTGAACGGAATCCCGTTGACATCGTTTTTACGACAAACGGTGAGCGGCGACAAAAAAATACAGAGACTTTTGGCCTTTTATTTAGGTGTTTTATACGACTCTAGTCAAGAAAATAAACGAATTGCGAAAATAACACTTTTTTGGTTTAGTGCGCCGTTAAGCACACTCGAATCTGGGACTGGTTTGTTCCATCGAACATGGGTCTTAAAGAAGACTGTCATTCAATTTATCGAATAGTCCATATCACTTTACTAGACCCTCTTACTCATTCTTGCTCACTTTCCACTATCATCACTAAATTAACATTCTGGTCCTTGGTCCCTGTGAGCCTGCTGGTGACACTCGGTGCTTTGTCCTGGAGTTTAGAGTAGATTAACAGTGATATTCTGTTGCAGGTGTGGCTGAAGATATCGCCGTGTCTACCTCTGGTGCAGCATGCCGCCGCACTGGCCGCTGTGCGGGCTATACGATCACAACCCGCCTATGAACATTTGGATATTAGGTAAACCAGCTTTACTATTTCATTAACACTGATATTTACTTTTAGAAAAAAATAAGTGACACATACACACACAAGAACACTTCAAACGTGAAAAAATACTTCTTAGCGTCACGGGGTGTCCTGCGTGAGCGACGAATACGACGCGATGCGACGCGACACGCCACGATGAAATGCGACGCGATGCTACACGCGACAAATGTCCTACGTGATTTTGTTCATTACTGCTCGAATCAGTACAGTACAATTTTGCTTGAAAGTTCATATTTAAAGTACAAAAATGTCGTAAAAGCGAAAACAGAATAAATTAACAGAATTAATTGAAAAAAAAACAATCTTCAGAATCAACCATTTCGTAGTTCGTGATGTCGCGTCCGGCCGCCCTCAAGACAAGTACGCGTTACGTCGCGTCTCGCTGCAGACTGCCATACAGGCCGCAAGCAGGGTATACCGTTGAGGTTATCGCTATATCTTCGCGTTCACAGCGCCGCGTCGTGTCGTATTCGTCGCTCACGCAGTGCACCCCGTTTAGTTCACACCGAGACAAGACGCGACGCGGCGCAACGGTACTGGAAATGATTTCACGCGGCGCGGCGCGGCGAGACGCATCGCAATAAAATGTGTGTCTTTTCTTGCAGTCAATAAAGTTATATTTTGAATCGCTCTATTAAAATGTACGCGCAGCGTCGCGTCGCGTCTCGGTGTGTATTGACCCTTAGTGAATCGTTCAACAATATTGGAGTTCGACACTCATCATTTTTCACTCGCTTACGGTATGATCAGATAGACCTTTGGTGATAACGTTTGTAATTTAATATGTCATGTGAACATAGAATAAATGAAATGAAAATTTATTCTATCGTAATGGTTACCCCAAAATTCCTTTCTTTTCTGTATGTAGTGTGCATAAACTTTTAAATAAATAAATCGTTTACTTGATAGAATAAAGTGGCCCAACGACATTTACTTCGGCCGCGAGGTGAAGATTGGAGGCACCATCACTACTGCCAACTGTATCGGCGATCAAGTCTACGTTAATATAGGTAAAGTTCACACATTTGTTTTATTAACTCTTAAAATACAGGGTGTAAGGGACAGCCCTCCGCAAACTGATAGGGTGATTTCAGTACATCGTACTAAGTTGACCGGTACATGAAATTATTTCAGGAACTTTATGGGAATCCAATAAAACCGATTTGTTTAATTACCTCGCACGCAATGTATCGCTACCTCTGTAAAACTCACGCAGCGAACGGCAGCGCAGCGAGCTTTCAAAAGGACGGCCGCGCTCGCGCCACGTGTTATTACGTCACTTTGAAACGAGCGAGAGCGAACAATAAATTATTATTTAGCAGATAGCCGCGTTACGTACAAAAAAAAAGTAAAAATCACAACACGGTCACAGATAAAAAAGTAAAAGAAAAATCCTACCTTAAAATCGCTCCGGTCGTATTAGATAAGGCTCGAAGTGACCTCCACCGAGGCGTTCACAAAGATTGGCACGGCGCAGGGTCTCAGCATGTAAACGGGTCATCAAGGTGGGATCCTCGTTGCAGCTGTAGCGCAGCTGCTGAAACGTGTTCGTGATGCGGTCTCGCATTTCCTCCTCACTCGCACATTCACTCATAAACACCTTTTCTTTTATGTATCCCCACAAAAAGAAGTCTAAAGGCGTTAGGTCTGGCGATCGTGCTGGCCACGGTTGCGGTCCAAACCTACCAAGCCAGCGACGCGGAAAGGTGGCGTTTAGATGGGAACGCACTGGTAGCGTTATGTGCGGAGGGGCTCCATCATGCTGGAACCAGATCATCGGCAAGTGCGCGAGTGGTGGATCACCCAGGGCTTCCCATTCCATCTCCAGCTCGTCACGGAGGATCTGTAGTTCTCTTTCGAGGTCAGTACGAAGGAAGTGGAGATAGCGCGGTCCGTCCATGCGCGCGGGAAGAAACACCGGCCCCAGGATTTTATTGCCATAAATTCCTGCCCAGACATTTACTGACCAACGCGTTTGATGTCCGGACTCCTGGATTTCGAAAGGATTACTTTGCGACCAGTAATGTGCATTTCGGCGATTCCACATACCGTTACGAGTGAAAGTCGACTCATCAGTCCATATCACATGTGAAATAAAATTGGAGTTTCGATGTTGTTCAGTCCGCAACCACCGACAGAACTCAACGCGATGTCCGCGATCACGTGGCAATAGGGCTTGGACCTTGTGTATTACATAAGGACGTTGCTGATCCCTTCGCAACGTTTTGTGCACGGACCAGTGTGAGACGCGGGCTCCATTATGCCGCCGCAATAATCGAGCTGCAGTGCGTGTGCCCAAGCGTGGATTTCGACGAACCAGTTCTAAAATCCTTTCTTGAGTTTGACCGCGAATTGGTCTTCCGGCGCCTTCTTGACTGGGAACAATGGGCTGGTTTTCTAGCAATCGTTGATAGGCACCGGTAATTATCCGAGAGTCTGATGGATGCCGACGGTCAGGATACCTATCAACGTAAATTCTGAGCGCTTCCCTTGAATTTCCCCGAGCTTCTCCGTAACACATTATCATTTCCCCATACTCACGTGCACTAAAAGTAGTAATTTTTAACAAAATCAAACACCAAAACCAACAGAAAACTTAACAATCCGACTGCGCGAGCGCTCCGCACCGACAAAAGTTCGCGGTAAACGCGCGGTGCATTCGCGACGCGACACAACAGCGACTGCATGCATGCGACACTGCCACACTAACATAAAACTGATGTTACCAATTACACGAAAATTTTTGCACGAAAATTTCGTGCAATAAATAAATAAAAATGATGCTTGAATGAACTAAAGTTATCATTCTGTTATTTTTTGTAGATAAATGAAACGATTAATTCGTCAATTTAATTCAAATTTTACTAACATCTAAATAACAAAAAGTAATTAATAAATTTCGATCAAATAAAATAATAAAAATTAAACTCTCGATTGGCCATCTCTCCTGAGGTATCCGGGAGAGATAACCATAGTAGTAAGGGGAAGATGACCAGTAGTTTATCTCCTTTTTTTTTAGTTCTCATCTTTTCTCTTTATCGCCACATTTTGAGCACAGGTTGTCAAATTCGGTACAATTTTCATAAACTTAAAATGAGCGAATGACACACTGTATCCAGTCCTTAATAAGAGTAAGTTGGATAGTGTTATAATTTTCCTCACGCCCAGCACAGTTGTCTTGTTTATTTTTCGTATCAATATCCGAATCCCAGAGTATTGGTCTTATTGCCACGCGTCCGCGATGTCTTCGCTGAGCAGCCGCGGCGTGTTAGCGACGAATTTGCTCCACGCCCGCTCAGCCCCCGCAACCGCTCGCAAACCGCTAGAGTAATAACGCCCTTAGTTCCAAAAATAATTGAACTGACCATCTCTCCCATACAGCCATCTCCCCCGGACTTACCGTAATGTTAAACTATGCATACACAAACAAACGCAGCAATCGCGAGACATGTGCTGTCGTTTTTTGAAGATTTCTATCGTCTATGGTTAGTCCATAACCTCCTGACCTGATGATCATGAGACTAAAATGACAAACGCCCTTTCAAAGATCAAAAACATAATTAACTAAATCAGTCGATGCCTACTCCTTACTGTTAAGGAGTTGTACCTTCCATCATCACAGCTCAGCTACATGAGATGATGATACGCAAGTACTTAAATTACTTTATAAGATTTGCGAAAAACGATGTGTGGGCCCATAAAATTTGAGGGTTGCCCTCGATTTCTCCAGAATCCAATCATCAGATCCTGACTTGGTGACTATGGGACCACTTCAGAAGTATCTCCTTTCGAACAAAAACATAATTTTGAAAATCAGTCCACAATTGGCGTAGTAATCGCGTAACAAACACACAAAAAAAAAATGCCGTCGAATTGATAACCTCCTCCTTTTTTGAAGTCGGTTAAAAATAAGTTTGCAACACTGTTGCAATCGTGCAATTTTAATCGTGCAATTTATTGTGCAAACGCCGCCGCGGCGCCGCGCCTATCATAAGATAGAAAGAGACGGAACTATCATTATTAGTATTACACAAATCGGAGCGTATTCTGTACTGGTTGGAAGGGGTGGTAGGTATGCGATACGCTGAGTTCAAGAAACTTTAGCTAGGCAGAAATTGAACAGCTGATTTCATGCGTCGTTCATTAGAAAATTTCAACATCCATTGTTGTTTTTTTCATTTTAGCTGTGTTATTTACATTAATGGTGTTCTGCATACAGATAATGTCACTTTACATTGAAATAAAGCAATAAAAACTGAAAAAACGAAAAAAAAATTGAAAATTTTCCTGAGAAAATTTCCACTAGAATATGATTCAAAATAAGGAGCTGATTACACCCTGTTAATTTGTGGAGGGCTGTCCCTTACACCCTGTATAGTCTAATGGCGGAATACTGAAACATCACTCTTAATTGTAAGTAGCACTTATATTTAATAGATACTCAAAAATTACGTTTGCCCACACAAAATAGAAAAAAAGAAAGAAATTACCGGTAAGAACAAATGTTAGTGTGATGAGCACGGACATTTGTTTCCGAGTCATGGATGTTTATATGTATAATAAGTATGTATTTACCAAAAAGAAGTATATAAATATAGTATATTAACCGTCTGGTGACCAAGATCAAACCTTGCTTAGCCCTAGATGGCGCTGTGCATAATGTCCAGCTATATTATTATTATTAATAAAACCGACTTCAGCGAAAACAAAAAAGTGAAAAATAACTTCAGAAAAAACGCTTCAGAAGTCGGTGACCTTTTATTGATTTACTTTTTTGTCACCGACTTCTGAAGCGTTTTTTTCTGAAGTTAGTTTTCACTTTTTTGTTTTCGCTGAAGTCGGTTTTAAGTTTTGTAAAAAAGTTTTTATTTTTCACTTTTTAGTGGTTCACATGTGCTTACCCTTTCACAGCGTACCGACGTGATTTTAGGTTATGTACTGGTGTAAACAATAGACAGATATGAGATTTCAGCAAACCCAGTACATTTGCTATCATTTATTGAGGAGTTCTGTTGCATATTTCCGAAGTTCTTCATCAGATCTCCATCAAATTGAAATGGGATCACACGAGAAAGTACACTTCCTAAAACTACCTAAATTGCTTCTAGTGTGCCTATAAAATGTGAAGAGTTCTCTCTATTTCTCAAGAATTCCATCGTCAGATCATAATTTGATGATAATGGGACCACACGAGGAGCCCAATTTCTCATCGAAATCAAAATCTAATGATTTGGCGACCAGGAAACTTCAAGTCAAAATATTTTCTGACCAAGCTGGGCTTGATATGAGAAGTCAGCTTCAAGATCTACTGGGAAATTCTTTCAAAGTTACATCGTTAGTAAAGCCAGGAGCTACCATGGCTGAAGTGTTAAGAACATGTGTTGCCGAGTGTAAAGATTTTACCAACTTAGACTACATACTAATACTGGGGGGTTCAAATGATTCAAATCCTTTGAATTTACAGTCAACCTTGTATCATACTCTGGGTCAAGTTAGGGAAACTAATGTCTTAGTTGGAAAAATCTATAAAAACAAATATCTTGGTGTCAATATGCTCAATAATTCTTTAAAACTAGTTTGTAGTAATTTTATAAATTCAATATTTTTGCCACTGGATCAGGATCATTCACGAACAAAATTAACTTTTCCAAAATATATAAATACAATTCAAGCAAGTAGACTTATTCATAAGGAAATACTTCGTATTAAATACAAACATGATTTTATAAACTATAATACAATTAAAAGCAATAACCAGTGTGCGATCTGTGGCGAGGTTCAAAAGTGTTACATTGATAATTATACACAGACGGACATTGAAACTTCATCAAGGCGTTCCTTGTCAGTTACAAATAGCATCGGCACTCAGACTGATAACTTAGGAAATAGTGATGACTTTTTTCGTGCCTAAAGAGCTCAACCACTCTCGAGGCATGCTTCCTATGTCTGAAACCCCAAATAATAACTACATCTCGCTTAATATTTATCTTCAGAATTTGTGTGGTGTAGGTAACAAAAAAGAGGAATTAGAAATTTATTTGCAAGATTTTCATCTCGACAATCTTTATGTGTGCATAACGGAACATTTCTTGACCATAGAGTCAGCTCCTCAATTCAATGTAAGTAATTATAAAATGGTGTCGTTGAATACAAGAAAAAACAAAAAAAGGGGTGGTAGCCTCATTATGGCAAGAAACGATATTGTTTGTGAAGAGGTACCTTTTTGTCAAAAAATATACAAAATCGAAAGCTTCGAAATATGTGGTGTCAAGGATGTTAGCACTAACATTTACATCTTCTGCTGCTACAGAAATCCTATGGATCAAAATTATGAAACATTTCTATCTAAGTTGGAACAATTACTAGAACACTTCTTCAATAAAAAATGTATTATCTGCGGAGACTTCAACATTGACTTGCTTAAAAGCGACAAAAAAACTTCAAATTTTTTGACATTACTGACATCATACAATTTCAGACCAATTATAAATGAGGTGACCTATAAAAGAAATAATGCGCAATCATGTTTGGATAATTTTTTGACGAATTTACCTGATGACGTTATCAATGAGCAGTTTGTTGATCATAATTGCTTGGCTGATGGACACGCAGCGTTATTCTGTCGCTTAAAAACTGAAACAGTACAGCCCGATGGCGACCAAAACTTTTTAAATATAGAGTTCAGACAGTTTAGTGACAAAAATTCAAAAAGTTTTAGACGACGTCTTCTAAAAATAAATTGGTTGGAAGAAGGTATAAATGGCTTTTTAAAGAAAATTGGACATATATTCCGCATTAGTTTCAAAAAGAAAAAAAAACGGGTAAATTTTAAGAAACCTCAAAACTCGGCTTGGATTACGAAAGGAATTAGAGTATCTAGTAAAATGAAGCGATTTTTGCTTCGAAACATAAACAATGTAACCAGTACGGAGAACATAAGGGCATATGTGAAATCATACATAAGGGTATACAGACTAGTCCTAAAAAAAGCTAGACGCATTGCAGTCAGTAAAGAAATAGCCAAGGCAAATAAATCTTCAAAAGCTATATGGCAGGTTGTAAATAGGCATAGGAATACAAAATCAATACGCGCAAGTAATAAAAACATACTCCTTAAAGTTAATAATACGATTATTTCAGATCCCCAGCAAATAGTAGACATCTTTTCGAACACGTTTGACGGTCCAGGGTCTGTTGGCGACTCAAATTCGTTAGACCAAGCTTTAAAAACTTTACAAAATTGTGTAAAACGATTAGATCAAGAAATGACTTGCGATCAAGTCACTGCCTTTTTTTTTTTTTTTTTTTTTTAGGATGGGAAATCATCAAATGACTTCTCCCACTCTGGGCGGAGCGGGAGGGAGTGTCAGACTCTTACTGACTAAAACCCATCCATGTTCCTTCCTCGCCCTTTATGTTCCGGGGCCGCGGTATCTCTTTCGAACAGGCCCGCAACCCCGGCAGGCTTCGGCCCTTGCGGGCCCCTCTCGTTTTGCTGACATCTCTTTGAGGCGCGCGTGGAACACGAACGCGCCGTCGACACGGCCTGTCGTCGTCGTTAGACGGCCGGACGGCTAGCTAGCCCATAGCCAGCCGTCCACAGGCCCGCATCTACGGTGGCCGGTAGCCACCACGTGGCCCCCGACGCCCGTTGCGTCTCCCGCGGCGGCCGGGAAGAGAGGATCTCTCCCTCTCTCGTTCCGCCACCTCCTTCGCTAGCATGACTGCTTCGCAGAAGGAGGCGACGGCTTCCCATTCCGTCTCGCTCCGGACCATGGATTGAACCAGGGCCGGACGCGAGAGGTCGCCGCCGCCGATCGCCGCCACGAGGACACGGCGGAGCTCCGCCCACGCAGGGCAGACTTCCACCGTGTGCTCCACCGTGTCCTCCGGTCGATCCTCGCAGTGGAGACACCCGGGCGATTCCTCCCGCCCGATTCGGTGCAGGTACCTCCCGAAACATCCGTGTCCGGTGAGGACCTGCGTCAGGCGGAAGGTGAGGACGCCGTGGCGCCTCTCCAGCCACTCCTCAAAGAGGGGACTTACCGCCACTATCGTGGCGTGCCCTGTTGTTTTGGCAGACCTAACCTTCACATTTATAATGAAATTTCCTTAAGTACATTTTTATTTTTTCAATTTGGACATGATTTACTACTGCAAAAATCAAAGATTGAAGATTTTGCTTTAGGCCCGCTCTTTATCATTTTTTTTTGTTTGGATATGTTTGGTTTGACGTGCTGAACGCTGTGTTAAAATTTGTCCATAACTGTTGTCACGCAGACAAAGTCGCAGGCAGAACTACTTATTAAGGCCCCGTACCCACTATGTCGTAACGACAGACAATCGTGTAGAAATCGTGAATCGTGTGCCTCAGAAATAAAAAAACTGGTTATTTCTATGGCTAACAAGAAATCTTCTGGTCATGATGAAATAAGTATACAGACTGTCAAAGATCACATTGACATACTGGCAGGGCCACTTGCACATTTTATAAATAAGTGTATTAATATGAATATATTCCCTGAACAACTGAAAATAGCAAGAGTCTTACCACTTTACAAAAAAGGTTGCAAATTTGATCCTAATAATTATAGACCGATTTCTTTACTACCAATAATCTCGAAAATTTTTGAAAAAATACTTAAAATAAGACTTCTAAGACATCTCAATCGCAATAAATTACTTAATCACAGGCAGTTCGGGTATCAGAAAAATGTGGGAACAAATGACGCAATTAATACATTAATGGACCAAGTAGTTGACAGAATAAATGACAAATTGAAAGTCGTAGGGTTATTCCTCGATCTTAGTTCCGCTTTTGACACGGTTAATCATACGTTACTATTAGCAAAGATGGAACATTATGGAGTAAGAGGATCGATTTTATGTCTGTTTAGGTCTTACTTAGAAAATAGAAAGCAATATGTGGAAATTAAAGTTAATGAAAAAAATACACAAAAAGTTTTCAAATCGGGACTGAAACTAATAAAACAAGGAGTTCCACAAGGTTCAATATTAGGTCCAATCTTTTTCATTTTATTTGTTAATGATTTAATTAGCTATATGCTGCAACTAAGTGATTCTGAACTTGTGCTTTTTGCTGATGATACGAATGCTATTATAGCCGCTAAAGATGTCGATACTCTCAGTAGTAAAGTAAATAATGTTCTTGCTCTCTTTCAACACTGGTTTACCATCAATAATCTCAAATTGAATGTCATTAAAACGAATGCCATGTTATTTAGGACGACGTCGAGAAACAAAGAAAAATTAGACATAGTTTTGGATAAGAATACAATAACATTGGTTGACAGCGTAAAATTCTTAGGTATTCATATTGACGACAGTCTTAACTGGAAAAAAGAATTGACAGCTATAGAAAGCTCAATCAGCTCAGCTTGCTATGCTTTGAGAAGTCTTCGAGATGTGATCGCTATTGAGCAATTAAAAATGGTATATTACTCGCTCGTAGAGTCAAAGCTTAGGTACAGTATCACTCTATGGGGTGGTAGTTACGCGTATAATATAAATACAGCTTTCATAATTCAAAAAAGGGCCATTAGAACCATGGTAAGAATTCCACAGTGGGTATCATGTAAGGAGCACTTTAAAGAACTTCGAATACTAACGGTCCCTTGTTTATATATTCTAGTTCTTCTTACTGATCTTATGAAAAAGCTGCAGAATTTCGAAACACCAGAGGAAAGAAGTAAGCGGGAAGCTACTAGGCGTAGGGACCTACAAAATAAGATTCAACCTCATTTAAAAGTAGTCAGTCATGCAGCAAGTTATCAATCGGTTAAACTGTTTAATAAACTACCTGTACACTTGAAGTCAATTTATAACTTAAATCAGTTTAAGCAGGAGTTAAAATCATTTCTGTTGGAAAAGTGTTACTACACCCTTGATGAGTTTCTCTGTGACACATACAACTAGACTTAATTATATTAACTATTTTAATAACATATTACATTTTTTTTTTTTCTTTTTGACATTTTTGAACAGGAATTAAATAGTATTTTTATTTTATTTTATTTTTTGGACATTTGTACAGATATTAGTAATATTTTTATTTTTAATTTTGGCATTATTGTGTCTGATTGAATTTGTTTGACATCTTTTAATTTGACATACATCTTTTTACGACATTACTATTGACATTTTGACATTTTAATATACTTTACTGACATTTAAATATACTTTTAACATTAATTGTAATGGTAAAATCTTAATTTGTTGTTCTATTTTTATTTTGTTATTCAATATACTATAACAGGGAAAATGCAAATGTTTTGCTTTTTAATTATTTTATCTTGGTTTCTGTCATAATAATGAATTTATAATGTATCTAATTATTAACATAGTATAGCAGGGGAACTGCAAATGTATATTTTTTTTGTAAATTAATCTATTTTGTTTACTTTATAATGATTTTCTATAGTAATTATGATTTCTATTGTACCTGTTTTTTTTTATTATATGATTGAGTGTAAATTTTCGATACAATGTAAAAATTGTTACTGAAATAAATGAAATGAAAATGCCCATCAGCTTTCAAATAAAAAAAGAACTATCAAAATTGGTTCACCCAGTCGAAAGTTTTGAGGTAACAAACACTATCGAAATTTGGGTGTATTTTACACATCTGCGTACCCCCTCAGAGCATACAGGCGTGATGTTACGTCATGACATAGTATAAACAATGAACCTACAAGCGATTGCAGCAATCACTGCAGATTTGCTGTGTATTTTTGAAGAGTTCCGTTGTACATCTCCGAAGATCAGCATCAAGTCTGCAGCAAATTAAACTGGGACCACACGGGAAGCACCAACTTTCAAACAGAAAAAGAACCATCAAAATCGGTTCACCCAGTCGAAAGTTCTTAGGTAACAAACACAAAAAAAAATACAGGAGAAATTGAGAACCTCCTCTTTTTGGAAGTCGGTTGAAAAAAGAAAAAGTTTAGGAGCTGCCCTTAAATTTTAATACTGGGGCTTACTAAGACTAGCTACGCCATTACTAACATTCAAAGTAATGTTTATTTCTCAGGTACGGGTGTAAACATATCGAACAGCGTGCCGACGATGTGCCTGAACGACATAATAACGGAGCACAACAAGACGCACGGCACGTGTCTCGCGCTGATGTCCATAGAGCGGTTCCTGGCGCGCTACTGCTCGCAGCTCGAGCGCATCCTCGAGTACATGAGCACTGACGGCGGGATCGACGCCTTCCTCGAACAGTATTACCAGTATTGGTTGCATACGTGAGTATCACAACTTTAATAGTCAACACTACATATTATAAAACAAAGTCCTCCGCTGCGTCTGTCTATCTGTTCGTGATAAACTCAAAAACTACTGCACCGATTTTGATGCTGTTTTACCAATGGATAGAGTGGTTCTCGAGGAAAATTTAAGTATATAATTTGTGGGCAAATTATATACTTACCGCGGGTATCAGCTAGTTATCAAAAAACACAGTTTAGATAAATTAGTTCTCGTACTTTTGTGACTAAATAATAACAGCCGCGGATGGATCCAATTCGTACAGAGTTTCTTACGTGCCTCGGAAAGTCCGTTAAGCCGATAATCCCGGCTGTCATCTTCCTGCCCTTGTCCTATTTTATTTGAGTTGTTATAAAGGGTGTAAAACACCTTTCCACGAAGCCGAAAGGCACTTGTTCTCCCCATAACTGCGATATTTTTTTTGTTCCACACCATACCTGGGAACCTTCTAGTTACGGAGATATGGGGAGTCAAAGTTACAACTTTTTGACAAGTTTTTTTAAATACAAGTTTTTTTGCAAGATTTTGACTTTTAACACCTCCACGACACTCGTACTATTCAATCCATCCATCAGCACAATGTTTTAAGTTCGTTACATTGACTTCTACCATAAAAGATGATTTACAACCTCAAAAAAAAAAAGTTGTTTCCCAGCAATAATTATTGCGTAAAGTTACTTAGTTTGATGTACAGAATGCTTGGTTAACGGCTTTGTGATGAGGTGGTTTACACCCTGTAGGTAGTCGTAAGGAATCGTAATTCCAAGTATTATCTGGATTGTCGAGGTCAGGTAGGAAGTCGCTCCACGTAAAATACTGGTATTCACCAGTATCCGGTAAGGCAGGAAGCTGACCTGACTCACTGAGTAAAACTTAAGAAACGATGGGTGGTCTACGTAAAGGATTGTTTTTTTAAACTTTCACGATTAGAACACATTGTAAAACATATGTAAACGGGTATTTATCGCGAATTTACCTTTAATTTAAGCCCGACGTTTCGACCGGATTGCACCAGCCGTGGTCGCGGGGAGACTGAAGTGTTGCAGGTAAATTAACGTCAAAACGTCGGGCTTAAATTAAAGGTAAATTCGCGATAAATACCCGTTTACATATCTATACTAATATTATAAAGCAGAAGAGTTTGTTTGTTTGGTTGAACGCGCTAATTTCGGGAACTACCGGCTCGAATTGAAAAATTCTGTTTTAGTTGGATAGTCCATTTATCGAGGAAGGCTTTAGGCTATATAACATCACGCTACAATCATTAGGAGCGGAGCAGGAATGAACAATTTTGCAAAAACGGGGACGTTTTTTTTCCTTTCCTTCTACCTTCAATCTGTCATCATCACCAGCCTATTAATGTTCCCACTGCTGGGACACAGGCCTCCTCTCTATGATACGGGATAGGGCTATAATGCACCACACGGACCTAGTGTGGATTGGTAGATTTCATGTCACAGTCTTTGAGTTTTCTGGTTCTAGAACCATCACGATCTTTTCCTTCACCGTTTTTGAGAGCAGTGGCGATGAAATAAATTACACAAAGTAATATGCCTGTCTAGGTTCGAACCCACGACTTACTGTTCGTAAGTCCAATCTTAACGCCTAATTAGAATCCTAACTATATCTTTTTTTCCAGTGGCGAATCCATACGCGTGAAAAGTAAGGACGATGTCACCCCAGTGGACGGCACAATAAAAGGTCTGGACGAAGCAGGCTGGTTGGTCGTCAGTACTGCCAACGGTGACGTGACCGTGGCACCTGACGGCAATACCTTCGACATGATGAGTGGTCTCGTCGCGCCCAGGGTTTAGCTGACAAATGATGTAAAGGAATTGGATGAGACAGCCTCTGAAAGGGGCGACTGTGGCTGTGCCGGCCATTTAAAATGTTAAGGTAGCTTATACTTATTAAAGATGACTCACTCTAGACCGTGTCGGGTCCGCGCCGAGTGTCGGTCGTAGCACAATCCATAGTCCGTTGCTCGGTAGCAGCTCGGAAGCGTGAGTGTGCCCATACAAAATTGCACGGTCGATACTCTGCTCGGACCTCTCACGTGAGTCATCCTGTAGTGTATGTTTATATTGAAATGAAACTAGTCTTGTTGACGGTCTATAATCCGATTTAGTCTGACAACATAAAATTAATTGGTATTTTCAATTGAATGACGCAAGAATTCGAATACCAAATCTTGCATTGTATAAAACCAGTCTTAACTGTGATTTAACATGAAATTGTCACTGTTCAAAACCAAACTCAAAGCATTTATTTAAATTAGACCATAACAGGCACTTTTGAATGTCAAAAACAAAAGGATGAAGCTAATCACAAGGCATAATAACTTGTGAAAGTACTACAGTTGCCCATTCTAAAGCGTAGATCGATCACTGGAAAAGAAACCAAATGGACACTCTTTGAAATTAAAATGTTCTTACAAGATCTTGGTATCATCATTCATGTTGAGATTATAAAGACGTGCACGTTAAGAGCGATCAACGTGTGTGGTCACTGCTGATAAATAAGACTATCTTCAGAACTTCAGACCACCTCCATGGACCACGCGTCGAAAAAGACCATGGAAACAAGTCTGGTTCCATTCGATAACTAAGTTTACGGTGATATTATTGTTAGTGATTATTTAAAGCTCTCTCTACGCGGGATGTTTGTTGAGAATAGTTTTGTTAGAGGTAGATATTATATTTGTGATATTTTCTCAAATTATAATCTATGTATTTAAAAATGTTTTCCTCGTGAGTAGGCTAGATTATTGTCGGGTTTCAATAAAAAAAAGTGAAAACTGTATGTGGGAAATATAGAAAAGTTTAACGAAATGTGTGTAAACGGGTTTGTTATCAATAAGCATATTAAAATAGCTATTAAGTGTAATAATTACTTTAATACGCATTTTTTTTAATAAACGCGTTTAACAATGGGCTCTGAGTGAAACTAATTAAATTATATTTGTTGATTGTTATATTTACAATAATTTAATAATGTTATACATATGCGACGTTATTATTTGCACTTAATTAAAAATATAATTGTTTATGTTGAAAGCAACGACGTCCTAAAGTTTGCTCATAATAATTAATTTTAAAATATGTTATTGTTTTATGGTTATTAATTATCTACTTAACTAAGAATAATGAGGAATTCATGTGACGGAATATTATCAATACTAGAATTTAAACATTAGACACTATTATTGTTTAATGTTAGTTAGCCAAATATAAAATACCTATATACCTGGATACCGATGTAGGTATCCTTAACCTAGCAATATATTATGCGATGTGTAGAGGGTTATATAAGCACAAATACGGAAAACATCAATATCGATATAAAGTAGGTATACTACACTAAAGTTATCGCGTAAGATTTTGTTGTGTTCACTGGGTTGCTGAATTTTCAAAACATTAAAAAAAATATGGGGCTCGCTGAAGATGTGACAATGCAATATTTTGGTGTTTTCAAGCAAATTGAAGTTGTAGAATTTCGGTCCTATTAGGGAAAATGACAAAAAAAAACTAATTAGCCCGTCAGATAGATGACTCGTTTTTTCTTTTTTCACGTTAACAAAAAATGAAGCCATATACAGTGCGTCAAAAACTCGTGTGACGTCACATTTGAGTTTATTTTTACCGGATAGTTACGTCACAACTCAATGATCTTTGATCATTTTAATCGAAATAATAATTTATTAATTTTGTAATTTTTATACTGATAATTTTGATGTGTTTTGTCCTGTGCGGGCTAATAAATGCTTTTTCTTTCTTTCTTTCTTTATTTTTATACATTAATAAAACAAAAAACACACAATATTATTCGATAATCTAACTGACGGACTAAATAGAATCTTTTTTTTTGTGGTCAGACATCATCCATAATGCACTTCTGTGACAAAACATGTTAATTGAGCGTACTGTGTACCGTACCGTACTGTATCTCTTGTAAAGGTTCCTAACGAATCCCTTATAAATAAAAAAAAATAGTATTGGGTAGTATTTGGACAGCCACACCACTGCCAGTGCTCTTATATCGAATAGTTGATAGTTTACATGAGTACGTGCAACGTGTGAATGTGCCGTGCGTACCCGTTCTTAGATAATATAGATTTGTTCTACATCTTGTATAGAGAATTAGAGGGTGATTGAGTTGGTGTCAATTACTCTAAGGGGTGTTATATTTACGGAATACGGGAGAGGAATTGTTTATCTGTCGTTAGCTCTTTTTAAGAAGAGGTATATAATTTAACTAATAGACAAACCTACTTACATATATATATTTTAAGCCAGGAAATAAGTTAAAAATATATTCCACCAATGTAGTTTTGTAGACGCATATTATATATAAATGATTATATAAAGGGAAAAGGAGTCAAAACCAACAAGTTTATTTTTTTAACGAGAATGCAAACAAGTAGTTTTGTTCTTCTACATCTGTTACCTATCTAGCTACTAATTACAACTTTTGATACCTCTATGAGGAGGACTTTAATCAATTTCAAATTATACATACATAAGTGTGTATATGTATAAGTATATGTGCGTATGGGTTTTACATAAGTTAAAAGTCAGTTAATTAGAGCTTTTTATCGTTCATTAATTACAATATTCTTTGTATAATATGAGAAAAAATGTGCCTAAACAAAGTTATTGTAACACATGCAATTTGATCTATTCGTTAGATTGTAAGTAGCGTTGTACAAAATCGCGTCTTTACATAATTTTTGGTGGGAATCTCAAAATTTTTCGATGATTTAAAATTTTACTATTTAATAAATTAATAAATCGAATTGAAATTTTCGCTAACTTTAAAATTTTAAAATTCGACTATTTTGAAAATAAAATGAATCTTGTTAAATAAATGATAGAAGCAGTAATGTTCCCACGTTGTTGGCATGTGTGATGTGGTCACATTTCTAGTCACTCCTTGCTGTTGTCATGTGGCGTTATGTTGTTTAGGTGTTATTTATTGATAGAGTCTAAAATGTTATACAGTCTCTTGTTACATTACTCTGGTTGTATTCATGTGCTCTAATAAATTATTTCATTAATAATTATTACTCAAGTTTTATTTAACTAAAGGCCTGTTTCACCACCTACGATTATGTTCCCGTTAACTTACTTAGCAGTCTCATACAAATTCTGTTCCAGTTTTGAATTTATTCGTATTGGCTATTCTGACATCGTGAAATAAAAAACCATTCTAGAAAGAGAGGTAGGGGCTAGGAAACGCATTTTTATTATTACTTATATCTCTCATTAAACATAGCAATTGTTCAACATATTAAAAGTTAACAAATAAAGTTCTGAAAGGCATATTTTTTAATTAACACACCATGTGAGACTCCTGTCACTATAATTGAACATAACGTTTTATCACAAGACGACAACACATCACAATCAACGTAAGAGACACTGAACTTGCTGTTGGATGTTTGGAAAGCTGCTAATCCAACATCAGCTCAATATCTCTATTACCCATTTTCAACCTACCGTACCCCTGAATACTGATACGTCACTCAAAATTTAAGGCCTGCTAAACTTTAAATTTTGTATGGCCAAACGTCAATTTTGAGTATCTGTTAAATATAAGTGCTACTTAAACTTTGAGTGACGTTTCAGTATTCGGCAGATAGTCTCCTATCTAACTCTCAGAAACCAACTAATATTCATCAGCGTGACTAAAAACAAACTTATTTGTTGGAACTCCTTTGGTTCCCATGTTGTGCAGCACAAATATTGCGCCAGCCAGTGGCTGCTGCTTCAGTTGATCAGCCTTCATGTTCCTTCGTGATGACGTCACTATTAGGTCGGCCAACCCTGGACCACCCCATGTCAGGGAGGTGGTTAGGGTGACAGGTAGCTTGTAGCGTTCTACTATCTGTCGTGTGTCGGGGTTGATGCGGACTATCTGTAGTGGAAATGAGACTTAATTTGGACGTTAACTACAGAAATATGTGCTCCATACAGTTATTATCCAAAAGCAACCTTATAGTTCCGAAAATATAGATCACGATAGTAAAAGATAGCAATAGCCTAAATCAAGTTTAGTTTGTGCACAACAGAATCGACACCATTGTATCTCTCGTAGATCTACAGGGTACGATACTCTTGATTGACTTATTTTATTATACTTACGCAGCCGTGGAACATGAGAGCGATCCAGATAAATCCATCTTTATCAATAGTCATTCCATCAGCTATAACGTCGTTATCCCAGTACTCATCTATTTCCAGGATTGTGCGGCGTTTGCCTTGAAACAATGGCATATGTAAGACTACATTTTAGAACAATACAAATAAAATTGAATTACAAAATTTAATAACCCCCGATAATATCATCATCATCATCAGCCTATAACGTTCCCACTGCTGGGACACGGCCTCCTCTCAATGAGAGGTAATGGGCTTTATTCTACCACGCGGAACCAGTGCGGATTGGTAGATGTCACATGTCTTCGAATTTCCCCCGAAAATATGTAATCCGACAATTTGTTGCGGCGACCATCTTGGTCCGATTTTCATCAAACATAGCTAAGAACACTATCGACTAATTAACCTTTCAAACGAAAAAAACAAAATTAAAATCGGTTTATCCGTGCGGGAGCTATACGATGCCATAGACAGACACACACGCACTCACTGACACGTCAGACATAACACCCCGTTGTTTTTGCGTCGGAGTGCTTTGGCCGGGATCCCACCACAATGAAAACGAGCGTAATGAAGAGGAGACCTATCGCGAACTTTCTCACCTCTTCTATGATTGGTCGAATACTGATCGCCTCCTTTCCGTCCCACTTGTCTGCACTTTGGTGGAACCGATTAAGGCTTCCTCCGCTTCAAAGTCAAGGCAACTTTATGAAAAAAAAAACATACTTATGTGTCCCCTCTCTAAATCAAAGTCGAACGCTTCAATCTTCCTCGAAAGTGAGTCTATGTAGTATAGTATGGTGTTGTTGAGAGACCACACCAGCCCGTTGGAGATGGACACCGGTTTCAGTTGCACTTGCGGCACAAAGTGGGGCGGCTCCAGGCTGTATAGGCATCCCTCGTCGTGCACTACTACGTTGCCCTTCTGACGGCCTTTAGTGCCTGGTGTAAACAGGAATAAGTTATATTTAAAACATTGAAGGAGTTGCCGAAAAAAAATTAGCATTGTAACGTTGTGAAAAAGAGATAGCGCTAATCGGCCTGTATAGCTCCATCTGTTTCCCATTTAAGCGATGGTAACTTTTACATTTCCACACTTGGTTTTATTCTTTAAACAAGTTATAGACACGTCTTCTTTGCGTGAACTCAAACAGACTGGATAGCTAAAGTCAAGACGAAGAAGATTTATCAAGCTAACAATAAGACCAGTTACCTCCCCAAAACCGGCCCAAGGCGTCTGCTTTCCCTTCGTTAAGTATGTTATCGGGCAGGCCCTGGTCGAAAGCCGCCACGAACCTCAGGGCAGAGTCCCCGGGCTTCGTCCAGTCCATCAGGTGTAGTTCATTCCTGACTCCCACTAGGAGACGGCTGCTGTTGTGCACTGGCATGACTATGTTCACTTCACCGTAATCTGCAAGATGGTTTCATTTTATTTAGTCGTTACTACCCCACTTACTATGCTGTTGGCACTGCGCCTGATTTCTCTCCGATCGTGTTGGACAGTGCACCTGGGTACAGGACACTTATGCACAACTCGTACACCTATTCAGTGGTAGTTAGTTAATATCCGCTTCGATTGTCGGCTAGTCACCGCCCAATCATCAATCAATCAACTCAGGGTATCACAGTCCACTTTGGACAGAGTACTCTCCCTCTTAACATCCTGTTTTTTTTAATGGAAATTCATCAAATGACTTCTTCCATTCTGGGCGGAGCGGGACTAAAACCTAACTGACTAAAAACCCATCCATGTTCCTTCCTCGCCCTTTATTATCCGGGGCCACGGTATCTCTTTCGAACATTTCCTCAGCTCCGGCAGGCATCGGCCCTTGCAGACCCCTTCCTTTCTGCTGACATCTCTTTGATGTACGCGTGGAACACGAACGCGCCGTCGACACGGCCTGTTGTCATAAGACGGACGGAGGGCGAGCTAGCCCATACCTAGCTCACCGTCCACAGGCCCGCGCCCCCTAATTCTTTTTGCATCTAGCCTGACCGGCTGTCTTGACCTTTTAAGATGGTCGGTTCCTCTAACGTTTGCCGATACGAATCCAGGACTCGTTCGTCCAATCATGGATTCCAACAAGAGTAGTGCAGGATGCTTCTTACTTAACAGGGGGCGTCCATTAATTACGTGAGTTCATTTTGGAAAATTATCGACCCTCCCTAGTCTCACGTGAGATTTATCAACAATCGCTTAGTTGAGTTGGATTAAAAAAAAAAACATAATTTTAGTTCCATTGAATATTATTATTAAATATTGTTCTGTAGGATTTAGTCATATTTTAGTGGAGAAACATGTTTACTTAATTAGTATCCTGGTTTTCACGCAATTTATTACCTACTTGTGCGGGAATAAAATTACATGAGATTCGGTTCAAGTCCCGAAACGTCTCGCGTAATTAATGGACCTTTACCTACTATCAGGTACTTACTGATATGTTTTAGTTTATGCTTATTGGTAGCAAAGTTCAGTGCATGCACGTCCTGGTTGAGTGCGTCCACCCAGTATAGAATGCCGTTGACATCGTCCCACACTGGGCTCTCCCCGTGGGTGAACGTTAGGTTCGTGTACTCAAATGTGTTGAAGTTGTCTGATAATAGGTATTTTACCTGGGAGGAAATGTTATTTATATTTATTTTCTTTATAAAAAGACATTTGATCTTATGCTAGCTGATACATGAGGATGGTTTCGAGACAAGAACACCCTGTAATTTGGTACTTAAGACCCCATTTCTTGCCAGTCTAAATGGGCAGTCCCCAATGATTAGCTGTCCTTCATTCAGAAATTGAGTGCTTATGGTGATTTGCCGCCTACTAAACCGATAGTAATTAACGAAGCACTTACATCATATAAATCTGCCGGTGTGATACAATATAAATTATAAATCGCAGCAAAACACCACATTGACAAAAACATGATTTAAATCCACTATTTGGTTGTAAGTCTTAGAGTGTGTTTCACCTATGAATTACACCTACGTGGTTCCGCTTTTAGTTATATAATTTAATTTAACCATGCAGCAATCAGTGTTAATTAGCGTTAAAATGCACACGCGTATAAATCTAATATTGATTACCTCCGTAATACAACTTTCAATCTGTTCCGACACTATTGGTTAGTGATTAGCCTGAGGGGGTACCATACCAGAAAAAGTTTCTACAACTGCGTAGGTAATACATTAATCAATCATTGCAAATAATATTTTTTAATGAAATCTCTGATAGAGTGTGATCCTATTATAACTGCTGAAACTTTTTCTGTGAAGGCACCTTACTATAGGTAATTAGAGGAAGTTCACTTACAATTTAGTATACCTACTTTAAAGGTGTCTGGCGGGTTTTCCTCAACACAGAGTGTCTGGCAGTAGGGGAGGTATCGTCCCGGCTTCGTGAACCCTGGACATTCCTCAAATTTCCCCACCCCCCCTTATTTTTCTAGTAATAAATATAGCTTATGACACTCTTAAGTAACGTGGCTTTTTATAGGTAAAAAGAATTTTCTCAAAAATGGTATGTAATGTTGACATAACATCTCTAAAAAGTATCCAGAAAGTGAACTCTACCGGAGACTATTCACAACTGTCCGGTAAGAAGCGAGATTTTAAATTTGGAATCTCCTACTGTCCAGTAAGTAAGTATGTAATTTACTTACTGGACACTTGGTCATCCTTCATCCCTTTTTTTTTATGGCTTCGCACGGTTTAGGTCATCCTCTTTAGATCTACTTAGAAAAAAAAAACATAGTACCAGACACAGATTAGAGTTTAGCCTTAGCCATTATAACATGGTTAGAGGGAGGCTCCAAATATATATCTATCTCTTTTTGGTATGACATTTTATGAGATACATAATATATTTTGGAGCCTTAAACATCCATTTTATTGTCTGTGACACTTTTTTTTTTTTTTATGGGTCTGTGACACATAACGCGACGCAGAAAAAGTATGCACGTTGCGTTTTGTACTTAGTAATGTTGTAGAAGTATAGTGTGGGATTTTATGTTTGTATTTAGTCATTTCAGTTTATAAATCATGTTGGATTAAAACTTTCCATTCTAAAATTAACATGGAGTTTCAAAAACAATAATTTACATTTTTTACTAAAACATTCATGTAATGTAAAAATAGAACAATGTTTAAAACTAAACGCAAACTTTGTAGTAAAAAAAACAACGACTGGCGGGATTTCACATTCAATTGCGACAATTGTACGAATTTGTTGTTAAACTTTCTTTCATTTTTGAGAAAAGCATTATACAAACCTCAACCAGTAAGAAAGCCATCCTGGCCTCGTATATAACCGGTTAACTCATACTCGGCCAGGAAGGCTTACTTACTGGATTCTGCTGTAATGTACTATTTCAATATTCGGTTCTGTAAATTCAGAGATTACCCCCTTCAATCTCACAAACGTTTACGGGTGAATATTTCATTTCGTGCAAATTACGCGGCAGGCGATAAAGAATACATTAAATGTTGAAAAAATCTTTACCTGAATTTTTTTCTTTCTAATTAACTTATAACAGTACTAGGCGCAACGCTTCAAAAATCTAGTTTTTTTATTATAAGTGCATCAAATTTAAAAAAACAAGCCGAAAATCTAATTACCGTCCATGTCCCTTCTTCCAGATTTTAATAAATCGGTGCATTTTAGTAAAAAATCTGTAGGAAGAACGATTTATGTAAAACGTTTTCGGTTAATATATTAATTAATCCATATTATATAATATATATTCTTTACGAAAGACCATATTTAAGTGGTTTCATATAACTTTGAAAAATGTCCCTACCCTCATTCATAATTACCATTCGACGATATTCTCAATCCGATATTTTCGTACTTACGCGCCACAGCGATGTAGACTAAACAAGAAATATTCGGCGTCAGTGTCTGGTCTACTACCAAGCTGGCGGATGCGTGAGGAGAGCGATTATGGCGACGTAATTTGGAATTCTCCTGTGCAAAAAGTGAAGTGGTTCAAAATATTTCTACATACCATTCGCGTTTTGAAAGGTAATTAATATTGTGCTTTTATATAATTATTGGCTAAGTATATCCAATACAAGTCTTTCTTTGTTGTATATGCCTTACAAGCCTTTACCTATTCAAAATAACAAATATTTATTAGAAATACTTGTGAATCTAATTACCATTCTTCTAATTACCATTAAATACCATTTTCTATTATAATATTTTATTTCATTTTTAAAAGGTTTACACGTGTAACATACGTTTTTTTTAAATGTTTTATTGGTTACTAGCTGTGTAACATACTATGTTTTTTTTTAATGTTTTATTGGTTACTAGCTGTGTAACATACTGTTTTTTTCTAATGTTTTATTGGTTACTAGCTGTGTAACATACTATGTTTTTTTTAAATGTTGTATTGGTTACTAGCTGTGTAACATACTGTTTTTTTTTAATGTTTTATTGGTTACTAGCTGTTGCCCACGGCTCCGCCTGTGTGTATATCGCTTATCTTAAAATCTATACTAATATTATAAAGCAGAAAGTTTGTTTGTTTGAACGGACTGGACAGGAACTCTGGGTACGATTTGAAAAATGTTACTCAAATACTATTCGAGTAAACATTTTGTTTTGTTTTTCTTTTCATTACCTACATTTTGTTAAATTATATTGATTCAGGCAAGCCAGCCAAAAAAGTAATATAATAGAAGCTATACCTACAAATATGTTATACTTATTGATTGTTATTTTTACTGTTGTAGGTGATTTTGTTTAAGTGTTGTGTTATTTAATAATTAAATATATGTAGTTCCTATGAAAGAATTAGGACTAAATACTAATTGCTCAATAAAACAAGGCTGATTTGACAAATATTTGTTTTATTCCTAAATACCATTTTAGTTTATCTCACTACCGTATCTTGAGATCTAATTACCGTATTTGTGAAATCTCATTACCGTTCTTTAAAAAAAAACAAACGTCAAAATCGCCTAGAACTAAAGACTAATTACTGTCCCTTTGATATGTCCCAGTTGGTATCCTTATATACTTTTAAAAAAGTATATAAAGAACATGATTAGGTTATTTTTTTTTATTTTTCTCCAAAACTTCATATATGCACGAAATGAAATATTCACCCTTACCCCTTTATAATATTAGTATTAAAGTACGACATATAGCACAACTTTTTGTTATAAAACCTCTTTGTATCTGCAAAAGTCGATTTGGGTAGACCGACTTTTCATTAGGGATGCCTCGATATGCCTTTTTGCCGATACGATACCGATACTGTTATAAAAATATAGGCGATACTGATAACGATACCGATACGCTTATTGAATTCAAAAAGGAAGGTAGAATAAATAAAACACAATTAATTAATAGTTTTAGTAATCAAAATAATATATTTATTTAAAATCAAAGTATTCTTAAGTTTTGCGGGTAAAGGCGATTTCGCAAGTCTGTTTGAATAAGACCTGTGCGGTGGAAAATAGTCTCTCGGATGCGAAAGAACTCATTTTGAACTTAAAGTACTTCTGCGCCATTTTTTTCAAGTTTGGGTATAAGACGTCATTTTTAAATCGTGGAATTTGAAAAGTATCGTTGAACCTGCCATAAAAATATCGCCGATACCGATATATCGGCAAACCCGAAGTATCGCCGATATATCGGTATCGGTATCGGATGCATCCCTACTTTTCATAATATCCATGGTAATTAACACGGAAAAAGTTTCAGTTTTTATAAAATTACGTAGGATTGGCGTTCATGGGTCCCTGAGAATCTGGGGGCACGGCAGTGCCCCGCCAAGTCGAGCTCGAAGCAAACACTGCCGTACCATCCTTTACTCGTACTCCATTTCGTCGCATTTTCGGGCCCCTATTTGAGAACCTCTGTATAAGACCAGAACGCAGAAGATTCGTCATCTAGTAAACCATATCACATACTTAAATCTAAAATTACAAGTCTGTAGGTCAATTAGTTCCTAAGTGAAGCGAAAGCAAAGTTTCGCATTTTTATGACACTCACTCACTCGTGATCATCAAAATAGAACTAGTACTTCCCATAAACTCAGAGACTTGAAATTTGGTACAGAGTTAGGGTTTAATGACCACATAAAGGGAAAACTATAAAAACTAGGATAATCGAAGATCTGGAGTACCTGGTGACCCTGATTAGAAAACACAAGAGCCCCACCAAACTATTAGAGAGATCGACATACCGCCTTTACAAAACATATTCAAATTGGTGGGCCGCTTCATTTGATGTCAAAAATCGAAGGTCTGAAGTATCTGATGAAGAACCCTTAGCTGGTCTCAGCTGTATTAGAGACTAGCTTCTGCCCGCGACTTCGTTCGCGTGAATTTCCCGCTTGCAACATTTCTTATTCCTGCTCCGCTCCTATTAGTCACAGCGTGATGTTATACATATAGCCTATAGTCTCCCTCGATACTGGACTATCCAACGCAAAAATATTTTTTCAATTCGAGCTGATAGTTCCTGAGATTAGCGCGTTCAACCAAACAAACAAACTCTTCTGCTTGATAATATTATTAGTATATTAGTATAGATATGGTGATGCCCCCTTCTACTATTGGTACATAAAAAAAATCGACTGTCATTGCAAAAATCCAGCGTAGTGGGATACATCTTCTAATTTAATCTAGCCTATAGCGTCTCCTACTGTCTATGCTTAATATTAATTTCGCATAGAGAGGAGGCCTGTGTCCTAGCAGTGGAAATATTAATGGGCTGATGATGATGATGATGATGATTAAGATGATTAATTTTGTTTACACGTAATGTTATATCTGTTGTAACTACAAAATTGACCCACTAACGTATTGTTACATCGGACCTACTAGAACATTCGAGAAAGCCAGTGATTACAGTGTGTGTACGTTAGAAGTTCGAGAGAATTCTATTATTATTAGTTTTAAAGTTAGGTAGGTACAAACTCGCGACCTATTTATACAAAGACATTAGAATTTCGACCGTACGCCTAGGGCATAAGGTTCATATTTGTTTGTTTTGTACAAGTAGGTAATGCCAACCTTGTAAGTAGGTACCTGCTATTTTTTGTTAGTGTTTTTTTATGACCCTCTCGAATGTTCGTGGTTATTCTGGTGTATCTGTTGGCGAGTATAAATAGAGCGCTCAGGGCCGCGACCGGCAGTGGATCGCCAGTGATCCGCGCCGAGTGGACGTGCTTATAGCTAGTTAATTCGTCGTGGAAAGTTTTCTCGTGAAATTGTGCACACAATTGGGGGTACCTGACGAAAAAACTTAGTCGCTCGGACCGCCACTTTTATCACTTTCCCTGTGTTCGCACAAGTGCCCAGCACTGGTGCGAGCACAGGGGGAGCCACCGTGCTGCCCGGTGCCCAGCGCACCGACGCGGTCGCGACTGCACTCCACAGTGCAGAAGCCAAGCCAAGCAAGAAGATGTCGAAGCCGGGCTCCCGTAGCTCACTGGGCCACGGCGATGCCGGCCGCCAAGAGGACCCTCTTCCAGGGCTGGACCGAGCGATGTCGCTGCCGAACATCGGCGACGCGACGACCGGTCCAGCGCTGTCCGGACCCCCTCCTCCTCGTAGTGAGGAGAAGAAAAAGTCCGGTAAGAAGAGGACGAAAGCCGCTACAACAGGTGGCGGATCCAGCACGCCGGTGTCAGCGATCGACCCGCCGACGACGTCGGCGCCTGCGCGCGTTGCGCCGTCGCCCTCGCCGGGCCAACCGCACGCCACAGTCGTACGACCAGCCGTGCTGCGTCCGGTGCCGATCCAGGCCCCCCCCGCTGCCGCGAACCCCGGGCCCGCGCCACGAGCGCGCGCCCCCGCGCCCCCCGCGCGCCTGAGAGTGCGCGACCCCGCGCCTCCAGCACGCGCGCAAGCGCCCCCCCCCCCGCGCCACCGCAGTGGCCAACCGCCCCGCGCCTCCGATGCCTTTTGTGCGCCCTACAGCGCGGCCACCCACCCGTGCCGCGGCTACACCACGGTTCACCGCGTCGACCGCGCCCTTAGGGGCTGCGTCCGCGGTGGCCTCTACTAGCCGCGACACCGCGATATCGCGTACCGCCCCCACCGCCGGCTCGAGCCTTGACTCGCCGGCAGGACCTGGCCGGGCGGAACGCGACCAACGCCCACCACCCAAGCCGATGCCTAGCGGACGACCGACGCTCTCGGTACCGCAGGCGCCCGACTCGCCAGCACCCCCTCGCGCCGCGGCCTACGACTCGCCGGCGGGACGGTCGGCATGCTCGTCGCGTGACTCGAGCATGTCGACGGGTTCCGCGGGCTCGGTCACCCTTGGGCCATGCCTGCCGAGGAGGGTCACCCCCCCCGCTTCACCGACGCCGTTGGATTTCGGCTACGAGTACCCTCGCGAGCCGAGACCCCAGCGCCGACGTCGCAGCACTGATGAAGCCGAGAAGGAAGAGGAGGCCAAGCGCTACTGCCTTGACCCGCCGCGGCAGCAGCGCGACCGCGCGCCGCTGCGCGGACAGGGCAGCGCCGCTTCGCCCACCTTCGCTGAGGCAGCGCGTAGCACACCCCCTGCATCGCTGTCTCCGCCGACACCATCACCCAGGACGAGAGGCCAGACTTCACCAAATGGGGTGAGTGTCTCTAATGTTGCTTCCACAGCTCAACCGGCGGCCCTTGCGGACAACGGAGGAGCGACCACCTCACAGCCGAAGCCGAAGCCTCCCAAGAGGCCGAGGTATCCTCCGCTAATAGTGGAGAAGCTGCCAGGTTGGGCCGCCCACTTTAGGGCGATCAGGGAGAAGCTGGGCCACCCCCCCAATGCCCGCCCGTTCGGCATGGGGATTCGTTTCTCGCCCGAAAGCGAGAACGAATTTAGGGTGGTCCAGCGCTACCTGACGGCCCTGGAAAAGGTGGACGGCACTTCATGGTTCGCTTACTCGCTTGAGGCGGAGCGAAGCGTGAAGGTGGCCATCACAGGGCTGCCGGCAGACACCGCCCCGGAGGAGATAGAGGAGGAGCTCCGGGCCCTGGGACACGAGCCGGAGTACGTGCGCCATATCAGGGCGCGCCAGGGAAGACCCGGCTGCGTGTTCCACGCCGTCCTGAAAAGGACTCCGGAGGCCCGCTCGATCTACGAAACCACGACATTCCTATGCATGCGTGGGGTCAAGATCGAAGCTTGGCGGGGTAAACGTGGGCCCGCCCAATGCCACCGGTGCCAGAAGTTTAGGCACTCATCCCACCACTGTCACCGGCCGCTCGCCTGTGTCCGCTGCGGAGAGGGGCACGATGCGCGTGATTGCCCCCGCCCGCGCGACCAACCGGCGACGTGCGTCAACTGCGGGGGTGACCACCCCGCGAACAACGTGCGCTGCCCCACCTACCAGGCGGAGATCAGGAACAGGCGGGCGGGCACAGTCGCCGCCACGACCGCCTCTCGCCGACCACAAGAGGTCACCGATAGGCAGCCAAGGGAAGTGGCCTCCACAGAGGCCCAAGGCGCGTCGCTCATGGCGGCGGCCAACGGGCCCACCACCAGGGGAGAAGCCCCCCCCCCTCCTCCTCTAAACGGCGGAGGAAGCGGAAGGGGAAGAAGAGAAGGGGGAAAGGAACGACTTCCGACCCCCCCCCCGCCGCACAGAAGGAAGACACCGTCCAGGGCGATCTTACCGCGTCCCAGGCGCAGGCTGTGGTTCCTTCGACATCGAAGCAGCCTGCGAGATCGAGGTCGGGTGGGCTGACTGCTGGCGCCGGCATAGCGCGGCCCCCAGCCCACCGTCAACAGCAAGAACAGCAACAACAACAACAACAGAAGCAGCCACCTCTAAAGACGAGCAAGGAATTCACAGCCTGCGCCGTCCAACTGCTAATGGACCTAATTAAGGCCATAAGGCAGGGACAAGACGCGGGCTTAGTCATCCTCGACGGCCTGGCCGCCCTCCTCAAGTTGTATTATGGATAGGCCGTTGAGGGTGGCGCACTGGAATGCCCGCGGCCTCAAAGGTAAGGTCGCCCCCCTCCGCCGCCTCCTCTATGAACAGGACATCGACGTGGCGCTAATAAGCGAGACGCACCTGGGACAAGAAGACAAGCTCCGAGTCTCGGGATACCTCGCTTATAGGAAGGACGAAAGGTCGGCACTTAACACCCCATACCGCGGTCTGGCGGTACTGGTGAGGCGTAGGGTCGTCCATCAAGCACTCCCCGTACCATCGCCCGGCTCATTTTACGCGCTGGGTGTGCAGCTACACGTTGCCGGCGAGGATCTCGCCATCTACGCCTGTTACAAGGCGCCCTCGGCCAAGATGGAGCCCAAGGAGCTGAGGGCCCTGTTTGAGGCCAACGGCGGCGCGACGATCCTCGCGGGTGACCTTAACTGTAAGCACCCGGCGTGGAACTCAGCCGCGACCAACACGGGGGGTAGGCGACTCTACGCGGACGCGGAAGCCTTCGGCTACACGGTGTCCGGCCCAGAGACGCCCACACACTACCCGGACGCTCAGGGATACATGCCGGACGTGCTGGACATCGTGGCCTACCGAGGGCTACATTGCCAGATCACGCAGCAAGTGTTGGACGACGAGATGCAGAGTGACCATCACCCGGTTCTCGTCGTCCTATCGGGGATGCCGACCCGACAGATGCCCGCAGCGCCACGTCGACGCATCGACTGGGAAGCTTTTAAGGACATGACTGAGGCCACTACTCCGACTCGGCCCGTGATTACCTCCGCGGACGTCAACCAGATGGCGGACGATGTCACTGCCTGCATACGGAGCGCCTTGGAAGCGGCGACAACGTCAGAACCTCAGGGGAGAGTGCTTCAGCCGCCCCTGCCAGCGTATCTGAAACGGATGATCGCCGAGAAGAGGCGCCTTCGCAAGCAGTGGCAGCAACTGAGATGTCCGTCACTGAAGAGAAGAGTTAACAGTCTAGCGGAGAAGATTAAGGCCGAGCTTCGAAGCCGCGAAGCCGAGAGCTGGGAAGATCGCATCCAGGAGGCGGCTGGCAGCTGGCCATCCGCCCACAGACTCTGCCGCCAACTGACGAGCACCCCGGCTCCGGTGCGCCCGTTACAAGACAGCGGCGGGGCGCTCAAGTACAAAGCGGAGGACCGCGCGGAGGTCTTCGCCGAGCACCTGGAGCGTCAGTTCCGACCGAATCCGACCAACGACGTCGACCATGTCGCAGCAGTCGAGAAACACCTTGGGGACTACTTCGCCGCGCCGATAGCTCCCGATGAAGACGCCATATTTTTCTCGCCTGGGGCAGTCAGACGCGCCATCCTGAGGGCCAAACCGAGGAAGGCCCCCGGTGCGGACGGTATCACCAACGCAGTGCTGCGCCAGCTGCCGTACCGTATGGTGGCGGCGCTCGCGCGCCTGTACACGGCGATACTGCGCACCGGGACGTTTCCTTCCTCGTGGAAGGAGGGGCGCGTCATAATGCTGCCCAAGGCGGGGAAAAACATCCTGAAGCCGGAGAGCTATCGGCCAGTAACACTGCTGCCGACCACCTCCAAGGTGTTCGAAAAACTCCTGCTGCGGCATCTCCAGCCGCACATCGACCCACGGCCCGAGCAATTCGGGTTCCGGTCGGAACATAGCACGACGCTTCAGCTGTCGAGAGTACTGCACCTCATGGCCCAAGCCATGAACAAGAAGGAGTACGCGGTTGCAGTACTCCTCGACATGGAGAAGGCCTTCGACCGCGTGTGGCACGACGGCCTAATATACAAGCTGTCCACGTCCGACGCGCCCCGCCGCGTCATTAAAGTGGTCCAGTCATTCCTTTCAGACAGAAGCTTCCGCGTGGTGGTCGAGGGAGCGCTCTCCAGTGCCCGTCCGGTGCTGGCTGGCGTGCCTCAAGGCAGCTGCGTGTCGCCAGTGTGTTACACCCGTTACACCGACGACATCCCCACTACGCCAGACTCGACGCTCGCGCTGTACGCTAACGACGCCGCGTACATCACCATCTCGCTCAACGCGAAGTTCGCGGCGGTGAAGATGCAGCGCGCGCTCGACTTGCTTCCAGACTGGTTGTCGAAGTGGCGACTGTCGGTTAACGTGGGTAAGACACAGGCGATGATCACCGGATTAGCGCCCCTCCCACCACCCCTGACTCTACTCGGTGCCGATGTCGTGTGGTCGCCCCAGGTCAAGTACTTGGGCGTGACCATCGACCGTCGGCTCACCATGGGGACACACGCTCGCCAGGTTGCGGCGCGGGCTGGGATTGCCCGCCACCAGCTCCGCCCAGTGCTCTCGTCCCGGCTGCCGGTACGCGTCAAGTTGGGCGTATATAAAACTTATATACGCCCGATACTGACGTACGCCGCCCCCGCATGGTACGCCCTCGCGTGCGAGGGACACAGGAAGCATCTACGCACGCAGCAGAACACTGCGCTGCGCACCATCGTCGGTGCCCCTCGCTACGTGAGGAACGACATCATCCAGCGGGATCTCGGGATTGAGAGCCTGGACGCGTTCATCCGGCGCCTTGCGACGGGAATGTTCGCGCGTGCCGACGCATCTGCTTGGCCCCACGTCAAGCACATTGCGCCCTGGCATGCGCGCCCCCCTGACGCGAGGCGCCCCCTCCCCCGCGACCTGGTAGCGGACGATGCCCCCCCCCCACCGGACTTGACGCCTAGGTAAGCTGTTCACCAGGTTACACTCAGCTTACCTATGTTTCATATTATAGTCTATGATCTTAGTTTTTAAAGAAGAAAAAGAAATATTGTCTGGGTTAGACTTCATGTCATGTCTGCTTTATGTACAATACACAAGTCCTCGTCTCCCTGAATTTTATTTGTAAGAACCCATTGCATCACGCCCGAAATATAGAACATGGTGTCATCGTGAGGATATCAACAGGGAAATAGAAGAATGGAGACCAATATTTTTCTGGGTAACAGTGTCAAACCCCTAACAAGACAAAATGGTAACATGGCTGAACATTGGAAAAATTGGAAACAAAGATTCGAGATTTACTGCGATGCTAATGACATAAAGAAACAGTCAGAAACGAAGCAAATAGCAATATTTTTGAATCTCATTGGTGAGTATGGATTAGAAGTCTTCAATTCCCTAAATATCGATAGAAAATCTACAACTATAGAAAATGTGCTGAATCACTTTGACAAAAAATTCAATCCGCAAAGCAACATTACAGTGGAAAGGTATAGTTTCTTTACAAGATTACAGCAACAAGAAGAATCTTTGGATAACTACGTCACGATATTGAATAATTTAGCCAAGTCATGTGAATTCAACGACTTAAAAGATTCCTTAGTCAAAGATATGTTTGTTATCGGAATAAACAACTCAAAAATAAGAGAAAAATTATTACAGCAAGAAAAACTAATACTTGAGGATGCTTTAAAAATTGCAAAAAGTATGGAATTATCTCAAGAAAGGTCTACAAAAATAACAAAGTCACAAAGTCATCAATCTTCAGAAAATATATCATCAGTTCAGCAAGTGTCAAAAATAAACCACAGAGGCAGGTCAAAGTCAAGAAACAATTTCAACAATTTCAATAATTATAGACAGAGAAGTAAGTCAAATAATAGAGATTATAATCAAAACTCTGTGAAAAGACGTGACAATTCAGTATCGAAAAAGCCTTGTAACAGATGCGGACAGGTTCACATTTATAAATGCCCAGCGGAAGGAAGAACGTGCAAAATATGTAAGAAGCAGAACCATTTTGCTAAATATTGTTTTTTCAACAAGGACAAACAGGACAAGGGTCAACAACAAAAATCTAGTGTAAGTTGTATTAATTATGATGACTCTTCTTGTAATGACAATTATTTTATAATTAATAAATTGACTGACAATAATAAATGTAATAATAGAGAGGATGAGTGGAAAATTAATGTAAATTTAAATAATATTTTGACAAAATGCCAAATTGACACAGGTGCCGATACTAATGTTATTTCTAAAGACACACTTAATTCTATAATGACTCAGACTAATAGGAAAATCACACTTTCAGTCACAATCGAGTCAGTCTTTTGAAAATGAAAGGGATCATGATGGTTGTCAGGATTACACATACATAATAACTCGTAGAAAAACAAACTCATTCTCAAGTCCTAGTCAAGTTCATAATAATTCTTATTGTAGCAATACAGAATCTAATGTTGAATCAGAAAATTATCAATCTATAGAATCCAATCAGTCTGAATCAAATGTAACAAATCAGTCAGTCATAAAGTCACCTGAATTTGTCAATGTAAATGATGATGTGTCTTGTAGTCAAAGTCTTTGTGATCACTATGAATATCAAGATGAATTAATTTTAACTAGTCCTCCTCAGTCATGCTCAAATGTAATGCCTAATATTATAATATCTCCTGACGAAAGAAACTATGTTTCAGAGAATGTAAATAAGTATAGTTCTAGAGGAAGATTACTCAAAAAGACACAAAAATTTGATTTATAGGATAATTTATTCACAATGTAATACATTAAATTCAATATCACTCAAATAAATTTAAACATTGTATTGAAATAATTTCACATCACGACAACGCTAGTGTATTGCTTATAAATGTATTGATGTAATCAATTTATTATTGTATAATTTACTTATCACTTCATCTTAAACGATAAACATAAGTTAATAATAAATGTAATTTGTATTTCAGCATTAATCTTGTAAATTGTAAACAACAGGTTATGCCCAGTTGTCAATGTCACTTGTCAATTTAAAAAAAAAAAAAAAAAGGGGCATGTTTCATATTATAGTCTATGATCTTAGATTTTAAAGAAGAAAAAGAAATATTGTCTGGGTTAGACTTCATGTCATGTCTGCTTTATGTACAATACACAAGTCCTCGTCTCCCTGAATTTTATTTGTAAGAACCCATTGCATCACGCCCGAAATATAGAACAACCTACACAATAACGACTCCACACACACAACTCACACGCTTAGTTGCGCGACCTGTGCTAAGTTAATATAGGCAGGGCGCGTAACTACAACCACACATACACCACTACACATTCATGTAGACACACAAGTGGACGCGAGCGGGCTCGCGACCACTCCATCACGGGCGGTGTTTACACAGTACATTACCGCCTGTACACACACAACGGCCCCCCGTCCGTAACGCAGCCGGCTAGCTCCGGTGCGCGGGGCGGGCGGGAGCCATGCACCCGCCGTAGGTGCGTCGGAGTCGCCACCTCTGTCGCTGGTTGACCCCCGCCGGGCCTCCTCCGGGTAACCGGAGGTCTCACCTGGCGGTGTCGGACCGCCGAGGTGGCGTGAAGAAAACAGCGCTGAACATACAGTGCTGTAGGCGCGCCTACGGAAAACAAATAGCAACCACACACAGGCGTGTGATATTAATATCACACGCCATCAGGCCTAAGTCTATAAGACTCAAACAATGACGGGCCTGTTTTAACAGGCCGAGGTATAGCCTCCGCGGCCAGGGGGCGAAGCCCCGTGACCGCCTGCCGCGCCCCCTTACGGGGGCGCAGCGACGTCCACCTTGCTTGCGACCGGCAGTCTTGTTTTAGCTACACAGCGAAGCAAATCCAAGTGAACTACAAGTGCGATATCTAAGTGAATAGTAGGTAAACAGTAGTGTATTTGTGATTGAGTTTTGATTGTTTTGTGATTAATAAAGTTATTGTGTTGTTTAATCGGTAGTAATTAATTTATCTCATACCCAGCTCGTAACAAATTGGTGTCAGAAGTGAGAGATAAATTATGCCAATCCTACCAAAGGACGACACGGACGGTATCCGTACCAGAAGTCAGCGACAGCAGGATATGGACCAAAGGCGGTTTGGGGATTCTCCGACACAGACACCGGGTGGTGTCCAGCCTACGTCACAGCCAGTCGCTGGCCCATCCGGAGTTTCTCCAGCATCAGTGGCACCAGACTTGTCAGCTTTAATGGCACTGCTGCAGGATCAAGCTCGCCGTCAAGAGGAGCAGGCTCGCCAGTTACAGGAGCAATTGCAACGAGACAAAGAGGAGCAGGCTCGCCGTCAAGAGGAGCAGGCTCGCCGTCAGGAGGAGCAGGCTCGCCGTCAGGAGGAGCAGGCTCGCCGTCAAGAGGAGCAGGCTCGCCGGTTGGAAGAGCAGTTGCAGCAAGACAAAGAGGAACAAGCCCGCCGCCAAGACGAGCAGATGATCCTCATAAAGGATCTTCATGCAACTTTCGGCAAGGACCTTAAAGTGATGAAAGATCAGGTCCACCAGCACGAGAATCGCATCTCGGAGGCCGAAGTTAAGATTGCTGGGGTGCAGAAGGCTTTGAGCGAACTGAAGACTGAAGGTGGAACTGTAGCTTCGGTGGTTGCTGCACCTTCTTCGCGTGGTTTTAAGGCGCCTCCGTTCGATGGCACATCTTCGTGGTCGGCTTACAAAATACAGTTTGAGGCCGTCATGAAGGCGAATGGATGGACAAAACCACAAGCCATGACCGCGCTCACCTTGGGCCTCCGAGACCAGGCCCTAACTATTCTGGAGGCGCTCGGCAAGGACGTTACCTACGAGCAGCTACTGGAGGCGTTGGAGTCCAGATACGGCGACGCGCACCTGGAGCACGTATTCCGTGCCAAGTTGAAGGACCGTTTTCAACGAAGTGCCGAGAACCTACAGCAGTGGGCTCTGGAAGTTGAAAAACTCGTTCGGAAAGCCTACCAGTCTGCCCCTGCACTGATTGATGGAAATTTGGTACAGGCATTCGTTGATGGAATACGTGACTTGGAAGTTAGAGCTGCCGTGAGACTTGGGCATCATGAGACCTTGAAGGACGCCTTGGCCCATGCCTTAGAAGTAGAGGCAGTGAGGCAAGACCACCGAACGCACCGTGTCAGGGAAGTTGTTGCATCACCTGTACGCGACCGCCCACAGGGGTATAGTCCTAGGTGCTACACATGTGGAGAAAGGGGTCATCTTCGGTCCAGCTGTCCTAAGCGCAGCACCCCGAGAGAAGATCAGCAGGGAAGAGTGGCTGAAGTGACTGCCCAGCCACAGCAGGGAAACGAGTAAATGCCAGGACTGGGGGGCGGGTGCTGGCTGGTATTGAAAGAACCCCGAGAATCATGATCTCGCAAGCACATGACGGGAACAGCCTGACCATCAAAGGCGAAGTCAATGGAACACCATGCAAACTGACGTTGGATACTGGAGCTTCTCACACAGTCGTCAATTCTAAACTAGCAAGTCGGTTTCTTGGGGACTACTTCAATAAGCACGACCGTATACATTTACTAACAGCTACTGGTCAGCACATTACCGTCAGAGGCAAGAAGGAGGTGGAGTTAAAATTGGGTGACAGATTTTACATGCAGAATGTCATCGTGGCTGACATAGTGGACGATTGCATCTTGGGCTTGGACTTCATGCGGAAATATCGTTGTGAGATCGACATTGATCAAGGAGTACTGAAATGTGGTTCAGAGGAAGTCTTCATGGAAGGTGCACCGTCAGGGAAAGTGTACTGCTTGAAGAAGATTGTTCTTCCTCGCAGATCAGAAACGGTTGTGCCAATTTGTTTGCCACGGAATTCTGAACAAAAAGATCGAAGTGTTCTGATAGAAAGGGTGAACAATGACTTCCCATGGAAGATGGCACGAACTCTGGTCAAGGCCACCAACATCTCAGCAGTACGCATACTGAATCCAAGTGACCAAGAGCATGTGATTAAGAAGGGCACCTTGATCGGCACTTGCGAGGAAGTAGCTTGGATGCGTCAATTGCAAGATGTGCCAACCGGAAATAAAGTTCGTTGTACAAAATTTGACGTGTCGACACTTTTGGAAAACTGCGATTTAACCAAAGGAGAAATGGAGAAGGCTAAGAAGATGTTACTTGAGTACGCCAACACTTTCTCTTCAGATGATGCTGACATAGGGAGAACTGGACTTGTTCAGCATCAGATTAATACAGGTAACGAGTTACCAATCCGTCAGCGACCAAGAAGACTGCCAGTTGCACGAGCAAAAGAGGTAGAAACCATGATTGAGGGAATGGTGAAGGACGGTGTTATAGAGCCTTCATCGAGTCCATGGTGTTCTCCTGTGGTCTTGGTAAAGAAAAAGGACGGTAGTATGCGCTTCTGTGTGGACTATCGACGACTCAACGACGTCACGAAAAAGGACAGCTACCCGCTGCCTAGGATCGATGACACACTGGATACGCTGACTGGTATGAAGTGGTTTACCACACTTGATCTGAAGAGTGGCTACTGGCAAGTAGAAAAAGACCCCAAGGACAAGGAGAAAACTGCATTCTCAACAGGAAAAGGGCTATGGCAGTTTAAAGTTATGCCATTCGGGTTGTGCAACGCTCCTGCGACGTTTGAAAGGCTGATGGAGCAAGTACTCGCCGGATTGATTGGAGACGCATGTCTTGTCTATCTAGACGACATAATCATCGTGGGCCGTACATTTGAAGATCACCTTAAAAACCTCAACCGAGTGCTGTCAAAAATACAAACAGCAAATCTGAAGTTAAGTCCGAAAAAGTGTTCGTTTTTCAGACAGCAAGTGAACTTCTTAGGACACATAGTTTCGGGGGAAGGTGTTCAAACAGACCCAGAAAAAGTAGTCGCCGTCAAAGATTGGCCAGTTCCGAAAGACAAGACACAGGTCAGAGCATTCCTGGGTTTGTGCTCCTACTATCGAAGGTTTGTCAAGAATTTTGCCGACATTGCAAAACCTCTGCACAAACTCACTGAGGAAAAGAGGCAATTCTGTTGGGACGATGACTGCGACGTCGCATTTCAGGAATTAAAGAAACGTCTGTGCAACACACCTATTTTGGGATATCCTGACACTGAAAATGACTTCATAGTTGACACAGATGCCAGTAATACTGGAATTGGGGGCGTGCTGTCTCAACGGAAAGGAGACCGGGAGGTTGTAATAGCTTACTTCAGCAAGTCTTTATCTAAGCCAGAAAGAAATTACTGCGTTACAAGACGGGAGCTACTCGCTGTAGTAAAGACAGTGCAGCACTTCAGTAAATATTTGCTGGGACGTAAATTCCAATTACGAACTGACCATGCTGCACTGAAGTGGCTATTACAGTTCAAGAATCCAGAGGGGCAAGTGGCGAGATGGATAGAACTGCTCCAAGAGTTTGATTTCGTAACTGAACATCGCAGTGGGAGAACTCACGGTAACGCAGACGCCTTATCAAGAAGACCTTGTCCTGAAGACTGTAAGCACTGTGCCAGGCAAGAGACTAAGGAAGTAGTGCCCGTGAGGATGCTTAGAACGGATCTCAGCGATGAATGGAAGGAGACCCTACAGCAGGCTCAGCACAATGACTCGGATATCAAACCGATCTTCGAGTGGATCAAAGCTGGTGTTCCTAAACCCAAGTGGAGTGATGTGGCTGCGATGAGTTCCATCACGAAGAGTTATTGGGCGCAATGGAACAGCTTGGTGATCCAGGATGGAGTCTTGTGCCGTAAATGGGAAAACGCTAGAGGGGACAGCTGTCATCTACAAATGGTTGTTCCGAAAGCTAAGGTACCGGATGTTCTACGGCTCTACCATGATGGATGTTCTGGAGGGCATATGGGGGTAAAAAGGACTCTACTAAAAATTCGAGAACGCTTCTACTGGATCCACTGTCGTGATGATGTGGAGGACTGGTGCCGCAAATGTACCAGTTGTGCGGCCGTGAAAGGACCCCAGACACGCAGCAGAGGTGCATTAAAAGTGTACAACGTTGGAGCCCCTTGGGAACGGATAGCACTAGACGTTGCGGGACCATTTCCAGTAAGTGAGAGCGGAAACAGGTACTTCCTGGTGGTCATGGATTACTTTACAAAGTGGCCGGAAGTCTTCGCCATTCCTAACCAAGAAGCAACAACTGTCGCAGATAAATTAGTTCAAGAAGTCTTCTGTCGTTTTGGAGTACCCTTAGAAATACACAGCGATCAAGGAAGAAATTTTGAATCGCAAGTATTTCAAGAGACTTGTCGATTGATGGGTACCTATAAAACCAGAACCACCTCTTACCACCCACAATCCGATGGAATGGTGGAACGATTCAACCAAACGTTGGAAAGATATCTGGCGAAAGTTGTGGAAAGCCGGCAAAGGGATTGGGACAAGCACATACAGCCGTTTCTTCTGTCTTACCGAAGTGCAGTCCACGAAAGTACGACTGTGACACCAGCCTTCGCGAACTTTGGAAGGGAATTACGGTTACCTGCTGATTTAATCACTGGAACTCCCCCTGATGCTCCATGTAGCGTAACAGATTACGCGAATGACTTGCGTAATAAGTTGAACGATGTTTATGAGCATATCCGACAGTCCGGCCAACAGATGTCTGAGAAGATGAAGACCCGTTATGACCGGAAAGCCAACGGTAGGGGTTTCGAAGAGGGTTCACTGGTGTGGTTGCATAACCCAGTGCGGAGCAAGGGGAAGTCTCCGAAGTTACAAGCAAAATGGGATGGGCCATACCGAGTCGTGACTAGGATCAACGATGTCACCTACCGAATACAGAAGGGTCCACGAGGTGCGCCTAAGATTGTGCATGTAGACCGGTTGGCGCGATACTATGGGACTAATGATGCTCGGGACGAGCATGTCTAAGGAGGGGGCAGTGTTACATCGGACCTACTAGAACATTCGAGAAAGCCAGTGATTACAGTGTGTGTACGTTAGAAGTTCGAGAGAATTCTATTATTATTAGTTTTAAAGTTAGGTAGGTACAAACTCGCGACCTATTTATACAAAGACATTAGAATTTCGACCGTACGCCTAGGGCATAAGGTTCATATTTGTTTGTTTTGTACAAGTAGGTAATGCCAACCTTGTAAGTAGGTACCTGCTATTTTTTGTTAGTGTTTTTTTATGACCCTCTCGAATGTTCGTGGTTATTCTGGTGTATCTGTTGGCGAGTATAAATAGAGCGCTCAGGGCCGCGACCGGCAGTCTTGTTTTAGCTACACAGCGAAGCAAATCCAAGTGAACTACAAGTGCGATATCTAAGTGAATAGTAAACAGTAGTGTATTTGTGATTGAGTTTTGATTGTTTTGTGATTAATAAAGTTATTGTGTTGTTTAATCGGTAGTAATTAATTTATCTCATACCCAGCTCGTAACAGTATAAATATTGATGTTCAACGGCCAATTCACACAACATTAACTATAATAATAAAGAAATCGCAGTAAGGAACCTTAGACTTGGCACGACTTTGTCTAGATTTCATTACTTTTTAGAGATAAACAAGCAGCTCCATCGAGACTTGGCTAGTTTTTTACAGAATATTATTTTGTGGGATAATAATTACGACAAAGATACGAATGAGCCAGATCATTTTGATTAAAATGAATCATTTGAGAAAAAACATAACCACGGCCAACATATAAAATTTCGAACTTCCTGGAATGCTTGTAAAGCCGGAAACACTCACGTGGCGTGGCGCGCCAGGAGCATATCGGTTTCATACATTTAGTATGTTTAGAGATATATTTATAGTTCGTGTCGTGTCGTGGCGCGTTCTGGCGTGGCGCTGACTGCTCACCACCGCGGCGGGGGTTATGGCGCGACACGCCACAACAGGCAAATGTGTTTCTACACCACGTAGCTCGCGGCGCGAACTTGCCGAAGAAAACATTACGTACGTTTGAACGCTGCAAAGGTTCAATATTTGTGCTGTTCAGAAATAACGGCAGAGCGCGCCACGTCCACGTCATAATAGTGGGCACGGTCAACGTCACGACAGCAAGCGGCATTAAGTTCGCCTTTCTATTATACACATAAGTACGAATTCAGCTCATGTTCAACGTTTAATTAAATAAATAAAGACATGACATGCACAGACCTATCCAAAAGACATTTGCTTTTATCGCACGTTTCGTAAAAGGACGATTGTTGCATTTATCGAAAACCATATATTTTAATGAAAACGGGTATTTATCGCGAATTTATTTTTAATACCGTCGGGCTTAAATTAAAGGTAAATTCGCGATAAATAGCCGTTTTCATATGTTTTTATAATGTGTTCTGATTGTGAAAGTTTAAAAAAGACAAGTACTAAGTAAGTACTCAGTTAAAAACTTGTATGTTATCAAGTGCAAGTTTTCCAAGTGACATGACAGGTGGCAATTAAGAAGTTGATTTATCGGTAAAACGATTTGATGTCATTACATTTTTTGGAGCAGTCTTTTGCACTCTCGTATTTTTTTTCTGTTAGAAGAGCATGAAGGTTTAATGTCAATCGACCCAGCCATTATTATTTATTTTCTTTGTTATAAGGTTGATAATGGGTTAATTGTTACAGTTGGCAAATATGCCAAAATCACAGCGATTTTATTGGGCTTATTCCTTCTGTCAGAGAAAAATGACTGCACATAATTTAGATCAGTAATGATGAATGAAAAAAAAAAACTCTTATCTTATAAACTAGTTTACTAAGCCAGAATAAATACGGTTTATAATTCAATTTGATCAGTAATAATCTGCGTTATCGAATCTAAACATATGCGGTTCGACGCCCCGACTGCCGGTCCCTCGTATGGTGAAGATAGCGCCCCCTAGCGGCTCGGCGGTGCTGTCGACGTTGTCGCGTGATGACGTCACGAACAACTCGTCGAGGTGGGGCCCGCCCCAGCACAATGACGTCACTCGAGAGACGGGGAGCTTGTAACCGAACACTAATTGTCGTGTGTCGGGGTCTATGTGTAATATCTGAGGGAAAGAACAGCGAAATGAGTAGGAGAGCCTCGTTTTAGTGGTCGTAAGCGCGACTCCTAAAACTGGGAATGGGGTTTTGCATTTAAATTTTTCCCTTAGCGAGTCGAAGACAATTCTAATTGAGTAAGCCCAAAATTTGTGACGAGTTTGTCATCAGTATTTCAGTAGTATAAGGTCTTCTTCACACGTACCACAACCACACCAGTTCGCAACGACTAAATGCCGTCAAGAAGTGGTTACGTGTGAATAGTGTCGCTGCAGCTTTTTGTAGTTGCGTTGTGGTACCGACAAAATGTCGATGTGGTTGCGTTGTCGCCAGTAGTTGCGATGCGGTTACGTGGTGTGCAGACACAGTTCCACTCCGGTTTTTATAAAGGAAACACGTGTTGACTGACCAACTCATGGAAATCTAAGAGAAAACTTTGTTATTGCCATCCAGTCGAACGCGGAATGAATGAACCGGGGGAGGGGAAGAGTGCGAGCGGCGTGCGCGCATTGTCGTTGCGTCGACGCAACGTTGAGTGCGATGTGGTCGGTATCACACACGGTCGATAACGACTGCAAAATGTAGTACATGTGAATAGTCCTATTAATTTTCAATACGAATATACGCCCGGCCACGTGGTGTGGTTGTAGTACGAGTGAAGAAACCCTAATATCCCGATGTATAGTCTAGGTAATATAATTCTACACATTTCAGTGGTTACTGTCATGCTGTTATGTTGTCATGATCATCATTTCAGCTCGGAATCACCCACTATTGGGTATAGGCCTCACTTTCTGCATACTTTCTGGATAAGTGAAACCCTCATCCAGATGTTTATTTATCCCCTAACTTTGTGATATCGTCAAAGATGTAATAATAAAAGCTATACTTACAGTGCCGCCGAACATAAGCGCTACCCACAGGTCCCCGCGGTTGTCTATGGTCATGCCGTCCGGTATCGCGTCCTCGTACCCCAACTTTGATATGTCTATCACCGTCCGACGACCAGCTGTTAACATAAATAGTTACATTTATATAAGAAGTGGTGAACTATATTATCAGAAGTAGCTGGCTTCTGATATTCTGATATTCTTCCATTTTTGAAATAGGGTAGAAAACCAAAAAAAAACTAATAAGTCCGTCAGACAGATTTTCAAAAACCATTTGGACACATATTTTTTTATTTTTTCATGTAAACAAAAAATGCAATGGATATGTCACCGTAAAATTGTGAAACCAGTATCTCTGCCCCCATAATCGGGAGTTGAGGCACCCCCCCCGTTAGGTTAGTTAGGTTCCTTTAAACCCTGCACTCGGAAATACCCCGCGAAGCGGGGCTCCGTCGACTACGCTTTTTAGGGGAATATAAAGTGTTTTAAGGTTATGTTATATTAATCGGTATTTCTCAGAAATGGTACAGTATCTTTTCATGAGAGTGGTACCACTAGGTAAGGGGGACCCCTCCTTCCCTCCACACCGCGTGAGTTGACTACCATCGCATGCATTTCACGAAAAATAATGCGTTTTATTGTAAGCAGTATGTTCGTTTGACAATAATTCGAGAGTTTACAATATCGCTAGAGATATTGCAATATATCGAATTTGACAATTTTACGGTGACAGATACACTGCGTCGAAAAATCCTGTGACGTCACATTGGACTACATTTTTTACTGGAAAGTGACGTCACTAACCCCCACTCATGGTCTTTGACGTGTTTTATGTTTTTATTAATTTAATAAAACAAAAAAAAAACGTATCCAGTGTTTATCAATAATCTAGCAGACGGACTAAATATAAAATCATATTTTTTTAGTCAGAAATCATCCCTATTGTATTGAGAAACAAACAGGCGTCGTTGGTTTCGATTATTGTTACGCGCCAAAAGAACTATGACACGCTCTACCCAGTAGTCTCACAGAAATAATATTAACCGCGGGGGTCGAACTTAGATACCACGGCCCCGGAACATAAAGGGCGAGGAAGGGACATTGACAGATTTTTTTATTCCCATCCGAAAAAAAAGCGATGATCTTTTAGGTTAAGTATTGCTTGCCATGGTCATTCCGTGAATAGGTGAGCATCCATCATAAAATACCAAAACCCTCCATGCCTCGGTATCGTCAAGCCTGAATTCCTCTTACGCTGATGTCGGTCGGTATTTACGTTGGTCGCGCGTACGACAAATTCAGGTCTTAGGCCGTTGATCACCAGCCGTCATTTACAGATATTTGACAGTCGTTAGGGGAGACAACCAGAAATATTTTTTTTTGCTTGGCCTATATTATCCCACTGCTGGGCAATCCCCCATTACCTTCCACTCTTCTCTTTGTGTTGTTTTTTCCGGCCAATCTCGTACAAACGAATCTAAGTCGATCACTCAATAATTGGTGTGCGGAGGTCAAATCGGCTATGTAAAATACTGATATTCATTCAGTTGCATCCGATTACACTTGAAACCGACTTTCATAGTTGAGAATGGCTGATAATGGATTACGTACTCAAATCTCCCCTCTGCACATCAAAGTCAAACGCTTCAATCTTCTGCGTAGTCGAGTCGATGTAGTACAAGATCGTGTTGTTGCGCGACCACGCGATGCCGTTGGAGATCGACACCGGGCGCAGTTGCACGCGCGGATGTGTGAAGCTCTCCTGTTCCACGCTGTAGAAAGTCGCCTTGTCGGGGACCACGTCGTCTCCTATTTGAGGGCCCTTTGTACCTGTTGGGAAAACGAATGATGAGCTTAGAGTAAGGGGAGGCGGACAAAAGCAACTCTGAATGCGCAGCCAATAAATATTTTAGTCGTTGAACAGGTAAATTCTGACACATTACCAATTTATATCATTGTGAAGTAGATGCATAATTTTGCAAATTAGCCATGAATCATGTATTTTTATTAATTATCAGTTTTTCCCCGTGACGTTATTATAAAAGTATTACTTCCCTGTTCGAATCAGACTGTTAACCATTTTCAGGGGTTTTTACACGGAACCCTAATCCTTATTTCTAAAATAAAAGTAGCCAGTAGGTCCAGCCATTTCGGAGTTTAGTCGGAACAAAAATCGGACAGACAAAAATTAACACCTCTATTCTAACAATTCATCATGTATACTGCCCTGCCCTTTATATGCTGCTTTCGAAAGTAAAACAATTTTTTGACTAGAAGAATCCGTTTAAATTGTAAGTTATACCTGCCCAAAATCGTCCTTCAGCGTCAGGTTTCCCTTCATTGATAACGTTGTCCGGTAGACCGATGTCCACAGTGGTAAGTAGACGCATTGCGTTGTCTCCCGGAATGTTCCAGTCGAACAGGTATAGCGATGAGCGGGCGGCGATCAGCAGGCGATGGGTACCCGCGACCAGGGATACTACATTCACTTCACCGTAGCCTGGAATGATCATCAATATTAATAATCCGTTCAGAAGAACACCGTTGGTCAAAATCTGATAGAGCTTTAATTTTATCCAGCTCAGTCTCGGGAGTAAGCACACAAATTTGTTGAGGTAGTTTCTAGCAAAATAAAAAGTTGGTACTAATCATATTTTTCTGGATGAAGTTACTACAATCATTCAATAGTTGACAATGTTTTTTTTTAGCCTGTTATGTGTCTTACTGCTGAGCAAAGGCTTCCTTTTTGTTCTCGCAAGTCTCTCTATCTTGTGCGATATCTGGCCATGTTCAAACTTACTTATATGCTTCGTAAAAATCTTCCCAGAGGTGTAATCAAGTCGATGCACGTTGTTCTTCTTCACGTCCACAAAGTACAAACTCTGTAGCTCGGGGTCCCACACCGGACTCTCTCCGTGCGTGAACAGCGCCGGAGTACCTGGATTGTCATGCGACGATACCTAATGGTTGCATCCTTATTAATTTATTTAGCACTAGCTGATGCCCGCGTACAAGTTACTACAACCTTCCTCGAGAACCACTCTATCCACTGGTGAAATCAGCATGAAAATCAGTCTCAATCAAAACTCAAAAATTACTTTTTGAGTTTATCGCGAAAAGACAGACAGACGCGGCGGAGGACTTTGTTTAATAAATTGTAGTGATAGTGATATAACTTAGCTCGTGGCTAAATCCCATGGTCTAACTTCATTTGAAATTTTTGACAGCCACTATAAAGGGTGTAAAAGTAGCCTTTAGACCGCCATAGCCACATATACGTGACAAAATGGTAGGTGGAGTTGTGGCTTGGCCTGGAGGACACGTGTGTTTTGCATTTTATTTCACTTTTCTAATAAAAACACCAAGGAAATAAATTGGTATTTTTTTTTACAAAATGAATGGAAGAAGTTGTTTACAATATCTAAACTTTTAGTACCTACTCCAATCTGGGTTGGTCCGATAGAACTTATTGATCAGTATTTGAAACAAGATCGATTGACATAAAAAAACAACATTGCGGGGCGGTCTTTGTAGACTGCCGATAGAAGTGAAAACTCGTAGGCGATCGGCTACGAGTGCAACGAAAAGCGTACATGACAGTCACGATAGTTCCATGTTCACTCAAAAGGTGCTCAATGCGCCTAAGTAAATGTAAACTTCAAAAAGTTTTGTGTAAAATGGCCATTCTTTGATAACTGTACATTTTGACGAAAATCTGTGAATGGGGTTCAAAAATTCACGAAAAATTATGGATAGTCTCCTTAGACCATTTTCGTGTAGCTGCAAGGGTTAAGGTAGTTCCTCTTACTGCCCAGTTTACCGTTTCCACCCTGCATACTTTCATTTGCTTTAACTTTAACTAAAAGCTGTTAAGTATTCTGAATTTACAGGCAGAAACTTCAATTTTTTTCATTTGTATCAATTAAGTATGGATTTATTACTTTATTCATCTTTGCCTAATCATACTTGGGAATCATACGTGAAGTTCGACAAACACATAAAACACATTATTTGTTGTATATGTCACCGTAAAATTGTCAAATACGTTATATTGTAATATCTGCCCCTATTTCCGAGTGCAGGGTTTAAAGGAAGCTAACTAACCTAACGGGGGGGTGCCCCAAGTCCCGATTATGGGGGCAGAGATACTTCCGTATGTTCAGTTGACAATAATTCGAGACATTACAATAACGCGAGAAAAAACACGTTATATTGTAATATAACGTGTTTGACAATTTTACGGTGACATATATATATTGTAGTTTTACGTTAAGTTTTATTTTTGTAATTATATATAGTTTTAGATGTAGTATGTAAATATTGCTATTGATTTACATAATAAAAGTTCAGAATAGGTAGATTAATGACGTAAATCCGCGCTGTTTCTTAAATTGAAATTAAAAACTGGTTCATTATTGATAAAATTTTAACCGATTATTTCGCAAAACTCACGGCTTAAACTATCAGACATCTTTGCCAAGACAATCTATAGAAAAGTATCAATAACAATAAAATGTAGCCATAGCAGCTATTAACTCAATTATGTTCAAATTCAAATGAATGTATACGGGTTGCCTTGTGGGATTAAAAAATATACAAGGCGTGTGAAATTATATTTTATCAGTTTTATTTATCCAAAATGCAACACATTTTTTTCTGTAGCCTTCGTGCAAAAAAAAGATAAATAAATTACTTCACTGTTAAATAATTAATTAATTGAGGCTTGCATTAATTTAAAAATATTATGAACAGGTGTAACAATTACTTACCATAGAAATTCTATAAAAAGATTGCGTTTCCTTGGTGTCCGAAGCAAACGAATAATAAATTATAGAAACCAAAGAAATTATCAAAAACATTATATTTATTGAAATCTTAAAATTTTAATAAAAAAAAAAAAATTACTTCCGTGCAGTAGTGCACGAGAGATTGTTTTCTGTACAACTGTGCATCAAATGTTTCCAAAACATGTCACAGCAATAAAACGTTAACGATACGTATGAAAGAAAGGGACAAAAAAACGTCCGAGTGCGAGTCTGACTCGCCCATGAAGGATTCCGTAGCAGTAACATAATATAAAAGTTCTTATAGTTCGTTGTAAATGAAAGGTAAATTAATGTAATTGGTTTACGACATACGACGTATTAAAAAAACTACTTACTAGATCTCGTTCAAACCAATTTTCGGTGGAAGTTTACATGGTAATATTTTTTTATTATTCTCTTATTTTAGAAGTTGCAGGGGGGGACGAGACCCACTTTACCACTTTGGAAGTATCTCTCGCGCAAACTATTCAGTTTAGAAAAAAACATATATTTGAAACCTCAATATCATTTTTGAAGACCTATCCCACACGTATGGGTTTGATGAAAAGAAAAGGTTGAGTTACAGTTCTTAGTATGGGGAACCAACAAAATGTTTTGTTTTTTTTTCTATTTTTGTGTGAAAATCTTAATGCGGTTCACAAAATACATCTACTTATCAAGTTTCAACAGCATAGTTCTTATAGTTTCGGAAAAAAGTGGCTGTGACATACGGACGGGCAGACAGATATGACGAATCCATAAGGGTTCCTTTTTTTGCCATTTGGCTACGGGACCCTAATAAAAATGAACGTAAACAGTTAGCGGGATCGTTATCGCGGGACAAAATGTCAGCGCACAGTGAAACAATACGATTCGACTCGATACCTTTTATTTCAATACGTCGCGCCGTGCTCGGCGGCGACCCCTACAGACGTACACTTACAATTATATGATTAAGAATGCTCAACCGAATTCTTACACCGCATTCTTCGTTCGCACAGATCACTCGTTCACAAGAATCTTATTTTATAGTTATAATAATTTGAAAGTCTAAACTTATAAATAGTATTTGCTTAATAACAAAGTCGCAGTACGGGGTCGTCGATAAGGCACAAGGAATTTTCAAGTATGAGTGACAAAGACGATGCTATACAAAGCCAAACATTTTTCTAAGACTCCGTGTGCCATATCGACAGTCTAGTACTGCATATCTGCACAGATGTGCACCCGACATTGAGCTCTAAGTGGTGGGGCGTAGGAGCGTGGGTCGCGGCAGCTAGGCGTGCGGCGGCGGCGTGGGCTCGGGCGGCGCGTCGGCCGGCGCCGCGCCCGCCGCGGGCGGCACGCCGGCCGGGCCCACCGCCGCCACGCCAGGCGCGCCGCCGGTCTCTGCCTGGATCCTGGACAACACATACACAATGTTTACTACACCATCCAGAACATCCTACACATGCCACCCACAACATTTCCTATAAAGTTATTAAACCAAAAAGGTTAGCCTATCCCACCGCCGTCGATCAGTAAGAAGCGAGTAGAGTTCTAGTGGAGTATTCGGCGGTGTGAACAGTCAATGTTTATAGCAGTGTAGGCCTCGTCTCAGTAATAAAGATATGTTACCGTAAAATTGTAAAACCCGCTAGATTGTAAATGCGCGTAGTCGATGGAGCCCCGCTACCCTATTTCTGCTTGCAGGGTTTAAATGAACGTAACTAACCTAACGTTGGGGTGCATCAAGTCCCGATTATGGTGGCAGAGATCCTTCCGTCGCGGCGTCGCATGCATTTTACGGTTTCACTTCGATATATTGTAATCTACCGGAAAATAATACGTGAAATTGTAAGCAGTATGTTCGGTTGACAATATTTCGAGAGATTACAATCTCGCCAGATAGATTACAATCTAATGGATTTTACAATTTTACGGTGACGGATATAATATGAAGAGCCAACTGTTCATATTTATATCTCTTTTATTGACATGAGACCGTCATTACTTTAAACGTTTCTTGGGTGAAAATATAGTCGATAGTTATTCACGTGGTGAAACAGGTGTTTCATATAATTAGAAATAAATGACAATGAACAACAACAGTGTCAACGACTCATTGAAATTTAAGTTTCATCAAATAAAAAAAAAATGGACACCCCATATTCAGTGAAACCAAGCCTAACATTTTAGTGCCCAAAAACCCACGCAAATTATCGTCTCACAAATGCATTTATTTGTAAACACTATACCCCAAACATCGTCAAACAATCGGTTTTGTTGTGCAGCGAATATGATAAAACTAAAACTGTTTGCGTCTTGATACGGCCAACTGACCGTATTTAGGCCTGAATTCTTGTTGCTCCGACGATTGGTTCGACGTCAGCGAGAACAAAATACGGCGGCCGATCGCCGCTGACGTCAGCGTCGCAGTATGGTGCTATATAAAGGTGGACGCACACTCCGCGCCGATGGAATTTTTTCTCATACGTATGACGTCTTCTCTTCGTCCGATTCGACGCGGATAAGTGTGCGAGATTTTATAGGATTTCATACAAGTAATTCTAAAATTCGATTCTTTCGGCGCGGATAAGTGTGCGTCCACCTTTAAACACAATGTATACTCGTACGCGACCGACAGTAAAGTTTACGTGCAACTACGAGCAAAGCCAATTTCAATGTCCCCATATCCCGATATGAATCGTCAAGTCAAAGTCGCTTGCATGTCATGTAGCTGTACACTCTTTTTCTATGCCTCTCTCGAGGTACATCATCTACCTAGCCTTTTCCCAACTATGTTGGAGTCGGCTTCCAGTCAAACTGGATGTAGTTGAATACCAGTATTGTACGTGGAACTGTTTATCTGACCTCGGCAACCCATTTAGTACAGGGTATACAACATCCCTTGGTAAGACTGGTGGTCAGACTTACAGGCTGAGTCGAGCTCAGCTTCCAACGAACCGACAAGTCTCGCAAAAACTGACACGATACGGAGAACAAGCAAGAAGCACTGAGGCTAGACGAGACCGAAGGCCGAAAGGCACCTGTTCCTAGCAGGGATGTTCGGAGCGGACGTAGTTCCGATTACGATTACGATTAGTCGGAACTTCCGATTGTTTTTGAACCTCCGATTACCTCCGATTGAAAAGTTTCGGAACAGGTTTCGGAATCGGAGGATCAAGAACAATCGGAAGTTCCGACTAATCGGAATCGGAGCTCCGTAACATCCCTGCTGGGAACCTACGGTGATATTGGAGATCAAAGTTCCAACTTCTTCCCAAGGTAAGATTAAGGTTTTCAGAGTAAGATTTTTACTTTAAACACCTATGACTCCCGCACTATTTAATCCATCAGCACAATGTTTTGAGTTCGTTACATTGAGTTTTACTGTTACGTGATTTTTCACCTCAAAAAAAGTCGTTTCCCAGCAATATTTTTTGCGTAAAGTTACTTAGTTTGATGTACAGAATGCTTGGTTAACAGCTTCGTGAAGAGTCCGTTTACACCCTGTATACACTCTCGCACCATTCCGGCTCAATTTCGCTTACCTTTGATGCGCTTGATGCCGCGCGCGGAACTCTGCAGCCTTAAGTTGTTCGAGGTGGAACTGTTGTCGCTCCTGAATTAACTGCTGACGCTGGTATTCCAGTCCTAGGACACACGAACATAATTAATATTCATAATTTTATATCCGTTTTAAAAAAAACTAGTATATGTTAGACACGGTGTTTTAAAAAAAAATTTTGATGATATGTATTTTTTTTTTATGGTGAAATGTATTTTTATGGTGTCTTTGTTTCAATTATACATCGTCTATTTATGAAATATATACCATCATCATCATCTGCTTAGCCTTTTTTCAACTATGTTGGGGTCAGCTTTCAGTCTTAACCGGATGCAGCTTACCTTCCCGTTCCCTCTCCATAGTGGCCTCCAACTCCTCAAAGTGTCGCAGTTTGATCTCCAGCTTCTTCATCTGTGTCTCCACTAGCAGTGCGACCAACGATTTGATCTTCCTCTCCTCGACGCCGGCGAGGTGTTTCGCTTTCACAGCGGCCGCGGCCAGCGCTGCAGCGGCTGCGGATTGCAGCTTAGCGTCTACGGTCGTTGGGGCTTCAGTTTTTTCTGTATTTCGAAATAAGATGTTAAAAGTGATATATGTTTAAAATGCTATCTCAGCGAGTCCAGCCAATTGACGCTAGTAACTGATAAATTGAACCTCCATAGATGAAGGGCTGTTGTAATGGAGTCTATAGCTTACCAGGTTGAGCAGCCGGTTCCTCCTTAGGTTCCTTATCAGCTTCAGGGGTAGCGGCGGGGGCGGGTGCTTCAGGTGGCTCTTCCTTTACCTTGGGCTCACCTTCCTCCACTTCCATGGGTTCTGCCTTGATGTCTGATGAGCCGGCCTCCTTCTTGGGTTCAGCTAAACATTTATTAAAGTAATGAGTATTTATTATAACCGGTTACATATTTACACCTACCATGGTGATGAGGCGGGTCAAGGTGACAGTTAATAGGTGTACTGAAGTATACAAACGCTTACAATTTACTACAAGGGGCTTGCGTGAGGCTTATAGGGGCACTGGTAAGAATTATTGTTTCAAGAAATAACAGGATGGCGATTTTGGTCGCGCATCCAAAAATATCTTGTACATCTATAGGTTGGATACCATTTTCAGATTTGAGAAAATGATAACAATTTATAATGTTATGGCGTAAAACTGGATGTTCAGGTGTGAAAATGTTTATCCCTTTGTTAAACGTTGAGAAAATGTTTCTTTCGGTGCGGATAAGAGTGCGTTCCCCTTTAATGTCCATATTGTTATACAACGTGTAACAGAAAGGGTATAGTCATATGAAAGGGTGTGCTACAGACCATCAAACTGAACAACTTCTTCTTTGGGACCACCATCGAAATAGCGAAAAAAATTTCAGCTGTCTCATGCATTTTGTTGAGTAGGTATTGGAATTTAGTATGGGGCCGTTGTTTTTTTTTTTCGCGATTTCGATGGTGGTCCCAAAGAAAAGTTTATTGAGTTACACATCAAAGCAGTATATCCACCCACTTACAGCATTTTGAGTTAGTTCTATGATAGCATTACAAACGTTTATACGGCTACTGTAATGCTTATTTGGGCACAAATTATGCGGCTTTAGGTCATAAATAAGTTCACACTTAGTTATTTAATTGCACTACAGTCGCATTATATTAGCATAAATGTGACCAAATAAGTTGCGAATCGCATCAAAGAAGCATTATTATGGTCAATGAAGTTGCCAATTGCATTAAAGAAGCATTATTACGGTCAATTAAGTTGCCAATGGCATTACAGAAGTATGAGACTAGCATTAGATTGTTCTAAAATAATGATTGAGGCTATTTAAGTGTTCACAGTTAGAACTTAAATAAACACTACATCATTGCAAAAACATTTGTTTGATGTTCTGTAGCACACCCTTTCATATGACTATACCCTTTCTGTTACACGTTGCATACAGGGTGTAAACAACCACAAAGTACCTCCGTAACTAGGTTACCAGTTACGGTGTAGAACAAAAAAATGACCGCAATGATGTGTGACGGGGAGAACAAGTGCCTTTCGACTTCGTTAAGGTGGATGGATGATCGAGTTCTTTGCCATTTTGTCGCTAGATGGCGACACATCCACAGTTTCGAACATTTTCAATGTTTACACCTAACATAGATATTTTTAATAGACAACTTTATTAAATGCGAAACCTAGGGCATTAACTTGATTTTTTTAGATAATCACTGTGCTTGTTAACTAGTATCATGCAAAGATTTCATCAAAATAAAGATTAGCCGCTTGAATATGCTCTTTACACACACATGCAAAGTAAATAGTAGTAACTTTCGACACCACTAGATGTCGTTTTATTCAAACATGGTTGGAAAGGACCAAATTATATAAAACATGAATGTCCTTACATTATAGCAAACAAATTTTAATTTATTTACTAAGCATAGGGTAAGTCAGGGAGAGACGCCTATACGGTATAGATACCTACTGAATTTAAAAAATAAAATTAAAAAATTACGTGAATCGGAACGCATCCTTATGTCAATTTGACAGCTAATGTCAGTGTGAAAGTTTTGATACGGACAATAATTATTTTAAAATAGTATTTTGTTGTGAATTCCAAAAATAAGGTACGTGTAGTTGATTAAATCGGTATAATATATTCTTTGAGTTAGTTTGCAGTATTTTTTTCCCCTAATTTTTCTCGTAAATAGTATTTTTTTGTTTTATAACCTAACATTGTGATCTTGTTTTGTTGGTAATCCACCTTTTTGTATTGAAAGTGCTTTCGGGTACGTTCAGAGTCGATAGGCATCTCTCCCTAATGATTGGGAGAGATGCCCAATGAAGTTTCAGGGTTAGATGCCTAGTAAATATTAATGATATTTTATCTTTTCAGATGCCAAATGAATACAAAAGAAAACCTTCTGGCTCTAATAGAGCTACGTGGAGTGAAGAAGACTTAGAAAAGGCCATTTCTCTAGTAAAAGATAAATCATTAAATTTTTTTCAAGCAAGTAAAGAATTCAATATTCCTTACAGAACTCTTCGTCGTCGATTTCTCATAGGCAATACTAAAAAAGGACGACTTGGACCTGACTCTCTGTTTGGAAACAAAGAAAAAAAGATTGTTAATCATATTAAGAAGTTGCAAAGCCGTGGATTTGCACCTATTTTCACCAGAAAGAGACATAGAATACGAAATTCTTGGAGATATTTGTGTAGTGTGTGGGGAATATTATCACGCCACTAAAAAGAAATGCGACTGGTTACGGTGTGTTCAATGTGAAATGTGGTTTCATGAAGATTGCAGTGAAGATTCAGCGGAATGCCTAACGTGTAATGTCTGATTATGTATTAATTATTTGTGGGCATCTATCCCTGGTATCTATAGGCAACTCACCCACATGCCTGGGAGAGATGCCTATTTTACATTATTTTTAAAAAATATTCTTGAATCAAAATATGTTACACAATAGTTCCAAATTTAATCTGAATGGCATAAATAAACAGTGATTCAAATAAACTATGTGTATTTCATTTAGTACCTTACATATATAATTAATAATGATTTTTTTTTAAACTATAGGCAACTCTCCCTGACTTACCCTACTATATACTACTAGAGGTTAAATTGTTATGTTCCAATCCATTCTATGCATACTTTTGTTTCTAGGTTTGATATCCGAAACCTTTCACCATAACAGTATTATAATATCTGTGCCATAACAAATTATTCAGATAAATTATTGTGGGTAATAAAGGTACGTTGTACCTATATAGGTTGTTATGTGACTAAACCTAAATAGTACATAACGTGTAAATAAATTGTGATGTGTACTAAATAAATAAAAGATATTTTATTCAATTGTAAAGCTTTTTATTGTAAGTACCTTTACTATAAATTAATAATATTTTTCTATGGTTCATATTTTCATACAAATAATCGTTTTATTCACTCTCAGTTTCTGGTTGGATTCGAACCATCGACTCGTACCACCATACAAAGATAACATAGTTTTTTTAAATATTTTGATATTTACAATTATGATTCTGAATTTAGTATTAGAAAGAATTATGTACGTAGATTACAATTTATATAACATCACACGTAAGTGTATATAACGGCACATGTAAGTATCTTACACAACAACACACAACTGGTTGCTAGCTAACCATATCATTTATGTTTCAAGAATACCTACTTATTATACAATTTTGAACTTCAATAAATATTCTTTTACAATTGAATTGTTTGACTGGTACCTAAATACATGAGTGAAACATATCTACATAGAAAATTCTTATAAACTAACAAATAACACAAACTATACATCGCTACGTTCAAAAATAGCATAATAATAGTTTATAATGTTCTCACTGCTGAGACTCGGGCCTCCTCTCAACAGTGGTGATGAAATAATTTACACAAAGCAAAGTCGCTTGGGTTCGAACCATCGACTGGTACCACCAGACAAAGATAAGTAGGTAGGTACATAAAAAATATAATAAGTAACTAAATATCTTCTCTTCTACGCGCTACTTTTTGGTCTCGCTGCCGTCGCCGTGCAGTATTAATCTTCTACTTGTCACTTTTTACTTCCATTTATATAATTTCCGTGCGATCTGAATCAAATGCTGGAAGAAGCAGTTTGCCCTGCAACAAATGAATTTACAGTTTTGTTAGACTATACTTACTGAACCCACACCTCAGAGACCTGAGGAATAAGTTAGGAAATGAGTAAGACATAATATATTTTTCATACCTTTTAATTCCTTGATGTCTAGACATTTGGCATTTTTTTCAACTCGTCTCAAAATAATTTCCGGCAGTACACATGTTTTAAAGAAAGTTACCAACTTCGGCATCATAGCATTGATAAATTCCTCATCCCGGTTAACTTCTATTACAGTCAATGGTTGGGTGACAGATATAAAGCAAATGAAATAATATTTATTCATTTTGGTAATTCGCAATTGACCCTGGACCTAGAATCAAAATAATAATAGTTGTTAAAAAGAAACAATCCAAGAAATCATCATCATCATCATCATCGGCCTATTAATGTTCCGACTGCTGGGACGGGCCTCCTCTCTATGAGAGGGAATGGGCTATACATATAACCACCACGCGGGCCCAGTGTGGCTTGGTAGATGTCACATGTCTTCGAATTTATGGTTCTAGGACATGCCGGTTTCCTCACGATGTTTTCCTTCACTGTTTTGAGAGCAGCGGTGATGAAATAAATTACACAAAGTAATGCGCCTGCCTCGGTTCGAACCCACGACTTACTGAACGTAAGTCGGGGCCGCCACCACTGGGCCACCGCTGCTATCCAAGAAATACATTATTTTTATACATAAATGAACCAAGAAACAATGATATTTGTTACTTACTTGATAATAATAATTATGCTTTTTGTTCATAACTAAAACATCATTTTCCAAATGAATAGGAAAATTTCTATTTTCTGATGCTTCTCTAATATTTTGAGATTTCCTTTGCAAGGAGGGAAAACATTTTATTTCTACAATAGTATTTTCTGCTTCTATAATACCTGTAAAAAAGAAAACGGTTGTGAGGCCTACGTATTGAACATCCACAATTTACACATAATTGTCGTTGGTGACCACTACTTGTGTTTTGTTCATTTTCTCGAATCCCTGAATTGTTGAGAGCCAACATCCAGCAAGAATGAGAGACCAAGCACTGGGCTGTAAACTGTAAATAAGACATATGCATATTTATTTTTGTTCAGTTTGTACGGATAATAGAAAAGATTATTTAAAAACTGCTAAACAGAACATTAGCTTACCACTAGCAGTCCATAGTCGAATTTCTGATAGTATTTCAACGGGTTTCAGAGGCCGTCTCCTGCGATGCATAATATCAAAGCCGCAATTGCCGCATCACATTGGTTCCTCAATCCTCATTCCTAGTAGGGCAACAAGATCGTGCGCAGGAGTGTTCATGCCTAGGTTGTCATATAAAGCCGGTTCAACGTTTAACAAAATAGCGCCAGGGTCATCTTCATGAGCAGATTGAGTGTCCAAGGGTAAAGCCGGGTCTTCAATAAAAGCGGTATATGAGTCCATTATAACAAAATGAAAAAAACTTCGCAAAAGTAGTAATCGAAACCACATTGAATGTTTTTATTTTCATTTCATTGTATGCATTTGTCATTATTGACAGTTGGTGTAGCCAGGTAAAAACCTGGCTACACCAACTGTCAATAATGACAGGCCGTGATTTGAAGGCCAAAATCAATGAGTGTTTTATTTGTTTTTAATATAATTAAAAGAAAATAAATATAACACCGTTTGAAAATCACTTGATTACAGATTTTTAAGAAAATGTAATCGTATTTTTATAAGTTTTCGAAATCGATTAGTATCTTTCCTGTAAGAATAATCACAGATATAATTAATGTGGCAACACCGAGTCAGTGTCCAACCATAAAATGAACGATTCCCTTTAGAGTAGGTACATACCGGTATGTGATGTGATGACAATCAACGAGTGTTGCTAACGTTTGATTTTGTATTTCCTCTTCTAAATCTTATACTTTTTAAAGTTTTAAGGGTAATTACTAAATATAATTCTACATCACCTTGAAAAGCATCCATTAGTGTGTGTTTGTGTGTGTATCCATTAGTGTTTTTTTGTCAATAAAAAACACTTCACTTTTCCATAAAAACTCTTTCACGGACGTTTGAATGGTTCTCAGTAGTAGAGTCGCCAAATATGCTAAACCTGAATGGTGCTTACTACTCAGTTAGCCGTTCAGACGAGCGAAATTTGAACTACAGCTACCATTTTGAGAACGACATTTTGCTGACAGTTAAAAACCCCGAAACATAAATAAACGATGTACAGCAGTCTCTGATTTACAAGTTGTAGGATGTTCTGATATTTAAAAAAACTGACCAAAAATACTGCCCTACGTTTCCCCTTTTTCTTGGTAAACTTCTTAAATGGCAAGACCAATTTATCTTGACGCACTGTGTGCTAATAATATTAAAATTTGCAATAGTTATGAAAAACCAAAGTGGTTTGTCTGTGTACCTATTCACTTATCTTGCTGGTTTCACATGAATTAAATATGATTCAATCAATAGATGTAAGATGAAGATGAAAATGATGATGTAGATGTAATCTTTTTACTTACATACAGTAGAAAGATTTTTAAATCCTTAGGTACCTACTTTAAATTAAAAGTAGATAATACAATAATTACATTAGTATTGTATCTGTGTGAACCAAAGGCACGTCGCATATATTTTTTTTCACTTTCTGGCATTCTCTCTCATCTCCAAATAAAAATCATTTTATCAATCATAAAATGTAAAATTAGCGGGCAAACCCGCGCGCTAGCGCAAACTTGCTATAAACACAATTTTGATTCGCAAGATGTCAAGACAATTATAACGCATGGAGGAATGGCAACAATGCGGGTGACTCTGGTCTGAGTAACGGCAACGTCGCATTCGCGTTTACTCGCGTAATATTATAACCTTGGCGCTTGTTCGAATTTTCGGACAGCGCCATCTATAAATAATAAATGTTTACCGAACGTAAACTCGTATTACAACAGTTACGAACTTTTTCTCGTGGTTCTAAATATTTCTGTCAGATGGCGCGATTCAGTTCACTCACACATGTAAAGATTTTTCGTTTTTTATTGGGTCAAATTCTCCTAGAAATACTGTTTTTTTTATAAAATTTGGGCGATTTGCGACCATAATACATTATAAAGTACCATTATACTTGCTTTTATTCTGCAGAAACCGTTTATTTACGGAGATTACAGAGCTTGGAAAATGTATGGCGAGGTCTGTCTAGGCAATCACCTTAAGAGGGTTTTTATTTAGATATAGTAAAGAGTACAGGTACCAGTAGGCGAGGTGTCTGGCGCGGTGCCAGCGATGCCCGTGGCCGCCAGCGCGGCCGCAGGACCGTGCGCGCCCGCCGCCTTCACGTGCGCCTCCATCATGGCCGCCGGCACCTCGTCCTGCACACACACACACATATATATTTACTACATGCTGCTCTGTCAAGAAAGTAACGGGAAAAGATCAATTATACAGAAAATTTTTGTTTTTCATCCTAATTTATTTTATCACCTTCAAAGTATGCTCCTTCAGAAGCGATACACTTACGCCAACAATCCAATCATCAAAACATTTTTAAACGCTGTTTCAGTAATTGAGTTCAGTTCTTGCCTCGAATTTTTTTTTTCGGTTTCGAATCGAAACCTTATATAGAAAATTGGGAAGGCGCCACTCCGAGGCTTGTTGACTAGTTTGCATGTCAAACCCGTAAACTCACGACTCGTCACCAGTAACAATGCGTTTCATGAATGTTGGTCGGAATTGACTCGTTCTAGCATGTCCTCAGCGACTCTCATGCGATTAAGAAAATTCAGGTATTTTGGGACTAGCCGAGCGGTAATATGTTTTATACCCAAATGATATATTCAAATGGTATAGATCGACTCGCGAGATACAGAAAGTTCGATGGCTATCTCTCTCAAAGTTGAATGAGGATTTTCAGTCACCATTTCCTTCACTTTTGCGATGTTAATTTAAGTTGTAAACGTACGGCCTACCAGAGCGAGTCAAATCTTCCATCACATCTCGACAGATCTTGAACGCTTTGTACCACTCATAAGCACGTGTTTTAAAAAAAGTCGATTCACCGTAAGCCTTCTGTAACATTTTCAGTGACTCCGAACACGAAATTCCATTGGCGATGCAAACGCAAGGCAAACTCTTTGTTCGATGTTTTTGTCCATAATGAAATTAATTCGCTATGCACACACTAGATATGATATAAGTAAAAACAGCACTTTAGTTAATATAATTAAGAGATGCAACTCAAATTCCGCGCCAAAATGGAAAACAGTTGTGCCAATCTAACAAAAAAAAAAAAAAATTTGAATCGGGAACCATAAACAAATCATCCATTCCCGATACTTTTAGTTTTAGACTGAATGTATATGTCACCTTAAAATTGTAAAACCCATTCGATTGTAATCTATCTAGCGAGATTCTAAACTCTCTAAAGATTGTCAAACGAACTTGGAAACACTTCGATGTATTACAATCTACCGAAAAATAAAACGTTATATTGTAAGCAGTATGTTCGGTTGACAATATATCGAGTTTACATTCTCGCTAGATAGATTACAATCTAACGGGTTTTACAATTTTACGGTAACATATACATCAAAACTAAATATGTCAGTAACGGGAGTGACATTTTAAGTTCACTTGTGAGCCGTGATAGCTTAAAACAGTGTCTACATCAAACTTACAGCACAGCTAAGGCCTGGTTTCCACCAAAGTAGGCGACGAGGCTCACAAGAGCGGAGTACTGCAGAGACGTGCTAGATTTGACCAATCACAGGAGAGAAGCGATTTGAGTTTAAAAAAAGTTTTTGGGTCGATTTTCGTATGTTTTTTCTTCGCAAAAATCTCGAGTCACATTGTTTGTTATAAGACTCCTCCGAAAGGGTTTGATCGATTTTTACGATTTTTTTTCGTGTATATTTGCTATGTCTGAGAATAGGTCTTGCTATTTCTTATGCCCCTGATAAGAATGTCCCACAAATAATAAATATGGCAAAACAAACTTGCCAGGTCGCCTAGTATTATTATAATCTAACCTTGATAGCAGCGAACTCTTCCATGGCTGCCCTTGTGGCCTTGGACGCGATGCGTGGATCCACCACGGACGCTAGGAACGCGACCGTTGACATCACAGGGTTGCCTGTCTTGCTGAACGGGACCGGCTGGTACGCTAGTGGGCCTAGCACTCCACCTGTCATAAAACGAAGTAAGAAAATTAGTAACAAGAACAACTTAGGGGCCATTCAATAATCACGTGATGTTTTTTTAGTATTTTAAGCCCAAACCAATAGCAGTAGTATTGTATTGGAAATAAATGTCACTTTTGCCGGAGATGATAAATTGAAGGCATGATAGGACTGTAGTCTATCTTTGATAGTGCTAGTGGACACGTCGGGTGTGTTCATTTATTTCGGGGTTCAGTGCTAGAGACATGCGTGTCTGGTTTTTTCGGATCTTCTAACACCGAGTTCGAGTGAGGCGTTCTGGAAATAACAATGCCCCACCTACCGAGGTGTTCCAGGCGTTCATTTGCCTGTACTCTTGACGACCTGTATAGCGCCTCTACCGCTGCCATAAACGTGGCTACCATAGTCTACTGGGCACATACAGTGTAATTGAAAGAAATATCGATACGATCAGAAGAAGATCAGGCCGGTGTCCACAGGTCGTATTTAGCGTAGTGGTGCAAGAAAAGGTGTTGTGTACCGGCTTGCGCGTCGTGCAGATAGGGCTCCTCGATGGGCAGTCGCAGGAAGTGCAGGATGCACTCGTCCTGCGTGCGCGTGCCGACGTGCGCGGCGACGCGGTTCCAGTCGTCGCGGTGCAGCTCCAGCGCCTCCAGCAGCAGCAGCGTCTCCTGCTCCGTCCAGCCGCGACCGCGCACTCCGCCGCGGTACTGCACACAACGAATATACTACACTTTATATCCGGACTTCCCGAAACATTCATGATGAGACGGCGTTGTTATCATCCTAGTAAAAACCAGGGTGAGAGAAAAAAATGGGCTGCTGGGTAAGAATCCTCTTCCGCCTTGTCCCTTTCGGTACAGTTCATTTCCATTAATTCTACGGAAGAACTAATAGAAATATTTTTTTCCCACTAGTCCTACGATTACAAGTGGTACAAAACCGTAGAAGTGGTAGTACTATACAATTGAAGAGTTTCTTATTCTTTGGAGAATGTCGTTTGTTATCGTCTGTGACGAGTATTCTCACATGGGAAGAGGTCCAAACCGGACCAAAGGGAACGTGCCGCGTGTCCCTTTGAAAAGCAGAGGGCACAATGAAAGAGCAATGGCAGGCTTGGTGAGAACTAACACCGGGCAAGCAGGGGAAGAATTGTTTTTTTCACTGCTCCCGTCGATCTCATCATATCTAAGTATCTATCATTTCTTCATTTACCTGAAGAAGCTAAGCTTAGTTACCTGGTCGAGCTTGAGTCCGGACGCGGCGCCCAGGTCGAGCGCGGGCTCGGGCTTGACGGGCACAGGGGCCGGGGCCGCGCCCGCACCTCCCTCCGCACCGTTGGGCAAGCCGGGCTCCACCTTCGGGACGTTCTCCGCTGTACCAAACATAACATACTAATATTAACTATTTGTGGTACCGACTATTTTATTACCCTGGACGGGAGAACTGTACATTTGTTCGCGAAGACATGTGTATAAAATCCCTGAGGGAACCGTCATTCCGGGTCCAAAGAGGTAGTCAATAATAATAAATGTATCTATGAAAATAGTACTGAAAACAAGGGCCAAGTGCGAGTCAGACTCGCGCATGAAAGTTTACGTACCATCGTAGTAGAGGAGCTCCCTTTTAATTTTTTTATGTTTATTTTATTATTTGTTGTTATAGTGGCAACAGAAATACATCATCTGTGAAAATTTCAACTGTCTAGCTGTCACGGTTCTTGAGATACAGCCTAGTGACAGACAGACAGACACACGGACAGTATAGTCTTAGTAATAGGGTTCCGTATTCAACCATTGGGTACGGAACCCTAAAAAGAAAATGTCACATTTAATTCAGATTATGACATACCACTCCGTAGTTTAAAATTGCACCTTAGTGTTTATAAAATTAGATGTTGTTTCTTACCCGGCCTTGGTTGCGTGGGCCTTGAAACGAGCGGCTGCAGACCGGATGGAGTGTCGGACAACACGTGGAAGTGCGACGTGGGCGGCGGACCCATTGCAGTCGGACGAGATTCTGCCTCCAGCTAAAAAAAAACACAAACGAAAAACAGTTAAAACAGAGAAAAATCAAAAACAACTTTTGCCCGCGGCTTCGTTGCCGTTATGGTCGGAAACTATAAGAGTGAACTATTACCATACAAGATCTATGAGAGAACCACGTTTTGATAGCTCTTAAAAAGTGTGTAAATGGATTGGTGTGTCATCTACCATATTTGTGTTGCATTGCTGCATCTGACAAGTCTGTCAAAGTCACAATGATCTTTATCGCCGTAAGAATAAAGTTAACTGTTCGGTAAAATAAGTCATAAAAGATTGCGGTAATGTCACCTGATAGTTGACGAGGCCCCACTGCTCGAGGAAGCCGTGCACGCGCATGATAGCGCACACGTCTCCCGCCAGGTTGCGCCGACACGCTGTACTCGTTAAGTACTCCGTTGGGTTAAGACGGTACGTGTCGATCATGAAGTTCCTGCAAAAACATTAGTTGTGATAGTGCTAGTACATGATAAAGTTTACCCTCTACTTCACAGCGTTTTATTACCACAGCAACATGGTTTTGTCAAAAGGATATCAACCATGACGAACGTGGTCACTTTCGCAGATTGTTTGTTTAACAACTTAGATGCTCGCGTTCAAACTGATACCATATACACTGATTTCAAGAAAGCCTTTGCCAAGGTTGGCCATGAACTGCTTTTGCAGAAAATTGCTTTTAAAGGGATACGTGGGGACCTGCTGAGATGGTTTTATTCATATGTTTGCAAAAGAATACAGAGGGTTGTAATAAATGGTTTCTGCTCTACCACTGTGGAGGTGACTTTTGGAGTACCGCAGGGCTCCATTCTGAGACCTCTCCTATTTATTTTATTGATCAATTACGTCGATAAATGTTGTAAAAATTCAAAATTACTGCTGTATGCTGACGACATTAAAATATTTAGGTCTATTAAAAGTAACCGTGATTGTTTTCTATTACAGGAAGACTTAGATGCGTTTTCGGCATATTGTACACGCAATAAACTTCAACTTAGTGTATCTGTCACCGTAAAATTGTCAAACACGTTAGATTGTAATCTCTCCAGCGATATTGTAAAATCTCGAAATATTGTCGACTGAACATACGGAAGTATCTCTGCCCCCATAATCGGGACTTGGGGCACCCCCTCGTTAGGTTAGTTAGCTTCCTTTAAACCCTGCACTCGGAAATAGGGGCTCCGTCGACTACGCTTTTTAGGAGAATACAAAGTGTTTTAAGGTACATCTTTTCATGAGAGTAGTACCATTGGGCAAGGGGGACCCCTCCTTCAATCCACACCGCGTGAGTTGACTACCATCGCATGCATTTCACGAAAAATAATGCGTTTTATTGTAAGCAGTATGTTCGTTTGTCAATATTTCAAGAGTTTACAATATCGCTAGAGAGATTACAATCTGTTTGACAATTTTACGGTGACATATCCAAGTGTTATGTTATTAGCATAGATCGGAATAGGTAGACCTGTTTTATGTACTTGCCATAGGTTAGAATAATATGGATATTCCCAGAGTCCCGGGATTTGGTTTTTAAGTAGATACTTAGTAAAATCATAAAAAAAAAACTATTCTCGCCTTCGGGACTAATGAAAGGACGGGATTAAGGATAGTATAATAAATAGATAATCTTGATTCATTAAACCACAAAAAAGTTTTTACGGAACAATTTCTTATTCAAGAATCAACAATTATTCAAACATTTTTATCCTTAAGTTGTTGGTACAAAAACATACCATAAAATTTTTTTGTTCCTCAGAAAATCAAAACATAACCAAATAGAACAATTTGTATTTACAATAAAATCTTAATTAAAATAATCAATGTTTCAACAATATTTCAATTATTTTAAAAAATAATTTATAATAATAAAATCCCGTAGTATCAGTCGGAATCTCGTGGAATATCCATATTAACATCAATGTTTGCGGTCAATGAACCTAAATAGCTCTACCTAGTCCGATCAAAAATAAGATGTTTTTATTTTTGTTATATTCCTACACCTTAAAAAACCGGCCAAGTGCGAGTCAGACTCGCGCACCGAGGGTTCCGTACAAACCTGTAGGTATATAAGTAAAATTATTAAAAATATTTTTATTATATGATGTAACTAAAAATGTATGCTTTTCGCAATTTTTCCTTTATCTGTGTTATAAGACGTTGCTTCGTACCAAATTTCAAGATTCTGAGTTCACGGGAAGTACCCTGTAGGTTTTGATTCCCTTGCGAGTGTCGAAAATTTGCGGCATAAACGGGAGTATCTTTTGATCGCGTTGACTTAGAAGTTTGATTTTTTCACAGCTCCAAGAGACCATAGACTTGAGTATTTGATATGAATTTCAGCTTGATACCTCCACGCGTTCCTGAGAAAAAAGGTCTTGACAGACAGACAGACGGACAACAAAGTGATCCTATAAGGGTTCCGTTTTTACCTTTTGAGGTACGGAACCCTAAAAAAAGAAACACTATACAGTTTAAATTCTAGACGAATCATGTTGGAAACAACATTCTTGTTTGATCTGTGTAATACTTATGACTGTATTGATATCCGTAACAAAATCAGGTACGTAGTACTCAGAAAGACTATCTCGATCGTCTTCTTCTTTGCCTCTGCTCAAAAATTTAGAAATCTCATCAACACAATAATTTAAGAATTTATAATAGTTTGTCATTTTTAACTGTCTTTTATAATGCACTGTTAGATTTATAACTATTTATATGTTGTGGAAAATGTCGTAGGTTATACATTTATAAACCTTGTATATTTATAACTTAGCTTAAGATTTTAATGTATAACTGTTTATTTTCCCGAATAAATTAAATAAAAAAAATTAAATTCACATTTGCGGTCCGGACCATAATTTTTATTATATTTTCTATTTGAATCTGGCTCGGGTCGGGCAGTCGATGCAGCGTACTATCGATATGGTGTACTGTCGATACAGCGTACAATTGATTTGGTGTACTTTCGATGTAGCGTACCGTCGATTTGGGTCGTGGTTTTCATCGATGGAACGTTTTCAATGCAGCGACCGTCGATGTAGTATCTGTCAATATTATGAACCGGACCCATTGCGCTGACTCCAAGTTGAATGGTTGCCCCATGGCTGCACGCTCTCCTTAAAAAACTCACAACTGCCAACTAACCTGTAAGCGAGATATATCTCAGGGGTCTTGGACTTGTTCTTCCCGTTGAAGAACTCTGGCAGCGCTCGCTTCTCGATAGTGTGTATGGAGTTGTAGTCGAACCACGCCGAGTACGACGGTACCACGATGTGATGCGTCTGATCCGTCACGTTGTCTTCTAACTCCTCCTTGGTTAGCATCTCCTGCGAGAGCATTCATTTAGATTAATCAAATTGAAAAGCTGGAATAGTACTTTCTACTAACTTACTATTTTATAGCGGGTTGTATTGGGCCAAATCTATACTAATACTAAAAAGCAGAAGAGTTTGTTTGTTTGGTTGAACGCGCTAATCTCAGGAACTGTTGGTTCAAATTGAAAAAATCTTTTTAAATTAAATAGTCCATTTATCGAGGAAGGCTTTAGGCTATATAACATCACGCTACGGCCATTAGGAGCGGAGCAGGAATGAACAATGTTGGAAAAACGGGGATATTTTTTGTCCTTTCGTTTTTCTCACTTATGTGATGCAGACGAAGTTGCGTGGGTCAGCTAGTAATATTATAGGCATGACAACAGTTTAAAAACCTTGCAAATCTGTTTACGAGTATTGGAAAATAATGGACACGTATTTTTTGTTTCTGGAAATCAATTAATATTGACACAGATAAAACGCCTCAAAACTCGGGAGTGGGGGCTCGTGACGTCAGAACTCGTTAAAAATTATACCAAGGCGTGACGTATTGTGAATTTTAGAAGCGTCATACCTCCGAATGCTAGGTTGACGGCTTCGTGATGAGGTGGTTTACACCCTGTAGATACGTTTTTATGGATTGAAGACATGAACAAAAAAAAAGGTAAAATAAAAAAAGAGATCGCTAGCCTAAGTAAAAGTTTGAAAAGGGGAGTTAGAAGTGTAGTGTACCTGCGTGTTGGAGTCGCTGTGCTTGCCCTGCGAGTCGTCGTGCGCGTCCAGCGGCGGCGCGGGCGTGGCGGGCGCCTCGCTCGGCGGTGGAGCCTCGCTCGCAGTCGCTGAAGCGCTTGCAGCCGCTGCTAATTGTCATAAATCAGCATATAAGTGGTTTATATACATGCAGGTCCCACGGTCAACTTTACAGCTGGTGGGAACGACCATAAATATAACAAAATCGCTTTTCGTCTGCTGTGTGACTTCTTAGTAGACACAAATTACACAATGGACTTAGATGCGGGTTTCATCATCATTTGGTGATTTTGTCCCCGGAAGGATTATGTGTAGAATAATACCAACAAACATCTGAAAGTTTTGACAAATAAAAACTAAATTATACAAATATTTCAAAATGGGCTGATTATCAGCCCAATTTGAAATATTTGTATACCACACCACTTTTTAAACAAAAATACTTTGCATGTCCCCCAAAATGTCCGAATTTACCGCTTCCTAGTAAACTCAGCAATATGTCTGTTTCTAGTCAGGGCGAGTCACTAGTTCAGAGTAGTAGATATTAGTCTTGTACTTACGCTCAGCCGGTCGTTCGCTCTCGGGTGTGGGCGCAGCGTCAGTGTTGTCCCGGGACGCGTTGTCCTCTTCTTCATCCACGTCATTTTCTCGACGCTTGGTGGTACGACTGATGGTGAAATGGATTAATTATTGACGTGCTAGCGATCAGCACTAATGAACACAAATAATCTGGTGTATTAACGTGGTAAGGACGATAATATCGCCGCGACTCTCTCGCTCGTGAGGCGGCCCCTAAAAGAGTGGTAGTACTTTAGTCAGTCTCACAATCAACTTGCTGATTGCCTGGTATTTTAACTACGGCATTTGCTATACTTTATACCTTCATGCTGATAAGATATGAGTTGGGGGAAGAAGACTATCCGAGAAATAAATGGTCATCTGTAAGCGTATCTGCATATGAGTTATATCCTTATGCTCTAAGTAATAAGGTTGGAAAGTGAACTCGGTAGAACGTAATGACATATCCGACAAACCAACTCGGACCGTATCCTTGACTACTTGTATTCTGATGTATGTATACCTCTTTCTCTTGCCATGCTTCTGTGGCGGTGGAGAGGGCGAACGCTTCCTTTTGCTGCCTTTTTTGGACTTACTAGACGGCTCTCCGCCCGGGATGAGATCGTCCACCGACAAACGCAGTTTGTGGACCTAGAAAAATAAAATAATCGTTTATGGGTAGTTCATGTTTGGATATACAAGGGCGATAGTCGTTAACTACAACAATCGTATGCGTCTTGACCGGGAATAGCCGCAACTTAACGAAGTCATCGAATAACCTCGCTTTATGTTACCACCGCACGTCGGAAAACATGTTAAGCCGCTGTCGTATCGCCGTCCGATCTCACTATAAGACTGAGGGGAAAACTATTTATGATAATTTATTAAGACTATTACCGTCTTATTATAAAACGTGGTCTTAAAAATAGTACCGGGTTTAGTACTAGGTATAAACCATGAACTTGAAAAAACGTTATTACAAAACAAAGTTTATCGCTAGTCCTAGAACTATCTATGGTACCAAAGTTAGACCATCGTGACCCCTAGTTTAACTATGGTACTAAATTGTCAAACGTCAACGTACACTCTAAAAAAAAAATTATTGCTCCTAACAAGATTGTGATTATTTCAATCAAGCATCTTGATTCCATACGAGCCTAACAAGACGTTAGATAAATCAAATAAGGTGATTTTTATTGCTCTTACTATCTGCTTCTTAACTAGAACAATTAGAACCTTAGTCAAAGTCAACATGAAAATGACCAATATAACGAATTCAACTTAATAAATTCATCTTTAATCTTGGTCAATATAAATATGAAAATGACTACTATAACTACTTATTATTAATAAATTTGACTAAGGTCTTGGTCATTGCAACAAATTCATCTTCATAGATTCGACCAAGAACTTGGTCATTGTAACTAATTCATCTTTTTAGATTCGACTAAGAACTTGGTAATTATAACTAATTCATCTTTTTAGATTCGACTAAGAACTTGGTAATTATAACTAATTCATCTTTTTAGATTCGACTAAGAACTTGGTCTTTGTAACTAATTCATCTTTTTAGAATAGACTCAGAACTTGGTCGTTTTAACTAATTCATTTTCGTAAACCTAACTAAGACCTTGGTTATTTTAATTATTTTAAATATTATTAGACTATTTAACCTTAATCAATTCAACTATGACCTTGTTCAATTTAAATCTCTTATTATTCATACCAATAAATTTGTTTATTTGAATAAGCTAATCTTGTTAGTTACTATTATGAAACATTATTATGCCAACAAAGTTACTCATAATCGAATGTACTGAGACACTTTGACTCATTAACTAACACCAATCTATTAATTGTTTCAGCACTTCAATGCGTATTTAAGAGCACTCTCTTAATAAATACAACCCTTACCCCTGGTTTCTAAAATCCCGGTCAAATTTTAATATAGGTACCTATGTGTTATACTTCTATAACCTCTTGTGATCGGTTAATTTTAACGATGATCAAAATGACAACCAATCACATCACTTGACATGAGATTTAACATTTATCAAAATTTTACCGGTATCTCAGATATCGGGGTTAAGGGTTGTATTTATAAATCGCACTGAGTGCTCTTAATTACGCATTTGAAGTGCTGATCCAATTAATGAACCTAGCACCTCAAGATCATACCTAGAATGCTGTCTGTTGAGGCAATTTATTATTAAAAGTATGATATCAAAACATGATCGTTTTTTCTCCAGTCCCAAAATACGAATGTGTAACTATTTTGTCTAACAATTTTTTTTTTAAGTAGCTGACATGTTAGGTACCTACAAAAATTTGGACAAAATGAAACAAAAATATAATTACAAACAATAAAATATATTCATGGAATGCTTAAATAGCACATCGCAGGGTTACATATTTTCTTCCATTACTTAACACGTATCAACTGCGTGCATAACAGACAATCTCTCATAGATGACCGATCTATTCACAACAATAAGGAAAGTATTTATTTTGTCTAGTGACTCACCCACTACTATAATATAAGGTTGGGATGGCGCTCCTTTTTGGAGAAGGGTTGAAAGGCGGAGTTCTATTGTTTGACGCATTTCTGCACTAGCTTTCACGTGCTTTATAAAGCCTTCCCGGGCTTCAACTTTACTTGGTTTCCAGCTTTGACCTGCATCCGAACTGCGTTTCTTCTTTTGTTTAACTGCCGCAGTGTTTAATACATAGAAATCCGGCTAAAGATGAATCTTCATTAGATGCTGAAAAAAATAAAGAAGAAGTAAGCAACAACATTTCATTATAATCTATATGTATGTCATATATATGTCATATGTCATATATAAGCAGTATGTCCGTTTGACATTATTTCGAGAGATTACAATATCGCTAGAGAGATTACAATACTTATAACGTGTTTGACAATTTTACGGTGACATGTATAAAAATCAATTGCTGTTCGTTAGTCTCGCTAAAACTCGAGAACGGCTGGACCGATTTGGTTCATTTTGGTTTTGAATTATTTGTGGAAGTCCAGGGAAGGTTTAAAAGGTGAGAAATAGGGTAGTAGTAAGTAGGTAGTAGTAGGTAGGTAGTAGTAGTAGGTAGGTAGGTAGTAGTAGTAGTAGTAGGTAGGTAGGTAGGTAGGTAGTAGTAGTAGGTAGGTAGGTAGTAGTAGTAGTAGGTAGGTAGGTAGTAGTAGTAGGTAGGTAGGTAGTAGTAGTAGTAGGTAGAGGTAGGTAGAAAAATGCATTGCAACGCATGCAAAATTATGATCCCAGTTCACAGATTAAAAAAATGTAATGTTAGCAAGAAAATTGCCATTTTTCACTAAACATTTTTTTTGTAACAATCGATCCTGTTTCTAATACTGATCAAAAAGTTCTTCTAGACCAACCCAAGCTGGGAGTACTCAAAGAGTCAAAAATTGCAAAAAAATAACTTTCAGCGGGACAGTAAGGACACAACCGTTGTAGCTACACGAAAATGGTCTTCGTAGACTATATATAGATACTATACATAGTTTTTCGTGAAATTTTGACCAGTAAGTATTAGAAACAGGATCGATTAAAATAAAATAAAAAATGTGTTTTCATACTTACTCGTACAATAATTGGTAAGAGTGACCAGTTCATGGAAAAATGGTTCGGTTGTTTTTTTCTTTTTTAACAGTTCCTGTAGCTTGATTTTCCATAATGGAAAATTAATAAACAAATTGTCTTTGTAAATACCATGTGCAGCATCAAAGTCGACTATATGCATCTGGAAAATAAAAATGCATATCTTTATTAAATATTATGAACAATAACAAAAAAAGTGTGAGTCAGTCAAGACGCTTTTATTTTGAATTTTCTGACTGATATCATGCCAAAACAATACTGTATCAATTTTAATGAATTATAATTGGGAATGCTTAAATACAATATTACGGATTATCAGATTTAGTGACTGACACAAATATGGTTTTTCTATACATTTACTAGCTGACAGGAAAGAGTTCTTTGATATGATTTACCCACTTATAAAAAATCGTACCTGTGATAGGCAAGCTTTTGTACTCATTCAGGATGGCTTTTGCAAAAACTGCTGCCAATAAGTTTCGTGCACTATCCCCAATAAGACAGTGACCTTTAAACGCAAGAAGTGATGCAGAGTCCAGAGATTCTTTTAATAGATTTTCCAATATCTGAAAATTTGATTTGATTTAATTTTCATTAAAGATTTTAGACACACAGAATGATAGATTAAGATCTTTCTTTTTTGTAAATAAATCTACTTTTGACTTCAATCACTATAAAAACTATAGTAGTAAATTAATAATAAAAAATATATATTTGATTGAAGATATTTGGGACTTTATCAGATAATTTTACAAATAAGTACTTCCTAAATAGGTACCTACAGTGAAAATAAGCAGAAAATTTAACTAAAACTTATGTTTAAATATTAAATAGCATACTTGGCACTCCGATCCGGTCCCCTCACTATTTATTAAACTTTTGTTTGGAGGCAGGTTTTCCGTAGATGGTGGAACAACAATTATGTTCTTAGGGTCTATGGAGTTCACGTCAAATAAAGAGAAATCCATCAAAGTCTGCAAATTAATATTACGGTTTAAAAATTATAGTCTGTTTACATTAGCTAAAAAAATCACCATTAAATAAATTAGCGAGTGAGATACTTACGGGTGAATACTGGTATTAGTGCCTCTAACTCCCATGTCTTGAGGAGTTCGCTAACGTCTTCCAATTCAATAGGTTACACTTTCAGTTTCAATACTCGTCAAAAGACAGGATCACTGTGACTGCACTTGTAGGTAGGTATAGTCTAATCGACGGTTATGCCAAATACTCTTTGACGACACTGTTAAACACTGAAATTACTTGATACTACAAAGATTCGAAGAAAAGAAGCACTGGGAGCACAGCTGAAGTCCAGTTTCGTTTCGTTTTTCAAAATTATTGCATTGGATTTAAACTGGTTTTGACTCGCTTGCAGAGACGATTAGGCCGTTAGGCGGCGCGTGCGGGCCTCAGCCGCGCGCGCGGGTGAGAGGGGCTGGGGTAGCCGGTAGGGAGGAATAGGGAAGGGATCTCTTGAAGAAAACGATCAATCGAAAGATGAATTCAACAAATATGAAAGTCAATTCAACGTTTTAGTTTTAGTAGAATGTAACATTAAATTTTAGTTGATGTAATTATCACATCTTAGTTAAATCAAATAAGACATGTTTGTTGATTTTATAAATAAAACTTATCGAAACTATCATTAGATTTGATTGCTTCTACTATTTTATTCTGAATTGATTCAACAGACGTATTTGTTTATGTTAACTAATTAAAAATGATTAAGTCATACAAAGAAGTGAATAGTGATACAATCAACAATTACACATGTTAGAATCAATAAACATACCTACATTATTCGTTCAATCACAAATGAACTTGCTGTTGTAATTAATCAGCTATCGTTGAAATGCATAATATCATGGTAGTTTTATTCAATTTAACGTCAACTAAGAAAAAAACTCTCTTAGTTAGCTTCAATTTTTTAGAGTGTATGAAATATTTTTTATTTAATTTACTTTACAACATTTTGTAAAAAGGAACGGCGCATAGAACTCTGAACGAATGAATGAATAGTTTAAATATTTTGTTGCTTATAATCTGTGGAAAATATTAAGACCAGAGACTTTCTTTGGTACTAGTTAGTCCTTCGTTGGTCTTCGATTTGTAATACGAATGAACGAACTAACGTTAGTACCGTACTAAACCTAGACCTTTTAGTTCTGGTTTAAACCTGGTACTTATGGAAGTTTTTATAATAAGGCGGTTATAGTACAGTGTTGGTTATTCCATAAATTACTCAGTAAAATAACATATTAGACTCCAAAATAGATTGTGCATCCATACAGACAAACGATCAGAAAAAAGAGATGACATCTCTCTAGAAAAATTATTCTATACTACCCGAGTTTATACTGGGACTTATATACGAACTCGAACGTTATGAAATACATTTCCAACATACAGCATCGTTGACTAGACAATGGAGGACTACTGCTAGCAAAAGATGTAAGTAATGTGTTACCTTCTTCTTGCCGTTGGCGTCTAGCTCGTAGTCCTCCTCGTTCATCCACTCGTTGTACTGCGGCAGGTCGAGCGCCCACGACGCAGACACGCGCCACGGCTCCGCGCGGTTACAGTCCCAGTTGGCTGTCTCGGGCACGTCCACCTATTAACACGACATTATTAAAAAATGTATGAGACTTTGCAGCCTTTTCTAGAACTTCAAAAGTTACATGAGACTACCCCCGAATACATTCACGATTTGTTATTTTGTTGTATTTCAATCGACTTTGTTTGTAATGTAAATACCGAATTTGGGTCCGTTTCCTCCAAGCGGAAAATCCTCGCGCACTTTCTTGATGTCACTGAATAAGGACTATCAGTAAGTATTACTTCGCTTGGTGGAAAAGAACTAGTAGTCAATGAAACAAATCAGTCTATCGCAGTCTACTGCAGGGCATAGGTCTTTCCCGCAAGCTGCGGAACAACATCCATCCACCACTAGTCGAAACGCGTACGCATCTGTTCAGCTGAACGTGCGCGTACGCGTCTCATACAAAATCGTTGTTTTCTATGGGCATAAGCTGAATAGATCTGAATAGGTCTGAGTAGTCCCTAAGCCACCTTTTTAAAGTCGAACCTTTTTAAGGTCCAACTATCTGGGCGATCCATATACAGGGTGTAATCAACATCATTACGAAGCCATCAACCAAGCATTCTGTACATTAAACTCAGTTACTATAAGCAAAATGATAGCTGGGAAACGACTTTTTTTTGGGTGAAAACACTGAAAACATGTTTCCTGGTAGAACTCAATGTAACGCACTCAAAACATTGCTGGTGGATGGTTTGCTGGATTGAATAGTACGAAGATCGTGGAGGTGTTTGAAGTAAAAATCTCACAAGAAAACGTGAATTTAATAAAAAAAAACTTGTCAAAAATCAGTTCTCAGGTATGGTGTAAATAAAAAAATATCGCAATGACGGGGAGAACAAGTGCCTTCGGCTACGTTAGGAGGTTTTTTACACCCTTTATGATAATCAAAAGTACCGGCAGCTCAGTCTGCGCCCAGGTGTCGTGGCTGTCAGGCAGGTAGTACCAGTGCACCAGCACGTGGTTGGAGCGCCGGAACACCGGCCGCGCGTACTCCTCCTCCAGGGGGTCCACAGTCGGGTACACGATGTGCGTCGCCTCCTCTTCGTCTTCTATAACCATAGTATAATCACCCTATATTGTTCCCTCTGCTGGGACACAGCTGGAAGTGGAATTTAAGCCACCGCGCTTGCCCAGGGCGAGTATGTAGTTGACACGTCTTTTTTTGTGGCTCTAGAATATTTCGGTTTCCAAAGCGTTCTTCTAATTTCAATATAAATGAACGAGATTGTAGAATACAAGGTTTTTGATATGGAACTTCAGCGGAAAAAAAACGCATGTTATTCCAATGACATGCCACTTATTTTAAATTTATATTTCTATTGTAAACTAATTATTTGCATGCCCATGTGATGGCAAAATATGGAGAACTCTATTATAAAAGAACATCTATGTACTTGTACTTATTACCCATGTTTTCAAAGAATAAAATATTTGATTTGATTAGACTTTGGGCTCTTACTAGGAGCGTTAACGCGTTACCGATACATGAGCTTATTTATCGATTTTGATAAAGGCGAAACAAAACCTGAAACCCACAAAAGCAGCCCTCATGGACTTAACTAGTTTCATACAAATCTTTTACATAACTTAAACGAATAAGCATACCGCAAATCTCTCCCTGATGATTGACGACAATATCCTTCACTTTGTTGGCGGTCGCCTTATCAACCTCCGGTCGTATGAAGACGCAGGGCGCGCGGATGACGTCAGCGCCGAGCAGTGCTGACTCGATCTCCATCATCATCTGCACGTTCAGATCCTTGCGGGAGGGGTTCTGAAAATGTGGGAGCGGGGGGAGGGGACAGAGACGAGTTTAGTGTTAGATGATGGATTTAGAAGAGTGAAAGTAAAGCAAAATAGTAGTAGCATTGGTTTGATAGCTGTAAAAAAAACCCGGCGCAAATCCAGGAGGGTTCCATTTATATTGTTGATATTATTGCGCATGTTACTTTCTTGTGTGTACAGAATGTCTATTTGGCTTTGCGATGGGTCTTTTACACTCATGTAGCAACATCCTCTGGTAATTCATAAATTTTATTCAAAAAAATAAATGAAAATCCTCATCTGACATCTATGTTTTCTTTTACAATATTTTTTTTTGGGATGTAAAGGCAGCAAGTGGAGAAATTATCATATTATTAACAATAAATTACTTTGAACAAAAACGTGTCCGAAAAATCAATATTCCTTAAGAACTAAACCCCCTAAATGAAAATAAAATAAACACATGCAATACAGACAGTAAAGGTGAATCAACATCCCACATTGTATTAGTGACATAACAAAGAGTTAAAGGTTTATTAATCACACAAACACACACAAGTATACGTGTTATTGGAAGTGCCCGTTATTTACACACAGTTCAACAATCCCAGGACAAATACTGCAAACATTATGACCCTTGCATGAAATGGTAAATGGTACAAAGTATCGAGGACTGCTACCTTCAAGCAAAAGAAGTCATCAGGTGTTACTCTAAAGATCCCGTGTGTGTGATCTAGGAAAAATGTGATCAATAACAACACATCACTAAAGAAACTATTTTTATAAATTGTGCATTTAAATGTTGCTCTTGCAAAACAGAAGTTGATAAGGGAGCTAATTCTTATAATAAAGAAAAATTAAGAAAAATTTGAAAGTAAAGTAAATTTTGTTGTTTTTTTTCTATTTTCTACATTATACCTTCATGTTAATAATACCCTCATTTCATTTCGTGCATTTGATCCAGTGACAACACGCGTCTGACATGTGATGGAATAGGTGGAAAAACTTAAAAATCAATAGCCAATTTATTTTTACAACTGTTAATTTGAACTCTATAGTCTAGTCACGATTATATTCGCATTTGGTACTTGACAATAGATCTTCACGTTTTAAGAAGACATGGTGTCATTCAAGTTAAGATATTCTGCACGTTGGCTTAGTGATCCTTTGAGACAGACAGGAGTAGGAACATCACGCCTGTACTACTCGAAGGGGCAGGCAGCGGTGTATAGAACAGCCGTATTTCGCCAGTAATGTAAAGCTAGCCTATGTTATGAACAGAGATTAGAATGGGTAGAGTATATTTGACTAAAGGTCAAACCCATACTTCCTTTAATTTAACAGTTTCATCACAGAACTAAATAATATTACTTGAGATTAAAGGGCAGGACCGCATGTAACTTACTCCTTTGAAGTTTAAGCAAATATACTCTACCTATACAAATCGTTGGTCATAAAATAGGGTTGTATTCAGACGCATGTCGTGACATGTCAAGTGATGCATTGTTATAGAGCCGCGTGGTGCGGGGCAAGGTCTGCGGAGCGGCGGGACGGCGGGGCTGCGGGCGGTGAGCGAGGCGGCGTGCGGGGCAGTGCATACCTTACCGACCTGGAAGTCGAACTTGCGCCACCGCTGCTCCGCCTTGAAACGGAACATGGTGGCGAGCATCGTGCACAGGGATCCGCCTGGCTTCATGTCCATGAACACTTTCATCTGTCAACACAAATTCAACTTACACTAAATTGCGAATATTTGCTGTAATGAGGAATGACACGAATGGAAACCAAAAAAAAATATTTTAGTCAAATTTATAATTTCCAGGAGACAAAACTAACAAAAATTCAGGATAGAGCAAAATGGGACAGGTTATTATTTTCCGCGGTCCCAAAGGAACGCAAGACCAAAGAGAAAATTAAATGTAGCTGTTAAAATAAAGACATTGTATTGTGTTTCTAAATTCTACACACTCAGCAGTGTCTCCTTCAAAAAATAAAATCCTTTAAATTATGATTAATGTTCTGATAAATATTTGCGCAAATCTATAAAAAAAAAATACAATATAAGTCACACGTCAAGTTCATGGTCAGAGCTATAATGTTTCTTAAAATACTTCATTGTAGACCATGTTAGGCAACAAGTGGCAATTGTAAGACAATGGACCATTTGGCATTGCAAAATTATACTACAGTTACATATGGTCACACATGTATCACAAAAAAATCGTTTAGAACATATTAGTAAGCCATTCTTATGCTTTATGCACTTCCGTTTCACGTTTTGGTTGACTGTTAATATTTTCCTTATCAAAGTAAAATAATCAATTTAAATACATTTTAATTAAAATGTAAAAAATTGCATCAGGTATTTTAATTAAAACTGTGTTTGTTTATGTGTCAATCGTGTTTGTTTATGTGTCAATCGTGTTTTTTTTTGATATTTCATTTATAAAGAAAATAATTTGTCTAGCCTTTTCCGGTCGGCTTCCAGTCTAACCGGATGCAGCTGAATACCAGTATTTTACATAGAGTGACTGCCTTTCTGACCTCCAGAACCCAGTTAGTACTGAGTAATACGATACCACTTGGTAAGACCGGTTGTCAGACAGACTTATTGGGCCACTGACTACCTGTAACGACTGTCAAAGATCTAAAAATGACACCCGGGACCAACAGCTTAACGTGCTTTCCGAGGCACGGAGGAAACTCGGTATGTAAGGGTGGTCACTCATCCACAGACCAACCAAAGCACGGCTTATCCTAAAGATCGACACAAGCGGCTGTTATTATTTAGCCACGGACTTTTCATTTATGTATAAAGAAAAACTCAACTAAAATGAAATCATGTCCCCTCCATGGCTTCCGTGAGCAATGGCTATTACAAATATTCCGACACTATAATAGCTGTGTGCAATATTCTTGGTGCAATCGGAAAGTAAGAATAACAGGAAAGAAACAAGAGGGAAACTAAGAGCCTTATCACACTGACGAGTTGCGAGCGAGTGGAAAGCGGGGCGAGTGCGCAGCGAGCTCGCCGCGAGCTCGCAACGTGTGCGCGGCAAAGACGCCGCAGGTCGGCAGCGAGTTTACGGTGTGCGATACGCATTTTGTACAATCATTCATTTTGTATTTCTTCGCGGCGGAACTCACAGAAAGCTCGCTGCGCACTCGCCCCGCTTTCCACTCGCTCGTAACTAGCTAATGTGATGAGGCCCTAAGTGCAGTAATAAGGGCAAGATAATTGTAAGTAAGGAAGTAATGTCGATTATGCGAGACAGTTTACACGGCAGGATGTGTCGCATGTCGGATGTATTGTTGATATTAGTTCTCGGCCATGGAAAGGCTGCAGGAACATAATGATTATGTTCATGACTGCAAATTGCTTGCATCAAACCTATGTCATTTCTATTTCCTAACTTTAATTAGAGTTGATAAAAAATAAGACTCACTTAAAGAAAACGATGTTTTCAATATAAATATTGTAATTTCAAAAATAAATATCTGAAACATGTTGTGTATCGTGTTTTTTTTATTTTTTCGAAACAATGACTAGTCGATCATAAGTTCATGACTCATTGATCTTTTATTTTATAGGATAAATAATTGAATACTTAGGAATTCAAGTATAGAGCTTTTATAAACAAAACTTGATAACATAATACTTTGAATTTCAAAATAATATAACATCTTTTTATGAATGCATATGAAAGTATATACTTTCCTGTACTTGCACCAAAAAAAAACATATAAGTATTTAAAATTTGTCTGTCTGTGAAATGTTTGTGTTTGTTCCGGCTAATCTCCGAAACGGCTGGACCGATTCTGACAAAACTTTTACCGGCAGATAGCTGATATTAATAGGAGTCACTGAAGTTTTTTTATTTAAAAAAAGGTTACGTGCGTGTAAAAAATAAACCCTTGAAATTGGTAACTACATACGATTCAATATGGGAAGTAATATTTTTATTATAATTTCGCGCAAACGAAGGTTGCGGGTATCAGCTAGTTTCAGATAAATGAAACGTTCTAAGAAACTAAGTTTATTTTTTGTAACTACCAAAGAGAAAAAGAAAAAAACAAAATTGGCATAAGTTTGAACAGTTCGAAAATAAACAAAAAAAGGCGCTAAAGAAATGTACTAAGATGTAACATAATGGTTAAAGGCCTTTCCTGAGGTCACACTTCCGCGGAATCGTGTGTTTTGAGCCGTGACAGGACATCGGAGTCGCGACCTTCCTAAACTAATTAACAACAATGCGAATTGAAGTGAACATCATAAGATGTAGAGATGTTATTGAACGATTACGTCACAATTCTAACATTTTCTGGCTAAAGAGCTGAAACCCCAACATATTATTTCCCTTCGTATTTAAGTGAAATCATAACACATGAGTTAGTGAGGTAGTTATTAATCTAAATTAGATTTTATATCTGTTACTTGAATATCTTGCATGTGACTAAAAGTGTGATGGACATTAGTATTGATGGATGGAGAGGGAGAGGAAGGCCAAAGAAAACATGGATGGATTGTGTAAAGACTGATATGAAAGAGAAAGGAGTAAATGATGCCGTGACGTTTAACAGGGGAGAATGGAAGAAGAAAACGTGTTGCGCCGACCCCAAATAAAATGGGATAAGGGCAGGAAGATGATGATGATGATCTGTTACTTGTTAGTCCTGGTGACCCGTACCACAGGGATTGCATACCTAATTCGGGCACCAGTCTCTCACAAATGTTTACCCTGTAGTTATATCAAATTTAATCATTCCTGTTCACTGTAACATCTGTGTTAAACATAAACATATTTAATTAAATTTCAACAAATATTAAGACCTTCTAATATTTAAATCTCTTTTCGACAAGTTATTTCTTTGACCTATCATAATATTTCTTGCCTGCAGGAATTGCTAACGAATTAACCAGTAGGAACCTTTATACTTAAGAAATTGACTGTTCTATTTGAACAATTATTTTAATATAGCGATAAAATACACATTGTATTTCTGTAACGACTTAATGACATCAAACGCAATCATAATTATGGCGGCATATGCGCATATTGTAAGTAGATATTTAGTATAGATGTTGTTTGCGTACGGTCGAGCTAAGCTATTTGGTTTACATTTTAGAATGTAATTTGTGGGTTAAAGTGTAAACCAAATAGCTTGATCGACGGTACCTATACCTGTACATTCACTTGTTCAAGATCACCAGTGACCGGTTACAAGCACTTGAGCAGCAGAGGGTGACAGTCGCGCGAGTCGCCGCGAACGCCGAACGTTTATAAAGTGTTAAGATTAGACTACAACGAAAATGATCGTGTTGTTTAGAGAGTTCATCCTAACAGTTTTAGTGGTGAATTGTTTAGCATACAGAGAGAATACTCCGCTGATTAAAAATGTAAGTAGTTCTCTTAATTATTTAATTTAGTTTACTATGCAGCAGAGACGAGATTTGAGACTTTATTGATTACCAAAATGTAGAAACTTGTTAGGCGTGATAGCTCATTTACTAATTGTAGTTCCGAAAATTGGATATGGGGGGCGTTTCAAGTATCGTACCGAGAAAATTAAAGAAGCATTTAATTTATTTGTAACAATATCCAGTACATAACTAACATAACATAACTAAGTGGCCACCAGCTCTCTCTAGGGCTTCTCCCTGCAAAAGAACCTCGTATTTTAGAGGGATCGGAGCTCACATAGAGAAGGCCCTTATCGGAGCAGTGGGAGCTGCTTATGCCAAGTGCTATGTTGCCGTTTAAAATGACAACAAGTGCGCCAAAGAAATCAAAACCTATTATCTCATTAATGGCAATAGTCCCGCCCCCTATTCATTGACTTAGCATAACTTTAGTGGTGAATGGAGGATGGAGAACCTACTATTGACCTTTATACGCGTCTGCCCATCTTTCCCAGGAACACAAGCGTGATTTAATTATAATAAGAACAGTTAATTTTAATTGACAGGGATTTTATTATCGATTTTATGTGTCTTCTATGAAAAATATTTTAACTTGTGATCCTCTCAAGCACAATACCAAAATGAATACCCGTACTCCAAAAATACCAGTCAACTTAAAACTGTGAATAAAATAGTACATATAAAACAGGTGCAGAGAGGCGGTACACACTTCGAGGGTCCACATTGGTCAACTACAGAGAATGCACTTTATTGGGTCGACATACATGAACAGAAAGTGTACAGATTTGACGCTGAAACTACCAACATCACCTCTAAAACAATTGGTATGTATTTGTAAGCTAGCTTAAGTATGGAAGCAGAAGACATGCTTCGCCAACCCCAAATAAGCTGAGATACGGGCAGGAGAATGATCATGTACGGTTGAAGAAGCTATTTGGTTTACACTTAACCCACAACTTACATTGTAAAATGTAAACCAAATAGCTAAATACCTGTATTTTACATGGGGCGATTGCCTGTCTGACCTCCACAACCCAGTTAATACTGGGTAATACGATACCACTTGGTAAGACTGGTTGTCCGACTTTTTGGCCCACTGACTACCTGAAACGAATGCCAAAGATGGACAAATGACAGCCGACGAGGATATGGTATGTAAGGGTGGTTACCCACCCATAAACCAACCTAGTCTAGCTTGGCTTAAACTAAAGATCGACCCGAGCGGCTGTTATTATTTAGCCACAAGCTCTTCATATTTGATGAATACAATTAATAGTAGTTTTTTTTATATGATAATCACAATTAATAGAAAGTAGGAGCGATATTTTTATAATGAATACCATTTTGATGATCATTTACCATTTGGCTTTCGCCCGGTTCAGCTTAGCGCTGAAAGTAAAAATCCAGCGGGATTTACAAGAAGCCTAAGTGCGCACTCAGTCTGTTTCGGCATTTTCCAGCTCAGATTTGTTACCCGTATTGTTCGTTACATACCATTACGGGGTTTTACGTTTCTAAATTGTAATAGTACACTAAACAGGTCGGCGGGGAGAGGAATGGAAGAGGATTAACAAAGGGTACTTAGACGAATGTTCGAACGAAGCCATTGAAGTCGGATATCCACTGATCCTATTATATGATGTCATTCAAACTGATAGAGTACTAAAAAAACGGTGTCTGCGCAAGATGTTTTTTCTTTCATTCTGCCCTGTCGACCGTCCTCACACAATGCAAGCATGGTTTGCTTGGTCTTCCTCTCCCTCTCCATCGACCAAAATTAATGATATAAATATTATAAAGCAGAAGAGTTTGTTTGTTTGTTTGGTTGAACGCGCTAATCTCAGGAACTACTGGTTCAAATTGAAAAATTCTTTTTGTGTTGGATAGTCCATTTATCAAGGAAAGCTTTAGGCTATATAACATCACGCTACGGCCATTAGGAGCGGAGTAGGAATGAAAATTGTTGCAAAAACAGGGATTTTTTTTCCTATCGTTTTTCTCTCTTATGTGACGCAGACGAAGTTGCGTGGGTCAGCTAGTTTATGATAAGGTAACTAGGTCCGAAGGCGAAACGAAACGTGTAATTGTCATCGATTGATCGTGGTACCTAACCTTTTCTAACTCGTGGGAAGGCATTTGCCACATTAAAACACTCTTAGAATTTTCAACATATTTTCTATCATTATGTTCCAGGTTACGGACCAGTCTCGTTAGTGGTTACGGTAAAGGACTACCCCCAGCTGATCCTAATAGCAGTGAGGACGGAGCTATACTTCCTGCCGTGGAACGCACCAGACGGCGACAGTGCCCTTAGGCTACTGAGTGTGGTGGACCTGGGTCTGCCCAACAACAGGTGCAATGATGGAAAGGTCGACGCTAAAGGAAGACTTTGGTTTGGTATGTGCTTTACACCAACACTCCCTCTCCCTCCCCCTTCGGCCAGCTCTCTTAGAGAGGAAGCCTGTATCCCAGCAGTGGGAACATTAAACACTGACTATGCTTACACCTGAATTGTAAATCGCAAATATTTTTTAAATTTAGCTGTCGAGAATACTTTCTATCAGCTATGCGTATGTATGCCACTTCTTTTATTGTTAGAGTGTCTAAAGTTGCAAAATAATACACCAAATAATGAATAGCAAGATAACGTGATAATTGAGTTCTTTCGTATAAACGTGATGTCATGATCCATAATAATCATGTAATACCATCAATTTATTGACACAAACTTAGAGAAAAAACCGGTTTACTTCAAAAATAAAAATCCTTTATTTTTATTTGGCGATGAGATAAAATTTACTGATGTTATCTTTTTCACATCAGGTACAATGGGCCAAGAGGTGGATGGCAATGTCGACAAAGATCAAGCAACGTTATACATGATGGATGAGCACAATTACCTAGACCCTATGGAGAAGGTTCGCCCTGTTTCGATCTCCAACGGAATCGCGTGGACTGCCGACAAGAAGTTCATGTTCTACATCGATACCCCTACCAGGAACATTGATGTGTTCGACTTTGACCTCGAAGAAGGATGTATTCGTAAGTGTTTTTTTATTTATATTGCAAACTGGGTCTGCTCTTGGGCTCGATCACGCCTGATGGAAAGCGAGAAGTAGGAGACGGACCATCACGGCTTACTTAATTCTTAGACTCTAGCGAAGTAAAACAAACGTTCTAGAGTTTTCGAATTCGGCCCCACTTCGTTGCTACAAGCTAGGCGCCCAACAAGCCACGAAAGGTTTGCTCAGAACCTGAACGATAAGTTGTTCTGTGCAGTGGTACAAGTTCAATTTCCGCATGGAACAGAACAGATTGTGTGCCCTACAGACAAAGATTACTATAGCTGTTCCAGTTATGACCAGGTCTTTTAACACCAAACTACCTGTACTTATATTACAAGTTTAAAAATTTACATGATGTGAGTTTTGTGGATTTAATATATGAAAAAAAAAACTTTAAGTAACTTTATTATGGTCAAAGTAATAAAAAATATGTTTTTTATCTTCATAATACTTTTAATTTTTAATACTTAGACCATAGTATATGTACTTGAGCAGCTGTAAGAGTTTCCTCCATAAAAATAACTTTAATTTATACTTCACTACTTTAAATTATTTTATTTTATGATATTCCAGGAAACCGAAGGACACTGTTTAGTTTCCAAGCAAACAATGTTACTGGATTTCCTGATGGGATGACAATAGACACTGACGGAAATCTATGGGTTGCCTGCTTCAACGGTTGGAAGGTAATGGTTATCATAAATCTAATTTTAAAATTGTTTCATGCATTAATAAAAGACTTAATATGTAGAATATGCAGTATTGATCTGAATCTAACCCACCTAAGTACTTAGCTTGGGGCTTACTTTTGTAAGTACTAACATGTCCACGAAACTGAAATTTTAAGACGTGACACCAACCCACACAGGGGCCCGTGTGGTATATTACACAACCCGCTCCCACTCACAATAAGCTGAACATAATAAGCTGGTCGTTTCACAAATCGTCCAGTATACATTGAAAAATTCTTTTAAATGTGAACTTAATATTTTTGTTCTAGGTAATCAAGATTGATTCTAGAGCTGGAAAACTGTTGGAACAACACAGGCTACCGGCTGCTAAAGTAACATCAGTTATGTGGGGTGGTCACGACTTGTCCACCCTATTTGTGACAACTAGCAAGGTGGGCCTGTCACAAGCAGAGCTTAACACTCAACCTGAAGCTGGCTCCCTATTCGCGATAGAGGGAACTGGGGCTAAGGGACTCCCGGAAAACCAATTTGTATTTGCTAATGCAGCCAATTATTAATGTTAGTACATACATATTGTTTTTTAAAATAAATTAAGTTAAAATTTTAATAAACTACGACATTACTGTGTTTGTTTACTTATTTTTAAGGTAATGAATGAAATGTGCCAATGAGAATAGATTTATCTAAGACATATTAAATTAAACTAGATTTGAAGAGACTCAAAATTTCGTAGTGAACCATATGGGGGCCACCCTTTGGGTTCAGTACAAAATTTTAAATCTTTCCTTTTTACAGGTCCCTATTACGTGGTAAAAACCCTATCAGTAAGAGTACATGGTCTGTTTCACAGAACTCTACCTTTTCAGCTGTAACAGGTAGCCAGTTAACTAGAACAGAATACAAGATGGCATCTATTAGAATATGAAACCATGTTTAATAGAATTTAATAAAAAAGCAAAGCCAATTCAATTTGGCTAGATAGGGTAATAAATAATAATAATAATAATTATCAACTCATCTCGGACACAATGATAGTGTGAAGCCCCAAACACAGTATAATTATAATAAACTAGCGCCTGCCCGCGGCTTCGCCTGCGTGAAGTTGGATTATTGTCCCATGGGATCTTACTACCGGGATAAATAGTATCCTATGTTTTAATCCAGGTTATAAACTATCTGTGTGCAAAATTTCATCCAAATCTGTTCAGTAGGATTTCGTGAAAGAGTAACAAATAAACTTACATTCACATTTATATTATTAGCAGGGATTAATATCACTGGACATTACACACACCGCCATCTTGTGCCACACTAAGCAAATTGTAATATAACGTGTTTGACAATTTTACGGTGACATATACATAGACTTTTTGTTTGTAAATACACAAATAAGATAAGATAAATACATAATATAAATACCTTAAGGAAGTAAGGCAGCCTCCCTGTAACGGACGACGAGCCCTTCACAAAATGTAACCCTAGTATAAGTAGTTTTTAGGAAAATAACGGGGACCTCTATGTCTGTCTACCCCCGAACTATTATATACTAAAAGGCCTTAAGCCTTACGCAATGATTTGCGATGTTGCATCAGCTTTTGTGGAGGGGATATTGGTCAAGTCAGTACTTGTCCAAAGGGAGATATTACGCAATAAGTTAAACTATTGCATCAGCTAATGGGAAAGTCCATTTTCACGGGCTATGATTGATTAAAGGTCCCAGAAAGACGCAATAGTGCCCCCACAACTTGCAATGGCGTAATAATCTATGTAAGGGGAACCGATTATTTAATCGATAATCGAGTCAAATAAGAACAAATAGAAACAAGTAATAACTTCATTCAACCAGTGAATCAAGGAGAAGTCTTCAAGAAGTCAAGGAAGAGCTCCATATCAGACAGATTGTCAAAGATATAAAGTAGATTCATAGTTCTTATCAGTTACCTAGTGTCGTAACAAAGTTAATAAGTAAATGAGTCCCACGTTCCCCACATCGTAATACGTTATGTACATTCCTTATATAACAGGAACATTTAACAGTGTAAACTCTTGTGCCCCGCTTCAAATATAAGCTATTTTCGATCTCTAATATACAATAAAAGTGTTAAAGTATCCACCTCTTTAATTCAATACAGTCCACCCCAACACTCCCTATATAGGTATAATAACGCTGCGCCATTCGGGTCGTCTTTATGCCCAACCTTTTCTCGTGCCCGTCATGCACAACTAACGGTATTGACTTGAATGAGGTGTTTGCATCTTCTTTCTACCTAGAAACCTACATACACACTTCCTACATACTTGTTGACCATATCTGAGTCATCGATTTAAAAAGAAGATGCAAACTTTTTATTGAAATATGAAATATCTATCTATAATATTATAACCTTAAAACCTTTTGTTTCCCTGATAAAACATGACATTGAACAGATAGTTGTCCCCACTTTTAGCTTAATAGTAGTATTCACACATATGGACAGTTTAAGGTATGTATGACCCACCCTTAGTGCCATGAAGAACATGTTATATGGTCCGTCCATTTAGGGCCATGAAAATCATCAACAGTTGTTAGAAAAAAAGAGTTTGAGAGTCCAAATATTAATCTTAAAAAAGTAGTTTAATTATAATAGTTAGCTTGGTGAAGTCAGCAGGAGTAAAGTTATTATGTTTGTTTTAAAAATAATTGTACCATACTAAGAATTTGTCATGTAACTTGGGTTTGTTTACAAACTTTTAAACTCACATAAAGAACTAACTGTAGGTCATACAAATACTTGGTCCGTATGGAATCGAATCTGTGACACAGATCAGCAACCAATCACTCACCCACTGTGCTATCAAAGTAATTTATACACAACTAAGGGACGTCACACAGTTTCACCTGCCTAGTTCGTGTTCCTGTGAGAGTACCGGGATAAATATGGCCAACGGATCACAATAAAGACAAGGCTTTCTATTCGTGAAAGATTTTTTTTCAAGGACAGAGGACATAAAAATATATTGTGCAACAAGACAAATATAATTACATATTAGGGACTTACCGGAAGCCTCAAAAAGGGAGGATCTGAAGCATTTTTTCCCAATTTGTTCTCTTGATACTGAATGAGCTGCACTACTAGTTGAGCCAAGCCTTCCTTAGTTGGTGGATCTGTTTGCACATGCTGAAATAATAACAATACAGGTTGTAGAACAATAAGTGTGTATTTTTAGATATGAGAAAGAATATAAAGCTACCATACTAGATAGAGATAAGTAATCATTCAAGCCTATTTCAACAATAACTCAAGTTAAAAGGTCGCTTCCAACTGGAGTGTAAAATAACTTAATAATGTATGTGCAGTGTATTTTAGTGTGTCTAATGTAGCATTTCTTCCAGCTATTGAATAACGAATTCCACACTAAAGTGACTGTTAAATCATGATATTTTAATAGTTTTGATTCAATTCCACTTACTTTCTTGCAATTCTTTTGCAGCCAAACGCGAATTTGGTCAAATTGTGCTAATGATTCCGGTGACTGAAAAAAGTCGACGTTAGGCCCTCCATCCTTCTTTGGGCCTATAGTTGCCATTCTGATTCAATTATATATGTTGTCTGTTACAGATATACTCTGATCGCAATGCGTTTTTTAACTATATTTAATAGAAAAACTCTCAAACTGTAAAAAACAACAAGCTAAGACACGGCGTCGCTGTTCACAATTTTGACATTTGCGGTTTAGTGTTGCCAGCCATTCATCGCTTTGACCCACAGCTTAAAAAAATCTAGAAGTTCATCAAGTCAAGCTGAAAAACTTGCTAGAAAAATAATTATAGTGACTTATTTCATTTTTAACCCCCGACGCAAAAGCGACGGGGTGGTTTGACGTGTCTATGTTTATGTGTCTGTCTGTGGCACCGTAGCTCCCGAACGGGTGAAGCGATTTTGTTTATTTTGTTTGAAAGGTGAAAATTGTCAGTAGTAGTAGAAAAATAATCTAAACTGCATTCAAACTCAAAGCTTTTTGAATAATCGCCTGTCTGAATCAGGAATCGGACACGCCAACCATGAAAAAAACAAATCACTAGGAAACTTAAGATTTTTTTTTCGTAAATAACATTTCTATAGTAATAACTAATAAGTAATTAAAAAGCTGAAGAGTTTGTTTGTTTGTTTGAACGCGCTAATCTCCGGAACTAATAATTGGAATTGAAAAATCTTTGTTTCATAGTCTATTAATCGAGGAAGGTTACCTATATACCATCACGCTACTACCAAAAGGAGCGGAGCATACATGAAAAATGTTGCACTATACGAGAATTTATTCCTACCGTGAGCTTTTCTCTCTTATGTGACGCAGACGAAGTTGCGTGAGTCAGCTGGTCTTAATGTATGTAGGTATCGTGTTTACGCATTTCTCCCCTAGGAACTTGACCGAAAAAGTATTTTAGAACCCATCTAAAATACTTTTTGCAGTATTTTTTTTAAAGATATTTATGAACAACCGGTTCTAGGTTGCCAACCCTAGGTTTAATCATTCCTTTGTGTTGTGGCTAAAAAGGCGGCAGCGGTAACTTAACGAAGCGTCGTTTACACACACTTAACACCACCACCCAAATACAATTAACATTAGATAAACCTCATTGAATAAAATTGAAAAGAAATGGCCGCTTTCATTTCCTCAGGTAAATGGGAGCCTACACAGGGTGGAATTTTCAATGCCAACTGGTACTCGAAATAATGCAGATAGCAAATTTTATTAAATGGAAACATTCCTTTTTTTTTTAAAAAAGAAACGATTCACAGATTTTCGAAAATTTGTTTGCCACACTCGAGAATCGACAGACAGTTTGAAAAAATAACATACTGTACTTTTTTACATCAATAGATCAACTGGTACTCGAAATAATGCAGATAGCTTTTATTCAATGGAAACATTCCTTTTTTTTTTAAAGAAACGTTTTCTTTGAGCAACATTTGCTATCTCCAGTATTTATAGTACCTACCTTCCCACCAGAGGGCATTGAAAAGTTCCACCCTGTAGTACCTATATATTTTGTTTGTACAAGGTGGATGAGACGCCGAAGTTAGGTTCCTTCATTCTGAACCCACATAGAAATTTTACATCGTTTTTTTTAAATCAACACATTTTTTTTAAAGCTGGTAGGTATTACAGTTTTTTATGACAATAAAGAACAGGGTAATAAAATGAAACAAACGTTTATAATTTAACTTTTTACTGTTTTAACACTTTTAACTTTTTTAGTTATAATAATACATTGGTAATTTGATTTATTCAGTAAATTTTTTTCTATGAAATAACTCACTAGAATGAATACGCGAAAAATTAATTTGGTTCAAAACTTCAGAAACTATAATCAACTTTTTTTTAGATTGCATTTGATTTTGTCAATAATTGGCCACTTAATACCATTTAATATTTGTAATATTAGAATTGACAACGTCTTATAACACTCAGCACATACTACTTTATTTATATATTATTGTCTTTAAACACCAACCTAGATTATCTACCTAACTACTCAAATAAACTTGAACAGTATCTGCAATCAATTGCAACAAGCCTCCAATGAAACAAAATCAATTACAGCACATTAAAGTTTCATTCATTAGACGGCAGGCAACAAAGCCACCAGCAAGAAAAAGTGCATTTGATAATTATCATTATAAATATTTTGCACAAAAATTATGCATAAACGAGAGTATGTCTTTAAATTGCAAACAATCAGTTTATAATAAACACCTATCTAAGCATTCTAAACAAATACTAATTAATACCTAGTTGGTTTACTAAATGATGGGACAAATTACATAAGTTACATGTATGGGCTCACTTTGATAAATAAATAAACATAATTTCGTTAAATACACCTTTTTTTGATCTAACACTTAGTTCCTAAAAAAAAGTATTCCTTACGTCTTTATCACAATAATTTTGTTCGTTTGGTGAAAATGAACAGCCCATTTTACTCGTTCATTTCTTTGTTAGACTTCATTTTTAGTTCAGTGTTCAGACGTTTCGTTAAGTAGTGTTTGAGAAAAAGATGCCGAATTAAAGGCAAACATGGACGGGAGATGAAGCGTCTGATTTCGGTTTATCTGTCAGCTATGTGAAAATTCGGGCGCATGCGAAGTAGTACAATATGATGTTCGACATCGAAAAAGCAGTGTTGCGCCTACCTCAAAAGGAAAAGGCAGGAACATGAGATTCCACAACCGTTCTTCTAAGATTGATACGCCATTGGACTGTTCGTTTACAGGATTATACATTTATTTCAGTTTCTCCGGGAGTCCTTCACCTACAGAGGTTTCGCCGACAGAATCTGTCATATACGATACGTCTGTTTCGACGACAGCCCTTTCCAGCTACAACAGTTTCACCGACAAGACGCTAAACTGTTTTAACTGCAGACTTTTCCATCTACGACGGCAGATGATGTTATTTGCAATGAATATTGTTGCAAAGAATCTTCTTAGAATCATCTTCCGTGTTGCTATTATCATTTAATTCCGTTTGCCCAACATTAATGTTATGTAATTATTTAATAGGTATATAATGAACAACATATCGTTCAGTAAAATAAGGAATTCTTTGCGGAGCAACATATCTCGGAGCAACATATCTCGGAACAACATTGAGGTAGGTTATTAATAATTACTTTCTACTACTCCTTTCTGATAATTTACTGCTCCTCAGATCAGTAAAATTTTACTGAATTATATGTATTAATGTCATATTTTAATAGATTAAAGTGTAATTGATTTTATTATTGTCTCATAATAATTGTGATTCTACTTTGGATGTTAGGTACTTATAGATGTTTGATATATTGCTAGTTGACTAGTTTATTGCAATCTATAAATGTAATATTGATTTACATATACCGTAAAATCATGTTTTAAAAGCAATAATAACAAATTCATAGTAATTTTTTACACAATAAAAGTTAGTTTAAACATTCCGAAAAAATTACCGTAATATGGGGCTATTTGGGACGACAATTTCGAACAAAAATATCGAAAACTGTCGGTTGGTGTATCGTAGAAGTTATTTTACAAACTCTAGCAACACTTTTACTGGATGCTACTGAGAAATTAAATTTTGGTAAATATGGTACCAAATAGCCCCGTTTTACGGTACCGACCAATATCATTTCATTAGACATTATTTTAAACAGCTGCAACATTTTTATAAGTTGTAATTCAATCGAATTGGTTTACGTAATTGAGACGGACGAGGGATTGCCATGTTTAAAATTAAAAAGAAAGTAAATTACATTTGAACATAGGCTAACAAAGTAGCTCACTCTGACACAGCTACTGGGCTTATTACATCTGGCTGTAATCAATATTAAAAATAAATTATACATAGTAACATCTGAAAAGTAATTTGAAAAAAATATGCATAAATAACATGGCCGTATTTGATTAAATAAGTGCACCTACGCAGAGCTGTAAAGCCACCAACCAAGTAACATTAAATATTCTAACAATCTTAACATTACCATACTAAATGCATAGTTTAGTTAATAATTACTTACAGCCGAGTAAAAACGGCGGTTTTTCTACAGCTTGCGTCTCAAATTTAGCTAGTGTAAAACTACAAACACATTCTCGACGATCGTTACACAAAATGGAAGAAGTTAATCGGAAAGACTGGTAGAAGAAAAACATGTTAGTACCACAATAACAAGTGCTTCAAATTTAATTTGAAATTAAAAGTAAAAGAACTTTGGCGTGAGACGGTAGTTGTTAGAGAGTGAATCGTCATGGAAGAAGTCTTCTTCTCCATCTTAAAGTGGATGCTCCAGGGTGGCCGCAAAATTCAAAAATGTCTTATTTTTTTTGGAATTTACAGGCCAGTGCTAGGTTAATTGTATTGAATGACTATTTCATGAAAAATACATTAAATACAGTTTCATGAACTTACAGGGTTGTATTGATGATAACAATTCTGTAACTACCTACGTCTTACAGCCGCGAATCCTATTTTCATCAACGTACAACCTAGCACTGGCCCGCAACGAGCACAAAAACGTAAATTTTGAAGTTCGCGGGCTAACCAGAAGCATTCACCTTAGCTAAAGGCACCCTATGATATCAGTGTATATAATTTCCTTAAAATTATTAAGCGTGATGGAACAATATACCGCTATTTATTTTTGTAAGCACCGCAATAGCATTTTATGGAAGCAGAATAGTATGCTAGGAAGTTCCGAAGTTTTCATGTAACATAAAAAAAAATGAAATATAGGCAATATCTTTGACTGAAAATTTACTTCTAGACTTCAAATCACAGTTGGGTCAGATATTGTACTATGTTAAATAGACTGTCACAACGGTATCACAAGTGACATTCTAAAAGGACTGAAATTGCGGACAAAAAAGCTACTAAAAGTCAGAAGTCTCTTCATAATTCAAGCACATTTAAACATTATTTTTTACATAAAATAAATCGTGAAACCACGAAAGTCTTGCAACAATAAAAAAAGGTCTTGACAGACAGACAGACAGACAGACAGACGGACAACAAAGTGATCCTATAAGGGTTCCGTTTTTACCTTTTGAGGTACGGAACCCTAAAAATAACAATTTTGTCACTAGCATTATAAATACATTATTCACTTTAAGTGAAATAAAAATAAATATAATTGTTGAGCTAAACTTTGCTTTAGAATCTGAAAGAAAGCGATGGTAATTTGCTAATAATAACTATGCTATAATTTACACCGTGTACCAGAATTGTGTGGTCGTTTCTAAGAATGTGTTAAAGACCATCAAATTTAAAAATTGTCCAATACACGTGGGATATCCTAAATTATCTGCCATGTATACAACAAAATGTTATATCATTGTTATTATTACTGGACCTATTTAGTACAGAAATTACTAGTTATAAAGCTCAAAATTAAATGAAACCGTATGAAGTACTTCTTGCATATAATGTCTAGGTTAATAACCTGTCATTAGTTCCAAGTTGATCAGATAAATTGAACTTTATGCCGTTGTCATTATGATTGTTCTGTCATCACATTCATGAAGTTGTCATGATTACAAGAAATAATTTTATCTAGTAGTATTAGTATTTAGATAAAGTAAAACATATACAGTCAAATACAAACAAAATAAGACGAAAACCAGATTAACTAATCGAAATAGTTTACAGCTCTTAACAAATGTATAACATAATGCTCATACTACAGACAAACAGACAATCACTGTGTTTATTGAGTATAACAATGAAATATTATTTTATTCGTATCTCACTTTTTTGTTAAGTCTTAATTAACTCACTTTGTTTTTAATTTAATTTAATTGTTTGTTGTGCATGCGAATAAGTGACGTATTTACATGCACTGTAGACTTATAATCACCATATAGAACCAATATTATAAATAATATCGTTGGTGTGCCTTACTTACCTAATAAATAAATAAATATAAACGATTTTGAATGTATTTCGATATTTTTAAATAATTTAAATAAATATATTGTTACTAATTCATTTAACTCTGAAATGAGACTGATAGAAATGCTGTAATTTATCATACACATAGACAAATAATGGATAATCCAATGAGAGAAGCGTGGTTTCTTGATAATTCAGACGATGGTGCTTCGCTTGTATCCGAGGAGGTACTCCGCGATGCCGATGTAGTAGACGGTCTGTGCGATACCGAACAGCGGCGCGATGACTATCATACGACAAGCGCCGCCTTTGAAGAACGCAGTGGGACCCTCGAACTTCAATATTCTCCTGTTGGAAACAACCAAGTACATCAGATAATAATAATAACTTATTAAAAAAAAATGGTCTATACAACGTGTAACAGCAAGGGTATAGTCATATGAAAGGGTGTACTCCAGACGATCATAATGAACAACTTTCTCCATGGGAACACCATCGTAATCGCGAAAAAATAATCAGCCGTCTCATACATTTGATCGAGTAGGTTTTGGAATGATGTATGGGGACGTTGATTATTTTTTCGCGATTACGATGGTGGTTTCTTGGAGAAAGTAGATCAGTTTGATGGTCTGTAAGCACACCCTTTCATATGACTACACCCTTTCTATTACAAAATGTATATGTCACCGTAAAATGGTCAAATACGTTATATTGTAATATCTCTAGTCATTTAAAATAGCCCCAAAGTATCGTGCTATTCGAGTAGTGTGAAAACAGAATAATTAGTTCCAGACATTGTGTGAAATAAAATTGGAATGTTTCCAAACGCTTTTAATTTAGACATGAATCTGTAACATTTAATTCAGCGTTGTTATTGAAAAATTTGACAGCTGAAGACCGTTCCAGTATTACGTAAACTATCACGTAATACTGGAACGGTCGTATTGATTAAATGGGGGGTGGGGGGGTCTAGATGGTGGTTACGTCAGCAGTAAGAATTTAATTTTTACACATAAGGTAACCCACATTTTATTGTCTATGCTTAAAAACGAAACGCATAAAATCAGAAAACGTAAATTAAAAGAAAAATGGACTAAGTACCAATGTTTACGTAAGCATGGCAGGGGGTGGGGGTTAAGAACTTTCTTACTTTTTTTTTTTAGTAATTGGATTATTTTTATTTGACATTTGTATTTTGATCATTTAGACAATTCTTGATTTAACACACTCAATTTGACATTGTAAGTTTATTTTGTTCAATTAGAATCATTGTTACCGTCACAAAATTTGCATGCCGAATTTATCTAGTTGGCGGAATATGAAGAACTATTTGTATATTGTAAAATCTGTATAATACCATATTTCAGGCCAATAAATGAATCTGAATCTGACAAGGGGGAGGGGGGGGGGTTAATATTTGAAATAAATCTGCTTACGTAATACTTGAACGGCCCCCTATTTGCGATGTTGCCAACTTTCAGGATGAACGCTTTTAGCACAAGGTGTGTATTTCGCGACCAAAGTATCAATGACAATTTAAATTAGAGTAGCTTGTGGCTAATACAAAGGTAGGTCTACAAGGTTATCCGCGATTGACCAAGTAGGTCTATGGATGGGAGACCAGTCATTAAATACCGAGTATCCTACGTGCTTCGGATACGTTGTCCCCATAAGCTGTTGGTCCCGGCTGTCACTTGTAGATCTTTGACAGTCTTTACAGGTACATAATTGGGTTGCAGAGGTCAGACAGGCAGTCGCTCCATTTATTGTACTAATATTTAGCTGCTGATGCTGGAAGCCGATCCCAACATTGTTGGGAATAATAGGCTAGGGACCATCTTAGCTTGAGATGTATTTCCCGACGATTACAATGTTTACTCAGAGAAGCGATGGCCCAGTGAACAGTAGCTCGTGGGTTCGAACCAAGGCAGGCGCATTACTTTATATAATTTATTTTATCACCGCTGCTCTCAAAACGTGAAGGTCGTGAGGAAACCGACATGTGACATCTACCAATCCGTAATGTACCCACGTGGCGGATTATAGCCCATTCCCTCTCATTTAGAGGAGGCCTGTGCCCCATTAATGGAAAAATAGGTTGATGATGATGATTGTTTACTTACGTGATGCAATCTATGACGGAGCTGTACTGTCGATCGCCAGCGGCCCCAATCGTCTGCATGCGCGTCTTCACCACGTCCAGAGGGTTGACAACGATGGCCGCGAACGAGCCAGCTGCGCACCCCGACAAGAACGACCACCTGCGGGTTACCAAGCATGTCTTACTACTATCATTTAATGTGAGAGTTTACTAGAAGATAGTAGGTAAAAAATCACGCGGTACGCGAAAAAAAAACACTTTAAGAGCGGGCCTAACGGGCGGGCAGAATAAATTCTGGTTTTCCCCGCGCGTCTCGCCACACCCGCATTAGTGCGGATAACAAACACGCGGCGGCGCCACGATGCGCGACGCGCGGAACGTAGTTATCAAGTATGTAGCGGGCAGTGCGCTGCGTAGTATATGCAACACAGTAAATAAAACCACATTTTTCCAATTTTTTATTTGAGTTTTTTTATTCACTTTTGCGCGAAGGACACTTGCGCGAAAAGACAAATGCGCGAACAGACATTTGCGCGCCAGGACACTTAGTTGGTTTGGATGGTTTTTGGAGTCGCTGATTACGAAAATGAGGTCACAAGGACACCCATGATGTAGAAACCGAAAATTTTCCTGATTGATTTTCCTTTTCGTGTTTTTCGTAATCAACTACCCCAAAAACCATGAAAATGACTCCGAGGACGGAATAAATTAACAATTTCCTGGGCACCATTTTGAGCTCATTTTTGTAATCAGCGACCCCAAAAATCATGGAAACTACACCCATGACGGAAAAACCAAAAAAAAAAAAATCCTGGCCGCCATCTTGGATTTTCATTTTGACCTCATTTTCGTAATCAGCGACCAAACCGTGAAAACGACACCCGCAAATAAACTCAATTTTATCAAACAAAATAATATGATATAAAAAATCAATCTACAACGAATACGTTTCATTAGTTTTCGGTTGTCAGTATAATAATTTTTGACGACTCGAATGGCGTAGTGGTAGTGACGCTGCCTTACTTTCTTAGGGTCCTGGGTTCGAATCCCGGTAGGAGCAAATGTTTGTGTGATGAGCATGGACATTTGTTTCCGAGTCATGGATGTTTATATGTATAATAAGTATGTATTTACAAACAAAAAAGTATATGTAGTATATCAACTATCTAGTGTCCACGGCTTGCTTTGCTTAGTATGGTACTAGGTGGCGCTGTGTGTTAATATCCAACGATATTTAGGTATTTTGTTAAAAAAAAAAAATAAGACTATGTTACAATAAATAAAATGATTAAATTAAAGTACTTTAAATTCTGCGTCAATTCAGCTCGCTCCTTAGTTTATGTCATTCTGACGCGAACGCTAGACAAGGAAGGACCTAGACACACAATTTTCGTCAATAACAATCCACTCGTGTACGCCGATCAAAATAATTTGATCCAGAACGTAAAAATCAAAAATTTGCAAAAAAAATGTAATAGGACTCTTAACAAAAATGTAAATATTTAATGATATTAATAATGGTGGCTAAGCGCGAAGCAAAGTAACATAAAGTACCCGTCTCAACAGAGCGAGGGCCACTCGGTGAAACAAATGTCTCAAGCTCGCGTCACGTGAGACAGAAGGGAGCGTATTCCGCACATTAGTAAGCGCCAAATACTTTTCATTCTATTATCTCTTAAAAATAAAACATTTTGAAAAACCGCTCAGAGTCAGCTCTAGGTGATACATGACTGATAATGTTTATCTAGTTTATGGTTCAGTTATAAGCACCAAAATAGATTACAAACCAAAAATGTTGAAAATTAGAGCTATTTTTGTAACGATTTTCTATCGAGAAAATTTTATCCTATTATGTTTTGGCAGACCTAACCTTCACATTTATAATGAAATTTCCTTAAGTACATTTTTATTTTTTCAATTTGGACATGATTTACTACTGCAAAAATCAAAGATTGAAGATTTTGCTTTAGGCCCGCTCTTTATCATTTTTTTTTGTTTGGATATGTTTGGTTTGACGTGCTGAACGCTGTGTTAAAATTTGTCCATAACTGTTGTCACGCAGACAAAGTCGCAGGCAGAACTACTTATTAAGGCCCCGTACCCACTATGTCGTAACGACAGACAATCGTGTAGTTTTAAGTGTCGTGGCTTGTTTATTCAGACGGAGGTGTTCACATGTACGACGACATTACAACTGTCATCCATGACTTTTGCCAACTAAAAGCCAACAATAAATTAATCATCACAATAAATCATCAAATGACTTCTCCCACTCGCGGGCGGAGCGGGAGGGAGTGTCAGACTCTTACTGACTAAACCCACCCATGTTCCTTCCTCGCCCTTTATGTTCCGGGGCCGCGGTATCTCCGCAACCCGCAACCCCGGTAGGCGTGAGAATGGGGCTTAAATAATAATTTAAGCCCCATTCTCACAACAAAAATTAATTATTACTTTTTTTTTTTTTTGTTTATTTATGGTAGACTGGTACAGAATGCCTTGTTGCATTAAGTCCGCCTATGTACCACTATTGTACATGAAGTTTAAATAAATAAATAATAATTAGTTTTACCAGAAAGGTGGTGTGGGCTCATCTGGTTTCTTTCCCAGTTTGCTGAGTATGGCAAACGTCGGGAAGTAGACAACGCTGAAGGAAATGTCACGACACGCAGTTGCTCCGATGCCCTTGTACAGCCCAAGAATACCCTTCTCCGCCATTAGGTTCTTGGTGAGTTGCCAAGCAGAGAGCCTCTTGAATTCTTTACCCGCTAAAAATAAATAAAAAAATCGCGGTGAGAAATGTGTGTTTTTGAGTCATGCGCCAATAGTTTTAACCTAAAGCTTTTAAATTATTTAGTAGACAATGCTTTTACAATTTTAGTAACTTGAAGTTCTCCCCTCATAATTAATGGAGATGGACAACAATAAATTGTTTGAGCCTGTTCCCCAGAATGTACATGTCACCGTAAAATTGTCAAACACGTAAGATTGTAATCTCTCTAGCGAGATAGTACACTCTCGAAATATTGTCAACTGAACATACTGCTTACAATATAACGCTTTATTTTTCGGGAGATTGTAATTTATCGAAGTGAAACCGTAATATTGTTAAATACATTACGAATATTTTTTTCCTATTGTGTTCTTTCATAATATCATTTGGCAGCATTGAACTGCTACTTTCAACTTTTCGAGTGAAATTAAAAACAAAAATTTTAATCACTAATAATTTTCCAAAATTCTGAACGTTTTTTATTATAATTATTTGTACTTTATACTTCGTACACTCTTGGGGCAAGTTTTGTTCATCTCCTTTAAGCATCCTTTTTTATTGGCCACGAGTTTCACTATATACTATATAACAACACTAGTGAGACCGATACTAACCCGCTTTAGCCTCTGACGCTTGCCGCCCAGCGTCCTGCATCTGGATCTTCAAAAGCTCCATAGGCGTGGTGATAACGATTTGGCATGCTCCAGCCATACCACCAGCTAACATCTGACGTGGGATGGGTATGGTTCTACAATATACAATACAAATGGTATCAGTGATGTGGTGAGGTGTAATCTGAAAGCGAAGTTCGTGCGAGATGGCAGCACTATTGACTGTTTATTTTCTGCCGTTAAGCTAGAGAGAGATTTGTATTGGCTATTTTTCCACTCGGACAGACGAATCCTAAATGCTTGATACGTTATACTGACAAAATTGTAAAACAATAAAACAATTTTGAGAGCTAACTTGACACTTTCGCTTTATTTCTACAACGTGTAAGAAAAAGGGTAGAGTCATATGAAAGGGTGTGCTACAGACCATCAAACTGAACAACTTTCAGCCCGTCCCCATTCAAAATTCCAAAACCTACTCGATCAAATGTATGAGACAGCTGATTATTTTTTCGCAATTACGATGGTGGTCCCATGGAGAAAATGGTTCAGTTTGATGGTTACAGACCATAAAACTGACTATACCCTTTTTGTTACACGTTGTATATGGGTGTTCAAGATTGAGAATCTAGATTAATAGTTGAAAATACGTACCCGTCAGGTAGAGCCAGATGCATACGGAATATATCATTACAAGCTAACTTAATGGCTTTCTCTGGCGTAATGAGCAGGATGTTAACACCAGAGCCGCGGTACATGCCGAAATAGCCCTCTGCTGCGTATGTCTTTTTGAAGCAATCAATCCTGCAACATAAATATAATGTGTTATGGTACAATAAGGCAGCCGTGGAAGTATTTTTATCATCCTAATTTCAGTCATAAACGTCTCGTAAAACAGAACAAAAAATAATGTGTGGTGTAAGTAGCCTTTACGGTTCGTGATCGTGACTACACCCCAGTTTCACATAAAAGCTTAGTTTTTGTTTACAACAAAACTAGTAAGGGGTTTTTGAACTCATCATTTTAATCAACTTTTACGATGCGACCAACATTGAAATCGCAAAAAAATCTATGCATGTTCACGTAAATCTTCAAAATGTACAGAACATTTTTTTTTTACCTCTTGATAAGATAACCGTGATACTCACATGTTTGCATACTGTTTCTCGCCTTTTGGTCCAATGGTTTGGTTCTGTAGTCGCGTTTTCACTAAATCTAACGGGAACACGACGGAAACTCCCACAATACCAGCAATACCGCCATTAATAATCTTTGGTATTAAACTGAAACAAAAAAAAAACCTTATAAATTAGCAGTTGAAGCAGCCTTATTATTTGAGACAATTACTAGATAATTGTCTAGGCTAGCAATTTCTAATTGGGCGGCCCCCCAGTTGGGAGCCGGGGCAAGCAGCAGATCGGTCAGCGTGTAAAACGCCAGGCCATACCGCCAGCTAGCAAACAAACGAGGCGGGCGAGGCTCTCTTCATACTTCGTTTCGGTTCTTTCGTTGCACGCGGTGTGGACCAATAAAGTAGCGAAACGATGCCTTGATAAATATGGCTGAAACGATGGCTCGTTCGGCTCACTCGCTAGCTGGCGGCGGCGGCGTGGCCTGCGCTTAAAGCCGTATCCAGACTTTGCGAGGGATTTTTTGGAATGGGCATCTCGCAGTTCAGTCTGAGGAGACTGGCTTCTGCTTAACCGGGCAAGTCCTGTGGATGCCTTGAATTTAAGGCCTCCAGCCAGGGCGAAAATAACTAAAAACTAAGCGACAGCGCTCTAAGGGCACCCCCTGTGGGGTACGAACCTCGGCTTAGGGCGTCGCTGGGGGCAGCAAAGGGACAGGCTGGATCTGATTGTCATTATTTAGGGACTGATTTATTACTACAGGCTCAGCATCGCGGGCTGGCTCGAGCAAGGGTCGGGGAGGGATTGAACGGGGATTTCGCGCCGGACCTCTGCGGCGAGGTCGGTATTAGGTTTTCGGTTTGTATTTGTAAGCTCTACGAACTGTACTGGTATCTTTCCTACTCTCTTGCAAGATAGTGATCGGATCGTAAATAGCGAATGCGTCGCAAGGTGTGTACCTTTATATTCGTGGCGCGGCATATGCTACGCACGTGCGAATTACATTAGTTTTGGACGTAGTCGCGCATGCACGTTCGAATAGTGCACCGCGTACGATATCCACGCACGCCTCCACTAAGAAAATTAAACTGCGTTTGTTCGGGCCAAACAGCGCGCAGCGCATGCTCGGGTTGATCCAACCGACACAGAAATAGTCGAGATGGCACCTTTGCATCTGCTGCTTTTATAATTATTAATTGAATTATTGAAAAAAACAAGTGTTGTCGTTGATTGGTTGTTTTTATTGTAATTATAATGTTTTTTTGGATCCCATAATAATACCACGTGTTACTTTCATATAGCGCAACTACTTTTCGTAAAATTTCTTTCACGTCCATATTGAGAGAGGAAATCACAGCGAGGCGAACACAACCATCCAAACGCAACGCACTGCTCGCAATGAGCCGGCCGACACACGCGCACCTCGCACGTGCGCATCTGTTCGTAGCACATCCCTGCCTCGCAACAAACATGAAGACAAATAAACGAGGCATTTGCTTCGCACTCGATGGATCTATACCCGAGCATATTATGTTGGTATATTTTTTCAACACGCACGCCTCAAGTAGAGGCGTGCGTTTGTGGCGCATGCCTCGCAAAGACTGTATCCAGATCCATCTCAATGAGCCGGCCGATACACGCTCGCCGCTAGGGCGGGCATGCACCCGGTTCCACCCGGTTCTGCAATACCCGGGTATTTTAATGAGTCTGTGGAACTGGTTCTGTTTGATGGAACCGGGTTGAACCGGTTCTGATAAGATTATTATAATTTTGCATTAATTGCTCATTGAATTGCACGTCACATGGAAATGGCGTGAAAGGAAATGTCGCACGTATTATTTTTGTGGAGCGAGGGATACAAAAATCAAGATGTTATTTTTTTTACGTGTATTCTACTTTTTACCATTTACTGTGAGAAAATAAATAACGCATGGTATTTATTTTTCTCGTGGGTACCAGCCGCCAGCAGTATTCGTTGTGCGCCGTTAGTGGCGCATGCCTCGCAAAGTCTGTATCCACCTTAACTCAAACGCTTGAGACTGGTGGGAAATTACAAGACGCGCGGACGCGTCCTAATCAAGAGCGGGCGCCGAGCAGCAACGAGAGCGGGCAGTGGTCCGCCGCGTCTTAACGCTCACCAGTTGGATTTACACTGTAATCAAGTGAGCATTGATCATCCCGTCCAGCTGTCCGATTGAAACACCTCTGCAAGGACGCGCGCTCGCGTTGACCTGCTCGAATCTGGCAAAGGTTGAAGTTCTTATTCCTCCATTGAAAATTGAGTATCTACCGACCGTCTAGTAAGTCAGTTAGGCAGTCGAAATCAGAATTTATGCAGGTTTTGCACTTGCGATGTCTTCATTCATCCTCTTAGCGAACCGATGACCAAAATTTACACAAAACAGGCGTCAAGTGCTCAGGTGATAGGGCATGCGGTGATGATGTTTTCCTTACGAATTCGCAAGAAGTGGACCGATGGAAAGAACGGGGGGAGGTCTTTGCCCAGCAGTGCAAGTCAATTATATCGGTATAATATAGTAATTCCCTTGAAAAGGCTCGACAGTTGGACGTCCATATTTTAGCCCGTCAGTACCAATTCCACTTGGTTGCCGAGCAACAAGCAGATTCACAAAAAATGAAGGCACACATATTTTTAGAATTTTCAGATCTTAAAAGATAAACAGAACTGCCGAAATGTCAAGTATATCTAGAGATCACATGAAATCAGATTATTTATCTGATATGGCTACATCATCATACTCTTGAGCCGTGCCCTTAGCATTTATCTGATATGAGTTTTTTATTAAATAATACGAATACAGATTACGAGTTCAGAATTTATTCAATTCAATTTATTTATTTCAGGCTGGCACTTCGTCTTCATCCGCAAAAAAATCGATAGCTACTCAGCTATCGCATTTTTTTTTCTTCAATTATTTTTACCTCATGCATATCTTCTTCTTCTATATTATAAAAATGAAACCCGTTTTCCGTTGTCACGACATAGCATGAAAACGGCTTGACCGATTTGGCCGATTCTTTTTTTGTTGTGTTTGTTATTGTTAGGAGAAGGTTCTTATGAAAAAAAAATGTAGTAATAGGTAGCTTTTTCCCTCTTATGTGACGCAGACGAAGTTGCGTGGGTCAGCTAGTTAATTATATAAAGGAGATCATCCAGATGCCATTTTCAAAAGGCCAACAAAAATAAACTTATTATTTGGATAGAGCATAATAAAATAAAAATCTTTTATTATGACACCTATGTCGTAAGTCAATTCACCGAGAAGTTACTCAACCACAAAAATATCTGAGATCACCCAGATTGATAAAAAAAGGTATCCATAAGCTCTATTTAATTATTGCGTTTGTTTTAGTAGGCCGGCAAAAAAAAAAATAGGGGTATTTATTGTTTTGCCAGGCAGAGAAAGGTTTTATAGAATTGGATTATTCGTTCCGGAGATTACCCTCCTAGTCCCCCTACATACAAACTAACAAACATGTCACCTGTTTATAATATTAGTATACAGGGTGTATTTCACCTCATCACAAAGCCGTTAACCGAGCATTCTGTATATCAAACTAAGTAACTTTACGCAAAAAATATTGCTGGGAAACAACTTTTTTTTTTGAGGTTATAAATCATGTTTTGTCGTATAACTCAATGTAACACACTCAAAACATTGTGCGGATGGATGGATTAAATAGTATGGGGGTCGTAGAGATATTTAAAGTAAAAGTCGTGCGATAAAAAGTGGTATTTAAAACTTGTCAAAATCTTGCAACTTTGACCCCCAATATCTCCGTAACTAGAAGGTTCCCAGGTATCATGTAGAACAAAAAAAAAACCGGCCAAGTGCGAGTCAGACTCGCGCACCGAGGGTTCCGTACAAACTTTATTAAAAATATTTTTATTATATGATGTAACTAAAAATTTATGCTTTTCGCAATTTTTCCTTTATCTGTGTTATAAGACGTTGCTTCGTACCAAATTTCAAGATTCTGAGTTCACGGGAAGTACCCTGTAGGTTTTGATTCCCTTGCGAGTGTCGAAAATTTGCGGCATAAACGGGAGTATCTTTTGATCGCCTTGACTTAGAAGTTTGATTTTTTCACAGCTCCAAGAGACCATAGACTTGAGTATTTGATATGAATTTCAGCTTGATACCTCCACGCGTTCCTGAGAAAAAAGGTCTTGACAGACAGACAGACAGACGGACAACAAAGTGATCCTATAAGGGTTCCGTTTTTACCTTTTGAGGTACGGAACCCTAAAAATGATCAGAATGACGAGGAGAACAAGTGCCTTTCGTATTCGTTAAGAGGTGTTTTACACCCTTTAGATAGTATTGATAAAAAAATATTAATACTTTTACTACACATTATGAAATGTCTGTTTTATCGCACATGAAGCAGTTGTAAGAAATATGTACTTTACTAGTAAGTACTAATACTATCCAGGCCAGAATATATGACCAGCTAATCCTTGAGCTCAGCTAGCATTTCGACGGGGTGTACAATAATAATATTATTTATGCTGACGATATGGTGTTGCTGAGTCCATCGATCAGTCATCTAAGGCAACTGATCGCTATTCGCGAATGCTACGCGTTGAAGGATGGGCTCAAATATAACGTTGGAAAGAGCGAACTAATGGTTTTCAAAGCAGGCAGTGTGACGTATTCCGGTATTCCAAATTTCCAACTGTCGCTCTTTGTGGAGAACCACTGCAAAGGGTGGACAAGTTTAAATATCTAGGCAACAGGCACGAGGGCAATATAAATTACTTAAGGCGAGGTGCATAATCTGCTTTTCTTTCAACTATTACCTATAGGAATAGTAGATAAAAGAAACCCATATCAAACAGCTAAAATGGAAGTTTCTCTAACACTGTCGGCTTTATTTAGAATGTTTTCCGGAGTTAATGTGTCGCTAGATGATTCCATTTTAATTCGAAGCCGAAGCACTCAAAATCAGATAGTATCACACTATAACGTTTCCAAAAATATTGTCAAGCAAAATTAACAAAGTTCCCGCCAAATCACTTTTTTAAATTTCTTCCATTTTTAAATCAGAGCTAAGTATAAAGCAGCAATCATTTTTTATATTTGGAACAAATAGGATAGAAGGGTAGTTCCACGATAACTTACGTTACAATTAGAGAACTGGATTGTAATACAAACATCTCTTAAATTAATTTTTAATAGTCAACTATTTTAGCTTGTTTTGTTATTATTAACTACACTGTACCCTCATTCATTTGTAATGAACATAGTTCGAAATCTTACCATATCCTCGACGCAACACAATATAATGATGTGGTAACTTGCGTTACATAAAATAGCCACCACGTTTTGTGACATTAATGTAAATTGATAATTCTCTGATTTAATTAACTTCAGGGTTATTGTGGAATCAAAATGAAATCAATCAGTAGATAAAGTATTTATTGCGGTAAAAAAATTGGTTGCCTGTAAAGTCGGTATACGGGCGAAAGTTTTACGTGACAACGACTTTGAGTGGTAAAATAATTTTAATGTGAATATTCATTCGTATAGTAGGAAGAAGGATGAAATAATAGTAACAATTTAAAACATTTATTTATACAAAGAATTATATTTAAAACATTAATTTATACAAAGAATCTCGCACTGAATTTCATATTAACAAAATTTTATTTTTACCTTTACACATACATATCTATCTCTCTCACTCTCTCTCTCTCGCTCTGTCTCTCTCGCTCTTAGGCGGGCTAACTGTGCTCGAGTGGAAGGGACGCGTGCCTTTCACTTTTTATGTCTGTCTCTCTCGCTCTTAGGCGGGCTAACCATGCCCGAGTGGAAGGGACGCGTGCCTCTCACTCGCTCTCATTGTGAGCGCATAACATGAGCGGAGCGTAACGCAGTTTCTTGAAGTGTCACCCGGCAAACCAATTTATAAGACGTTGTCACGTCAAGCAAACCAATTTATAAGACGTTGTCACGTCAAAATATTCCTTAAATATTACGACTTAGGGCTGATTTTTCAATCACTAGATAACTTTTATCAGAAGAGTAAATCTGACATTTTGACGGAGAGTCCATACAAAAACTGTCAAATTATGAAACTTATTCCTCCGACAAAAGTTAACTGGCGATTGAAAAACCAGCCCTTAATTGAAAAAAATAACCCGTGGTAACTTGCGTTACACGCAAATAGTAACTTTCGTTACTTTCGATCTAAACGAGCAATTCACGTCGATAAATCATTAAAATATAACGCATTCATCAAAAATAGAAGGGTTGTGAAATATTTAAGGGTTCCAGATTCTTATTTTTCCATTCAGATAAGGGAAGGTTATCTTGGTCAGCATCTGTGTCCTCTTCACAATCTTAAGAAACAAGACTTATGTGTAGTTTAGTTATTCCTGGGATGGCAGGAGCCATGGCAAGGCATTTTTCCAATTGAAGAAGTCATGACTTTTACCAATTTTGCAAACTACAATCACTTTCTCAGTCGATCATTTTTTACGAGATCTTTCACTGGCAACTGCTCACTAATCGTTTTCCATTGTAGAACTGTGCTCCTCACCAGCCTCTTCTATGCTCCTCCAATTTAATCAACAGGGCATTTCCCACGTGACGTACCAAAGTAGTTTCATTTCAGAGGCAAATTGTGTTTTTTTCGGGCTGCCAAATGCATTGGGCAACGAATTTATTTTTAAATTGAGAAGCTGGGCCATCTGACCACTGAACTGCACGTCTTCCACATTTTCAGGCTAAATTTTCCAGTACTCGGTTCATGTAAACGATCGTTTTGTCACGATGACGACCATCGAAAACAAGAACAATCTGTTTTTTTTTCACCTGTTATCCACAGCGAAACCAAGTCACTTGAAGCTGCACCCAGTGGAAACTAAAGCCGCGTATCCACTAGGCAACAATTGACGCGCAACACGTGACATTGTGCAACATGTTGCGCGTAAATTGTTGCCTAGTGGAAACGCGGCTTTAGCACTTCATCCTGAGTCAACACGTATAATTTTCGGAAAAGTCTTACTACCTGAGCACTTTGGTCAAAATACTTCTGCTAGAAGTTATAGGACAAGCATGTTTTACTTTCTCTTTATATTCATCATATTTTCCGGCCTCTTTAATTACTCTCTTCTTCTTCTCATCTTTTCAGCAGCACTGAGAGTTATCGTGACGGCAATTAGAATGATAGTGTGTCGGTAATTGTTGTTATATTCGTGTAACGCAAGTTACCGGTAACTTGCGTTACAAACTTTTAAAACGGATAAAAGTTAACCTTCATCGTTTAAAACCAAAAAAAATATCCAATTTCACGCGCCTTAACGAAATTTAAGAGAAACTTGGTACTTATTGACGTAGCGTTACTATAAGAAGAAAAATGGGAAAACATATCAAATATGGTAACTTGCGTTACAAATAGCACACAGTTTTTACAAATGGACATTATCTTCGTCTATGTTTGGCCAATTACGAAGGTATGTAGTTTTACACAAGGCATTAAGTGTACTTAGAATAATATTTCGAGTACTTTCCGAAAGTTTCAATAAGCCTGTTAGATAATTATAGTTTTTCTAACCACTTTTTCACCTTTTTTTCAATTAACACGGAATGGTCATCAATAATGCGTCATATCTCAAAATTACGGTCAAAAGTGTGGATTTAAACATCAAAACCATTAAATTCTACCTTCACCAAAGATTTTAGCGGAAAAAAAAATCATAAACTGCTAAAAAAAAAAATTGGCTGTTTTCACTCTCTGCCGTGGAAATACCCAGAAACGAATAATGTACTTTAAAAAAAAGTATTAATATCGGCTGGCTGAATAGAGCTAATCCATTGAGATTGACACCTTTTGGTGCGATTAAAAAATAAACTGCAATAATGAAATTTAATACATTTTTATTGCTCTAGAGCATTAAAGACCGCTTTGTACTGAGTTTTTAGTGTGATTATGATGAAATTAAAGCATAGTTGGAAGAAAAGATAATTGTGACATTGAAAGGGAACGTAGCTCACTGGGTGTCCGTTGTAACATGGTGGCTCACAGGTTTGCATGTAGTACGATGCCAAGTTAAAGTAACGCTATTCAAAGCTTACTGTCAGTCCTTCTACACGTGCAGCCTGTGGGTCAACTTTACTCAGCGGACATACAGCGACCTACGCGTTCAATACAATAATGCACTGAGTGTTGCTGCAGCTGCCGTGGCGTAGTAGTGCGTCAGGGATGTTTGCAGATAATAATATTGATGGTTTTGCCGCCATTATTAGAAATAGATGTGCATCCCTGACGACTCGTGTTCGCGGCAGCACCAACAGTATTCTCAGTGTGTTCGCAGATCGGTGGGATTACCCGATAATGCGGAGATGGATACGACTCCATGCTGAATATTGAGTGTATATTTTTATCTGTGTCTGTAAACTACTAACACTAGAACTTAAGTAAAATTGTTTGGACTCCGGTCTGAAATAAAAAAAATCGTTTCTATTCTATTCTGACGACTCGAATGGCGTAGTGGTAGTGAAGCTGCCTTACGTTCATAGGGTCCTGAGTTCGAATCCCGGTAGGAGCAAATGTTTGTGTGATGAGAATGGACATTTGTTTCCGAGTCATGGATGTTTATATGTATAATACAAACAAAAAAGTATTTAAGTAGTATATCAACTATCTGGTGTCACACACACACACGCCTTGCTTAGTGTGGCACTAGATGGCGCTGTGTGTTAATGTCCAGCGATATTTATTTATTATTCTATAAATGCAAGTCAACTCGTGTCTTCAATAGTCTTCATGTTATCGTCTTACGCCAGAACTACTAAACCTGTACAAGACAGATATTTAGCTCTACCAATGGTTCCCAACCTATGGTCCGCGGGTCACCGGTGGTCTGCAGGAGCCTCAAACATGGTCCGCGAAAGGTCAAAATGTTATTCTAACTTTTTAACTTGCACAGAAGATGCAAGCTCAACCCAACCTTTTTTTTGTAGTGTGACTGAGGTGTACTCCCTCCGCGATATACAATAGGGGCGCGCCTGGAACGCTACGCACCACCGCCTAGCGCCTCGGGTCCAGTTATACGGCGGGACGGCGGAAGTCCCCAAGTCCACCGTTCCTCTGGACCCAGTAAGGGGGGCTGGAAAGGGCGTTGTCCGCCCTACGCCGACGCCCGGTTCGGAAATGTGGTGTCGACTTCTTTCAACCTCTCCGCAGCCTCCTTAAGCGAGATGACCGTTTCGTTGAAAGAGATCACCGCATCTCACGACTGCGCTCCCGACCATTGCATAGATTTATGTTTTAAGAAATTCTACTAACTTATTCCTATTCCCCATAAGTACGGATGACTGCAAAATGTTTCGAGCTCACTTCGATCGCTTTTTTATCCCCATCTTTATTCCAAAGGTTTTCATGCTATTTTACAATTTTTGAACTGTGCGAGTTAAAGATTCACCCGGCTAGACATAATCCTAACGGTATCAATGTTTATCTAGTACCTTATGGCCCCTGCTAACAATAAAGACACCAAAATGGTCCCTGGTCCAAGAAAGGTTGAGTACTTTTGGGCAATTCAAGAGAAGCCACTTAAAGAGCGATGCAAGTAATGACAAGAGAAGTATCCACCACCTTCGTGATGCCCCAAGAACACCTGCTTTGTGGTAGTGAACTACAGTGGCCTAATTGGAAAGCATTGATCACCAAAACAGTTTGACGTAATAACATGTAAAGCACATAATAGGCACGACGACGGTATCAAAAAATTGCAAATCTATTTAGTCCGACAGTTAGAGTATTGGAAAATAATGAACACGTATGCTCGTGACGTCAGAACGCACTAAAAATTATACCAAGGCGTGACGTATTGAGAATTTTAAAAGCCTCGTATCTTCGTCAATATTAGTTTACGTAACCAAAGAAAAAATACGAGTCTAATATTTTTTGAAAACTGACTGACTAAATGATTTCTTCAGTCGACAAGCCTATTATTTTTAGGGATGCATCCGATACCGATACCGATATATCGGCGATACTTCGGGTTTGCCGATATTTCGGTATCGGCGATATTTTTATGGCAGATTCAACGATACTTTTCAAATTTCGCGCTTTAAAAATGACGTCTTATACCCAAATTTGAAAAAAATGGCGCAGAAGTACTTTAGTTTCCAAATGAGTTCTGTCGTCTTATTCGAACAGACTTGCGAAATCGCATTTGCCCGCAAAACTTAAGAATTCTTTGTTTTTTAAATAAAAATCTTATAAATGTTAAGTTTGATTACTCAAACTTTTAATAATTGTGTTTTATTTATTCTACCTTCCTTTTTGAATTCCATAAGCGTATCGGTATCGGTATCAGTATCGCCGATACTTTTGTAACAGTATCGGTATAGTATCGGCAAAAAGGCGTATCGAGGCATCCCTAATTATTTTACATACAAAATTGACATTGCTCCTTTTCATCTATGCTTTTCATGTTAAGTAGGCCATACATCTAACTGGAGATCATTTTCTAGGATTGCATGTTTTTAAATAAAGTGGACCAAATATCGTAAGACTATTAAGGCTAGTTCAGTCAGAAGTGATTGTATTGAAGGTCACTGCATTAGAAGCGGTGTTTAAAACTGATTAACCACAGCAAAAAGAGCTCTATTTAGTGGTCCAAAAGGTTCTTAAGTAATGGGAACTCATGACAACAAAATCAATTTGCATAATGATAATGTACCTAGTTACTAAGGCTATTTATAACAAAAATAAAAACACTTTGTATGAATGTGAACAGTGTTGCGTGTAATCTCTGGTGTACTCTCATTTTTAACTGACTACGGTAATGATTTTCGCAGCCTATGTACCTATGTTTGTATGTTCCATCGTTGAGCTTAAACTACTGAACTAATATTAATGAATGAGTTTCAATAGATTCGTAATAATGGCCCAGGTAATATATATGCCCGGGGTTGCGGGCCTGTTCGATAGAGATACCGCGGCCCCGGAACATAAAGGGCGAGGAAGGAACATGGATGGGTTTTAGTCAGTAAGAGTCGTCATTTGATGATTTCCCATCCCAGAAAAAAAAAGGTAACATATGTATAATCTTCTTTTTTTTTGTTTGACGAATTATTTTGTAGTAGTAGAAGCTATGAGACTGGGCTGGTCATGTCTGCCGGGGCCCGATGGCTTCTTCGCGAATCAGCGAAACAAGTCATCGTGAGAAATGGAAAGAAATGGGAGCTAACCTTTGCTCAGGAGTGTGACAATACTGAATACAGGTTAACAAAAAAAAAGGTAGTAGAATACATATTTGTTTGAAGTTCTGTGGTAGTGTTAGGTAAGTAAAGTTTCAGACAATTCCTTTCTTGCCCCATCACCCTACACACAGTACATCCATCGATTCTTTGTTCTTCCTCTAGAAGTGGACAATTTGTCTGTTTAAATTATTTTTTTATTTTATTTTGTACTACTTCTATTGAAATGTATATTATTGTATGGCCCCTGTAGGGTAAAAAGCCTCCTCCATCTTTTCCATTTTTGTTTACTTATCTTGCTAAACTAAAGAAGTCATCTGAAGTTTAAAATGCTCCAGGATTGTAGGGAGGTAATTATTATGCCCTACTTATTCCGTTCTCTGGTAATATTATAACAAAATAATACTTACACTTGTGCTGTGATTGGACTCGGTGCAGGTGGCTTGTCGCCTGGCTTTCCCTTTCCAGACATTTTTAATTATACAAATCTGTAAAAAAAAAAATACAATTTACAGCACATTTTATACATGAAGGAATAAACAGTTGTTGAAACAAACAGTTGTCAGTTATTTATTAAGAACAGTTGCAATATGCAATCATAACATGGCATTTTTAACAATACTATTAAAAAACCCAATCTTTTTTCTTTCTTGGTGTCCTTATGCCGCCTGTGGGCCTCTGACTTAGCTTTTCATGGCATCAACCAATATCTAAGAAACTCTTGTAAAGTTTTCCTTCATTGAAGCAGGTGTTATATTTATATTTAAATAAATGAATCCCTATTTCCCTTGGTCACCCCATTACGCGTGGCATAACAGCTGGACTGGTTTCACCAATTCCTTTTTTGTTTGTTTTTTACTGTCAGGAGAAGGTTCTTAGGTAGGTAGTAGTAGATAGGTAGGTAGTGGTAGGTAGGTAGTAGTAGGAACATAGTGGTAGGTAGGTAGTGGTAGGTAACTACTTGGTTTCACCCGCATAGTTCCCGTTCCCGTGGGACTACAGGGATAAAATATAGCCTATGTTAATCAGGGTGAATGTAGCTTTCCAATGGTGAAAGATTTTTTGAAATAGTCACAGTAGTTTTTGAGTTTATTCATTACAACCAAACAAACAAAGTTTTCCTCTTTATAATATTAGAGTAGATGCACATGAATCCGTAAAAATCAGAGGTGCGTAGAATGGGTTCGAACTTGAGACCTTTGATTTGGCAGTCCAACGGTCAAAACACTAGGCTATCACCACCTCTAAGATCAGAAGATTAAAGACCTTCTTAGCCAAATGATGTGTCAAATACAAAAAATTGGAGAGATTTGGAAGAGACTACACTCAGCATTGGGTGGCCAATGGTTGAAGAGGAAGTATCAAATACTATTATATCTATCACTGGGTAGTAGTTATAACAGTATGTAGAAAATAAATGCAGGTTGTAACCTACTCCAACAAAAAACATACTATTATAATGTTCAATTTATAAATTATGACTGGGCCCAGGTTAGGTAGAGGCTGAAAGTGACATACTTGAACAAATATTGAACTTGTAAATGTAAGTTTACACTTCTCTTTTTACGTACTCTTCTACTTAAATCACTTTTGAACCCCAAGATATTTAGTTGGGGGCTCATTAGCCACAACACAACTTCACCCCTGGGATGACCATCTGACCACCATATCTAATAACTAGTTTCAGGTAATGCATATTTAAAGCCACATAGAAGATCTCTTGAGGCCAGTCTACATTGATTATAAACTATTTTCTATTTTTAAGGTAAGTCTCTGGGTTAGTTAAGTGGTAAGTCAGTTAAAAGAAAGATAATATGAATGATTGGGTTGACCATATCGTTGAGCGAGCTCTAAGTGTTTTCACAATGTCATTTACTATTATTCTTACTAAAAACTGTAGCAGTGTTCGCCAATAGAAAATCAATAACTGCAAAGACATTGAATACCGTTTAACTCTGACACCACATAATATAATTTATTTATTATCAGTACATCGTAAGCTTTTTATTTATAGCTTAATTATTATTTATTACACTCGTTTTTTTTTTGTCAGCTAGTCTCGTCTTCATACAATTTGGATTCATTCCATCGGCATTTTACGTAATCGCATCAAACAAAATGTTACTCACCTAATATTACTAGTTAATTTAAAGTTAGTAGCCCTAGAGCTACTCAAAGACACTAATTATGGCCTATTATTAGAATAACAATAACAAACGCAATTAAAAAAAAGTCGCGTTTTCTATAGGAAGTGCTTTTTTGACATCGTCTGTGAAGCAGACGAAACAGAAGAAGTTGCAATTTGGTTTGAATTTGAAGTTTGTATTTTGATTGATCAATAACTGAATGTTGCCAGTTCCAAAACGTGCTTTGCCAAAATTTTTCCACATAATTTCATTTGCCAAATAACATAAAAACAAAAGTAAAAAAAAATGTTTTTTAATCAATTTAGCGCTCTTTACAATTAATATGTCTAACGCACAGCTAATTTATTTATTTATTTAAACTTCATGTACAATAGTGGTACATTGGCGGACTTAATGCCACAAGGCATTCTCTACCAGTCAACCATTTGGTCAAATAAGACAGCATTGTGATAAAGTACAATAAAAATAAAAATAAACATGCCATTTTGCAAGAATAAAATCAAACACAAAAATGGGTACCAACATACTAATACATAAATAAGCATATAAAATAAACTAATATATATTAAAATACATACTAATAGTCCGAAATACGAGAAACCTTATGATAATTATTACAACTCTAATATAGGCTGGTTGGTAAACAATTTAGACAGACTTTAAATAAAACTTCCGAATTGCTCTTTTGAAAGCCAATTTGCTTTCGGTTTTTTTAATGCCAAGGGGTAATGCGTTCCAGAGCTTAATAGTGGAGACAGCATAAGAAGAGGACATAAAACCAGTACGGTGAGAGGAATTTGAAGGATTAGGTTTTTGGAAGCTCGAAGGTTCCGACTGTGAGCTAATGATTGTCAAGGGAAAGCTAAAAAAATACTTGCTTACTGACTAGTATTTTTACCAATTTTCAATCAAATATTTCAGTTGATTTATCATATTTTACGAAATTAAAGTATGTACCTGTACCTACAAGTATTTTATTTTAAGCCAAATATGTAGTCCCATCACTTTTCAATAACGTTGTAGTACGTATGTTAGTTACAGAATTATAATCACCAAAATCATCAATACGGGTTGTATTGAAGTTCTTATCCTAAGGTCGAGGAACAGCTTTGACCTTAAAAAATTGGTTCCTTGACCTTTATGAACTTAACTACATACGTCTTACAGTCGCAAAAATATTTTAATTAACGTCCGACTTGGCACTGGCCAAAAATTGCAAAAAACGTCAGATAATTTGAATTTCGCGGGCTACTCTGACGCTTTCACCCACGCTAGGAACCTGCAGCATTAACGGTAATTTTTAACTTTCTGGTAACACAGATTTTAAACGGTGTTGTTTATAGAGGTCAGTGTGGTTTTGACATTTACGCAGGATTGCCACCCGTAATTAATTGGAGGAAATGCATGTAAATATTAGGTACTCATATAAATCAAGGAAATCGTAGCTCAGAAAAAAAGGTTGTGCTGTTGAGAACACAGACATTTGAAGTAAAAGGCGATATTTACACTGACTTTTTTTAGACTGAAATCTGAATTATAATTATAGTTCGTGGCCAACGCGGCCAAAGAGCTTAGATATTAGCTTCATAATCGGGGCTATGGCAAATATTTTATCGTTATAAAGGGTGTAAACCACCTCATCACAAAGCCGTTAACCAAGCATTCTGTATAATTATCAAACTAAGTAAATGTAGGCAAAAATGATTGCTGGGAAACAACTTTTTTTTTGAGGTCACAATTATGTTTTGTGGTAGAACTCAATGTAACGCACTTAAAACATTGTGCTGATGGATGGATTGAATAGTACGAGGGTCATAGAGGTGTTAAAAGTTCACTTAAAGTATAATCTTCCAAAACAAACTTGTATTTAAAAAAAAAGTTGTCAAAAAGTTGTAACTTTGACCCTCCATATCTCCGTAACTAGAAGGTTCCCAGGTATGGTGTAGAACAAAAAAATGATCGCAATGATTGGGAGAACAAGTGCCTTTCGGCTTCGTGAAGAGGTGTTTTACACCCTTTATAAGCTTTCACTGCACTAAGGAGAAAAGGCACTTTTTGGTCTTGGTCAGTCAGACGAAAATCGACCGGACCAGACCGAAAGGGATGGTCAATTCACAAAACACAGCTAGTAATGATGGCGCTGTTGGCGCAGTGGCTAAGCAATTGCCTGCTGCGCTGCAGTCCCGCAGATCATGCCCTTGATACAGATCCATTTGCAAGCTAGATAATTTTGTAATGGACATGATCTTCGGGCATGATTAATGATTGATGTAGTTACAGATACTCTTGTCATCCTCGGCGGCGTGGCGCAGGAAGCCAGCGATTTCCTTTTCTATCACGAGTAAGCGAAGGATTCTATAGTTGAATCACGAGCGTAGCCTAGTTTAGAATCCTGAGCGTAACGAGGTATTCAAAGACACGTGATGCAAATAACTTTGGTCTTGTGTAACACATACAACTTTTCACCTCACATTTACCTTGTTTAGGTAAATGTGAGGTGATACAAAACATACATACAAAACAGTACATTCAGCTGATTTCAGCTACATACATACAACTACAACATACTACTCGGACAAACAACAAAGTGAGATATAAATAATGTACAAATAATATATTTACCGCGAGACTTTTCACTCAGGACATTTAATTCTACATTTTTACATTATGATTCAATTCTTCGGGTGTTAATAACTATCAGACTTCGTCACTGGACTCACTCATATTTATTTATTATTATTAAGTCTCTTAATATCCAAATTGTATTGTACTTTGTAGCTAGCTTACATTTTTTTTTTTTTTGTTTTGGCGTTGCACTATTCGTGCTTATTGCCACTGACAATACTTTTTTGATAACAAAACGTAAGAATCAAGTACTCGTGAAATGATAAAATATTATAACGGGAAATTTGGAAATGGAAAGGAGATCTAGCTTACATTGAAACTTGAAATTTAAACATTACCCGAAAAACCCCGCTATTTTTTTAAAATACGTTCCGAAACTACATTCGCGGTATTCTGTCTCAATATTAAAGATTGTTAAAACTATAAATACGTAGATGAAGTAGTAGATACATGATTTCTTCAACATTATTCATCTTGATTTCATTTAAAAAAATATGATTCGATTATTTGAAATACACCATTTTTCTTTTAAAACCTTAACACGTACGTACCTAATAATAAAACAATATTACATTTATCGATTTACAATATCGGTATCCGAACGTTTTTTTTCTTTTTTGGGCCTATTAAATATGGAATTTGAAAAACGAATTTCGAATCGACTTGTTTCTATCTCTCGCTTTTTTCGTATCCGAAGTGAAAGTGACAGAACAAAGTGAAGTTGAAATCTTTCGAATTGTGTGAGTAGACTTGCACAATTCTCGCTATAAAAAAAATAATTAAAATGTTGCTTTGTCTCACGCTCGCAGCAAAATCGGATTTTGCTCACTGTCTATAAACAGAAAAACCTGCTTGTTTGGGGTGCTGAGGTGAAAATAAATACTTAAATGTATGGGCCAAAGTTACCCGACAATAAATGAATGTTGTTATTGGTAACGTAAAGCTAGGCTAGGGTGGGTTGCGGGACTGCAGTTCGAGAGAGATACCGTGGCCCCGGAACGTAAAGCGCGAGGAAAGAACATAGGTGGGTTTTAGTCAGTAAAAGTCTGACACTCCCTCGCGCTCCGCCCAGAGTGGGAGGAGACATTTGATGATTTCCCATACGAAAAACGGGCTAGGGTACGTCTGGAAATTTCCAGACAAAAAAAAAACACAACAAGACAAAGTCCGGAATTTAAGCTTAGTGTCTGGAATTTAGCGAGAATTCTAAACCGTCCACCGTAAATCAACAGCATCGCTGGGCTATCGACATGCCCGAGTTCATTCTTAAATTACGACAAAGGACTTTACATTACCCATATCCAAACATACCTACTTGAAATGGACTTTAATAAATAATACACCGAACCTAATTAGTAATTAAGTAGATACACCAGATTATATGAAGCACACCCACCGCCCGCCACCCGCCGCGTTCATGTTGCGTTAGCCAGTGGTGAACTATTAGTACACTACAGCCACATTTCGCCAGTTATACAACATTATTTTTTGTTTATACTGAACCCGAAAAGGGGTCATTGTACTCATCATTTTGACTAGTTATGCGAACATAAATGTAGGGAACAGCTGATGTTTTTTTCACGATTTCAAGGTTCGTCCCATAGAAAAAGTTGTTCAAAATGATGAGTACCTACAATGACCCCTTTTCGGGGGTATACCGCCGTTTACCCGAATTTTATTTGCCCTAATATCATTTGCCATAATAGTCAACAGCCATAATATCATACGACATAATACTCATTAGCCCTACTCTCATTTGCCATATTATCGTGCCAGAATCATTGTTTCCCATAAAGTCACTTACCATAACATCATTTGTCATAATCATTGTAAGCCCTAATTATCACATGCCCTAATTATCACCTGCCATAATTATGATATGTCATAACATAATTTGCCATCGACATCGGGTGTGTAACAAGAGAAATTGGATGCAATTGGGACTTTAGGGCACCCCGACTCGGACAGGTTAGGTTAGAAGGGGATGGCGGGGTCGTGTGAGCGAGCGAAGCGAGCGAATAGACCCCGCCATCCCCTTCGTGGTTATTTTTTTACAAACCACACAGAAGTAGGAGTCCCGCGAAGCGGGGCTCCGTCGACCTAGCCCACCATCAACCATGCACAGAAAAAAAAACCATGCACAGAATAAATAAGTTTATTCTTATTCTTGTTATGCCATTTAAATATTATGTCTAATAACTATTATGGCACATAAAAATAAGGCAAACAATACTTATGGCATTCGTATCTTATGGTATCTAAAATTCGGGCAATTAAAAGTATGTCATATGTCTTTTAGGGCAAATGAAACATTCGGGCAAATGACATTCGGGTAAATGAAATTCGGGATAATGATGATTATGGCATATAATCTTCGGGCAAACAATAGACAACCCTTTTCGGGTTTAGTATAAACAAAAAATAATGTTGTATATTTAATAACCATGTCATAGGTAAGGGGCGAGCCTATTGCCATCAACAGGGCACTGCTCTAGACTCCGTGGCGGCTACTGAATAAATCCTCATGGAAAAACCCAATAACACTTTACCCGACTTGGAATCGAACCGGGACTTCATGCTCAGAAGTCGCTCTTGCGACCACTGGACCAACGAGGCAGTGATAATGTAATGATACCTACTCAGAGCAAATTAAATCAATCCCTAATACGTTTGTAGATAGATAGGTACTAACAAAAGTGAAAGAATGGCGATTAAGTGATAGCTAAGGTTCTGATCGCATTTAGACAGCGAGTTTGGTACCTATCGTTCATTATCCCTTTCTATACGGTACAGTCTTTTCCGGATTCGACAATATAAAATGATCCATGACCATCAGTTGTGTATCACAGTATCTCGAGAAGACGTGCAGTTAACTACAATAAAATGGGTTTTATTACTTTGGTAAGTTTACAATATTGAAAATTATCATCATCATATCAGCTCGGAATATCCCACTGCTGGGTATATTAGTCAAGGGTGTTAAAACCTCTTAAAGAAAGCCGAAAAGCACTTGTTCTTCCCGTCATTGCAACCAATGTTTGTGGTTTACACCATACCGTGGAACCTTCTAGTTACGGAGATATTGCATGGGGGTCAAAGTTCTAACTTTTTGACAGTTTTTTTTTTAAGTTTTTGTTGTATGATTTTTACTTTAAACACCTCCATGACCCCCGTACTATTCAAGCCATCCATCAGCGCAATGCTTTGAGTGCGTTAAATTGAGTTCTACCACAAAACATGACTCTTCATGAAGCCGTTAACCAAGTATTCTGTACATGTAACCCTTTGCAAAAATTATTGCTGAGAAATTCTTCTTCTCTAAAACATTGTGCTGATGGAGGGATTGAATAGTGTAGGGGTCGTAGAGGTGTTTAAAATAAACTTCTCACATTAAAAACCTGTAATTATAAAAACAAAACTTGTGAACTTTGACCAACAAAATATCTCCGTAACTAAAAGGTTCATATGTATGGTCTAGAACAAAAAAAATATCGCTATGATAAGGAGAACAAGTGCCTTTAGCTTCGATATGAGTCTTTTTACACCTGCCTGCGTAGCATGACCACCGGAGAAACGAGTGAGACTCGACAAATCCTTTGTTCATCTGTCATTGAATCAACAAAATCAACAAAACAAAAGATTTGTCGACTCTCTGTCGTGTCTACGGTGGTACTCGGGTGCATGCTACGCGGGCTGGTCCATTCATTGATCCGTCCTGTCATAAAGGCATGTTCACACAACGTCACTATCTACAGGTGTTGTCGATCTGTCTGGTCGTTGCTGTCGCAGCCAGCAACCAAGACAAGCGGAGCGTAATTAGTGTGGAGCCAGCTGCGTGGCCCGTGACAAGCTGGGTACCTGCAGGAGGACATGGTAATATTTTTTGAATAATGCGTTTCGTAACCACATGTGACCTTGTTGACCTGGGTTTTTTTTTTTTTTTTAGGATGGGAAATCATCAAATGACTTCTCCCACTCTGGGCGGAGCGGGAGGGAGTGTCAGACTTTTACTGACTAAAACCCATCCATGTTCCTTCCTCGCCCTTTGTATTCCGGGGCCGCGGTATCTCTTTCGAACAGGCCCGCAACCCCGGCAGGACGACGTATTAGATCATTAGGGTATCCCAATAGAAATAGTTGCTCTACTCGACTATAACAAATGCTGCATCTTTTGTATTATAACATTTTTCACAGAATTCCCAAGTTTACACGCCAGCACATCAAGCTATCCGAAACGGTCAAATTTTCCCAATCTACATTGAACCTGAAGCTTCAGCGATAAAGTTGAAAACCTATGTGAATAAGAAATAATAAAAAAAAAACACCCAGATAACAAAATATCGTCTTACAACAGACGATTCAATTTGAATTAAACGCCTGCATTTTCTAGGAACATGGTCATCAGACACCAGCTCAGACGTCGCTGGTGCAGTTGCGGCTGCCAAGGCAGCGGCTATGGCAGTGATGGCGGCCCAGCACGAGGTCGCTGCGGCCAAGCATGCAGCACTCGAACAACAAAGTGTTGCCAGCGCCAAGGAAGCTGCCGCCGCTCGCGCAGCTCATAAGAGGTACATTATGCTTCTGTTATAAGTAGCTGAGGCTCGCCAAGTCGTCAGTAGTCCTGTCAGCCCAGAACTTCATTAGTCAGTCAGCAAGTCATGGAGACATGAAATCGATGTGTCGCGAGCAACTTTGTTCTTTTCGTGATCTAATGTGGAAAGACATCTGCTTGGTAGCGATTGTTTCGTTATCCAAATGTTAGGATGCTTCAATTGTTCTTTGTGGGCCTGATTCCAGTGAGGAGGCAGCAAGGAACGCCCGTGCGCACGCGCTGGAGGCCGCGCAAGCTGCAGTGCAGTCGCAGGCGCAGCTGGCGGGGGCCAAGGCTCGCGCCGCCGCCGCTCAGAAGATCGCCGCGGCCCGGGAGGCGGCGGCTGCTAAAGCCATACAACGCGCCGCAAGCAACCAGGCCGCAAGGCTGCAGAACGCTGGTAAGTCAATGAAATCTGCTTATCACGGTCTACTGCTGAAAACATGCCTTTTATTCACCACAAATTGTTTACAAAAAGACAGCTTTCAAGTACCTTAAAGTTTTTTCATTACTCATACTCGGAAAGTAGGTCTGAAGTGGCCTGAGGATGTGAAAGTAACACTTTTCAGCCCTAGGGGCTTTCAATGACAGCTGTCAAATTATTTAGAAAAACCTACTTCTATTTCACATTTCTATTGAACCATGTTACGACTTCTATACAGCCTCTAAATAACAGCGCGATATAAAATTGAAATAACATAAAATTCTGAATTAATTAAAAACAGCATCTATATTTCCTCACAAATTTTCACTCAATATTAGCAGGGTTAGATGACCAATATTAAATGGATTCGAGATTTTTTAAAGATTTTTTTAAAAAATAATTTAGTTAAAATTTAGTTAATATTTCTTTAAAATAACATAGATTTGGGCAAAATATTTTCAATTTTTTCAGCGAAGAAAGTGAAAAGTTTGAATGGCCGGCCACAGAAAAAAAAACAAAATAGGCGTGAAAGCAGCAATCGGATATTCATTTTTTTTGTCTCGTTTTTTATTTTTATTTTCCTTGTATTCGTAATGAAAAGCACAGTGCTTAAAGCCTTGGGTTACAGACTTATTTAGTCCCTCGAACTATTGGGGCCCGCACTACGCTTGGGCGCCAAACCCCGTCTCGGGACTGAATAAGTTGCTACACCTCTTACAATACCATTACTTATTTGCTGTAGCACACAACTGTATAATTATGTATTCCGTGTTTGCTAGTGTCCTTTTGAAATGCTCATTACGAGGATTTTTCATCTAACTCACAAGGAATCTTTCATTTTCAGACTTAGAAGCTTTAAAGCTGTCCGTGATCCAAAGCTCTGGAGCGGCTGGGGCTGCTGGAGCTGCCCAGCATGCCGCCACGGCCGCTGCCGCCGCCCTGCGCCCGCAGACACCGGAGTGGCCTGCCAAACCTTGGGCCCCAACGGCCTGGGTGCCTGCCGCCTGGGGCTGGGCTTAAACACCATACATACCACCACCTTTAGGCGACTGCTAAGGAAAATCAGTACCAAGGAACTAGTTATTTTACATTTGTTAAACCATAAGACTATGGATATAAAGACGCGCTTATACTCGTAATTTTAAGATTTTGTTGCTTCTGCTTCTACCAAGTACAATATTTGTTAGTTTCTAGATACAAAAAATATACTTTATTGAGTTTTAAATACATATGTTTTCTTGCTTCATTATATCTACCTAACTACGAGTATAACACAATAAGTATGTAACAGTATCACACTTTGGAGAGAATATTTATCTCTATTGCGATAAAACATGACATTGACTGTAAGTGACTTCAGATAAACTTTAAGAATTACCGCTTTATGTAAGAAATAATCGAGATCCTATATTTTTTTTTAGAGAAAGAAAGTGAGAGATAAGAGACACAGAAGGAGGAGGATGCTGTGCTATTATGGACAGCGGAGCACGAAATAATTTGGTTGCAATAACGATTTTTGCGAGAAACGCATGTCTCCAATACATCCAAGATGCGTTTCTCGAAGCATCGTTATTGCAACCAAACTTTGTTAACGATCGACGATCGAAAAAGACGGCCGCCCGGCCACGCCGTTCTGTGGGTCATAATTATCAAGTCAGGATCCTAATAATGGCACCCTGGAGAAATAGAGCGAACGCTTCAAATTTTATAGGCACACCAGAAGCGTTTTAGGTAGTTTTAGAAAGAAAAGTGATCCTGTTTCAATTTGGTAAAGATCTGGATGAAGAACTTCGGAGATAGGCAACGGAGCTCCTCTATAAATGATAGCGAATGTACTGGGATTACTGTAATCTTATGTCTGTCTATTGTTTTCACCAGTTCATAACAAAAAATCACGCCGGTACGCTGTGAAAAGGTATGCACATGTGAACCACAAAAAAGTGAAAAATAAAACTTCGTTTGGGCTCGTTCGGTAGCCGTAGCATGAAAAGAACCTCGCTTCAATTTACACCGAAATGCAGCGCAGTTTCACTGTCAATTAATTATGCTTTATCTCCATCAGTACCTAATACATAGTATGAGTATCGTTTAAAAGACGCGCGTCCGCTGGCAGCGCTCGGCCATGTCAATCGGCGCAATCTGGCCTGGTTTCCACAAAAGCAGACGAGCGGAACGGAGAGGAGATTTGCGGAAACCCACCAATCACATGCAGTTGAAATCTACAGTCTCTCATCTATCCTGTGATTGGTTGAAGCTTGCACTTCTCCTCTTTGCTCCGCTCGTCTCTGCTTTGGTGGAAACCGGGCTTTAGGGTCAATCTATTCACACCGCGCATCTTTCAAACGATACCATGTATTTCCTAATGCGGATAAAGCATCAAATGGTCCTTACAGTGAAACTGCGCTGCTGACCGCTGCTATTTCGGTGTGAATTGACCCTTACAGCAAAGTGCAAGAGGCTGCTGGCCGCTGCCCATCGCTGCCACTTCAGTGTGAATTGACCCTTAGAGCAAAGCCTAGACGCTGGCTGGCCTCAGCCGACCGCTGCCACTTCGGTGTGAATTGACCCTAACTCTGCGTATAAGGGCCGGCGCCCACTGCCGGCACGGCACGGCATGGCACGGCAGGTTGTGCTGTGGCATCCCGCGGCCTGCTGCGGCATCCCGCGGCGTTCCGTGGCATCCTGCTGAAAGCCCAGCCACTCTGGCATTCATCAGTTTTCCGCGCGTATTCGAAGTTGGTTGTGTCGCATATAGAACAATGGTGCGCCGCGGCATCCCGTAGAATGAAACAGCAAGACACGTCATGCCGCAGCATCCTGCGGCACGTCGCGGCATCATGGTATCAAAATAAAGTAACATAATTTCTAAACTCATTGAAATAAGATTCAAAATAACTTAATCAGTATTAAAATCCTTTGCCATGACACACCGTACCGTGCCGGCAGTGGGCGCCGGCCCTAAAGGATGTAAAACACCTCTTCACGAAGCCGAAAGGCACTTGTTCTCCCCATCGTTGCGATCATTTGTTTGTTCTACAACATACCTGGGAACCTAGTTTCAAAGTTATAACTTATGACAAGTTTTTTTTTTTAATACAAGTTTTTTTTGTAAGATTTTGACTTTTAACACCTTCATGACCCCGTACTATTCAATCCATCCATCAGCACAATGTTTTAAGTGCGTTCTATTGAGTTCTACCACAAAACATGAAATATAACCTCAAAAAAAATTTTTGCGTACCTAAACTTATTTAGTTTCATACACAGAAGGCTTGGTTAACGGCTTTGTGATGAGGTGGTTTACACCCTGTAGATACGTGTAGTAAGTTACTGAGGATACTGTCTATCTATATTTAGACACACATATGACCTATAAATCTAGCGCATGCCTGCAGTTTACACCAATAGGACGTCTGAATTGGCACACGGTACAGTCATCAGGAAAAATACGTTGCTATTTGTTATGTAACTGATGAAATGGGTGTACTTAGGTACTAGTAGTAGCTACACCTCTGCCTATCCTTTTCAAGATTATAGGCGTGATGTTATGATATGTTTAACTGCAAGATATAAGTCAAATTTACTGAAAAGATGATGTTTTCTCTGAATAGATGGCAAAGGATAATGATGTTTACGTAGAAAAGTTAAAAGTTACTTAAGTAACCTAAGTACCATGCAAAGTACATAGTACTTAGGTATTAATTATAATTAGTGAGTATCTATATTTTATTTTCACTATGACGATATTCAAAACTTCCTATCGTTTTTTATGTCGTGATTGTAAAGAAGCTTTATTTTTCCATGCAGAGAATAAGTGTAATGTTTTAACGCTGTTTTGAATAGGTAGGTACAATTTTTTAGCATTGCCTGTACTTTCTAGGAGGTATTCTAGATTGTATCGATTTGGTACCTACGCCTGCGCTGTTCAAATTGGGGCGACTGGGGGATGAAGCTCCACAGATCGCGGTTTCGCAGCATCCTTCGTCTGTCCCTGCAGAATTAAATAATTTTATAACTCGGTGGATTTAACAGATAAAAGGCCGAAAATGAACTGAATTTAAGCCTAAAGAAGAGGACAATAAGGTAAGATTAAATACCAGTATGTTAGCGTCCTTAGAATGTGTAATTTCAAATTGGGTCCACGAAAAGGTGTGTGTCTGAAATATTCATACTCAATCTAAAGTTGAGTTGTTACGTAATTACAACTCTAGCTTATTTAGACACACAAGCGGGATGATATGATTTTGAAATTAGTCATTTTAAAGTTACGTACTTATTAATTAAGTTGGTGTCTATTATGATTTCGTCATTGTTATAAGACCAGGAGTGTCCAACAATATTTTATGGAAGGCCAAAGTTTAGTAGTTTTCGTAACCGCGGGGGCCAAAAGAAATGTACCTATTGTGACATCGTGTTTTTTTTACTATTTTATTGATGTCATATCGCTCGCGCGCCGGATGAAAGACCTATGCGGGTCGCCGTATGTTGGATAGGCCTGTATTAGACGAATGCCGTGCTCATTTCTGTGTCGTCATCTCATCACCCGCGCAGTCGGAAGAGCCAGGCTGCGGCCACACCTCACGCATGCGCGCAGTGAACATCGGCAGCATCGGGACGTAATCGCGTAATCTGGTGGATTACTAATAGGTACAATGGTTGCGCGGATAGTAATAGATACCTACGTTTCTGTTCACTCCAATGGGTTCTGAAGCTGGTATGCATAATGATACGCTGTTAGACTCGGCCTGATGCGCTCCGCGAAACAATGCACTAGCCTACCGATAAGTATGATTTATGAGTTAGTTAGGCATAAATGTACAGATATAAGCACATTAAGCTACTGGTACAATCTGACACTTTTTGAAGTGACAACTTCATTAGGCGCGTTGAGCACTTTTTGGGTGAACAAAAATCATGGAACTTGCGTGATTGTCACCTAACGCTTCGTAGCACGCGCGCTACGGCGTAGTACTACCGGTACAACAAGTACAAAATGTAGCAGATCTATAATGGATTAATTTATTTTCACACTTTTAACTTCTATCAGCAGAACCCCAAAGGCTGTCCGCAGGTTTTTTTTCGATAGGTACTTTATAGATTTTCAACTTTATCGCGTTGGTTTGAAGGTATTAGTAAACAGTACAGATACAGGTCCAAATAAGAATTCAGAATTTGCCTGTTGTCATTATTGACCCAATTGGCTACGGAATTCAAAAAAAGGTGAGGCATGTAAAAATTAAATAATCTAGGTAGGAGAGTAACCTACATCTTTATAGCTTCGACAGCATGAACTTAAAATATCGCAATCGTGCTACAATTAAACAGGATTCACAACATAGGGAAAACCAACAACAACCTTTCCTACGAATAGCTGATAGCTCGTGAGTACGACCCCAAGGAGGCACAATGTTTTTTTGAGAGTAGAGTCTTAAAATGGTGAAAGAGAATCTTGATGAAACTGGGATGTTATAACGTCGACCAACCCACATTGAGCACGCGTCTCTCACAGATAGGAGGCCTGACCTGAGCCCCTTATTCACAACCATTCGACTCGCTTCCGATTCGGAAAGACGTCTATCTGTCTTCTTCTGGCATTACGAAAACGACCGAGATAGACATACGACTTTCCGAATCGGAAGCGAGTCGAATGGTTGTGAATAAGGGGCCTGGTCCCAGCAGAAGGAACGTTATGAGCTGATTAAGCTGTGGACATTATTAACAATAATTATTGACGATGCTCCAATCCTCGCTCAGATCCCATGATGTGGTCGCACTACGTCCTTGTCGCGATGCTGTACTGCGGCGGTGAGCTGGTGTCGGCGGCGGCGGCGCCGGATATTGACCGGCGCCGGTTCTCGAACCCCACCTACTACAACGTTGGTGGGGTGCTCTCCAGCAACGAGTCTGTTGCTTTCTACAAGGACACTATATCGGTAAGTTCTTGAGCAAATTGATCCTCTTAAGGTGGATGCTCCAGAGCAGCATTTGTTTGGATGTGGAATCATCAAATGAATCTCCGACTCTGGGTGGAGCGGGAGGGAGCGTCAGACTTTTACTGACTAAACCCATCTATGTCCCTTCCTCGCCCTCTATGTTCCGGGGCCACGGTATCTCTTTCGAAGAGTCCCGCAGCCCCGGCAGGCTGCTCCAAACCAACTTTTCTTAAGTTTTTTTGCAATTTGCAGGCCAGTGCTAGGTTGTATGTTGATGAAAGTATGATTCGCGACTTAAGTACCTACCTTACTTTAAGAGGTGGTGGTAGGCCCCTAAAATGTATGCAGGTTACATCTAAATTCGGGATGGGAAATGTTGAAAGTATCCGAAATGAAACAAACTGTATAGTTTTGGCATTTTTTTCATTCATTATGAAAAATTATGTTTTTTCTTAGGTAAGTACTACTTTATAGGTAAGGTCCAGAACAATAAAGGTACAGCATAATTAAGCCTAATTAATTATTACTTCTCTGTAAAAGTGCAAAACTGCGCATACCGTATTACCGTGTTAATTAATGATGCATAATTCTGCTTCATGTCATCAAAGGGCACCATGACTGTAGAGTGTTAAAAATGACATGAGAGACATTTGCATGTTGTTTGATTAGTAACGTTCGACTCAACTTTGAAAGCTGAAAATTCAACAGCACACTCAACGTCCTTTAGAACAGTTTCAATTTTCTCCGTCGACCTACAAAGTGCACTTAACGTGTGCCCATTACAAACGTTTTAATTGACATTTCCTTTGATATGCATATGGTACAATTATCCAGTAAGAGCCAGTTTTTATCAGAACCCAACATTATTACCCATTTTAAGTAGGTACCTACTTATTCAATAACTTGTTCACAGAATCTAAACTTCAAAGATCAATATGTGCCTCGAGGAGTCACATACCACGACTATTCAATGCTCATGGATCCGAATCCTATCAAAACCGCGCTGAATGTTTGCAAAGACCTGATTGCTCATCGAGTAAGTATTCAAATCTATCAAACTGAGTCATGTATCGGAAAAGGTGCATCAATCGACGGACTAAGGCCCCGGACTGGATGTGGACACCGGATTTTGACAACTTCCGGTATTACAGTTCATTACTGGTCAAAGACCGGTGTCCGGAATTCGGTCTGGTTGGTTTAACTGCATTAATTAAAATAATATATAGAGATAGATACTTATGGTTGATCACTTTCTAGGTGTACGCGATCGTGGTGTCCCACCCACTGACTGGGGACCTCTCCCCTGCAGCTGTATCTTACACGAGTGGGTTCTACCACATCCCAGTCATCGGCATATCTTCAAGAGACTCTGCCTTCTCCGACAAGAACATCCACGTATCATTCCTTCGGACAGTGCCGCCATATTCCCATCAAGCTGATGTGTGGGTGGATGTGTTGAAACACTTCAATTACATGAAGGTCATATTCATTCATAGTTCTGATACAGACGGTCGGGCTATTTTGGGACGGTAAGTTGACAAACATATTCTAGAAGTATGTACCTAGTATAGCCTAGTTAGTAAAACTGTGACATAAATTTAAAGTTTATTTTGTATAAGAAATCTTAGAATTGGAATTTTGACTTATTTCGCCTTCAATATCTTTGATCATCGAGATACGGATACTAACTTGATACTTTGTCCACATCCACAGGTTCCAGACGACTTCTCAAAGCGTGGATGAGGATGTGGATCGTAAAGTGGTGGTGGAGCAGGTGATAGAATTTGAACCAGGACTTGATTCCTTTAGCGATCGGCTCATGGATGTCAAAGGTGCTCAGGCTAGGGTCTTCCTTATGTATGCCAGGTATGTTACTGTTTAATTTTACTCATACACAAACCTCCTTCCCTATACACCCCCATCATCGACCATCAGCACTACATACTACACACCCTCAATAGTCATATTCCTATTTTCACTAACACACCTCATCTTTGAAATCCCACGCTCCACCGTCCTCGCCATCACACTCTCCCACACAATTCCATTCATCCATACGTCAATACACCCTCATCTTCACCCTGAACCTCTTTTGCAGTAACAACAATATGGCATAATGCTGTGACTGCAAAAGTCGTTCTAAATTATAGAATTTGCTGAATGAATATTAAACATTATGTTTTCTTTAGCAAAACGGATGCAGAGATAATATTCCGAGACGCAACGTTCCTCAACATGACGACCGTGGGCTACGTGTGGATGGTGACGGAGCAAGCCCTGGATGCTGCTAACGCACCCGAGGGATTGCTGGGACTACGACTTGTCAATGCGACAAACGAACACGCGCACATTCAGGATTCTATGTAAGTTCAAATTCGCTTTATCAAATGAAAACTTCGACTTTGAAAATAAAGGCTAAGATTCAAATAATCTAGGACAATAAAAACAAATGTGAATATTAACCTACATAAACATCATCTAAGACTGAAAAACTGAATAGGTAAAAAAAAATTGTTAAATATTATTAAAAGAAGGTTCTATGAACAATAAATAATTTTAAAGCAGGTCGAAGTAGCCGAAAAAAATGAAAAGCCATATACCTAATTTACAAAAAAACAAACTAATTAAAAGAAAAAATGGCATTGTGAAATGCCATTTTTTCTTTTAATTTGTTTGTTTTTTTGAATTTAAATAATTGGAGGAAAAGAAGCCAGCTTTTTTTGTTAACCAGCCAGTATAAGGAGGTTGTATTCAGAATATTCACCCACAACGCGGGGTTTTCTTTTTTAACTCTTCCCTAGTCGCTGGATAGATGGCACCTAAGTAACGTAGTCAGTTCAACGCAATCGACAGAGTTCTTGGAAATTATGTTTTTTTTAATACTCAAAAAGACATCTCTCATTTACGTACTCGTATGATGGACTGCATTTGTGAACAGAAAACTTCTATAAGCGCGTTGATCACTTTTTGGGTGAACAAAAATGATGGCACTCACGTGATCGTCACCTAACGCTTCCTAGCACTCGTAGCGGATCCGCTACGGCGTAGCACCACTTAAGCGTGCGCGGGGCACAACCCGTAGCAGATAAAGGTTACTTAGTTTTCACTTCTATCAGCAGTTATCTATTTATTGTAAAATTTCGTTTAAGAACAGATTTTTTTATTGCTGTTGCTGCCGCGCCTATACTTATGCTTATTCAATTTCAGTTACGTCCTGGCATCAGCCATTCGCGACATGAACACTTCAGAAGAGATCCATGCTCCACCATCAGACTGCGACAACTCAGGATCTATCTGGACTACAGGTCGTCTGCTATTTGATTACGTCAGAAAGCAACGGTTGGAGAACGGGGCGACTGGCCACGTGGCCTTTGATGACCATGGAGATCGAGTGCATGCGGAGTACGACATGGTTAATGTTAGGGCCCAGGGGGAACATGTTGCTGTGGGCAAATATTTTTACTATACGGTGAGATGACAGCAGATTTACTCAAAGCAAACTCAAAGCATTTATTTCAACTAGACCATTACGGCACTTTTAAAAGTCAAAATATAAAACAAAATCAAAGCTACCGTCACAGTCACAAGGCATACCTTGACAAAGTACTGTAGTTGCCCATTCCCTAGCCAGTGGCGTAGCGTGCCTTGGAGGGGCCTCGTATAAAAATGTCTTTGGGGGCCCTTATAAAGGGTAAAGATTTCTCAAAAGAAAAAAAAAATGCTTGCTAACTTTTTTTTTTACAAACAATTCAAATTTAATGTACAACCTACTTGCCTCTTTTTCGGCAAACTGATTAATTAAATCATTTATAGCTGATGATGACTTTCGATTATTTAAAGTTTCTGCCTCTATAGACAATAGTAACAGGTCTGACAGGCGGTCATGTCCATTGAAGTTTTAGGTATTTTTTATTTTTTTTAATGTTGGGAAGTTTTTATTAATTTTTGCTTACGCACGTCGGGGGCCCCCGTGGCCCGGGGGCCCCGTATAATTGATACGGCAGATACGGCGGTAGCTACGCCCCTGTCCCTAGCGTAGATCTCTATGGAGAAGAACGGGCAAGAAACTAAATGGACACTCTTTTAAATCAATATGTTATTAGCAAAACTTGGTTACATCATTCATGTTATGTATATGTGAGAACGATGTAGAAGCGATACATAAACACGCCCGTATTTTTTCGAAGGGTTAGTTAGGCAGAGGTGTACCTAACGGTATATCTGTCACCGTAAAATTGTCAAACACGTTATATTACAATATAACGCGTTTATCTCTAGCGATATTGTAAACTCTCGAATTATTGTCAACTGAACATACAGAAGTATCTCTGCCCCCATAACCGGGACGTGGGGCCCCCTCCGTTAGGTTAGTTAGGTTCCTTTAAACCCTGCACTCAAAAATAGGGGACTACGCTTTTTAGGGGAATATAAAGTGTTTTAAGGTTAGGTTATATTTATCGATAATCGTTATATTTATCGATAATCGATATTTCTCAGGAATGGTACATTATCTTTTCATGAGAGTGGTACCACTGGGCAAGGGGGACCCCTCCTTCCCGCCACACCGCATTAGTTGACTACCATCGCATGCATTTCACTAAAAATAATGCGTTTTATTGTAAGCAGTAGGTATGTTCGTTTGACAATATTTCGAGAGTTTACTATATCGCTAGAGAGATTACAATATAACGTGTTTGACAATTTTACGGTGACATGTCTACATTTCGTCAGTTATGTTAATTTAGGTCCCGTTTATCAGCGAGCATATTGACATCGGCTGTAAGCGGATTCTTACTCTTACGCCATTTGCCTGATAACAGTAATAACACACATAAAATAACAAATTAAATACTTAAATAAATTAAAATAAATTCACAACGGCTGCAAATGATGGGGAAGATCTTCACCACTTTTGTATTTTTTAGGAAACTCAAAAGATGCGACTGGAACTAAAAGAGCAGGAGATAATATGGATGGGCCGCAGTACTTCGAAACCGGAAGGGTTCATGATACCGACGCATCTCAAGGTGATATTAATCAACAGTATGCTAAACAGAGACAGCATAGCTTCTTAAAAGTAAGATAAAAAGAGGTAAATATACTTTTGTAACTTCAGGTATTGACGATTGAGGAGAAGCCATTCGTTTACACTCGTCGTATTGACGATGGCAGTGACTGTACTCCTGAAGAGATCCCTTGTCCTCATTACAATGCGACTGAGGATACAGGTACAATATAATACTCTATCCCAATATTTTAGTTATGTATGAACAGATGCTAGAGTTGCAGATGTGCCTGATAAATGGGAGAGCCTTTTTAGATAAATTCCTATAAATCACTTCATAACACTCAGTCTCACACTCGATGGTCTCACACATAAGTACAACAGGGTGATTGGAAACTGGGTATATTTTTTTAAAATGGGTGACACTATAATAAATAAATAATAAATATCGCTGGACATTGCACACATCGCCATCTAGTGCCACACTACTCATTAGAAAACATGTTCAACATCACATAGATGACGATTCAAGACTTGAACAGGCTTATTTTTGGTTTTCGAAGTTTAGAACATTAATAAATGTAGGCGGGTCAATGACAATCTACTTTAACGATTTAAATCTTTGTCTATTAAAACCATTTTTTTCACTATGTTTCAGACCAACTTTACTGCTGCAAGGGTTTCTGCATGGATCTTCTAAAACATCTGTCAAAGGCGATCAATTTTACCTATTCTCTGGCCCTGTCACCTGACGGTCAATTCGGAAACTATATCATACGAAACTTCTCACAACCGGGAGCCAAAAAGGAATGGACAGGGCTTATAGGTGAGTTGAGTGAGGTACCCTCTACCTACGTAATTAGGCCGACGACAATCAAAGCCATAATTACCCTGGCCTTACTCTCGAGACATCTATAAGATTAAACTTATATTGTCACTTACGGGATATCTTCCGTGATTATTTTTAATGTTGAGCTCCCGATATTTCGACGCTGTTGCAAGCGCCATGATCGCGGGTTGACTGGAGTATGCGGGTGGATGGAAAATAACCCGGAAGATACGGAAGATATCCCGTAAGTGACAATATAAGTTTAGTTTTAAACCGTGAAAGCCTAAAACAGTATCTATAAGATTGTCTGGTTAAGGTGAAAGCGTCCGGGTGGCCCGCGAAATTCTAATTTTCTTCGTTTTTTGCAATTTGCAGGACAGTGCTAAGTCGAAGAAGGACTTTGACCGTGAAAAATTCGTTCATCGACTCTTATGAACTTGCAGGGTTGTACCTATAGATGATTTTGATGATTATAATTCTGGAACTTATACGGTCTAACAGTCGCGACCGATATATGTTTATCAACATACCTACAACTTAGCACTGCCGTGCAAATTGCAAAAACCGGCCAAGAGCGTGTCGGGCGGGCCACGCTCAGTGTAAGGCGATCGACAGTGTAAGGGAAAGGGATCACGCCAATCCGATTTTAATATTCTTTTTTTGTTTGAAAAAAGATACGTTCAGGATAATAAACGAAGTTAAAAAAAATGCTTGCATATACGATTATACTACAAACTTAGTCCAGAAATTATTTTGTACAACTTTTTGTCTTTTTTGTACAAAAACTTGTTTCCATCCAAGTTCAAAATAATTTTCCTAGAAAGTCCTTATAAAGTTCTACTTTTCAGATTTTTTTCATATTTTCTAAACTTATGGTTCAAAAGTTAGAGGGGGACACATTGTTTTTTTTAATTTTAGAGCGATTATTTCCGAAATTATTGACATTATCAAAAAATGATTTTCGTAAACCCCTATTCATTTTTAAATACCTTTCCAACAATACAGGGTGTATTTCACCTCATCACAAAGCCGTTAACCAAGCATTCTCTACATCAAACTAAGTAACTTTACGCAAAAAATATTGCTGGGAAACAACTTTTTTTTTTGAGGTTATAAATCATGTTTTGTGGTATAACTCAATGTAACACACTCAAAACATTGTGCGGATGGGTGGATTAAATAGTACGGGGATCGTAGAGATATTTAAAGTAAAAACCATGCGATATAAAGTGATATTTAAAAAAAAACTTGTCAAAATCGTACAACTTTGACCCCCAATATCTCCGTAACTAGAAGGTTCCCAGATATAGTGTAGAACAAAAAAATGATCAGAATGACGAGGGGAACAAGTGCCTTTCGTATTCGTTAAGAGGTGTTTTACACCCTTTATATCACACGTTAGGGTTGAAATTAAAAAAAAAACACTCCCCACTTTACATATACGGGGGCTACCCTAGTACAACATTTTTTTCCATAAATTTTTATTTTACCACTTTGTCGGCGTGGTTGATACACATATTGGTACCAAATATCAGCTTTCTAGTGCTAACGGTCACAGAGATTAAGCGATGACGGACAGACAGACATGTCGAAACTATAAGGGTTCCTAGTTGACTACGGAACCCTAAAAACGTAAGAAAAATTGAATTTCGCGGGCTACCTTGGAGCATCGCCTTTAAGCCAATTGAACTGCCCGATGCCATGTCGAAAAAAAACACCATGATTAAAATGTCTTCGAAGGGTTATTTCAATTACTTATCTTGTAAATAATGACGAACCTGCCATAAATCCAGAGAGTCCTGGCTTTTGCTGCTAAGTTCCTGATGGAAAAACCAAAACCAATTTGGCCTAGACACACAAATTAAACCCAAGAACTCATACTTCGTGTAACCACTTCACCAACGAGGCATATTTAATGTACCTATCAATAAAATAAAATAAAAATACGTTTGCGAATTTTCAGGAGAGTTGGTTTATGAACGTGCTGACATGATAGTGGCTCCTTTGACTATTAATCCTGAACGGGCTGAGTTCATTGAATTTAGCAAGCCATTCAAATATCAAGGTATTACAATCTTGGAGAAAAAGGTATGTAACAGATTTCCATAGTATGTACGTACGTCTGAGTCTCCATATGTTACAAATAATGTTCTTTATGATCGTTTTTGGTCATGGCGGCCAATTTCAGTGGAAATTACATAAGCCTATGGGAGAAATTATACTGCACAGGCACAGGTCTTTTTGTTCCTTTACTTACAATCATAGTCCGATGGGATGGCAATCTGACACGACCGGAGAGAGATCAGGCGCAGGACCATCCAACCGCACAGGCACTGAGAACATCTTAATGTCATTTTGCCCGACCCGCGGAAATCGAACCTAGGCAGGACATCACCCTAAGAAGTTGCACTTGCAACCACGAGACCAACGGTGATTAGCGAATAAGTAGCGTATGTTACAGATCATTTTGTTATGGGTGTTATAAATAATGATATTTAAAGAAATTTCAAAAAAGGTTTTGTTCGATGTTAAATGTAAAGGGTTGGTAACTAGGTACTGGCAGAACTGTGTCAAAAACTTATGTGAAGCCCTTTTTTAGGTGAAGAAAAAATAAAATAAAAATTCAAATGGGTTCCATCGTGATTTCATGTTTTTTTCGGCAAGTAATATGGCCAGTGGTGTTAGCTCATTTTTGTTGAATGGCATCCAAAGAGGTCGGAACCTAACCCATACCGTTTAATGGTTCTACAAAAAAGTTGAGGCCACGCCTGCAGCACGCCTAGTTTCGGGTAAATAGTTAATTCGAAATCCGAGGACCGAGGAAACCCTACCTACCCAGCAGATGTATGGTTCCTAAAACGTGGTAAACAGTCGGTTTGCGAATTATGCCTTTCAAAAACCGGGTCAAAATCAAGTCAAAATTGATCAAAATCTAATATATTCAATGTAACTTTCAGCCATCACGATCATCAACGCTGGTATCTTTCTTGCAACCGTTTTCCAACACCCTCTGGATCTTAGTGATGGTCTCTGTGCACGTGGTGGCCCTAGTGCTGTACCTCTTGGATAGATTCTCTCCCTTTGGACGATTCAAGCTGGCCAATATTGACGGGACTGAAGAAGATGCCCTGAATCTCTCCAGCGCTATCTGGTTCGCTTGGGGCGTTCTTCTGAACAGCGGTATTGGTGAAGGTGAGATCAACTATTACCTATTCTTAGTTCTAATGGCAAATCTCACTTTAATTTGTGAGGTTGGCTTTTGTTATTCCGTGGTTTCTGGGTAAACAAAAACCAATTAAATTATTTGACGTCAGATTAAATTCACAAGGCTTTCCAAACCCGGTATAACGGATGATTCAGACATGCATACCGAATGGCAACCGGTAGCCCACGGTCTTGGTATGATTGTTCGTTTTGTTTCAGGCACTCCTCGCAGTTTCTCTGCCCGGGTGTTGGGTATGGTGTGGGCAGGATTCGCAATGATCATCGTTGCGTCTTACACTGCCAACCTGGCTGCCTTCCTCGTGCTCGAACGCCCTAAGACCAAGCTCACCGGAATAAACGACGCAAGGGTACGTCATTTTATTTTATTCCTAATTAAAGATAACGATGCATCGATATCAAATTATTAGTTTAGTTAGACGCAGTGAGGTTTCGGAATATCTGGATGTCGTCTAAAATAGTGACGGCAGCGTTACCAGGGGACTAACTTCTTGACTATTAATCACTTATTTACCAAGTACCTATCCATCAATCAGACCACATACCAAGATTAATTGATTGTAGCAATATTTCCCTAGGACTGTTCGATGGTGCAGTTTGAGGGGGAGGTACAACTTCACTGATTAATATTTTCGGGCTAACGTAGAAGCATAGACTAGTTTAGACAGTAGCTAATGCTTTATTTTTATTATCTTTAGCTTCGCAATACCATGGAGAATCTGACATGCGCCACGGTTAAGGGATCCGCTGTTGATATGTATTTTAGACGACAAGTTGAATTGTCGAACATGTACCGCACGATGGAAGCGAATAATTATGATAATGCTGAGCAAGCAATCGAAGATGTTAAGCACGGGTGGGTTCACATTATACTTTGTTTCTGTAGTTGCAGTTACGTAGACATAGACAATATAGAACATTCATGATCTTTTTTTTAGTAGATCAATTTAGACCATGGAGAGAACAATTCAAAATTGGTCAAGTAGTTTAGGAGATTGACGTAGCCTGTTTTTTATACCTACGTTTTAACTTAGTTTTTTTTGTCTGTTATCTTATTCTGCTCCATGGTTGCAGTAAACTAATGGCGTTCATTTGGGACTCATCTCGCTTGGAATTCGAGGCCGCTCAGGATTGTGAGCTAGTGACCGCTGGAGAACTGTTTGGTCGTTCGGGCTATGGCGTCGGATTACAGAAGGGCTCTCCTTGGGCAGACCTTGTTACACTCGCTATATTGGACTTCCATGAAAGTATGTATCTATCTTCATAAAAAGAGTCTGTAAGCGAACGTTATATTGAATGATAAAAATATATTCCATGTTACTTTCAGGCGGCATAATGGAATCTCTGGACAACCTATGGATCCTCCGAAACAACATGCTTAACTGTGAAGAGAATGAGAAGACACCAAATACCTTAGGGTTGAAAAACATGGCAGGGGTGTTCATACTTGTGTTAGCGGGTATAATAGGTGGCATAGTACTGATAGTGATCGAGGTGGTGTACAAACGACACCAGATCAAGAAACAGAAGAGGATGGAGATCGCGCGCCACGCCGCCGACCGGTGGCGCGGAGCTGTCGAGGTAAACAGAGCCAAGGCGGAAGCCATGGATGTGGAACACTTCGATAACGTCAAACAACCGTTTGAGAGTAAAATATAGACCGTGGCTCGTGGCCCCACTGACGACTGATATGCACTTGTATGTAGCGCAGGGATTGCGAACTATTGCTACTCAAATAATTTTAGTCAATCTTTTCATACTCAATAGTACTTACCTAAATAACCATACTTTTAAGAATATTAGTAAAATACTCAATTTAGTGTTAGTCTGCTTATTGAGGTTCGCCATCCCCGACGCGCGACGTAGATAAATATTGTTAACGACCAATATTTAACTTATATTCAAAATAAACACTTTTCATGTTCATGTACATTGTTAATTTTGATCACAATAAGTCCCCGCTGCTTTGTGGAGCTTGTACACCAACTCGCTGGACACGGTAATAGCTCTATTGCTGTTGTAAGTACTTAGATGTCATTGTGTTATTCATGATTTATTAGTGACTGTACAGCACAGATTACTAAACAAATGGAGGGATACCATCAATTAGGATCGCTCTAGGATCTAGCATCATCTAGCTCATTGCTGTAGTGTTTTGAGGGTTGCATGCAACTTCATGCCTTTCGTCGTACTCATTTTTGATAGTTAATAGATTCAGAAACGAGGAACACTTTTTTGCTATGTCACTCCACTTGTTTACTCCTCTGTGGTGTACAGGAACAGTTGGGTGACGATTGAAACTTTTCAGAAACGCAAGAGTCTGCGAGCTGCAATCATGCCGTCGCAGCGCAGGGCTAAGTCCAACGGGGTGAAGGAAGCCGGTACTATAAGCCTGGCGGTGGACAGGGGCGCCCGTCGCCGCGATGAGCCGCGTGTTCCACGATACCTGCCGGCCTACACGCCTGATGTCTCACATCTAGTCGTGTAAACCGCTTTAGAATTAATTTTTGAATCCTTTTGAACGTCACTGTCATGTCGATTTGTATAGACAGCCGGAAAAAATAAAAGTGCTAAACGACGCCACTATAATAGCCGAAAAAATATACGGTTCACGAAATAACTAAACAAAGTAGGATGTGTAACTTTGGCACGCTCGAAACTCCGAGCCGGTGTCGTTCAAAGGGTGGGCTATTTATACAGTGCGAGTGAATTCTGCAGTGATCTAGTCAAGTTCCAGTAATAATCTGTACCTATCCTTTGAACTTTTATAACGTAATCGCGTAAACAGCGCCATCTAAGTACAGAAGATGTACTATATAATATTCACCTCGCACTGAATAAACGAGATCTATGTTGGTGTTGTTCGTCCTCAAGTAGTTAGAATTTGAATCGTTGCTGTGACTTAGTTTATGATATTGGGAAGAATTTACTAAGCTCAACTTAGGTATTTAGTAATTAATTAATCGATTGTCTGAGGTAGCACCTTCAACAAGCAGCTCCTTACGACAAAGGGCCATTTAGAAAGGAGTAAGGACACTGGTGTCGATTCTGTTACTACTAAACTAAACTTAATTTAGGCTATTGCTATCTTTTACTGAAAGGCGGTGCGAGAAAAGGACAGCAATACCTATGAACTAAGTTAGAGATTGCAAACTAGTTAAGCCTTGCGCTTCATCGTGGTTTTAGTCGACATGTTTTTACGTGCAGTCGTGCACCCTTCATTTGTATGGAAATCTTAGTTCCAATTAATTTTGACAGCTCTGAATTACAGCCGTCTCTTTCACGTTTTATTAGAGAGAAAAACATAGCTATAGCCTAAATTAAGTTTAGTTTGTGCACAACAGAATCGACACCACTGCGTTACAGAAGTGCTACCAAAAAAACACTGCCATTACATTTAAGGCCTAACTGTTTGGTGCACTATGAAAGATTGCATTCCTGAAATTATTCGATGTGCTGTAAACTACAGGGTAAGGCCTATAAATAAAATACTTCATTATAGTTGTGATTAATTGTAAGGTTTGCAGAAAAGTTGTTTGCTCTTGTGATTTTGTTAAGTCTTTATTGTTAGCAGCTTTGGTGCACTCGACGCTACATTTAAGTATTAGTATGTTCTTTTAACTAAATGTGGTACTAATTGAATGTCTAAGAATACTCGTTATGTATAAGATAGTTAGCTCTATTACCATTGAAGTGGTTTAAATTAACAAACAGTAACTGCCGTTAGAACGGTACTTTTTCTGATACATTACAGTTTTTATGCCGTTATTATTATCCATTTACTAATAATTAGTAATATTGTTGTGTAGTTTATTGAATCATCTTCATGTGATATGAAATAAATACTGAATACTCCATGTGTATTGATTGATTTTATATACTAAAGGTAAGTGTGTGGATATTATTATAAAATGAAAGACTATTTTCAACACATCTATATATTTACATAAGAATTTTAACAGTGCTGTATGGGAATAATATAAAGTAGGTAACAAGAGCTATGGTGCTCTGTGTAGCCACTGTTAAAAGCAAGCCAGAATGTTAGATTGCCAGGATAAACACGAGTAGGAATGTGTTGGTGTGCTGAAAGGTTCAAGTGTCACTCCACCCTGCACCCAGTCAAATCTTTACGTCGATTTGAGTGAACATAGCGTGAGATGCTGCTGTCACACGACAACCTTACAGCCCTCAATGATTCCTTACTGATAACATGAATGGTACAGACGAACACTATTTATCCAAAACATTCAATTAACAACGATCATAATACATAGAAGGAAGGTTATCATTAAAATACAAGTATAATGTTTCACATCGAAATAACGCCGATCTACCATTGCGTGTTCTTGTGCTATAGTAATACTGCTGCAAAGTTCAGTATCAACTTTATATAATGGTTATTTGCATGACCTAATAAATGGTAACATCTTAATTAAACCATCTCCAAATCCTATAAACTACGTCCTCTAAAATAGATATAACATTATGCTATATGAATGAATTGTTTTAATAAAAGTATTTTATGCTTAGTAAGCAGGTGTTGACATTATTGAAGCAGGCGAAACTAATGCACAGTATAGAATTACAAGCTATCTGGTGGTACATTCCCAGGAATCAGAAACTCACATGATCACACATTGTCACTTGTACATTTCTGGCGACTTAACGGGAACTCTCATCAGATTACATACTAAACAGCAATAAAATTGTACGCATTATTGCGATATAATTAATTAGGCAAAGGAAAACACTTATTATAATATTATTTTAGTTCTACAAATTATGAACTTTAAATAAATTGTTAGTAGTAACAAGTGTGAATATAGGTCACCTCCTAATGTTTAGTCGGTGAATTTACGGTTAGGGTTGGGGCCGAAGAGGGCGGTACGGATCTCCGGCAGCAGTTGCTGGGCTATTAGCTCCAGGCGAGACTCCAGGGTGTTGCAGATCTGAACAAATACACGTTACTTTGACACTGCCTTATTACGACAAACATGCAAGAACGACACAATTATTCTCACACCTAGGTGTAACTAAACAATATAGCTTATCAAGCGTGACCGTTCCACTATAACACTACTCAAATAAGGTTTCACTTCATCACTGCTAGATTCGCTAACAAATCTGTTTAAGAAATTATAAAAAAAATATATATATATACGATGGTGAAGCGGGGTTCCACGCGGTATGAGCGATACAGGAATCAAGATAGGGTAAGTTAAGTGTACGGCTGTACATTTGCATTTCTTGTTTTACAGCTGTTTTGCATTACGAAAACTATTTCGTAAGGTTCACGTGTCGTCAACACACGCCTTTTTTTCCGATGAGAAATCATCAAATGACCCCTCCCTCCCACTCTGGGTGGAGCGAGGAGTGTCATGACTTTTACTAACTAACATCCATGTTCCTTCGTCGCCCTTTACGTTCCGGGGCCGCGGTTTCTCTTTCGAACAGTCCCGCAGCCCGTCAACACACGCCTGACATTGTATTATTATTTGAAAAATTATTGAAAAAAGCAGTATTCATACCTTGATGCGTCCCTTAAGGGCGACCAGTTCGATTCCCCCGGTGGTGTCGGGCGACAGCCAGTTGTCACCGTCGATCTTCAGGGAGGTATCCTTCTTGATCTTAGCTTTATAATCATCCTGGGCTGTTTTGAGGACAGACTCCACCATTCCCTTGTCTGCCTGACGAACGCGGAGCGTGACTGCGGGCTCCATCAGCTGAAATGTAAGTATTATTTTTGTGGTTTCATAAGTAGGTATAGCAAAATGAGTTAACCATAGAAAGATCTGCCGACTGTGCGACAGAATATGTTTGGGTTTAGTGATAAGATTTTATAAAAAAATTGTACATTTTTACCCTAGGGGTGAAAGTAACTTTATCAGTCCCGAGACGGGGTTTGGCGCACGAACGTAGTGAGCAGTCCCAGTGATTCAGTCCCTGTAACTATTAGCTACGTAAGGCTTGTATTGACGAATACAAGAAAAATGACCAACTTATCCGACATTAATTTTCATCATTGAAAAAATGGTAAATATTTTGCCCAACTCAATGTTATTTTACAGAAATTTGAAGTTGAAACTTAATTATAATTAAGTTATTTAAAAAAATTATATTCTTTAATTAATACTCAACTTTATGTTACTTCAATTTTACATCGCGCTGTAAAGGCTGTATAGAAGTTTGAACATGGTTCAATAGAAATGTGAAAATGACGAACTAACTAGTTTATTTTAAATAATTCGATAGCTGTCAGTTGAAAGCGATTCTCCCTAGGGCTGAAAAGTATTACTTTCAACCCACTCCTCAGGCAACTTCAGACCTACTTTCCGATTATGAGTAATGAAGATACATTTACGAGCAACTTAGTGGTGGTACTGTCCCTCGTGATATAGTCAGCAATAATTGCTAATGATATAATATCGAATGTGATGTGTCGATGATTACAAGTGATGATGATGATGATCATAACAGTAAAGAGCAGTACAAACCTGGAAGAGAGCCTGCACAGTAAGGGCGGTCAGCAGTTCTTTGTACAACTTCTCATCCTTGGGTATATCAGCCAGGCGTGTACGGGCCTCGTCCAGGACATTGCGTACGTGGTCTTCACGTACTTTGAGTACCTTCAGACGGGCCTGGTTCAGCATGTTGGAGGATTGGCTGTTAAACAATATTGAATATATACAGTACCGTTACTAAGGTTTTGAAAAGTATGTCCTTCAGTAAACAAGCTCTAAGTGTTTCCTATTGTATTTGCAGGATTAAACTATAGCTAGAAAAGGAGAAAAAAAGAGGAGACAAACATAGTAATGCACCTGGTGGCAATAAATGTAAAACCAAGTTAGTCTTCTAATTTTGTATGTAATACTACCAATTCACTCCACCATTGCAAAGTCACAGACTGACCTACTTACGTGCGAATCTATGAAGTATTCGCCAAAGGGGTCAATGAACCTTCCTCTAACATTAGAATTGGTGCCCTTAAGTGGATGATGTAAAAAGAAATTAAAGGCTATTTTTCCGAAACTGTAGCAGTTATGGTATGGCTATTCCTCAAATAAACGGTAAACTTAAAATCTTATCAATTGAGATAACTTCTATGTAATCATTGTTATCACTCTATTCTGTTCAGTACAACATGTAAGACTTACAAGAAGAAAATAACATCTGAATTACATAAATCATTTTCCAATTAACTAAACAACATTCTATAATGGAAAGAATTTGTAAACCTCTTTGAAACTGTGTTACAAATTGTTCAGATTTTAAAAGTGTAACATGATTGCTACTATTGTTTATGGTATTAGTGTCATGTGACAATCTTATTTCACTACAAAATAAATTTAAATGAAAAGAAAAATAACTTAAAAAGATGTCACCTACAAAAACATAGTGTAGTATAGTATATTAGATAGTGATTTCTTTGATTTGTATGTTAAAAAAATTAACACTTCATTCATGAAATAATATGATTGTAACTGATCACATGACCCAGAAATGGTACTGAAAAAGATTTTATAAAACTGGCATGATCGGTGTGTTATGAAGATTTCTCAATAAAACCTTATGATTTGTATAAGAAACAAATTGTATTGACTGAAAGATCATGTCATGAATAATCACGGCTGAGCAAAATCATTAGACCAAAGAGATTCAATGGTATATTGATTTTAATTTCTGATGCAGTTCAAAACGATAGCTTTCTTTTATGAGTTCTGGATTAGTCTCAGTATTATCAATATTATAACTCTGGACACCTGGTTAGGTTAGGTTACCACAAGATATAGAAGGAGTCTCAATATCGAGGGAAACTGTTGTTCAAGGCCATGTTCAATTACCTAGAACCGTGTGCTAGTAAGACACTAAAATACAAGTATGGCAAGGAAAGCTATATAGGTTGAATGCAAGGAGTATTTGATACTCAGAGGATATTTTGTCTTTAGATGTCTATGATAGCGGCAATGCAAGCTTTTATGCCAGTGTATACACTAAGCAGAATAATATTAATGAACATCTGAAAAGTTCTAGCTGATACCAGGGTCAAGAAGCGTTAGGTACTTTGGTTGAAATGTACAAAGGGGAACCTACATCTTCTTCTGGAGTTCAACCTGCTTCTCCTTCTTCTCGTAGTACTCCATGATCTTAAGCCGCTGCTGCTGCACCAGACGGCCCTTCTCAATGTTGAACTCCTCCTCTGCCTTTGCATCGATTTCTTCAGCTTTTTCATTGGCCTCTTGTTCGATGAAGGCCATCATATGCTTGATCTAGTAACAAATAATGCCATTTTTCATTCAAAGAAACCTTATCAGAAGGGTAAGATGGATTTTAAGTCCATTCCACCTTCAGAGATAATTTGGAACAGAGTCGGCAAGTCCCTCATTTTCGATCAATTATTCTGACAAAAATCCATGTCGACAGATTTACGCTCCTCATAAATATCATATGCATACCTGCTTTTGGACATCGGAGTCGCTGAGCGCCATGGCTGTGGGTTAATATTTAGCACCACTAACACGAAAAACAACCGATAAAGAGCCAGAAAACTAAAAACTGGCTCGAAGAAGTAAGTCGACGCCTATCAGACGTGCTCCTTCATTGAACAATCATATGATCCCGGTGTTACCAAGTTATCTAAAATTTCACTCCGTACCATAGACAGTTTAGGCGAGTAGTTTCGTATTGGAATCTAATTTGAGCACACTATAATCAGATTCAAATAAAAAATGCTCGTGGTTTACATGAATGACGGTGAATATAAAATCTACTGTTTAAGCGTGGGCCTCTCCTAACATTGGTCACATGGTCACAAGACCACTCTCCACCCTCTTACTCTCGAAGTCTCGACACTCTTTGCTTGCCAGCGACCTTCATCCAGTGAAATTATTATTGTTACTCTAAAACATTTTAATAAAATAATAAAATCCTAACTATCCATCATCCTATACTCTGTGATCTTATACTATTCGAATCGAACTTTGTAAAAACAATCAAGGGTTTTTTTTTACGGAATCCTAATCCATTTTTTTTTAATAAAAGTAGCCTTATATGATATACTTATAGTTCTCCATAGCTCGGCCCCATCCGTTTTGGAGATTAGCCAGAACAAACAGACACACAATTTTGATTGAAACTGATTAAAAGTTCCATCAGACCAGTCTAAAAACTTGGAAACAAAATGTATGGGAAAACTTTTTGCGATTTCTGACTTTTATATTACTCCACATGCATTGGTCCGATTAAACTTTTAGTCAGTAGAAGATCGATTGGCATAAAAAAAAAGGTTTACACAAAACCTTTTTTTTAATGGCCAGTTTGCAAGAAAACGGATTATGTTTTTTTTGGAAAATCTTTGAATCTGGGCCTCATTCCATATATTTTGCGATATTATTTGTATTTTTAACCGACTTCCAAAAAGGAGGAGGTTCTCTATTCGACTGTATGTATTTTTTTTTTATGTATGTTCACCGATTACTCGAAGACGCCTGAACCGATTTGAAAAATTATTTTTTTGTTTGAAAGGGTATACTTCCAAGTTGGTCCCATAGCCACCAAATTGGGATCTGATGATGGAATCTTGGCGAAATCGAGGGAACTCTTCAAATTTTATCTGAAAACGTGTTGCGATTTTGGTATTTTCTACAACAAGTGAAGCATTTGCGTTTGATAAGAACCATTCTACCATCAGATCTGATGATGAAGCCAAGAGTCACGGAACTCCATAATGAGACAATGTACCATAGTCGTGTTTGGGCTTGTTGTAATTGTAACGGTATGCACTTTCCATGTATCAAGCACCTGTGAACCACTAAAAAGTGAAAAATAAAAACTTTTTTGCAAAAAATAAAACCGACTTCAAAAAAAACAAAAAAGTGAAAAATAACTTTAGCTTCTGAAGTCGGTGACAAAATAACTAAAGCAATCAAACAAAGGTCACCGACTTCAGAAGCTAAAGTTATTTTTCACTTTTTTGTTTTTTTTGAAGTCGGTTTTATTTTTTGCAAAAAAGTTTTTTTATCATTCTAGTCAATAATAAATTGAATAATTTGGATTAATTTTACATTTTGTAAAACACTGGTTAGAATTACATACTTTTAAATGTGCCCACGTGAAATTTTATTTTATAGAAAATCATAAACTAGTGTGTTAGTTTTTCTTTCTTTTTTACGTCTGGTAATTAAATTGAGTGTTGGCCACATGAGTCAAACTAAAAACCATTTATTTATTTTGATTGATTTTTTAAATTACAGTCATGTTGATATTCATAAATTATATTAAAATTAAAAACAAAAATTGAGACGTGGTCTTGTTTTCACCTTTTCAACGTGGCTGGTTCAGATAATTAATAAGTTACTAGAGCGAAAATTGTTTCAGTTTTCCGTCCGCTTTCAACAATATGGCCGCCAGTTGTTTAGGGTAATGTGGCGTTCGACAAAACTGAGTGAAATTGTTAAAATATTTATAAGTGACGTAAAGATGTATAAAGTTTTCAGCGTTTTATAGCAGTGTTTCATGCATAGACGATTTTGGGCATCTTTTTAGTTCGTCTTAAAATTTTTGAATGCAATAAAATCGTCGTCTAAATTGGACAGTCAACAAACTTTTGTTTATTTCATTGGAGTGAATTTATTTGTTCCTGCAGATAATACTCGATTATGAACCATTTGTATTGGTAATAAAATAGTGGAACAAGGACTGACGTCGACACATTAGGTAATTTTTTTGTAATTTTTGGAGAATCGAGTGTACCAAAAACAGGGGTCGCCATTGTTTGACAGGGGACGAATAACCAAACCGTAGAATACTGATAAAATGTACAATACCTACTCCATTTGTTGTTATTAGCCAACGTTATCTCGTATTCCTATCTTTGCGTTGAACACCTCAATGCGTATGTATGAAATTCATTTGGTCTCGATTCATAAACACCTCAGTTTGAACTGTTAGTTGTTCAGTCAACACAAAGTTTTACCGTAAGGTATTGTATATTTTACTGAAAACCCCTGATGTAATCATATTTGCATTGGTTTTTACACAAATCAAATATAATAGTTTCTTTATATGTGGCTAATATCTTTATTGTGTGTACAACAGTTCACTGTTGAGTTGTTTTGACCTACCATATTTATACCTTGAAATGTGTTGAACAAATGGTTAAAAAATTAAATGTTTTTCATTTAGGGTTTACTTAGCTCAAGTAAATGCTTAACACAGCTGAATGCAATACACTCATGTCCAGGCAAGATATTGGAAAGTGGGTATTCAAAATAAATCAAGTTGGAAGACTTTTGAAACAGACTTTCTTTAGTTCTTTGTATGAAATGTTAGTATTCAAGTGAATGTATTTATAACTTGTGACTTCTTTTATTATTCAGACTTTTAAAAATGAGATATTTGACATCATCACCGAAGGGTGATGATGTCAAATATCTCATTTTGTCTGTGCACTGATTTTCACTCTGTCTGAAGAGACAGAGTGAAAATCAGTGCAGTAACAGTTGACCAATGTAGAGAGATTGGTATCACAAACACAATCACCATCTTATCTTCATAGTAAATGCAACATTTTATGCGAGAGGCAAGCTGTCTCAAGGAAAACAACCACTTTTATATGTGTAATTGGTATGAGCAGCACTTGGTAAACAATCATTAGTTTTTCCTATAATTATAATGCTATTTTAGGATTATGCTTTGTTACTCAGAAGTATAAATTGTCACACAGTAATTACTACACTATCCTAACCACTTCACAAACATAGCTCTTAATAGTCAAGTAAAAATACCATTTTATTGATAGATGTTTTCCGAGTTGGTCACTGTCTAGAATATACAAGTGGCCAAGATAAAGAAGATTTAAACTGTATTGTTATAATTTCTGTAGTGTGCGGTGAGTGGTGCTGAGATTTCATATGAAACAGGTTAATTAAAATTTGCAGGTTATGGCAAACTTGAATTTCCAACAAGCACCTAGAAGCCTAGCGAGCGGCGGTGTGGGCGGTCGCGTGAGCTCTGGGCTGGTGGGTGGTGTATCGGGCCATGTGACGCCCACGTTCGGAGGCGCATTGTCGCCCGGTCGGAACTCCACCGCCATGCCTGGGGGCGCTCCGCCCTCTATGGCATCGCGATCAACACTATTCGGTCAACGGGCGTTTGCCGACCGCAGGGTACCCATACCAAACGCGTTATCGCAGCCTAACTCAAATTCCATGGTGAGAATCTCATTTTCTTTTCAAGACTATCATAATTTATAAATGTGGGTAGAGGAGAGAAAAATCTACTTACCTACAGTTGGATTAATTATCTCTGTAAGACTAGTTTAGAATATTTTTAATTAAATTGTTTGTTGAATTTGGCATTGTTAAAATAATTTGTGAGTAATTGAATATTATCAGAATGTGCAAAATTATATACATCATAGTATTCTCAGAAAAACTTTGATTTGCCAAGAAAAAAACAAAAAAAATGTTGTTTAAACGTCAATGGTGGCTACTTTGGTTATCAAATAAACCTAGTAGGATTTGTGTCAATATTTGTATTCAAATAGTGTTGCATTGGAGTTTCAACTCTTTTATTTCGAAATTTTATTGTTTCATGTGGACTAAGAAGCAAAAGTTCTGGTTTTTAAAATGTGAAGTAGTGTTTTCTGTTTAGAATGATGATGTAAAGTATAATTTCACAATCTACATTCAGAAATGTTTCGACACGGTTTCATGTTTGAGTGATTGTGTGTAACTGTTATCTTCAGTCGAGTATGGGCAACCTGTCTCGGTTCAACACCAGCAGCAACTACCACTCTGTGTTCGGCGAGGGCGGCGACACGTCGACGCCTCCACTGCTGGACCTCAGCGAGTTCCCGTCGCTCACGGCGCGGGGGGCCGGCGACCAGGCCCCCGCCGCCGCGCCACCACCACCTGGCTCTAAACCTTACGGTTAGTTACCTTATCCAAAACTGATCTAAATATTTATATTACCTAAAAAGGCAACTTTGAGAAAACAAATTTCTTTCAGTTTACATAATTACCTATACCTAAAATATTATCCATTTTCTTAGGTATAAAAAGAATCACCTTTTTATTATTCATTTGTTGAATTCATTAACTTCAGTGGAAGTTGTCACAAGACTGGACTGATATTCTTCTAGTAACACTGTTTCTAATACTCAACAAGTGGATAATTAGATGTTGGTAACTTGTGACAGTGGGTATGGTGAAGCAGCCTACATCGGAGCAGTCAGAGTTCACGATGTCGTCGGAGGACTTCCCGGCGCTACCCGGCACGTCGAGCGCGGGCGGCGCGGCGCCTCTGCCGCCGCCCGGCCCGCTGCCCCCTCCGCCCGACTTCAGCAACCACACCAACGACAAGCCCCGGAAAGGCATACAGACCTCACCCGATGGTAAATATCAACACAAAAATAAATACGATATAACAAGCCTGTTTAATTTCTTATTGAGATTTGTCCACTAAATAATATATATGAGTAAGCATTTTTTTGGGTTCAGATTTGTTATCTAAAAAGAAAAACTAAAAAATGTGAAATGCATTTTTTTAACATGTCCTGCAAATGAATGAAATATTGTGCTGCATTTCTAATTAATGACACAAAAATGTGTTAATCTATTTTGTGTTTATTATAATTAATGCATGCCATATTTAAAAGGTCTATATCTGTGGAATTTTGATTTAGTAGTAAATTAAACTGAATAATTTGCACCTGACATGTAATTTTTTTGTCCCTAAAGTTATCAGTCAAGGAGCACATACGGAATTCTACGGTGTGTATACTAAATAAGTGCTGGAAATATATTAAAATGCATGCATTTGTTGTTTTAGCAGTTTTAATATATAGTCCAGATAATATTCCATTAGAAATATAATTTTTGTTCTGACAGTGTCTTAATATAATGTGTAATGTTTTAGGTAAAGTAACGAATATACCAGAGACGATGATACCAAACCAGTTTGGTATTGTGGGACTGTTGACGTTTATTCGCGCGGCGGAATCAGATCCCAGTTTAGTGTCGCTGGCGTTAGGGCAGGATCTCACTGCGCTCGGACTGAACCTAAATTCACCAGACAACCTTTATCTCACTTTTGCTGGCCCTTGGGCGGATACGCCGTGCAGGTAATAAATATAGCTTTCTCTTCAAATCAGTGTTTTAGGCAATATTTATTTATAAGTGACCACTGGCCTCAGGACCAGGTATTTTATGTAAACAATTATCATGACTTAAGATTTGCAAACTTCCCTGGTAGAGAACCTATGTAGAATTGAAAATGTGAACAAAGGAACTGATGTTTTTTTATTTTGTTTCAGACCACAGGATATGGACTATCATGTGCCTCCCGAATATCTAATCAATGGTTCAATTAGAGAAAAGTTAGCGCCTCTACGACTGAGTCGATATAAGGAAGACCTCTTATTTTATTTGTTCTACTGTTTCGTGGGTGACGTGCTGCAAATTGCAGCTGCAGCTGAACTGTGAGTCAATCTCATTGTTTTTACTTAGTTGTATGTAATGATATGCAATATGGCTATATCAACGGGTTGATTTTTCATCAATAAGTTAGGTTCGTCTGTCTATTCACGGGCGATAAAATCGGCATATACAAAATTCCGCCTCACTAGGAGCTCTTGCCTGTAATGTAACAGTTCAGATTTACTGGGAACTGTACAAAATCGTGTCTAGGGTCACAGCCACTCCATCAAAATAGGAATCAAATTGAAATGAAAGTGAAGATCTCAAAGAAGTTGATAGTCCAATAAAACATGATTGTATGACCATCATAAGTTTGTTTTAAAAATAGGTCTGCCAAAAGTATAAAACTTAAACTATTAGCAAGTTGAAAAGTATCAAAATCAAAATAGGCTTAAAACACACCTGTCCACTTTTTGACTGTTTGTTCAACAATGATCGACAGGTGGAGTGATGCCCATCCGTCTGGCCTGCCCTATGCTCCGTACCGGTGACGGGTACCAGCGTCGCCGGCACAAGAGAAGTAGCTCGCCACTAGCCAAACTTCATAAACTGTATACGGGTTTCACTCGCCTGCGACTAAATATTTTCCAAGTTAGACTATTGCCATAGGTGTTATGTAATCCAAGGCAAATCAGTTGCATTTGTGTTGTGTAATACTGAAATCTACAACAATCAATCGCGACTAGTAAAGGTGAAAAGATAAGCAAATCACTCAAAGGCATCAAAATGGAACCATTTCCACAGAATATGTACCCAAAATGAATGTTTGGTGTCTCATTTCTGCTTAAAGCATAATTGTTAACTTTTTTTTTCAGCTATAATCGAGAATGGCGATATCACATGGAGGAAAAGGTGTGGATCTCTCAAGCGCCCGGCATGCCTATGGTGGAGAAGACCTCAACATACGAGCGCGGCACCTATTACTTCTTTGATGCGCACAACTGGCGTAAGGTACTATTGGCGTTTATTTAGATTTATACTATATGCATGTCGCATGACATTTGTTATCATAAGAAAGCATGAACATACATCTTGAGGCATTTTGCATGATGCATAATAGAATGGCAAAAACGTCACATACTACGTTAATAATATTTTTAAATAGTTATGTAGAGCACTGCGAATTTTATTGTTCTCTTGTCTGCTTGATAGCGATTAGGGCTTCCAAAATTACGGAAATATCAATTACGTAACTAATTACGCAACTTTTTTCTTCAATTCCGTAATTACGTAATTACGTAATTACGTAATGTTTCCCAAATCGAATATAAATTTTTGTAAATATTGTAGTTACAGTTTACAATTATCTTTTACTCTCTCAAATTCAAGGTATTATCAAAATAAACACAATAATTAAGCAAAAATATTTATTTAAGAACTTAGCATCGTAGTTTTAATCAGTTTAGTCAAACCATTTTTTTCCTCCCGAATATAATCTCTCTTCTTGAAAATATGATCACATAAATGACAAGGCATTTAAAGTTTTGTCACCCAGTGAACTTCTTAGTTTATAACAAAAATATCCGGCAGATGAAAAGGCTCGCTCGGCTTCTACACTTGCAGGCGTTATCGAAAGCAAATAATAATAATACGCTGCAGTCAAAAAAACTTCGCGACCGCCGACAGCGCTGTCGTAAATGCACATTTCTACCCTGGATATCTGTGTTTACTGTTGAAATTGGTTTATTCACAGTCACTTTGTTTATTTCTTTGTCTAACTGTTGTGCGATTGTCAACTCCTCGTCATCATCGTCACTGGTGGCAATTGCGTCCGATACACTCGGTTGTGGTTGTGAATTTACACATTTTTGTGTAGAATTATATTTCAACCGTTCCAACAGTTCCACTATATACATTCGTATCTCATCCGACGATGGTTTCGTGAAATATTCTGTTCTATTCTGATAAAATAAACTGCGGGAAATCCCCTGTTTGTATAGTTTTGATGTAGATGTATCGTATAGTGTTGCCGCATTATAAATGGTACGTAGTAGATTGCTTTTTTATTGGTTGACTATTTTGATTGATTTATGATACCAATTACGTAAATTACGGAATTGACATCTTCAGTTACGGAATTTAAAATACTTTAAAATGAGTTCGTAATTACGTAATGGAAGCCCTAATAGCGATGTACGCACAACGACCGATCAAGCAATACAAAACATATTAATGCAGATCTCTCACTGTATGGGAAATGTATATGTCACAGCCAAATCGTAGAACACTTCGTATTACATAATGGCGCGCGATTGTAAAACATTACATAACGGCGACGTTTTACAATCCGGCACGCCATTGTGTAAAACGGCGTGTTATACTAATTGGCTACGACATAATTATCCAAAGCGAGTCCATGGTATACTGGAAATGTATAGTTTGATGTGTCCCCGTGTGTACTTTATTCTTTCTTATTTCTTGAAAGACAGCCAATTGTTGGGCATTAAATCAGGCTGATTAACTGCATTTAATTTACATCATACAAAAAATGCATTTAATCAGACTGATTTTAATGTTGACATGATGTTATATGTCATTAGGTGGCGAAGGAATTCCACTTGGACTACAGCAAGTTGGAGGGGCGGCCGCAACTTCCACCGCATGTGCTCACGTAGCGTCCCCGCCGCGTCCTCTCTCATACACCTATTGTAGTTTTGTTATATAAAAAGTACAAGTTTAAAAAAAGATACACTCTTTAATTTCACGAAGAAATCCATTGTTTGCAAGACCTTAGCACCCAAGTGTGCGAAAATACTATCACCAGTCAAAAGTTATGCAACCAAAAAATTTTGTCCCTCATGGGACGAACGGGAATTCGTTATTTTTTCGATCGTCCGCGCGTCCCACTGATTTTGTTAGTGAGACGAACGGAAACGCCGTCCTGTCACATTATAAGCTGAACTGTAAAAAAATAAAAATAAAATAAAAGGAATCTCCGAAATAAACTTCCTGCGGTTGTGAACTTCTCCACAAAACTACAAAGTTTGGATCAAGGCCTTATTACATTACACGATTTATCGGACACAATCGACAGCGCGGCAGGGAAGAAAATCGGGTGGTCGAGTGGTTCCGACCGCCCGATTTGGAGACCCTGACTATGTTTCTTATTACACTGCCCAGTCCCTGCGGGCAGGGCCCGATAGATTGTGTAATGTAATAAGGCCAAGTTCAAGGGCAACCACCACAGAGTATCTATCGGATAATCACCCAATCTATAAAACTATACTCTATGACAATCACATTGCAAAGTCTGGCACGTCAAAGCACCGTCAAAGGCATCTTAAGCTTTTGATATAACTCTGTGCTTTTGGTATTATAACAAAGAGCATCTAATTAAACGGGAAAACGTATATAAAAATGCTCTGTGCGGGAAAAGTTTGAGGATATTTTGGTACCTATATTTGAGATGCTCTACGATTTTTGGTAAATGTATCTAAAGAGATCAAGAGTAGGTAAGGGAGCTTTTACAAGCAAAAGAATATAAACAAAATATTTACAAACCAAATTCTCTGAGTGATAGAGAAACTATGAAGTGGAATCAAAGAAATCATTATTTGTTACGAATTCACTGGCACTGTTTATTATTAATCATAATCGGTTTTGCTATAATATGCGCAGTATTTCATCAAGTATACTTTGGTTATCCAATCGACCCAAAATACGAAGAAAACTACATTGAACGCTTACGTTTATTAGAGATACTGAAAGATCAACAATAATTGATACAGAAAAACAGCTGAAGAAAGTCCTTACGACCATGCACAGATGGAGACACGTTGTCATCTGCCTAGCCCAATTAACTTGGGGTCGGCTTCCAGAATAGACGGATGCAGCTAAAATACCAGTATTTTACATGGGGCGACTGCATAGTTGACCTCCATAACCCTAACTGGGTAATGCGATACCTCTTGGTAAGACTGACTGTCGGACTTTTTGACTCGTAACTATATTAATATTATAAAGCTGAAGAGTTTGTTTGTTTGAAGCGTAAATCTCAGGAACTACTGATTGAAATTGAAAACATCTTTTTGTTGGATAGTTCATTTATCGAAGAAGGTAGTAGCGGAGCATAAATGAAAACTGTTGCAAAACCATATATAATTTTATTCCTTTTGTGTTTGTTACCTCAGAACTTTCAACTGCGTGAACCGATTTTGGTGATTCTTTTTTTATTTGAAAGCTGATGTTTCCCGTGTGGTTTCATAGTGTGGATTAAGTTCGATACTGATCTTCGGTGATATTAATGGAACTCTTCAAAATTAGACTGCAAATCTGCAGTGATTGCTGCAACCGCTTGGATGTTTATTGTTTATACAACATCATGACAGAACATCACGCCTGTGTGCTCTGAAGGGGGTATGCGTAGATGTGTAAAATACTCCCCGATTTCGATAGTTAGGTGTGTTAAGTTCCATTTATTGGGGATACGCCTATTACCGTGACATGTATTGTTTTATTTTTTTTAATGGAAAGGGTGTACTGACTTCAAGGGTAGTTTAATGAGTGTTTGGTTAGGTTCTGATTATGGGATCCATGGCAAAGTAACGGAACTCTTCAATTCTTAGGAGCAAATTTACGATACTCGACCAAATTTTTTATAGGCTTCCCGGATATTTGAGTCACCTACCATAACGTCGTTATTAACCGACTTCAAAAAGGAGGAGGTTCTCAATTCAATGTTCCCCGATTACTAGAAGATGGCTGGCCGACTTTGTTTTTTTTTATTGTTTAAAAGGGTATACTTCTCAGGTGGTCCCATAATCATCATGTCAGGATACTAATGATGGGATCCTGGAAAAATAGAGGAAACTCTTTAAATTTTATAGGCACACAAGAAGCGATTTGGATAGTTTTACGAAAAGTATTTTCTCGGAGTGATCCTGTTTCAATTTGGTACAGATCTGATGAAGAACTTCAGAGATAGGCAACAGAACTTATCAATAAATGATAGCAAATCCACTGGGATTGCTGAAATCTTATGTCTGTCTATTGTTTACACCAGTTTATAACAAAAATCACGCCGGTATACGCTGTGAAAGGGTAAGCACATAATAATAATTATGAACCACTAAAAAGTGAAAAATAAAAAACACTATTGCAAAAAATAAAACCGACTTCACACAAAAAAAAAAAATAACTAGTTTTCAAAAAAATAACGGTGATTAAAAACTAAATCAATCAAACAAAGGTGGCGAAGGGGTGGCAGAGGAAGTTGTGTGGGTCAGCTAGTCAAACTTATAAAAAATGTCAGCCAGGCTGTTTATAATTTGGGTATGGGGCGAGATATACACTCTCACTACCGTTGTAGTGATACAAGTTCATACAAATGTATTCAGACTACTCTTGGAATCTATGGAGAATGCCAATGGCATTAGAAACTACTTTACTTCTCCCACCCACGATTACGAAGTTTCGTCGCGTTGAACCCTGAAGAACTAGGTTGGAGTTACATGACTACCGAAGTCCGGAGACTGAAGGTTCGGGGCCTTCCAGGTGGACCACGGAATTTAGACCCTGTAGGAAGATGCTCTCTTCGTTGTTGGTACAGCGAGAGGAAGGAGGACGAAATTTTAAAAACACTGATTAAAAAAAATTGTGACTTCTTTGGTTTTGCTTCATAGAGCAGTTTCCATACTCTCATATCAGGCAGAGCAGAGCCCGCTACCGAGAAGTGAGAACATCGTCCATCACGATGCCCCGTGCGTACCAAACAACTACCGCTTGCAAATTACGGTTCTAAGAACAGAAAAGGATAGGAGAATGGAAAAATGCAATTTTGTGCTTGATGAATAATAGATCCTAAATATGAAAGTAATTATCTTTCCCAATCCTATAAGTATAGGATTGTCCCAACCGATCTATAGTCACCAAGTGTGACTATGGTTAAATTTTATTAATACGTAGTCATACCACCAAAAACCCAACACACATGAACATGAAGACAGCGTGGGGGTAAAGCTATGAGTTTGTCTTTCATACTAACTATCATAGGCAGCTAAAAGATACAAGCTGATAATCACGCTTATGGTAATCGTAGAGTGTGTAAGTGATACCAGTATAGCCCAAGAACTGACGCTATGGGTAGGTTGTTGTTTGTTATCTGTAGCAGAGTTTGACTGCTAGTGTTACCCGGAAAGCATACAAGTTTAGGCATTAGCAGGATGCTCTTCAACCTAGGAACATATAGTTAGGTACCAGCTTCTGCCATCGGCTTCGCCCGCGTGAAGTTTGATAATAATAATTGTCCCATGAGATCTTACTGGATACTATGAAAATTATAAATATAGATAGGTTATAAACTATCTGTGTGCAAAATGTCATCCAAATCCCTTCAGCAGTTTTTGCGTGAAAGAGTAACATACAAACTTTCGTATTTACAGTATTAGTAGGATAAATAAAACATTTCAAGAGATATATATCATTTCATATTGTAAATTCTCAAATGGGGTAAAATAGTTGTTAGTAAAATATTGTACACTGCATACGAGTTTTACAATTATTGCTGTGACATATGTTATTAATGGCGGCACTTAACAAAACATTTCATTCCTCGAGATGTTCAACACAAGTATTATGCATTCTCATTTATCAGAACTCACTTATAATTTGAAGATACAAAATTAATACTATATAACATAAACTTAATCTAACTTATGTCCCTGTGTCATAATGGAAAATGCCATAATTCTGTTTCTAGCATTTCAATGATCTTTAGCAGACTTATGCCTAAATACTAGCACGCTTTGATTGTGTCTCAGTCAAGATCATCAGTGCTTGCTGAGGAAGTGGGGACGGGAGCATCTCCAGCGGGTAGTGAGGACGCTGTAGCATTCTCCTTCATAGTTGGTTCATCATCACTGTTCTTGCCGGGAACCCAAAGACCTGCGTCCACACATCTCTTCATGAAGTAGATGGCTTCTTGCTCTGGCATTTTAGCAATTGTTGCTTGGAGCAATGGCACATCTTGGGCATCAAAGCATTTCTTCAGTTCCTGTAATAATGACATTGCAAAAACAAGTTGGTCTGGGTCACTTTAGTATCAGAGCATGAATGTGTCAGTAAATGTTTAGCTTTTGAACACCAGAGCATAACTGCACGCTTGTGACAATTTTGTCTACCACTTTGTCTCACTGGGTGTACAGGCCATGTGCTTGCTTTGTCACACATGGCATTCAAATCTCATAAACTTTATCTACTTACATCAGGCAACTCTTCATAAACCTCGACAGGATCCAGCCCACCAGGTCCGAGCCTGGCTGTGCGTTCCTCTTCCTCCTGCTCTCTGATAGCTTCAGCAATTTTCTCAGCAGCTCGCTTTTTGATCCTTGCCTTAAACTGCTCCAATTCATCATCAAATGAGTCTTTGTATGTCTTTTCTGCAATTTGGATCCTGTAAAACCAAGAAATAATAAGGAAGATGTCCTTACGGGTTTATATAATTACAATGTAAATTAAGTTTTTTACTTTGAGAAGAATGAGCTGACACAAGCCCTCGGGTCCACATCCAGTTGTTTTGACAGCTCCAATATGTACTGCATGCAGATAGTCTGATGAGCTACGTGAGCCATCAAATCATGTTTCTGAAAAAAAAAAATGATATTCATGAGTAGGGACAAATGCATTGCAGCAAACAATATCAATGATTTCTAAGACAGGTTGATAACAACATTTTAATGCACAAATTTTAATGTAGTATATTACTGACCTCTTCCATTTCCAAATTGATGCACCAGATGACAAGATAGTTGGCTGTCTCCTCACACACAAGTTGACTATGCTCCTGTAGGCACGCTCGCGAGTCCTCGTAACGGCGCAGCATTCCAAACTGTTTCAGAAGCTTTTCATTTTCTTTGATAAACTTTTTCATTTTAGCTTCTTTCTCCTCCTCAGTCAAGTTTTCATCTTTTGGTCTGACGGGCTTGGTGTTTATGACGGTTTTGGTGAAGCCCGGCTCACTGATCGTGTCCACATTCCACGGAGTCTGTTTCTCTTTCTTCTTGAGATCATCATCTTTTTGTTTCAATTGTTTCTCTTCTTTTTCTAGCTCGGCTAAAGCTTTCTTCAAAGAATCAAGATCGGGACTGTCAGGGTTTGCTTCGTTGATTTTTTTCCTAGTTTCATTGATCATTCTTAAGTTTTCGGTCTTTTTTTGGATGAATTCATCCCTCTCTTTACGCCGCTCTTCCATGCGCTCGACTCGTGCTTGGTGCCGCCAGCGAAATAGCGACGGAGTGTCGATGTTAGGGTGGGTCTCATCTTCATCATCGGATATCTAAAATGGGTTGACAATCCAGGTTAACGTAGGAGTATAAACAACGGTGGAGATAATTTTGAAATGGTTTGCAATAAGTACTTACTTCTATGTCCTTCCACTTGCTGTAGTCAACCATTGTGTGTTATTATCAAAGATTCCACTTACAATTTGATGTTTTAACTTTCTATTGTCTTAGCAGGAAAACGAGTAACTTCAAGAAACAGTAAAAAGTCCGGAAAATTCTCTCAATACATAACGTTCGCAACAGATAATTAATAGAAACGTCACGTCATTTACGTCATAGACAAAATTGTTTTATTCATTTTCATAGACAGTCCCGAGAGTTCCTAGTATGCATGATGTTATGGCAACCTATTCCAAGCACTTGGTAAGCACCGTAAAATTGTAAAACCCGTTAGATTGTAATCTTTCCAGCGAGATTGTAAACTCTCGAAAGATTGTGAAACGATGTGATCGTTTCAAAATTTCATTTAATATTGTGAAATGCATGCGACGGAAGTATCTCTGATCCCATAATCGGGACTACGCCTTTTAGGGGAATATAAAGTGTTTTGAGGTTAAGTTACATTAATCTGTTTTTCTCAGGAATGGTGCATTATCCTTTCATGAGAGTGGGCAAGGACCCCTTCCTTATCACCGCGTTCACACCGCGAGACTTGACTTCCGTCGCATACATTTCACAATATTACCTACGGTTTCACTTCGACAGATTATAATCTATCGAAAAAAAAAGCCTCGCAGTATATTTGTTTGTCAATTTTCGGGAGTTTACAATTATAAATATCGTTTTGAGCAAAAAGGACAATGAACAAAAGTATATGGATCTTGGTCCAAATGTCCACCACTTACGAGACCTATGGAATAAAAATATGCTGTCAGTAAAAAGTTATGACTGAATGAAAGTCATGTTTATTGACCTTATTATCGTTAATAATATTCTGACCATCGCACCTTTTGAACTAATCTACGCATGTTACGAGTCTATTTGGGAAATAACATTCAAGGAGAATGGGCGAATTATAGGCGTCTGCCAGAGCTTTACAAAGGGGATGCTTCAAGGTAGCCCGCGAAATTCAAATTTTCTTAGGTTTTTTGCAATTTGCAGAGCAGTGCTAAGTTGTATGCTGATAAACATACCAGTCATCAAAATCATCAAGGGGTTGTATTGATGATTTTGATGACTGGTATGTTTATAAGAGTCGAAGAAGGACTTTGAGCGTGAAAAATTCGATCATCGACTCTACTTGGAAGGTTGTATTAATGATTTCGATGATTATAATTCTGTAAGTTAATACGTCTTACAGTCGCAACCGATATGTTTATCAACATAAAACTTAGCATTGCCCCGCAAATTGCAAAAAACGTAAGAAAATTTGAATTTCGCGGGCTGTCCTGACGCATTCACTTTGCTACTATTATGAGGTGTGTTTGTATTTTTTTTCGTATGAAGATAGAACCCTTCCACCAATAAAAGCCATAAAATATATATGGTATCGATTTACTTTTTGAAATAATAATTTTTAAAGTTCACTTATTAATATTCGACAGTTTTTTAAAGATTTTTTTTGCCTCTTACAAGACTTTCGCTAACTCGTGCTCCGTACGGAGTTACTGAACTAAGTAGTTGACTACTTGATCACCGATTTTAAGATTTTCTAGGTAAACAATAGCAATAAGATATATACCATTAGATAGCGCTCTTCAAGTAAAACCTTTGCCATTTAACGACTTTCGCCCATTTGCATTTCGTTGAGAGTTATTGACCTGAATAGCTGACTACTTGGACATCAAACTTAATATTTTATTTACAAACAATCAAGAGTTTAAGGCCACTTATAGCCATTGTTTACACTATTAGATAGAGCTGTATAATACAACTTTTGCTAATTCGTAGTCTCAAAACTTTTAAAAGTCCTTGAATATGTTCAGCGGTTCCCGGTTCTTCAGAAACTGTTGATGTAAATGATAATTCCTTTTTCGTAACAATGAATGACTGGACCAAACATACAGTTTATTCTTTTCACTTGCATTGTCACAAAATAAATCTACCACTCAGGAAAAACAGAAAGTCCGAAGTCGCAAGTAAGACTCGGAAAAAGTCCAGTAAACGCGGTAGCCAAAGTCGCAAAGCAAAGCAATAGTTATTTGTTATACAAGAGTGCAAAGTTGCTTTTTATCCGCGTACTCAATTTTGATGATGCAAGCGAAAGATTCTAAAATTGAGTCACGAGCGCAGCGAGTGATTCAAACCTTAGAATCTTGAGCGTTAGCGAGGGAATTAAAAGAGCACAAGGTGAAAAATCTTTGCACTCGCGTGCAACACGTAACTTTTCATCCCACCTCAGCGAGGAAATGGAACAACGCAAAAAAAATGCGCATTATTAACAAATTCAGTTAATTCTTTTGGCGTCAAATAAAGTTCCTCGTCGCTAGATAATGAGTGGTCACTTTAGGATTTTCAATTGTTTTCAAGTTGGATTCCTTGTTATTAACCTAAGGTGTTAACAATATGAGGCGAAAAGAAAATGGCGCGCGAAAACATATTAAAAAAAGTACACCAAGAAGGTTCCGAGTCTGAGTTCTAAACAAATTAAAAAAAAAATGTATGATACATTCGGCACCATAGAGGTAGAAGTAAATAGGTTTAATGATGTTTTGAATTCACATGCTTAGTGCACACGATGTTCTAAATTCAAATTTACTTTACCCTCATGACGATAAAACCGGCTTTTGCACTCAGATATCGAAGAGCAAAAATACTCTTTCCGAGATGGGGGGATGAAAAATACTCTTTCCGTGATGGGGGATGAAAAAAATATAGTTCGCGTCTGTAAGGGCCGACACACATATAGCAGAGCGCAGTGCATGCCCGCGAAGTTTTTTAAACGCGTGGCCGTGACACATTGGGCGGATTCCCAACCGAGATTACCGAAAATGCGAGTATGCGCTAGACTGCACAAACACCTCGCCCGTGCCGCGCGAGCGTCGCTTCGACGAGCCTGGCGATCGGGAGCGGTTGCATTCCTGCGCACTATCTTTCGCATGTAGTCGCTTCGATGCTCTTCGGGAGTACCTACATTGTCGTGGTAATTGATTGTAGATATTATTTCAATGTAGGCATGTCGATAATAGATTGACAGTGAAAAATGCTCTGCGCTGTGCTCCGCCATACTCGTATGTGCGCTGGCCCTAACACGTATTTAATGTTCATTAAATCCCATTGAGCGACTTTTTATGAAATAGTCATAACTCTGTAAAGTCCAATGATATTATAATTAAAACTAATAATGTCATTATTATTTGTTACGGTTGCGAATCATATTTTTCAATACACTTCCTCGAAAACTGGTTCTTTTCGCACTACAATTAGGTTCAAAATGCAGTGTATTTCACTCACGTGCGTTTTTGATATTTATTCTACACGTGTGCAGAAAGTAAAATTGCCACCTATACTTTGTCCAACTTGATTCAATGCCTATAGTCACAGGTGAATGTTTTTTTTTATTTTGCAAAGTGATCTACGTCTTTACGGAGTAAACATTTTTTTAATATTCAATTTGTGTTTATAAATTCAATATCATAGATAAACATGATTATTTAAAACGAATATTTACTTTTATAAAAAAATAACATTTATTTGTGTTCTAAATTCAAAAATATATAAAAAAAACTATTTTCTATATTAGGCTGATAATGGCTTCATACCTTTGCTTTTCCTTCAAAGTGGCGAAAGCAAAGCGCAGAAAAAAATAAGATTATCATAGTCTCGTATTAATTCATGACACAGATACTTTTTATTTTTTTTATTTTATTTCTTCAAAAGTGTATTGAAAAACGTCGTTTGATACACGTGGACATTTGTTATTGCAGTTCTCGGCGCAGAAACACTACTCGCCTACGGCTCGTGTGTTAATACCGCCTCGAACGGCAATAACAAACTTTCTTAACTTGTATCAAAATGTACTATTAATCAACATACAAACCCGGCACTGCCCAAGTAAGATGATTTTATGTTGTAGGGCTACCACCCAGGCGCTTTCCTTTTCACATCAACGGTAAAAAATGCACTTTTATTTCATATATTTTTATTAACCGAAGGCAAAATCAAACAATAAACAACTTATAATTCTTAAAACAAGATCAAGAAGATTCTATGTTTTTGTGGCTATTGGATTTGCTGATTAGTGCAATTCGTAGCAGGGCAACTTAATGTGACTTTTATTAATGTTTGTAATAAGCCGACACGAAGCTTTATTTCTTAAAACGTAAGGTGAAAAGGTTACTCAATTTTTTCGCCTCTTTTTGGCAAGCGTGGTGAGAATTGTTGTCATGACTGTAGTGGTCGTCGTCATCGCTTCGGTTGTGGCACTAGTGATGTTCAGAGGCTGCTCCTCTTCTATTTCTTGACTCTGGGAGTCATCGGGAATACTGATTTGGAATTGCAGTAGTACTACCAGGTATGTCACCATGGTTGCCAGCAACTGTGAAGAAAGATTTATTTCAAAACTTGCCTATAATAAACAGCAATAGCATTGAATAAAAGAGTTTAATATCATGATCGTTCAATAGCGTTCATTGTATAGTTCAACTTCAAATAGAGAGCGAGGACAATCGAACCACTTAGAAGTGCAAGCAACAAGGTTTCTGGAGCGTTGACCAGGGCCGGATTTAGGGGGGGGCAACCGGGGCGAAAGCCCCGGGGCCTCCACAAGCAGGGGGCCTCCACAATAGAGACTTCGGAAAAAAAAATTTTTTCAAATTTCAACTAGTAAACCTAGTAAACATCTTTTCCTTTGATATTTTTTTTTCGCTTTTACCTTTACCTACAGCCTAAAGTACTTTATACATACATGATTATTTGATTATATCAATCTTAAATATTAACAGAAACAGAAATCATTGATCTATATTTGTTCACTCCGTGTCTCGACCATTAAAAAAAAATATATACATAATTATACATATATATATATACACTAGCTGACTCGCGCAACTTCGTCTGCGTCTCATAATTTGAGATTTAAACTATCCTATCTCTCAAGTTGGATCGAACTGTACATGGTGTGCGAATTTTATTATAATCGGTTAAGTGGTTTAGGAGTCCATTGAGGACAAACATTGTGACATGAGATTTATATATATTAAGATATAAATTAATTGCAGTATGTGAACAATTGGTGTTCTTCAATTCTTAAATGAAAACAAATCAATTATTATTGACTAATTGGTAATTTTTTTTTTCATATTTTTTTATGCAGCAAGGTATGCAGTTTGATAGGCAAATAATTATTATTGTGACACAATTAAATGCCATCAATTATTATTCACGAACTTTACTGCATATGCAAGAAATTGCAAAAAATTCGAGATTTGGATTTCTGAATCACATCGAGAAGATGGATGCTGAAAATTTGCACGCTGCAGCAGAGGCATTGGTGAAAGTGTATACGGATGATTTAGAGCCTAGTCTTGGTAATGAGTTGGTTCAATTTGTGACTTTGATTGATTCATACAAAAAGGACTATGGAAAAGATCAATCGCCGGAACTATTTTACTACCAAATTCTCGAAGATCAAAATTTCAGAGCTACATTCCCAAACCTCGAAATTGCATTGAGAATGTATTTGGTTTTGATGGTATCAAATTGCACTGGAGAGCGCTCATTTTCAAAAATGAAAATTATAAAAAATAGGCTTCGTACCACGATGGGACAAAACCGTCTATCAAAGCTTTCTCTCCTGAGCATTGAAAGCGATTTACTCCGAGAACTGGATTTCAGCGAAATCATCAACGATTTTTCGGCAAAAAAAGCTCGAAAGGTTCCGTTCGTTAACACTAAAATTTAATTTCAAATAATTCTTGTTTCCGATTATATTTATATGTGTTCGTTAAATACTAAGACGAATCTACTTGGTTTCACAATAAATTATTTATTGAAAAACTCGACTGAAAAAAATTGTTCATTTTATTTGAAAAATAATTTGGGGCAAGGGGGCCTCCATTCCTTTGTTGCCCCGAGGCCTCTGGACCCCTAAATCCGGCCCTGGCGTTGACTTATAACCTAGCAGCTCTAGAGCTCTTGAACGCCCCCGTCAATACGAACCAATGTCACAGTGGGTGAAATAAAGTATCAAAAGTTCAGCCGAGTTATTTGGTAATCGTAAGAAATGTTAGGCTGGGAGAAGAGCAACACACTGGTATTTCGAGTTCTTTTAATTTCCTATACTTTGGATTAATTAGTTACAGATTAAGATTAGTTATGTACGTGTGTCCAATCAGTTTAGCTTCAAAAATCGAAGCCGGTGTATTCAACCTAATCTGAATAGTGATGAATTACATTTATAACAGTATTACGTACTGATTTGAAAAGAGTCCTGTTGACATTGAAGAACCCTCCAAGGCTTATCTGTGAAGGGTTCATTTCGGTGGCTCGCAGGAACATGTTCACTTCGGTCTGAGCGTCAGTGTTCATCCAGGACAGTTCAACCATCAGCAGCTTCTTTTGGAAGTTGGTTCGCACCTGTGGTGAAGAAAAAGTAAAGGCACCTGTCTCCAACGTTACAAGTTCTTTACCAAAATACCAAAGGATGGTTGTTCGTATTTTATTCGGAAAAAAATGTACCTATGTTACCTAAGTCGTCGTCCAAAGAAAAACGCTTGCTCTTATAGCAACGCCAAATGCGAAGACAGAGCACTCTTAACTTACCATTGTAGTCTTTTGACTAGTATCAGATAGGTACTTACATTATGAGAAGCGTAATGAGCTTCGTCGCAAATAAAGAACAACAGACAAATACTGCATATCGCCGTCAACGCAAGACCAATGTCTTTGATACCGAAACCCTCAGAGATCTGACTCAGCAGCCCGTAGATAGACAGGGTAATTATGAGGAAGAGGTAGAGGTTGACGAAGGTAAACGTGTAGCAGTTGGCAATGCCTGTGTCTCGGGAGAGCTTGCTTAATCGGAGCCATAGGGCACGATACTCGGCGACTTTGCCTGCTGGGCCAATGTGGCGAAGCGCCTGGAACAAAATGTAACATAAGTTATGTGAGAACAACCAACCTGGAGATATCTCCATAAATATTACACGACGTCTTTCTCCGGATGTCGAGTTAATTATAACAAAATTGAATAAATTCTTGTTCAGTAAAAGTGCTCAACATTACAGCATTGGCTACAAAAAAAAGACTTACGTTTTGGAAATCTTCAGCTAAGATATTAGCACAGATGCTCAGTGTCTCGCAGAGAAGATACCAGTATCCGCCGAGCATGTAGGTCAGGATCTCCAGAAACACATAGGGCACCAGTTGCAAGGGCTTGAAGTGGACCATTGTGACGTGGGTCACGAACACCGTAGTAGTTGATAGGATCGGGATGATGACAGCTATGGCCAAGGCTTTTTTGTACAGCTTCATTGGAAGCGTGCGACCTGACAGCTGCTTGTAGATCACCTGATAAGTGTAGGTGTAAATGTTTAGAACTACAGTGAATTTTATTTTGCAGTAAAATATAGTCACGACCACAGAGACCGTAGTTCGTAGGTAGACTGAGACGTATTTGTAACCAAAACTACATTTAACCCATAGAGTTACTCTGAGAAAATCTTACCTCAAAATCCACCCATCCATTAAGTACATTCGCGATTTTTCTCGTTTCGTACCACAAGATGGGGATCACGATCATCGGGAACAAGTACACCGTAAATAGATATTCAATAACAGCTTCCTCAAACTTGCCTTCCGCTGTTCGTAGGATCTGAACTTTGTGCAGAGACAGATATAGCACGTAGCTGACCAGAGAACAGAACACGAGAATGGAGTACAGCATCGAGGTTGAGGCTATCTGGAACTGGTTGACACAAGATGAAGGTCTGGTTATCGGTAGAACTCCCATAACTCTCAGTATGGTAAACACTGGTTTGATGTTCTCGTAGATAATATCATTCGAGATTATTGGTTCTACGAGGTTGTTTCTCTTTGGAGCAACAGCATTTAGCTTAACCGAGTTAGCCGGCGACCGAGCAGGTGTAACATCCAAAAAAATGATTTTATTTCTCGGTCTTTCATTCATCTGAACAGGAAACCCATTCGGTATGGGTACAGTCGTTGGAAACAAACTGTTACTGGTATAGAACGTCATCTTTGCGGCGTATCTTTTCAGTTTATGACCGCCGTCTGAACGTTGATGTTCCACACTGACTGAATAGAGTTTTTACTAAAGGAGGAAGCCTAATGAGTCAAGAAGGGCGGCGGCACATCATCATATTTCAAAGGCTGACAAGTTGATTGTAGCTACGTAAGCATTGGGTCGACCTTGCATTAAATTTTCACTGATTGCGTCACCTTGAGCGAGACCTTCATTAGGTTACAGTGTGTTCGTATACGTCATCTGTCACCTCTTGCAGGTGTGAGTATGTAGTGCACGGCGGCACGTGCAAGGAGCCAGCTTGTGGATGGTTAGTTTCCTATGAGACGTAGAATTCAAACAATTGAGCTTGACCATTCGACCTTGTTTGAAGTAAATATTTAATTCCAGAGTAAACCGCCGCGATGAAATTGTGCAATTGGATCGGCACTTGTGAAGATCTAGGTCGAACATTGCCGTACTAGCTACGATACAGCCACGTTTATGTAGTTCATTAACATAAAGTCTTGTTAGTTGTTTCTGACAATTTTACTCGAAAAGTTGAAATTTGAATGAAATTAAAACCCATGGCAAAAACGTTTTAATAAATAAGGAAGTTACAATAACCTGCCAGCAATAAAATGTGCGAAGATTTACGATATCGTTGCAGCACAGCAATATCCATGAAGATGTTAATCGCATTGTTATTACCAACCTTGGAAAATGAAGGGAGATTTTCCCATCAGTGTATCCGGGCCAATTTACCTAATCCTCGATTAACCCGGCCGCGATGCAGCAAAATTTGATTGTGAGCGGCTTAAGAAAGCCCTGCGGCCAACCTTTCTTCATGATTGCTCTCCGAGGAACGGACCTATATCTTGTGGATGCTCTTCAAACAGGCCTCTCCGTTTATTCGTAGGTTTATCTTGGATTACATGAAATAAGGCGGGACTCGGGAAATACGACCATCACTGCAGTAAGGATATATTTTATCCAAATGTTGATCATCCATGTAATTCTGTTTTTACGAGTGTTCTGTTTGATTACAGTTATAAAAACCTTGATCACTATGATGCCTTAACTTGACGTGTAAAACACATTTCCACAAAGTTACTTCCGATACTTTTATGTCAGACAAATCCCTCAATATACATCTGGCACTCGAAGGTGTAATATTACCAGAGTTTTTCACCTACATCACGCGATTTTGCACTGCGTACGGAAAAGTAACCGTAAATTTTCTCGGTCGTAATATGGAGAGATGCGACGGAGGCTGTGGCATATTGAAATCTCAGCAAGTCTCGCTTCGAGTGGTCCCCGTCAGTCACACTCGCTCTCAGGTTTGATCCTCCCGTTCATTGATAATATTCCCTATGTAAGATTTATATCCGTAGATATTGGTTGGCGTTTAAGAGGCCTGCGAATTTCTTACAAACGTAATACCAAAATAATTTGTAAACCAAACATATTCTTAAGGTAGCGTGTATTTATTTTGATTGGATTACAGAATATATAGGTTCCCAAACACATGTTTTGAATGTACACTGATTTAAACAAGAGTTATGAGAAAAATAAATTTTACATAGAAATAAATTCGGTTTAAAGACATTTATTTTCTCAAAGAACAAATTCCTCATATCTCGTCTTTATATCATTGTCCTTTTAAAATATTTATTTGGGGACAGATATTCTATAATACAATCTACAGATATTCTATATACACTACCTTAAAAATATGTTTGATTTTCATATTATTTTGAAATTACGTTTGTATGAAAAACGCATGCTCCGCCGGCCCCTTAAATGAAAACCATGAATAGCCTGCCTTTTCCCGGATAGTTGTTTTATTTGGGTGCCCGAGTTCGAAGTTCTAAAGCAACACGCTTTTGAGATTTATTTTTTTAAAGTGTTTTATTTTTTCAGTTATTTTAAATTTTAGAAAAACAATTTCACTGTCTGATAACCTGGCATTCAGTGCCATAGTTCAACATTAATGTTTTTTTTGAGAATTTCTTTCCTTACAATAACGTTTAAAATTAAGCTAGGATTTTCGGAGCAATACTTAGGTAGGTTTTAGTTTTGAGGCTATAGCAAATGTTAAGTTTTTATATCTTTACTTTTCCTCAGCGCGAGGAAGGTCAGGCTGGTTTGCTTGGTTACATCTTAATGCGTCTACAACAAAACCTGGCACAAGTCTTTTACATGATTCTTTTTTCGAATTGTGAAAAAAGCAAGTCATTTTCCAGCCCGTACTCGTGCCACAGAATATCTTTACCAATTAATAATGCTCCAAGTCGTGCTTAAAAAATAAGCTAAAATAATTATTTATGATCTGGAGGAAGCACTTTAAGGTTATGTAGTACATAATCCAACCACGTAGTAATAAAATGAAAATAACTGGATTATTCTGTACTATGTTATTTAAAAGTTTGTTAGCGACATCAGCTTCCCAAGTCTTTGTTACCGAAAGTTATAGGCGAAGTATAGTTTCGCAAACTTAATAACAGCCGCCATGGATGACGTGAAGATATTGTGCCATACTACTTTGTCATTCGCAATACTTGTTTGTTTGGAAATATGATAGAAAGAAAATAGTGAACGTTTCATGTTTCCGCATCTACGTTTTAGAGATACTCAGATCACGGGATTGGATTGCATATGTTTAAATACATAATTTTGTGTTTTTATCTAATTAGTTAATTACCATGAGTTGGCATTTCCAACTCATGGTAATTAACTTATAATTTACACACTTAGAAACAATAGCAATGATTGTAGGCGACAAAATCAACTACATGGATTTTTCATGGATATCAAACAGGATACTAAATTGATTTAGTTAACAATTATTTTATATCGCGATAGTAGGACATCATTATCATCATCATCTGCCTAGCCTTTTCCCAACAATGTTGGGGTCGGCTTCCAGTCTAACCGAATGCAGCTGAATACCAGTATTATACATGAAGCGACTGCCTATCTGACCTCCACAACCCAGCTTGGTAAGACTGGTTGTCAGGCTTTTTGGCACACTGACTACCTGTAACGACTGCCAAAGATGGACAAATGACAGCCGGGGGACCAACAGCTTAACATGCTTAATAATAGTAGGACATTAATAAAAGAGTAAATCACATAATTATTATCATGAAGGAATGTGTCATTTCGTTAAAGGCGGGAAATTCAACCAAGTTTTTTTTCACTTCTTTTTTTACAACTTTTGTTCATGCAGCCAACCAGCCATCACTCAACATTGACGCATGAGTTTTTTTTTAATCTGTCACTTGTACAATTTGTTGTTTTGTATTCAGCTTCATGAAAGTTGTGTATTGTTTCAGTAATCACTCGTGTCTGCATTTTCCATTTAAAAAAGTGAAATATTACGATATTTCACTTTTCACAAAATTGACGACGTGTTCTTGTAGATTTTTCTTTTCATGTCATTTCAGCTGAAAGACGTCCACTCCTGGATATAGGCCTCCTTCAAGTGTCACCACATTGACCGGTCCCGTGCGACTCGCATCCAACGGATTCCGAAAAACCTTCACCAAGTCTTCGGTCAACCTAGTGGGAGGTCTTCCAACGCGTCGTCTTCCGGTTCGCGGTCGCCACTCCAGAACTTACTTACTTTTTTTTTACTTCGCTTGATAGTTTATCACCGTTGTCATAGATGTCGCTGTAGTACATTTTGTTCAATGTAGCTGAAGTACTTTATGTAATGCCGCTACAAAACGCCACAAAAGTAAACCGTAGGTATTGATACAACCTAACTACCTATCAAGAAGAAAGTATTCCTTTTTACGAGCTAAGCCGGGTGCAAAGGCTAATTAATTAAACATATATTAACCAGAAACATTAACAAGAATAAATCATACACCTCATAAGAACCACCCTCATAAAACCTGACTATACGACGACTAATATTCGAGCGAGAATAAGTTTCAAAGAGCGAGATACTGGATTAGGTTAGTACAATGGAAGGCGTTATAAGTAGGTACTCGTAGGATTCTCGGAGTCAAGTACCTTTGTAAGAAATAAGGGTTCTGGTATTATAGTTAATTCCGACTATCACCACTGAATGGTCCCTTGAGGGAGAATGTAATGATGTGTCAGATAGACCTAGTGAACTAGGGCTGGATTTATACTAACTAGATTATTTTATTGTTGGTGACGTGAGGATGTATTTGCATGTTAATTTGATGTTTGTTTTATTTTACTGAAAATTATACAGATAATTAGGTACCTACTATTGATATAACATGATAAATATAATTATACAGGGTGTAAACCACCTCATCACAAACTAAGTAACTTTTCGCAAAAATTATTACTGGAGAAAGCTTTTTTTTTGAGGTGATAATGATTTGTGGTAGAACTCAATGTAACGCACTGAAAACCTTGTGCTGATGGATGGATTGAATAGTACGGGGGTCGTGGAGGTGTTAAAAGTCATACAACAAAAACTTGTCAAAAAGTTGTAACTTTGACCCCCATATCTCCGTAAGTAGAAGGTTCCCAGGTATGGTGTGGAACAAAAAAATGATCGCAATGACCGGGAGAACAAGTGTTTTACACCCTTTATAGTTCTAGTTGTAGTATTTAAATATTATACATTATCGGAAAAACTATAATAAATTGTGTTTCTCTTATAATTTGATCTATAGAAAAACTGAACTACCTTTTTTTTTTTTTTTTTTAGGATGGGAAATCATCAAATGACTTCTCCCACTCGGAGCGGGAGGGAGTGTCAGACTCTTACTGACTAAAACCCATCCATGTTCCTTCCTCGCCTTTTATGTTCCGGGGCCGCGGTATCTCTTTCGAACAGGCCCGCAACCCCTGCAGGCTTCGGCCCTTGCGGGCCCCTCCCCTTATGCTGACATCTCTTTGAGGCGCGCGTGGAACACGAACGCGTCGTCGACACGTCCTGTCGTCGTCGTTAGACGGACGGACGGCTAGCTAGCCCATAGCCAACCGTCCACAGGCCCGCATCTACGGTGGCCGGTAGCCACCACGTGGCCCCCGACGCCCGGTGCGTCTCCCGCGGCGGGCGGGAAGAGAGGATCTCTCCCTCTCTCGTTCCGCCACCTCCTTCGCCAGCATGACTACTTCGCAGAAGGAGGTGACGGCTTCCCATTCCGTCTCGCTCCGGACCATGGATTGAACCAGGACCGGACGCGAGAGGTCGCCGCCGCCGATCGCCGCTACGAGGACACGGCGGTGCTCCGCCCACGCAGGGCAGACTTCCACCGTGTGCTCCACCGTGTCCTCCGGTCGATCCTCGCAGTGGAAACACCTGGGCGTTTCCTCCCGCCCGATTCGGTGCAGGTACCTCCCGAAACATCCGTGTCCGGTGAGGACCTGCGTCAGGCGGAAGGTGAGGACGCCGTGGCGCCTCTCCAGCCACTCCTCAAAGAGGGGACTTACCGCCACTATCGTGGCGTGCCCTGCACGGGGTTGCGACAGTCGCTCTCTCCATGTCGCCATGAGATCGCGCCGGAGGTCAGTCCGCTGAGCGACAATTTGCCGCGGCAGCGAAGTTTCCCCCCGGCGTAGTACCTCCGCGCGCCACTAATGCAGGCGCGCGAGGACTATCGCCTCCAGATCCCATGGCGGCAATCCGGCAAGCAGGCCCGCCGCCTCGCGAGAGATCGTGCGGTACCCACGGACCATCTTTACGGCCACCACTTTTTGGGGCGCGTTCAGATAATGAGCGGCACGCCGCTTCAACGAACGCGCCCACACTGGGGCCCCGTAAAGGGCCATGGACCGCACGACCCCCGCATAGAGCCTGCGGCAGGAGGCGTTTGGCCCCCCAAGGTTGGGCAGGAGCCGCCTGAAGGCAGCCCCGGTCCGTTCCAGCCTGGGGGCCAAACGTCGGAAGTGCTCCACGAAGTTCCACCGGCTGTCGAGGACGAGTCCTAGGTACTTCAACGTCGACTCGACGCCGATGGATACCCCTCCTACCGTCAGTGTGGATCCCGACGGTGGCGCATTCCGAGGCCCATGAAAGCACATGGCCTCGGACTTGTGCAATGCCACCTCGAGACTGTTATGTTTGTGTTTTTATACTTACGTTTTTGTCTATTGTAATCCAAAATTTTATAATACGTTCTTTCCGAATAACTGCATAGCCTTTATGCGGAGGCTTAGCATGCCTTTTCCGCCTTTTAATTAGTATTATTTATAGCATTTCTGTATATTTTAGTGTTTCCAAATCTTTGTTTACTTTTGTGATGTCATAATGACAATGACAAGCCTAGTTTTTCTTTTAATTTTATTGCTATAACTTGGAGTTGTAGGTTTTATACATTTGATGTTTGATACCTTCTTTGTTAACCATTTTATTTTTCTATGTTCTAGAACCAACATTTTGAAATTCATAATTTTTTCATGACGGGAAGCCGAGTCGAAAAGATACAGTCTGCGTGTGGTCCTTGAGCCAGCAACAAGCTGGACATTACTCTGAAATATTTAACGTGGTCGCGCCTAAGTCTGCACAATCTTGCCCTGGCGTCATAATGAACTCCCGACGGCCTTGAAAACGGCTGCTGCTGCTGCTGGTGCTACTACTATTGAGAGCCCCTGGACCGTCGACTACCATGAAAACTTACTGCTGCTACTACTGCGACTGCGACAACTGCTGCTACTCCTACTATACTTCTGAGCACCTGGACACGGACAGCGGGTGAGCCTCTACCCTCGAACCATCGAAGATTGGCGACTGCGAGAGAGCCTATCACTGCGGCGAGCGGTTTCTGCCAACTGCGAACTTCGGACTTGGATCTGGACCATTATCACCATGTTAACGGCTTCGTATCGGCTTCCCTAACTTAGTAAATTTCTATTTCCTTGTATTATTAAACCATCATATTTTCTCTTGCCATTTTTCTTTAAACTTTACACAATGCAACATTACATTTTCCTCCCCAGGAAAATGTAACGTTACAAGACCCAGTTGCCGGATCCTCTCAACGACTATCGCAACCCCGCGTGTCATAGTTTCGGCCGCCGCCTCGTGCGACCTCCCCTGTGCCAGCACCAGGGTGTCGTCTGCGTAGCAGACGACGCTGACACCACTAGGGAGGTCCGCGCGCAGCACCCAGTCGTAACCGATGTTCCACAGGGGCGGTCCCAGAACCGATCCCTGTGGGACACCGCACGACATCTCTCGCCGGTTCTAATCTCCGCAGCGACTGGGGTAGATGACGGCCCTGTCCGTCAAATAGTCCCCGACCACACGACGGAGGTAGGTCGGGACCCGGTGATACCGGAGTGCCTCCCTGATGCAGCTCCAGGGCAGGGAGTTGAAGGCGTTGGCGATGTCGAGAGACACCGCCAAAACAACCCCGCCCCGGGATATTGCACTAACTTAAAAAGAGTTTTGCCTAATTTAAAGTATTTCGAATATAACCTATTTTCAGTGCTAACTCGCGTTTTATGTACTCACTAGCTTCTGCCCGCGACTTCGTTCGCGTAAATTTCCCGCTTGCAACATTTCTTATTGCTGCTCCGCTCCTGTTGGTCATAGCGTGATCTTATATAGCCTATAGCCTTCCTCGATAAATGGAATATCCAACGAAAAAAGATTTTTTCAATTCGAGCCGGTAGTTAGCACAAATTAGCACGTTCAACCAAACAAACAAACAAGCAAACACACAAACTCTTCTGCTTTATAATATTAGTATAGATTTGAAAATTAAGGTACCTGTGCTGGAACTGGCGTGTTAATTTTGTCTAAACCATTAAAGATTAGATTTTTGTTTGTTTGTGACGATTTAACGCAAGAAATACTCCACCAATGGAAAGCTATATCTTTACCGAGTAACATATGCTATAAATTATATTGATATCATGCAAATTAGCTGAACTATCACTATTTTCGCCGACGAAGTCGCGGGCGAAGTGCTAGTGCTAAATAAAACAGACTGTATAAATCAATCAAACAAAGGTCACCGACTTCTGAATCTAAAGCTATTTTTCACTTTTTTGTCTGAAAAAGTTTTTATTCACTTTTTAGTGTTTCAAATGCGCTTACCCCTTTACAGCGTACTGGCGTGATGTTATGTTATGATCTGGTGTAAACAATATACAGACATGAGATTTCCGTAATCCCAGTCCATTTACTATTATTTATTGAGGAGTTCCGTTACCTATCTCCGAAGTTCTTCATCAGATTCTCATTAAATTGAAGTAGGAACACTCCGAGAAAGTATTCTTCCGAAAACTATCCAAATCGCTTCGTGTATTCCTATAAAGTTTGAAGAGTTCTCTCTATATCTCCAAAATCCCATCATCAGATCCTGACTTGATGATTATGGGACCACCTGTGAAGCATAGCCTTTCAAACAAAATAAAGCCATCTTCGAGTAATCGAGGAACATACATAAAAAAATATAAAAAAATGATTCCGAAGAATTGAGAACCTCTTTTGGAAGTCGCTTAATAAGATCAAGTCTGCCAATCGTTAACTACTACAATTACCCAAAAACTGTCTTCACAAAATGTATTCTGAACAAATAAAGTACGAATAGATGAAGTACGATGACTATTATGTATACCTAGAACAAACGGTCCAGTTAGGTAGATCTAACTTCGAGAAAGAGGTCAATCGTCGAATCCGACTCGGCTGGGCAGCGTTCGGGAAGCTGCGCGGTATCTTCTCGTCCAACTTACCGCAGTGTCTCAAGACGAAAGTCTATGACCAGTGTGTGTTGCCAGTGATTATTACATACGGGACCGAAACGTGGTCGCTCACAATGGGCCTTATCAAAAGGCTCAAAGTCACCCAAAGGGCAATGGAGAGGGCTATGCTCGGAGTTTCCTCGCGTGATCGAATCAGAAATGAACACATCCGCAAGAGAACCAAGGTCACCGACGTAGCCCGAAGAATTGCCAAACTTAAGTGGCAGTGGGCAGGGCACATTGCTCGCAGAACGGATGGCCGATGGGACCGAAAAGTTCTGGAGTGGCGACCGCGAGCCGGAAGACGATGCGTTGGAAGACCTCCCACTAGGTGGACCGATGACCTTGTGAAGGTTGCGGGAATCCGGTGGATGCGAGTAGCAAGGGACCGATCAATGTGGCGACACTTGGGGGAGGCCTATGTCCAGCAGTGGACGCCTTTCGTCTGAGATGATGATGAGATGAAGTAATCGTATCTAATAGAGGTGAAACATCATCATCATCATCATCAGCCTATAATGTTCCCACTGCTGGGACACGGTCTCCTCTCAATGAGAGGGAATGGGCTATAATCTACCACGCGGGCCCAGTGCGGATTGGTAGATGTCACATGTCTTGGAATTTTTGGTTCTAGGACATGGTTTCCTCACGATGTTTTCCTTCACCGTTTTGAGAGCAGCGGTGATGAAATAAATTACACAAAGTAATGCGCCTGCCTGGGTTCGAACCCACGACTTACTGTTCGTAAGTCGGGGCCGCCACCACTGGGTCACCGCTGCTCTCCGGTGAAACATCGATCTCACCTAAAAGCCAGTCAGGGTTCATTAAGGATTAGTGGGAACCTTTTTACCTTTCCTTGACAGGACGGAACCATGACCCTGAGATGTTATTTTTCCCAATAGGCCCGTCCGCACCAATCGACACTGTTCATTTATTACAGGAACTTTTACGACGTAAGGCACAGTATTAAGAATGAAATACCACAGTAGAAATGCTCTATAGCTGCCGTATAAAACGAATTGCCACATTACAAGAAAGATTTACATCAATGTCTAATTTTATTTCTTTGCAGAATCTGTTATGTATTTAACGGTTATCAATAAAACATCCTGCCAGACATATAAGGACATCGTGAGCATGGTATTCTTCTCAAGATAATATTAATGTTTACGTATTGAAGTATACGTAAGTTTGAAAATTGCAGCGCCTTTGATATGACCCAGGACTAAGATATCGTGGTTAAAGACGCACAGGGTGATAGCTAATATTCTTTGCTTGCTTCTTCAAGCCTAGATCGTTTTTTCCAGCTCGCACTATCAAGAAGATTATTAGGATGAACTATTGATTGACGAAACCTAGCCTTTTTTCTAGTATGTTGGGGTCGGCTTCCGTTCCAACCGGATGTAACTGAATGCTGCCTATCTGACCTCCACAACCCAGTTAATACTGGGTATTACGATAACCCTGGTAAGACTCCACAACCCAGTTAATACTGGGTAATACGATACCCCTGGTAAGACTCCACAACCCAGTTAATACTGGGTAATACGATACCCCTTGTATAAGACTCCACAACCCAGTTAATACTGGGTACCATTACCATTACGATACCATTAGTAAGTAAGTAGATTTAAGAAGAGTAAGTTGTACTCCGGAGCCACCACTTGTACGTAGAGCTCTGAGTCACAAAGAAAAATGTATTTAAACAAGGGCACGGACGCTTAAGTCTGTGGATATGATTGTAAGGCAGGAGGTGGTTTTAGCTGGTTGGAGCCCAGCACTACTCAGACTGGCTTGTCTTTGAGGTAACTTGAGTGTCCGACCGGATTTCCCCTCCTGCCAAAACAAAAAAAAAATACGATACCCCTGGTAAGACTAGTAGTCTGACTTTCGGGCCACTGACTACCTGTAACAACTACACTACAACCTGTAACAACAAGTTCTACAAATGGCAGTCGAGACCATCAATTTGATGTCATCCTATTCAAATCTTACATTCTTTCAGGAGTCCTAAATAAACATCTTCAAATAATAAACACCAACGCCATTCCCACAGAAACGGTTAATGGTACAACCCGTATTTATCGTATCTGTCCCGAAGGATAAATTTCCCATTCGTAGGGAAGGCGCATGGAGTTTTTGCTCACCACTGTAACTCAGTGAGGGACGGCTGGTATTATCAGTGTCTCTTCGAGGTTTATCGCAGAACCGCACTATCTACGATATGAATTAACTATAGTATTGATATGGATGCGATGGTGTGCGTATTGGATAGATAAGACATTGAGATAGAGATAGAATCTGCTTTAAGTAACTTCAATGTTCCACAGATACAGAAAATTTTAAATAGTCTAGAACTAATTTTCTAAATAGTTTTTCTACGGAAAAGTTGAGAGTTAAGCTGGCGTGGACATTTATTTTGGCATAATTAACAAAAATCATGTTTTTTTTTTTTTTTCTTTAACATCTTTTAGCAACAGATTAGCAACAAATTGACCCCTATTCGCTTGATCGATCATTCCACATTCAATGAGTTCCACGCTATATTTTTGAATAGTTAGCGTTATTGCTGATTTTACGCGATCTGTTGGAGCAAAAAAAAATATTTTGCAACTAATTAGCAACAAAAAAGCAACAAATATCTGTTTTTTTTTATTTCGCTGATTTTACAGCGCCGCAGGATAGCTCGCGAAATCGCATCGCATCGTTGTTTGCAATTTGCAGAGCAGTGATAGGTTGTATGTTGATTAAAACATTGTTCGCGACTGTAAGACGTATGTAGTTACAAAATTATAATCATCAAAATCAGCCACAGCCCTTTAAGTTCATAAAGGTCTAGGAACCATTTTGACCTTGAAAAAGCTGTTTTTCGACCTGTATGAACTTGGAGGATTGTATTGTAGCGGTCATCGCATATTATAACTTATTTTTCTTCACTTCACTTCTCATGCTCTAAAAGGAGTTATTCCGGTCTGATCCCCCAAACCGATCCACTGCCAATTTTTTTTTTTTTAAATTCCTTTCTGATCCACTGTAATTTATCATTCCGTTCTGATCCCCTTTCTTTTTTTTAGTGAAGACAAATACAAATGAAGTACAGTCAATCGAAAAACAGTTCTTAATGTAAAAATAATCAGTTTTTATTTCTATAACTTACAATCATCACAGATTATTAGTATGTTTGGTACTTTAAAAGTTAAACTACTATATAAAATTATCACAGTAATTACATTATGGTACATTGATTTATGCCTTTTTTTTTTTTTTTTTAAGGATGTGAAATCATCAAATGACCCCCCCCACTCTGGGCGGAGCGGGAGGGAGTGTCAGACTCTTACTGACTAAAAACCATCCATGTTCCTTCCTCGCCTTTTACGTTCCGGGGCCGCGGTATCTCTTTCGAACAGGCCCGCCCGCCCTGGCCGCCGCCAGGCTTCGGCCCTTGTGGGCCCCTCTCCTTTGCTGACATCTCTTTGAGGCGCGCGTGGAACACGAACGCGCCGTCGACACGGCCTGTCGTCGTCGTTAGACGGCCGGACGGCTAGCTAGCCCATAGCCAGCCGTCCACAGGCCCGCATCTACGGTGGCCGGTAGCCACCACGTGGCCCCCGACGCCCGTTGCGTCTCCCGCGGCGGCCGGGAAGAGAGGATCTCTCCCTCTCTCGTTCCGCCACCTCCTTCGCTAGCATCACTGCTTCGCAGAAGGTGGCGACGGCTTCCCATTCCGTCTCGCTCCGGACCATGGATTGAACCAGGGCCGGACGCGAGAGGTCGCCGCCGCCGATCGTCGCCACGAGGACACGGCGGAGCTCCGCCCACGCAGGGCAGACTTCCACCGTGTGCTCCACCGTGTCCTCCGGTCGATCCTCGCAGTGGAGACACCCGGGCGATTCCTCCCGCCCGATTCGGTGCAGGTACCTCCCGAAACATCCGTGTCCGGTGAGGACCTGCGTCAGGCGGAAGGTGAGGACGCCGTGGCGCCTCTCCAGCCACTCCTCAAAGAGGGGACTTACCGCCACTATCGTGGCGTGCCCATTGATTTATGCCTGGGCCTTCGATTTGGACAAAACAAAACAATAAAAAAAGAACAATTTGAAAATATGTAACCAAAATAAAACTTTAAACACTATCTAAATTATCACAGTAATCATATATTATGGCATTTAAATAACAGACTCTTTTCTTTGGAAAAGCTTGAAATGAAATAGTTACTACTCTACTCTGGTACTTTTCTGTTTAAGTAACTTTAAAATCATCTCACACAATCAGACGTCAGATGCGTTGATTAGGCAGGCAATAAAAGAATGAAAAGCTAAATTTAAGATTACATTTTGACTACCTAGTTAAATCAAATAAGAGAAAAAAATCTGTATACAAATTATACATCATAATCAACAGTAGTTCTTTGATTTGACCAAGTCCGTATTTAGAAAAGAAAACCCTTATAATTCTAGACTTATAGTCACAACTTTTCCAAACAGTGGCCAACTGTAATTTTCCCAGTCATAAGTTGGTCAATAACGTGTTGATACCACTTATCGCTTACAATGTCTTTCGTGAGCCGTCGTCGTTTTGGATGAGGCATTCCTACATTATATCTATACTAATATTATAAAGCAGAAGAGTTTGTTTGTTTGTTTGTTTGAACGCGCTAATCTCAGGAACTACTGGTTCAAATTGAAAAATTATTTTTGTGTTTGATAGTCCATTTATCGAGGAAGGCTTTAGGCTAAATAACATCACGCTACAATTATAAGGAGCGGAGCAGGAATGAAAAATGTTGCAAAAACGGGGTTTCTTTTCCTTTCGTCTCTTATGTGACGCAAACGAAGTTGCGTGGGTCAGCTAGTTGATTAATATTTACGCTTTGCAACTTTACGTCCTCTTTCAATGCGTTTAAAAGTTGGTATAAATTTGGGCTTTTTGGTAGACTACTGTTCAGTTTTCTATGCCACGATTCCACGGCATTTAGTTGTGCGATGGCGTTGATTATAAGCACACCAAGTGTCAACGAAACTTTCATCTTCCAACCATTGTGTTACCATATAATCGTTGAATGCTTGTATTTCTGTAGACTCCGGACTGTCTTCCATAATGTAACACCAGCCGTCAGATATATATTCTCTTGGTAGTAATGGTAATAATGCCGATAAAATAATTATAGTCCTAAAACTTTGCCGAAACGATAACAATAGTTCTATTGTTTATTATATTGTACACCACGCGCTCCGTTTTTTCCAGGAAAAAATGTTTAAAAGGATTCTACTCTGGAGTTAATAAAAAAAAAGTAAATAGATTGAATGTACCTTAAATACTAACAAACGAATGTATATATTACTAGCTTCTGCCAGCGGTTTTGCCCGCGTGAAGTTTGATTATTGTCCCATGAGATCTTACTACCAGGATAAAAAGTATCCTAAACTTATATTGTCACTTACGGGATATCTTCCGTGATTATTTTTAATGTTGAGCACCCGATATTTCGACGCTGTTGCAAGCGCCATGATCGCGGGTTGACTGGAGTATGCGGGTGGATGGATAATAAATTGTTACGAGCAGACAAATCTGTCTACCCTCTTTCTTTGTCTTGATGGCTTCAAATTGTCGAGTACGTGGAATCCAGTTTTGAGTATGCTCAAAAGTAGCAGCCGGCATCATACAAAAAACTCCACAAAACTTGGTGATACTGTGAGTGCGTTTTGTCGTGACTTAGTTTCGAGTTCCAATAGTGCGCGTAGCAAAAGACAAAGAAAGAGGGTAGACAGATTTGTCTGCTCGTAACAATTTATTATCCATCCACCCGCATACTCCAGTCAACCCGCGATCATGGCGCTTGCAACAGCGTCGAAATATCGGGTGCTCAACATTAAAAATAATCACGGAAGATATCCCGTAAGTGACAATATAAGTTTAGTTTTAAACCGTGAAAGCCTAAAACAGTGTTTAAAAAAGTATCCTGTTTTAATCCAGGTTATAAACTATCTGTGTGCAAAATTTCATCCAAATCTGTTCCGAAGTTTTCGCGTGAAAGCGTAACAAACAAACTTACATTCACATTTTTATAATATTATAAGTAGGGATGAACAAATCTAATAGAACCTATACAAATATTTTGTTGCTGACTGTACTAAAAATGTGTCAGGGTATCAGATTAGAATAAAATATTAAATTTATTTATTATAATCTTTTACTCATCGGGGATCAGACCGGAATAAAAAATAATTTATAATAAAACTGATCCCCTAGGGTATCAGTTTTTGGGGATCAGAACGGAATAACTCTCTAAAAGTACGCCGTTATAGACCTACGAAGCGGGATTAAAGTGACCGTTTATTCCCTAGGGAGTACACAGTAATTTAAAAATGGAACGATCTTTTACTCTGAAACATGGTCACAAAAGAGTAACTTGTCAAAGGTTTTATTTAAATTTCGAATTGGCATGCAAATAGAAAGCGGTTTATTGAAACAAAAAACAAATGAACTCTTCAACGCGAGAAAAATTTATGGTTGTTTGTGTGCATCGTTGATTTTGAAAAGCAATGCCACTGTTGCTAGTCGCTGCAGTAATGTAGGTAATAATTTCTGTGGAGTGTGGATCACCTTCATTGCAAAAATGTTGTGAGTTTGTGTTGTGTTTTCAATGGTTAATCTGTGACTGACCTGATAGAAGAAAAAAGGACCGCTCAGTTCAGAATTTTTGTCGAGTGTAAATTTGTTCAGTTTTAAATGACAATTTTACTCGCACTCGAAGTGAAAAGTACAGTTTGCACCTCGAGACTACACGCCAATATAATATACCCTCGCTTTCATTGCCTCCCTCGCAAGCTCGGAAATCAAACCACCTCGGGTATATAATGGCTTCGTTTAGTCCCTCGTTATAAAATATACTATGAAAACTTAAAATCGAAATAAACACTATTTTCCCGTGACAACTGTCAAATCATTGAGATTATTCTCGATCATTGTCTTTGTATAGAAACCAACAATTATTAACAAATATATTTTCGCATTTATTTAATTACTATATTTAAATTGCACTTAATATCTATTAACAAAATTTTACTAGAACAATAAATATTTACATTGTACAAAATATATAGCATACATTGTATGGTCACTACCTTTCCGAACGCATCTTCGGGCGCGTTCGGCGTTCGGCTTTTCGCCACTTGCTAAAATAATAGAGCATCTTGATTTAAACATTCAGTATTCGTTTGAGCCTTCTGACCAGCACACGATAAAAATAAAAAGCTAGATTTTTTAGAACTAGATTCTAGAAGTGCTACAAAATAATACAGGAATATACGATCCAAAGCCGTATTTTATTCACTAGTCGCTCATACACTTCAGTTTTGATGATTATGATTCTGTAACTATAAATAGGCCAATAAAATTAGCTTAACCCGGACATAATTCATAAACTGCAAGTTTTTTCTTTTTTTTCGGATATTGTGTTGAGTATCAAATGTAAATGAATACCGTGTCGTTAAAAGTCCGGGGTGGTAATTTTTTTTATTAGAAATCATACGATTTCATTGATTGCCAAACTTTAACGTAAAAGTAAAATACGTAACCAGAAACCTTGTTAGTATAATTTTCAGCTGTAGTCAAATGCTACCACCTGATATGAAAATTAAACAAAACCTAAATTCGTATATGTGTTTTTTTTACCAGTATTCATTTTGTGCATATATATCGTTAAGCAAAAATAATAACTACGATGTTATGTTTGTGCTAAGCTTAATGGAGTATTTATAGATACATAACACAAAAATTAAACATTATTTTTTAACGTTTAAAGAAAAAGTTATTTCTCAATAGTTAAAAATCGTAACTGTGAAATTTTTGTTTAATTATAATTTTTTGTGCTCTACAATCATGTTTTAATCAAAATTATACAGTTTAATGACACGTTTTTGACATTTTCAAAAATATTGAAAATACGCGCGAGCGACCGGAGTGAACGGGGCGGCGGGCGCAGGCGCGGGGCGGGGAGACACAGCGGCGGCGGCGTCGCGTTCTGCAACCGCCCGCGCGCCGGCGCGCCGCTTGATACCTCATCATAACTTCATTTCGTCGTTTGCGTGCGCGCGTGATTTCTATTGAAAAAATGGAGTTCCCTAATTGCAAGATTTGCCAGTGCGCTTTAAACTTCGATCTAGTTAAAAAAGGTGAAAAGGGGCAGAAAAAGTTAATTGCTGCCAGTAAAAGGCGTAGGGACGATATATTTTTAATTTTTGAAGAAAATTTAACATTACACAGTAAGTGCAGAGCGGTGTATACCAATGAACGTTCTAATTAGTGCTGAGAAAAACCAACTAAACCAACAAAGGGCCTAGCAGGTCATTCTCCTTCTCGCACAGTTTTAATGTGCAAGTGAGAGAGAATGACTTTCTAAGCCAATTTTAATTATATTATTTATTTACACAAGTTATACGTGACACTCGTATACGTAGGTTATTTTATTTGAGACATTGTTAATTGATTTGAAATTTAAATAAATGAGACTGGAAGGCTTGGAAGGACGCGCACATTATGTTCGCGCATGCGTGGTGGTAGATCTTCACTCAACACGCCTTTTTTTCATTTTGTCTTTAAAATCTCATTCAGCGAACGCATGCACTCCAATACTGCGCATCATTCAAATACTTCTATAAAAGTTTAACCGGAGACCGGATTCGTGGTTTGTATTTGTGTCGTCTTGTGTGCTTTCTAAGAGTGCTGGATTCCCTACGACTTTCCTGCAAGAGAGTGATGGGGCCATCGGGTTGGAATTAGAGCGAAGGCGGCACGCGAACGTACCGTCGTGATGTGCTCACCGAATCTTAGCCGCCTATCGAGAATGACTACTAAGTATCTGGCATGCTTCTCCCAGGGGATCGGCTTGCCGAACATGGTTATCGGACTAGGGGATGGGGGGAATCTTACGCGGGGGCTAGAGAAAAGTACCGCCTGACTCTTATCGGGGTTGACCTCGATTCTCCATTTCCGGAACCGATCGCCTAAGGCTTTGGCGGAGTTTTGGAGAATACGGCAGGTGTTGGATGGACTCCTACCAGAGTAGTAGATGGCCGTATCGTCGGCGAACAAGGCTAGCTGGGCTGCTCTACTCTTAGGGATATCGCTGGTGTAAAGCGTGAAGGCTAGTGGGGATATCACCGATCCCTGTGGGACGCCTGCACGTATCGGATGAGGGGTTGAGAGTGCACCATCAATACGGTATTGGAATGTGCGGTTCGACAAGAAGTTTCGTAGATAGTACGAGACGATCTGGCACACCGAGCTGGTATAGCTTGTATATCAGCCCGTTGTGCCAGACCTTGTCGAATGCCTTCGCGATATCGAAGAACAAGGCACCGGTCATCAGTCCCCGCTGGAAGCGGGCACCGATGTGCTCGACTATGCGGTGCACTTGTTGAACGCAGGAGTGTTGAGGTCTAAAACCAAACTGCTCTGTCGGAATTAAGCTCTTAGCTTCGGCAAAATCTTTGAGTCGCTTATAAATAAGTCTCTCATAGATTTTACCTAACACGTTGAGCAAACTAATGGGCCGGTAACTACTCGGCGAGGACTTGGGCTTACCCGGTTTGGGAATGCCTATTACTGTGGCCTGTTTCCACGCTTGTGGGAACACGTTATTGGCCATGGTGCTATTGAAGATAGCGGTCATTAGCACTATAAGGCTTATAGAGAAGAGTTTGAATACCCTATTGGTGATTCCGTCTGAGCCAGGGGCTTTCCTATGTTTAAGGCCCTTGATTATATCCTCTACCTCTTCAGGGGTAACTGAGGGTAGGGGATTATCAGGGTCTTCTACGGGGGGTAGCGAGGTCCTGCGTTCAACTTCAGCATCCACCTCGGCGAGGTGGGCTGGGTCTACTGGCTGGGTACTGGGGGAGCATTGCTCTTCAAGACTGTCGGCTAGGCATTCGGCTTTGTCGACGTCGTCGAATGCGACGGTATTATCGGGGCGCGTGAGGGGAGGCATGGAGGCAACTTTAGAGGAAGATTGCATTTTCCTCTGAAGTTCCCAGAATGCCTGGTGGGTCGGTTCGAGTTCGCTGAGCATCTTGTCCCATTGCTCGTCACGAAGTTTTTGATGCTTCTGCTTACTTTGCGTTGTAAACGGCGCATAAAAACTTTGCTACTCGCACAGGGGAAAGAAGTATAAGCACGGACGGCCGCGTTCTTCTCGGTCAGCAGGTCACGTACATCGTCCGGGAGTTTCCAGCGGCAGCCATCCGCTGGAACTTCCCTTGAACAAACGTTCAGGACTGACTGTACGTGCTCTGTGAACGAGTTGATCGCGGCCTCCGTGTCAGCTACAGTCGCGATATTGTCGAGGATTTTGTCCAAGTGAGGGGATTCGGTGGATATCAGCAGTTCGCTTACTTTCTTCCAATCCGTGATCACTTTGGTGGGAGGGGGCTGAGAAGGGTCAGAGTGACCGTTTCTCGGGGTAAACTCTATTACGACGAGTCTGTGATCCGAATTGAGCTCGTCGATCGTCTCTATAGAATGTAATCGCAAGTTTACATTCTTTAGAAGCGCGACATCTAGTACGTCGGGTTTGTGATCCGGGTTATTAGGATAGATAGTAGGTGGGATTCATCGGAGCGATGACATCGAAGTTGAGAGAACAGCAGAGATTATATAGGGCATTACCTCTGCTGTTTGATACATTACTATTCCACGCGGGGTGTTTAGCATTAAGATCTCCCGCCAGAAGGACGGAGTCACTTAGATCGAAAAGAACTTTGAGGTCATCGCTCATTTCGTTATTCGCGACCGGGGAACCGGCTCCTGAGGGCGGGATGTAAGCCGATACGATCGTGAGGGTTTGGTGCCCTGTCATGCCCAGCCGGCAGACGGAGACTTCTAACTTGGAAAGAGAGGGGGGGTCTAAGGGGATGCAGTACAAGCTAGCTCTTCTGTGACAGCGAGTTCTGTCGTTGCGATCTCATCACGTTGGCCATTTAGGCTCTCGGCGTTAAAGGTCCCTATCCTAAGGGAAGTCGGTTTGAACCTACTGCGGAGAGACTTATCCATAATAGTTTAAGTAGGGGAGGTTCTTCATGGCTTTCTGGATGTCAGGGTATCTGAGGTAAACTTCTACAAGAAGATCCCAGTTACCTTTACAGGCCATCGTTTCGTCACGCATTTGTAGAGCACGCGGGGATTGGAATATGGCATAGGTGCTACCTAAAACAAATACGGGATCGGTGGGGTCAAAGTTCGGGGGCAACGGGCGGCTTGCCACTGAAGGTGGAGGAGTGGCCGTAAAATTAAAACACGCGGGGGGAACGGGGTGCACCCTGGCTGGCGTGGGCGGGCACCTGGGGTCCCGGGGGTGAGGGCGGCCTGAGAGCGGTCTACGGGGCGCTGGCGGTGCGGCCTTCTGAGATGCGGGTATGGGGGGTGAGGGCATGGCAGGCAATGCCATCAGTGGTGGGATGACCTGTGAAGCAGGTGTTTGGGCCTCAGAGCCGGGAAATGCGCTTGGTGATTAAGCGCATTCCGCGTTGGGGTCGGAGTGAGGCAGAGGAGTCAGTAGTGAGAGATGGGCTCTCTCGGTGCTGCTTATTGTTGGCCCATTTCGCCAGTTTGGGGGCCGACGATTTGGGGGCCTTAGGGCATCCGCGGTAGTTGGCGGGATGGCCGGACTCGCCGCATAAAACGCAGCTGGGGGGTTCGGTGCACATTGTGCGATCTTTGGAGCGAGGGCAGTCAGTGGTGCTGTGGTCACCCAGGCACTTGACGCAACGCGGCTTGCCGAAGCAATTCCTCTGTGCGTGGCCGTACAACTGGCAGCGATGGCACTGAGAAAGCTCGCCAAGTGTGGCGGGCTTCTCAATGCGGATGCCTGAGAGGTTGCAGACTTTGGATAGCTTGTGGATTGGGTGATGCCCATCCACGCGGTCGCAAATTACGAGCACCATGTTGTATGGTGCCGAGCTAGTGCGACCGCCAACCTTACGGTGCATGCGGTGCACTTCTCTGACGGAAATATTTTGCGCGATAAGGTCGTCTTTAATCTCCTGAGTGGAGATTTCTAGGGGGACATTTTTAACTACTGCTCGGACAGGGATGTCCTCTTGCAGTGCGTGGGTGTTATAGAGGATGCTCCTATCCTGGAGGAGCTTGGTGAGGGAGCGGTAATCGCTTGAAGTTGGGCATTGTACTTAAATGCCGACTTCTACCGCACGAGCGTTTGTATAATTGATTTTACGCTCGTTTAGCGATTTTGACAATTCTGTCCATTTTCCCTTCTCATGGATGTAGATGGGAGGGGGACGGACCGTTTTGGGGGCATTCGCCGGGGTGGCGGATTGCGATGAGGAGGCAGCCGGGGTGGCTGAGGCCAAGGGGCTGTGCGGACGACTCTGTGTAGAGCCCACAGCCAAATTGGGGGAGCGTGAGCCCTGAGTTGCCGGCTTCTTGGCGGAGCTGCTGGCGGGGGCTTTGCCCTTCTTCCTCTTCCCCTTTCTGACGATTTGGTAATCGTCTTCGGAGGATGAGGTGGGCGACGATGTTTCGGAGCAATCCGAATCATTTGAGGCGGAGGTCGCCTCGTTATCAGAGATGTTTGTGTCCATCTCTTCGATCGGGGAAGGAGTTTCCTCGCTCGGAGGGGCCTCTATTGAGGCTTGGGACGCGGACGCGGGGTCAGCGGGGGAATTCAGCGCGTCGCTGAATTCCATAAGAGTCGAGGGTATTTCCTCGACAACGGTTTCCGCTTCCTTGAGTCGATTGCTCTCCTCGCGGAAGGGGGCGAGAATTTTCGCGTATTTCTCATTGTTGTCCTTGAGGAGGACTTCAATGAGCGCGTCGAAAAGGACGGTCCACTTATTGGGCTGCGCCATTGTTGGCCGGGACTAGATGAGAGTTAAGCTCATGTCCTAAGAAATCCTAGTCCCGAGGAGGTACGTCGAAACGTGAACCCCTCGGGAAGACAGTTCCCCGAAAAACGAACCCACCCAGTGTTTCTCCTAGTGCTATGCTGTGCGAGAAGAAAAACACAAACAAACTCGCCAGCTACACTACTGTCTGATTGGCCAGAGGGGCCTGAAAATAGCTAAAAGCCTATCACTTAACACCTAGCTCCCCGGGTAGGTGCGCCCGGGGATGTGTGGCCCCCCTGAACTTGTGCGAACAGGGAGGTGAGTACCTAAGATGTGCCCTAAGCTTGTAATCCTGTCGCCAGTCTTATTGTGCGACAGGGCCCTAGTCCCGCAAAGGGCTCTAGTGCGAAAGGGTAGACACTCCCAACCGACACCAGGTGTGTAGCTGTGAACGAAGTCGAAGACTAGGTTTGGCGAGGGAAGCCCCCAAGGCCAAGGTCCTAGCTCCCGATGCCAATGGAATGCCTCACCCTGAAGGGGTCCGGCGGGTTGGATTGGGTCACCACCCTCTTGACTTCGTTAGCACCGTTAGGTTTACCGTCAAGAACCACTATGCACTACGGGACGGCGGGCACGGGGCCTTCGATGCTCGGCCTAGCGGCGAAGCTGCGGCGAACAAGACGGGGGGCGCGGGGTGCGCGGAGAGTCGGCGGTGGGGAGCGGAGCGTACCACGTGTGCACGCTGCGGCGTCCGGGCGTCGAATGTTTTTTGAAGACAATCTCATGATGTACTCCCTTTTTTATGCCTACGCTCGGTTTACACACACTAATAACGGTTCGAGCGGGAACTGTAGGTACGACGCGAGGGCCGCGAGCCCCGATTTCGTAAAAGTAAACGGTGTCTATGTGTGTGTTGCTCGAGCGCGCTTTGTATGAAAATTGACTTCTGTACCTATATATTTTGTGGTGCGTCCTCGGTGTCCGATCTAAAAACCTAAATAGGTACCTAACTACCTAGATCTTAAACAACAAAGGAAAAGTTACTTTTGATGTACTAGAAACGTATACAATACAAAACAAAAAAAAAAAACTAACGACGGCTCAATATAAAAATCAAGTAAACAAACAGCTGCTACAAACTGCTAGTAGTACCTACCTATAGTTTTTTAAGATATTAATTTGGTAAATAAGAATGATTTTATTTTTCGTATGGAAAGCAGATCACAAAGGTAGGTTTTAGTTAGCACCTCTAAGACCCGAACATTGAATCTCGATTGTTTGTTGTTCACTTTCATTTAGATTGATTGCTTTTGGAGGTAAGTAAATATTTTAGGTAAAAATACTTATCAGTACCTACGTGCTAATATAAAAGAATACAATAAAATAACGAGATACGATCTTATTCTTCTTCTATAATGAAATACTTCGTTGTTTGTATCTCAACCAAGTAGTGTAACAAGACGGTAATATTTACGTCATTTTAGGTATAGAAAATGCGAATCGCTCGGGAACGCACACACACGTGACGGCGTTGTGACAAGCCATCCGCGCGTCGCGTCTCGATACAAACCAATTACGGCTTCATGTCGTACGTAATAACGTCTATATTACAATGTGACTTAATAAATATTTCTATAAATAAATATCCGTGGACTATTATTGTTTAATTTGTTTTCCATAGTATTAGTAATAACTTTTAAGCTTAAATTAAAAACTTTTGAAATAGTTACGTATTTTGGTTCTCCCAAAAATACAAATATTTTTAATTAAAAAAATCCGTAAAAAGAATTTGTTTAATTTTATTAAATGGGTTAAAGAAAATAGCGAACTGCCCTAAATAGATTGTTGGGCTGCAGTTATCTATAATGCCTAGTTAAGTAAACCGAAAAATATGAAATGTTGCGAACCCCCTTGATTAATGATAGTCACGGATGACTAATTTGTTTAATTTTGTGTTCTATAACTGGAGTTCAAGTAATATAACATAAAATAAGTATTCAGACAAAGTTATCTATTATGCTGTTGACAAGAAATCTTAATTTCTTAAAATTTAGTTTTTCGTTTTTTTTTATTGACGCGCATCTCAAAATTGTTTAATTTTTATAAATTACATTATATATTACACTGCTCTATGTTATAGAAAAATAAAATTTCAGTTATAGAATTATGTCCGGGTTAAGCTAATTTTATTGGCCTAAAACGTGAATTTCGTGGGCAACCCTGCAGCACCAGCCGGAAGAGTACTGTTACACGAATTATAGCTAGAGCTACCACCACAAGCAAATATTCCAAAGTATGTTACCTCGACGTAGATAATTTTTATTTTTTGATTTTTACTTCAAACACCTCCATGACCCTCGTACTATTCAATCCATCCATCGGCACAATGTTTTAAGAGCGTTACACTGAGTTTTACCACAAAACATGATTTTTAACCCTAAAATAAAAGTCATTTCTCAGCAATAATTATTGCGTAAAGTCAATTAGTTTCATGTGCAGAATGCTTGGTTGACGGCTTCGTGATTAGGTTGTTTATACCCTGTATAACTGTCGGCGGTCCCTAGTTTCTATTGGAAAAGAGAAGTGAACGATAGTAAATACATTTAGAGTGACTATGTCAAGGTCAACTCAAGGTACAGCAGCAAACCGAATGACATGGTCAAGGCGACGAGAGAAGGAGTTATTGAAACTAAATGAATGTCAATATCAATTGGCCACTACGGTAGAATTATTAATGAGGGGCTGTGGCTAGGTCATGCCCATGACATGTTGAAGATTTGAACTTCGGCAGGCTTATACTCCGGGGCTGCGGGACTATTCGAAAAAGATACCGTGGCCCCGGAACACAAAGGGCGAAGAAAGAAAATGGATGGGTTTTAGTCAGTAAAACTCTAAGGGCCGATTTCACCGCCCACAGCGAGAACGGAGTTTAGTTGAACCGAGCTTAGCGTGATCCGAGTTCAAGAGCTGTGTAGAACTCGATCAACGTTACACCGATTTCACCGGCTACATTTTGATCGCATTTATGAAAACGGCTGACATAGAACGTAAATGTCGACGACTCGCCGTGAAACGTCTCCAATATTGCAAGCATATTTTTTTTTTACATTTAGTGGAAAATCAAATAAAAATTATTAATCGTAATTGCGATAATAATAAATAAAAAATTAGTAATTTTAATAATTGTTACTTATTAATTGAATTCATGAATTCCTCATCCCTTGAAATAAGTCTATTTGAAAGCAATACAACTTTTACGTGGAAATTTTAATTGAGTACTTGGAATACTGACGTTGTCGTTGTCACTGTCAAAGTGTCATCCACTGACTTTAGTCAAATTACAAATACTCGTCGCAATCTTTCGTTCTTGAGTGCGCGGTGTGGTGTGATTTTTTTCTATTTCGTGACTGACTCCTGCCCTGCTACCAAAACGACGACGACCTTCGCTTGCTTACGGACTGGATTCATTAAATCACTGATTACAGTTTACACTGATTACTGATGACAGTACATTAGATATTGATATAAAATCACTAGGGACGATTTGTAAACCGTAATATTAAAACAAACATAACCTATAGGTACCAATATAGATAGGTAGTTGATATTGACATATTGACAGTTCTAAAACTCGGTTCAAGCACGCTGAACCGCCAAAAATGGGCGTTCAGGAATTAAACTCAGATTAGCTTGAACCGAGTTCAGGTTATGTCCGTGAAATCCAAAATGACGCGTTGAACTCAGTTTAACGCTTGAACTGAGTTTAAATTCCATTGAACCAGTTCAAGTGTGATCGGTGAAAATGGCCCTAAAAGGTATCCCACACCGGCCATGTGATGATTTCCCATCCGAAAGAAGGCAGTCTTATACTTTTTGTAATCAACCGACTTTCGAATAGGAGGAGGTCATGTGTATGTTTTTAACCGACTTCAAAAAGGAGGAGGTTCTCAATTCGTCGGCACCTTTATTTTTATTTTTTATGTATGTTCCCCGATTGCTCGAAGAAGGCTGGATCGACTTGAATTATTATTCTTTTGTTTGAAAGGGTATATTTCCCAGGTGGTCCCATAATCAACAAGTCAGGATCTGATGATCTTGGAGAAATTGTGAGAACTCTTCAAATTTTATAGCCACACTTGATGTATTTTGGGTAGTTTTTAAAAGAATACTTTCTTAAAAAGGTCCATTTCAATTTGGTGAAGATCTGATGAAGAACTTTGGAGATAGGCAACGGAATTCCTCAATAAATGATAGCAAATGGACTAGGATTGCTGAAATCTCATGTCTATCTATTGTTTACACCAGTTCAAAACATAACATCACGCCACTACGCTTTGAAGGGGTAAGCACAAGTGAACTACGAGTACTAAAAACGGAAAACTAAAAACTTTTTGCAAAAAATAAAACCGACTCCAAAAAAACACAGATAAGGTAAAAATAACTTAAGCTTCAGAAGTCGGTGACAAAAAACTAAGTAAATCAATCAAACAAACGTCACCGACTTCTGAAGCTTCTGAAGTTATTTGGAGACCATTAGCACATGCAACAAATTAATCTCGAGTTAGTTATGCGAGTTGTTAACGTATTCAATATACTCGTAATATATCAGTGATGTCTCCGGGCGTGACAGATGCGGAACTAACAATATCCGTCGTCGGTCCGTTCCATGATTAATAAACATCAAATATAAACATAAGCACTATATGTCGTTGGTCTCGGCTAGATCTTTGATAGTCGTTACAGGTAGTCAGTGGCTCAAAAGTCTGACAACCAATCTTACCAAAGGGTATCGTATAAGGTAGTACTATTATGTACAGTATTTTGTGTGATGAGCATGGATATTTGTTTCCGAGTCATGGATAATAAGTATATATTAACAAACAAAAAAGTATACATGTAGAATATCAACTATCTGGTGACCACGACACAAGCCTTGCTTAGTGTGGCACTAGATGACGCTGTGTGTAATGTCCAGCGATATTTATTATTTATTTACTAACTGGGTTGTGGAGGTCAGATAGGCAGTCGCTCCATTGAATGTACTGGTTTTTAGGTGCACCCGTGCAACATGGTTAGGAAAAGGCTAGGGAGATGATGGTGATGAAAGTCACACATTAACACTATGTTTGTATCACTTAGTTATCATATGTTGCTTTAGCTAGATTATAATATAACAGCAAGAATCTTCGTTCTTCCAATAATCGCCTTCTACGATGTCCTACTCACCGTTCGGGTGTTCTCAAATCTTCCTTTCCTGTACAGGCGGTTTTTCTGTGGAATGCGCTCCCTTTGAATATCAGGATGGCAACCAGTCGGCTCACATTTAAAATGAAAGCTCGCGAGCACTTACATAAAAAGTTGGCAGACTTATCCCACATTTAATTTGTTTGTTTTCTTCATCAACATTTTTTTTTTAAATTGTTTTTTATCTTTCCTCACTTTTTATAATTTATTGTATGTATGTATATATGTATTTATTGTTATATTATAGTCTTCATAATTTTCTTTACTTTTGCACCTACAGTTTAATCTCTGCATCACCCTAAGGTAGACTGGTAGAAAATGCCCAAGGCATTAAGTCCGCCTTTGTACATTAAGTGCATAAAGTTTAAATAAATAAATAAAATAAATAAATATAATAACAATCAGTTAATTTTCTGGTTTCATAGAGCCATAGACCTTAAGTATATGGTCTGTAACGCAATTTATACGACAAGCTACTGTAAAGGAGAATGTATTGTTTTGTGTGTGTAAGTAGTTCCAGAAACCTGCTTAACCACAAATGGACCGCAGTAACCGTTATATCCATTAAGCTGTTACTGTACGGAACTACGAAACCACATGAGGTTTCACTGTTAGTTAATCTCACCATAAATGGTATACAACTCTGCAGACGTGATAGTGAACCTCAAGCTACCCACTAAACCACAAAAGCACTTTTTGTTTATTTATTTCCGATCTTGTTTAAATGTCTTTACTCTAGAGCTCTGATAATATTGTAGTTTCAAGATTTAAAACAGCTTAAAATTAAGCTAGGTTAACATGGAACCAAGGCCCTCGTGCTCAACCACTGCATGTACACTGGTCCTAACGCAGTTCAAACTGGACATTATGTTAATACCAAAGTACTGTAGTTGAAGTATAAGACGGTCTCTATTTTTAGAGTAACAATACTGTGTGGGACGTACTCGCGAGAACCAAGTGAGTACAAAGTTATGAAGTCGGTAGAATAGACTGCAGAATAACGTCGCCACAAAAGTTTCAACTTCCCCGGCTAATATTAAACAGGCAAGACTTTATAAAAATTAAATGTATTTTAAAGATGCGCACTTGTAGCTTGCAGAAAAGTATTTTTCGGAAAAAGCGACCAGTTATACATATGTATTCAGCCGAATGAATTTGATGTATAGAAAGCTTTTTACTTGTGTCCTGGCCTTGTGTTAATTGCGTTACTTTTTGGGGCTTATGGGCCAAAATCAGGAAAACCATCTACGTATCCCATTTAGTTTTCAATAAACATTGAATGAATGAATGAATGAATGATACATTTATTTGCAAGAATATAGGTAGTTTACATAAGTTTTCGGCCATACAAATATTAAAGTTTTATGTCTTGGTATACTAATAGCATGCAGTACACATTAAGAAATTGGCAGTTACATAAAAATACTCATTAAAACAATGCTAACCTCACAATTCATAGTCGTAGGGATTTCACCAGCCAGTTAAGCCAAAAAAGAACAAAAAATTCTGATTTACTTTCAAACGTCAAATCATGTTCTCTTTTTGGACAAGTATTCTACTCTAAGTTGCCAGCAATCGGCTCGTTAGATCTGGCAGTGTGCCGGAGACCGGCGCAGCTCTAATTGCTCCGTCTCGACTAGAGGGGCTCCTCTAGCGTACGATTGTTGTAGTTATTGACGTATTTGAATTGCACTAGTCTAGGACAGATACCACAAACAATTCGGTATTCGTTTGACAGAATGTTGAGTTCGGTTTTGTCTGGTCAATTGGTCAATACTTTTTTTTGACGTATTTTTTAACGTTTACACTTATTTTTTGCTGTATTATGTTGTCTTGAAGGCTTATTAGGACTTTCAAACTGAGTACGTTCATTGTTACAATGTCATCTTACTCTCATAACAGTACAAAACCATATAATTACCTTAATTAAAATTATACAGTGAATTTGAGCTATTTTATACAGTTTGATTTTGTGAGGAGCGCCAGAGAGGCTATTAAGAAGTTTCTAGTAGGTAAAGTTTGGCGTCTAATTGGCGGGACTTGTCTTCGAATGTTCTGGTTCAAGTGTTATAAGTATGTATAGATAGGGGGATATCGCTAAAACCTTTTAAGTATTCGCCTCAGGCTTCCTAGATAGCATTGACTTTGTCGTAGCATTTTCGTAGAGGTGCGTAGCCACGTAGCGGTGCTACGAGCTGCAAAAGATTTCAACGATATTAAACTTCTTTTGATTAATAGGGATGTGCAACAACGTTGTCGACGCTTTTCATCAGGGTTGTCAAATTAAAACTTTTCAATGACGTTACAACCGGGAATAAGTTAAGAAACAAGCTAACTCCTTTGTTGACTTATGACTTTGTCAAAGCATTGATTGAAGTTGCCGAGATTGTGTCGTATTTATTATTCTGTTGATTGTTGTTCTTCTGTTTCTATTGTATTGTCGTCATATACAGCAGACGTTTGTCTCTAGGTACTGATAAAGTTCGTTCGTTCGGAAAATTGAGCTCAGTGTCGCCTGAGTGGCTAACAGTGTTCACACTCATCATTATCAATTTTGTTTGGTCTTATAATACCTTTGCATGTGTTTATCCATAACCCGTGAAGAACCTTGTCTATATCGATGATGTTCAGCCATCGATATTCAGAAAGGTCAGGTGTGTAGCACTTAGCAGGCAGGCATGCATGAAAATATGCATTATAGAGTGGGGTAGGAGTGTTGTAAGGGTAAATTCACACAGGTAACGTGATGCGGACGGAAACTGTGACCGACGGGCACCGTTTGCTTTTGTATCACAATTTTTCTAGTATTTGGGTGTTTTAAGAGTCTAACCCTAATACAAGAAATTTAAGCACTCCATAGAGGATTATTCAAACATTCTCGAGCATATTTTTATGGCCATACCTAAACCATAATCACACATCAAAATTGAGAATTCAGATGTGTAAGGGGTTTGGTGTGTGTGTGTGTGTGGATTATATTTGTGATGTGTGTGTGTGATTATGGTTCAGACATGGCCCATGACATGACATGGAATATATGCCCGAGAATGTATTAATCTATCTAGGGAGTGGCCAAAATAAATATTGCAATTCTAATACAAGAAAAAATGTTATAGCCCTCTTAGGTCCATGTTCACCAAAAAGATTTTTTCATTTTTATTCTTTATTAATTAGGGGTTTTTACCCACACGGATACACCAAGAAGATGACGGACGATTATCTAAAAACAGCTGTTTAAAATACATTTTTGTATGGAAACATGTCACATTGACAGCTGTTTTTAGGTAATCAGACTGTTATCTTCTTGGTGGACATGGACCTAAATATATCACACAGACAGGCCTTTCCAGGTTTTAGTTTACGCTTTCATCTATTTACTTACACTGTGAAAGGGTTATTGATGGCGGGAACGTGTCTAACTACAGATCATTTTACAGTCCGTCGCTTTAAATAAACTATCGCAGCAGGTACTTATGCTTTAAAAATGGAACAACAAACAAAAGAATCCGAGGAGCGATAATCCAACAGGTAATATAAACTCGTGAACCACGTGAATTAAAGTGGCAAAGCTTTTAATGTAGCGTCGGAAAGTTTCAGCCAGTAACAAGGACGTATAGGGGGATTTCAGAACGGGTGTATTGTAATAAAAACAAATAGGCGAGTACTCGCTAGTGAGCCACTTACGGCAAATAGACTGGCTCGACGTGAACCGAATAGGTTTAGTTTTCAATCTGTGCGAGCGGGCCGCGTCGTGGAAACAATTTACACTGTGTTGGCGCGAATTGTACGTTTAGGAAAACGTGTTTAAACATACATTTCTAGATATAATTTTTGAGTAAACAAGGGGTTTGTGAAGAGTACGGGAGGGTTTTTTAATAGCATAAATGTAACTATTGTATTTGTATTTTTTTGCATGCTGAGACAGACCCAAAGGTCTAATTGTGTGCTTTATTTATTTAAGTGTGTAAAATGTAATTTATAAATAAAACAAATAAAAAAAAATAAAAAAAAACAATATTTTTTTAAATCTCTTCTTACAAAACATGCAATTATGATGTGCGCTTATGCTCGCGGCATCACCAGCATAGAGTTCCATAATTTTACCACGGGATCTTACTACCGGGATAAAAAGTATTCTATGTGTATCTTGTTTTATTTCATCAAGTCCGCTCAGTAGTTTTTGCGTGAAAGAGTAACAAACATCCAACCATCTATTCGTTCATCCATCCTCACAAACTTTTGAATTTATAAATTAGAAGGATTTAGAATTGGATACATTACGTATCTTGATCGTATTTTAGGAATTTCAATCATCATCTGCGTAGCTTTTTCCCAACTATGTTGGCCGTTGGGGTCGGCTTCCAGTCTAACTGGATGTAGTTAAATACCAGGATTTTAAATGGAGCGACTGCCCATCTGACCTCCGCAACCCAATTAGTATTGGGTAATACGCAGTGGCGTAGCGTGGCTTTGTGCCGCCCGGGGCCCACCAGGAAATCGCTGCCCTCTATTTTCATTTTAGTTTTAGTCAAAAAAGGTAGCAGAACGTCACAATTTATAGCATTTTTTTTATTATTTGAAACTCTTCGTGTTTTTTTACATAGTATTTGTGTATCTTATGTTCGATTACTCATAGGGGCATTCCACGTGAAGCGGGCAGGTAAAAAAAGGTGTTGATGTGTCGGATTTTAGTAATTTTCGATTGAATTATAGAGGTACTTATTGACTGCATTTTTGTATTAAATCTTTGCATTCGTTTTTTGTTTGGTCTGAGAAAATATGACCATGTCTCTCACTTCCGCAAGGAACTGAAGTGGCTCCCTATCTGTCTTCGCAGAAACCCTCGGATAGGGATATCATGACTCCTCAACAACATCCTTCATAAACCTGCATAATTATCACAGTTACCGCTTTTCCTTTACCCGTCCTCCGGATGGTCTGTGTAGACCTCAGGCATCATGTGCACATACGAGAGGAATCCGAGAGTTAGCGATAAAGTCCGACCAGTTTTGAAAACGAATCTATCAAAGAGATTAAACTGGTCTCTAAGGATAAATTTTTTTTGTGGGATGGGAAATCGTCAAATGAATCCCGCTCTGGGCGGTGTTCGAGGGAGTATCAGACTTTTACTGACTAAAACCCATCCATGTTCCTTCCTCGCCCTTTATGTTCCGGGGCCGCGGTAACTTTCGAACAGTCCCGCAGCCCGACAGCAGCCCTTCAGCTCTTGTGAACCCTTTCCTTTCTGCTGACACCTCTTTGAGGCGCGTGTGGAGCACTCGCGTGCCGTCGACACGGCCTGTTATCATCAGACAGACGACAACAGGCCGCCCACCCGCGCCTGCGGTGCACGCCCGGCGCGTCTCCCACGGCGGCTGGGACGAGAGGTTCTGTCCCTCTCGCGTACCGCCATCGCCTTCGCCAGCATGACTGCTTCGCAGAAGGAGGTGACGACTTCCCATTCCGTCTCGCTCCGGACCATGGATTGAATCAGGGCCGGACGCGAGAGGTCGCAGCCGCCGATTGACGCTACGAGGACACGGCGGTGCTCCGCCCTCGCGGGGCTAACCTCCACCGTGTGCTCCACTTGTGTCCTCCGATCGATCCTCGCTATGGAAACACCCAGGCGTTTCCTCCGGCCCGATTTGGTGCAGGAACCTCCCGAAACAGCCGTGTCCGATGACACGCAGAGACTGCGTCAGACATACGTGGGGACTTATCACCACTATTGTGGCGTGTCCTGCACGGGATTGCGACAGTCGCTCTCTTCATGTCGCCATGAGATCACGCCGGAGGTCTGTTCGCTGAGCCGCGGTTCGCCGCGGCAGTGGAGTTTCCCCTCGGCGTAGATCCTCCGCGCGCGATTCATGCAGGCGCGCGAGTACTATCGCCTTCAGATCCCATGGTGGCAATCCGGCAAGTAGGCTCGCCGCCTCGCCGGAGATCGTGCGGTACCCACGGACTAGCCTTATGGCTACAACCTTTTGGGGCGGGTTCAAGTAATGGACGGTTCGCCGCCTCCAGGAATGCGCCCACACTGGGACCCCGTAAAGGCCCATGGACCGCACACAACCCCCGCGTGGAGCCTGCTGCAGGAGCCATTTGGACCCCCAGGTTGGTCACGAGCCGCCTGAACGCAGCCCCGGTCCGCTCTAGTTTGGGGGCCAAATGTCTCTATGATACCTTTTTTTTTTTTTTTTTTTAGGATGGGAAATCATCAAATGACTTCTCCCACTCTGGGCGGAGCGGGAGGGAGTGTCAGACTCTTACTGACTAAAACCCATCCATGTTAGGTCCAATCTTTTTCATTTTATTTGTTAATGATTTAATTAGCTATATGCTGCAACTAAGTGATTCTGAACTTGTGCTTTTTGCTGATGATACGAATGCTATTATAGCCGCTAAAGATGTCGATACTCTCAGTAGTAAAGTAAATAATGTTCTTGCTCTCTTTCAACACTGGTTTACCATCAATAATCTCAAATTGAATATCATTAAAACGAATGCTATGTTATTTAGGACGACGTCGAGAAACAAAGAAAAATTGGACATAGTTTTGGATAAGAATACAATAACATTGGTTGACAGCGTAAAATTCTTAGGTATTCATATTGACGACAGTCTTAACTGGAAAAAAGAATTGACAGCTATAGAAAACTCAATCAGCTCAGCTTGCTATGCTTTGAGAAGTCTTCGAGATGTGATCGCTATTGAGCAATTAAAAATGGTATATTACTCGCTCGTAGAGTCAAAGCTTAGGTACAGTATCACTCTATGGGGTGGTAGTTACGCGTATAATATAAATACAGCTTTCATAATTCAAAAAAGGGCCATTAGAACCATGGTAAGAATTCCACAGTGGGTATCATGTAAGGAGCACTTTAAAGAACTTCGAATACTAACGGTCCCTTGTTTATATATTCTAGTTCTTCTTACTGATCTTATAAAAAAGCTGCAGAATTTCGAAACACCAGAGGAAAGAAGTAAGCGGGAAGCTACTAGGCGTAGGGACCTACAAAATAAGATTCAACCACATTTAAAAGTAGTCAGTCATGCAGCAAGTTATCAATCGGTTAAACTGTTTAATAAACTACCTGTACACTTGAAGTCAATTTATAACTTAAATCAGTTTAAGCAGGAGTTAAAATCATTTCTGTTGGAAAAGTGTTACTACACCCTTGATGAGTTTCTCTGTGACACATTCAACTAGACTTAATTAGGTATATTAACTATTTTAATAACATATTACATTTTTTTTTCTTTTTGACATTTTTGAACAGGAATTAAATAGTATTTTTATTTTATTTTATTTTTTTTGGACATTTGTACCGATATTAGTAATATTTTTAATTTTAGTTTTTGGCATTATTGTGTCTGATTGAATTTGTTTGACATCTTTCAATTTGACATACATCTTTTTACGACATTACTATTGACATTTCGACATTTTAATATACTTTACTGACATTTAAATATACTTTTAACATTAATTATGGTAAAATCTTAATTTGTTGTTCTATTTTTATTTTGTTATTCAATATACTATAATCGGGAAAATGCAAATGTTTTGCTTTTTAATTATTTTATCTTGGTTTCTGTCATAATAATGAATTTATAATGTAATTATTAACATAGTATACCAGGGGAACTGCAAATGTATTTTTTTTGTAAATTAATCTATTTTGTTTACTTTATAATGATTTTCTAATGTAATTATGATTTCTATTGTACCTGTTTTTTTTATTATATGATTGAGTGTAAATTTTCGATACAATGTAAAAATTGTTACTGAAATAAATGAAATGAAATGATATGTTCCTTCCTCGCCCTTTACGTTCCGGGGCCGCGGTATCTCTTTCGAACAGGCCCGCAACCCCGGCAGGCTTCGGCCCTTGCGGGCCCCTCTCCTTTTGCTGACATCTCTTTGAGGCGCGCGTGGAACACGAACGCGCCGTCGGCACGGCCTGTCGTCGTCGTTAGACGGCCGGACGGCCAGCTATTGCCCATAGCCAGCCGTCCACAGGCCCGCATCTACGGTGGCCGGTAGCCACCACGTGGCCCCCGACGCCCGTTGCGTCTCCCGCGGCGGCCGGGAAGAGAGGATCTCTCCCTCTCTCGTTCCGCCACCTCCTTCGCTAGCATGACTGCTTCGCAGAAGGAGGCGACGGCTTCCCATTCCGTCTCGCTCCGGACCATGGATTGAACCAGGGCCGGACGCGAGAGGTCGCCGCCGCCGATCGCCGCCACGAGGACACGGCGGAGCTCCGCCCACGCAGGGCAGACTTCCACCGTGTGATCCACCGTGTCCTCCGGTCGATCCTCGCAGTGGAGACACCCGGGCGATTCCTCCCGCCCGATTCGGTGCAGGTACCTCCCGAAACATCCGTGTCCGGTGAGGACCTGCGTCAGGCGGAAGGTGAGGACGCCGTGGCGCCTCTCTCTCGTCTCTATGATACCTAAGTTGTTATTTGTCATTCATGATTTTAACCGACCCCCGTGCTGACTTGCGCCAAGCACTTGTTTTCTCCGCCGTCACTGTCACAAAACTAGCTTAAATTTTTAAGCTAGTTAGCTAACAAGTCAAGAATTTTATTTTCACAGTTTGGAAAAGGCTAGGCAGACATATGATAATTTTAACTGTCAGGTTCGTTGTTGATTATAATTTGCTTTAGGTTTCCGATTAATTTAATTGATCATTTTGACTGCAACATTCACTATGCATCTAAGTGTAAGTACATGTATTTAAGAAAAAAAAATCCTGCCGCCCTCGTTCGTATGCCGCCTGGGGCCATGGCCCCCACCGCCCCCCCCATGCTACGCCACTGGTAATACGCTACCCCTTGGTTAGACTGGTTGCCGGAGTTTTTAGGCCACTGACTACCTGTAACGACGGTCAAAGATCTACAAATGACAGCCGGGACCAACTTTTTAACGTACTTTCCGAGGCACGGAGGAAACTCGGTATGTATGGCGTGAATTATACAGAAGCGGCGTAAGGTGAAGGCGCGGCGCAGGCGCAGAGCAGGCATGAAACAGATAAGGCACGGACGCGATATCAATTTTATCAAAGAAGCGAAGAGACGCCGCAATTAGTTATTATACAGGCTGACTTTATTGTGATAGCATGTCTTTCTCTTCAGACGACGAAGATGCGCTTGCTTTGCTGTAACTCATTAACGTGCACAGTCACCGAAGATATTGGGTGCACCCAGTGTGGATAATGTCACAAGAGCATAGATATTTTAAAACAATGGAAACATTAGGCGAATATCCTGATCATTTTCCTGCAGTGTATAAAATGTCACTAGAATGTTCCGACATTCCATTGTCGAAAGTAAACACGGTCTTCAGAACGCCACATTAAATTCACTATCGCCACGCGTTTTTCTGCTCATACTGCATAACAAAACGTCATACTGCTTGCGCGCCGCTCCAGTCGCGCCTGCTAGCGACGCAGAACAGGCGAGGAAACGACGTGCCTGGCGCTGCGCCGCTTGAGTGTAATTTACGCCTAAGGGTGGTCGCCCACGTGGCGGAACGAGAGAGGGAGAGATCCTCTCTTCCCGGCCGCCGCGGGAGACGCAACGGGCGTCGGGGGCCACGTGGTGGCTACCGGCCACCGTAGATGCGGGCCTGTGGACGGCTGGCTATGGGCTAGCTAGCCGTCCGGCCGTCTAACGACGACGACAGGCCGTGTCGACGGCGCGTTCGTGTTCCACGCGCGCCTCAAAGAGATGTCAGCAAAAGGAGAGGGGCCCGCAAGGGCCGAAGCCTGCCGGGGTTGCGGGCCTGTTCGAAAGAGATACCGCGGCCCCAGAACGTAAAAGGCGAGGAAGGAACATGGATGGTTTTTAGTCGGTAAGAGTCTGACACTCCCTCCCGCTCCGCCCAGAGTGGGGGGGGGGGGTCATTTGATGATTTCCCATCCTTAAAAAAAAAAAAAAAGGGGTCAGCCCTGGTGGCATCGTCACGTTGTGTCGAACATGATCCAGAAAGCTACAGTGACCTATTAACAAATAAAATAAAAACAAGATTCCCAATAATTAGAAAAGAAATTAAAACCCATAAAGTAAAATAAGTACATAGTTAATAGTTGCTATAATATTTATGATATGAAAGTATATATTAAGTATATAGCTTAGGTATCATAGACATAATAATCTAGAAAGAACAAAAATAATGCTGTAGTTAAGGGCATAAATATACGGTATAATAAAAGTCATAAAATATACAAAGTTACCAATCCGCACTGGGCCCGCGTGGTAGATAATAGCCCATTCCCTCTCATTGAGAGGAGGCCGTGTCCCAGCAGTGGGAACATTTTAGGCTGATGATGATGATGATACCAAGTTATCATTAAAATAGTGTTAAAATAGATTTAAAATAATTATATAAGGAAGATCTTCGTAAAATTAGAACAAATTAATTTGGCAGTAAAAATCATATAATATAAAAAGTAAATAACAGTATATTTAAATAGTAAAAAATAAACATCTAAAGTAAAATAGAAAGTAAATAATATGGTATCTCCGGCTACCAAACAGCGTGCATCAGCCATGCTCATGTCAGAGGGACACTGGCTAGGCAGGAGTGGTTTTTAGCCTGTTCGAGTCCGGCACTACCTCGACTGTCTCACAAGAGAAGTTCCTGTGAGATATGACTGGCTTTAGGTATTTTTTTTTTTTGGGCAGGAGTGTGAAATCGCCATTTCACACTCCTGCCCAAAAAAAAAAACCTAAGCAAGTATGGCTAAACCCGAGCAGCTGTTATTAATTAGCCACGAGCTCCTCTTCTACTTTTAGAAATTTCAATATCAATACAATTTCAAATCAAATATTAATTGGAATTGGTTTGCGTGGGAAGTAAGTATTATTATTGTGCCCAAGTTAAATACCAGCGAAGATATCATAAGAACTTAGTGTGGGCTGGTCTATTATTTACAATAAACAATAATATTCTAACGTGTGGGTGGAAATATTCAAATGATATTTACAGTGAACCTAGTCCTTACCCAAGTCGAGAGCTTTCTTTATAGTCAGGGCACATCCGTAGAAATGTCTCCGGCGATCTTGTTACCTATTGTAAGAGAAAAATACTCTGAAAATTTCATTTGTGAAGTCGAGGAGTGTTATAAATATTCATAAGTGTGGCACCACGACGGTTTCACTCCAGACTCGGTTGCATTAGTCCGCTTACGCCGTACTATGCACATAATGTTCACTCGACCTGATTTATATACGCTTTTGACTACATGTTTGATATAAACCCCGTCCACGCCAACTTTACTCTGATATATTAAATCTAGCCCTGAATTCTCAAGAGATTTATACTGTTCAATTTGCGTAAGGATTTAGGCTACAGAAAAATGTTAACACCGAAGCGTCTCTGCGTAATTTAATTGGCCGAGTTAAAATTAATGAAAAAGTCAAAAGCGATTTATTCTGAAAGTTTTAGCATAAAGGCTTCTCCGTAAATGGTCGTGGGAAGTTGTTTTAATTTAAATCTAGTGAGCAAAGTGAATTGATGGCTAAATATAACATGTATGAAAGTTCATCAGCTGCCTAGCCTTTTCCCAACTATATTGAATCGGCTTTCAGTGAAACCGGATGCAGCTGAATACCAGTATTTTACACGGAGCGACTGCCTATTTGACCTACACAACCCTGTTCTTCGGACTCGGAATCGGACTTTCCGAACCACGCAGGAAACTTGTTATTTAATTACCAACAACTTAATGTCAACAGTATGGACATGTTGCAAAGACCTATCGGGAAGCTACCTACAAGTGTGGACATTGTGGAGAAACGGGTTATCAATTCAATGTGTGCAATAGAAATGCTGAACTGCCTCAGTGTGCTACATGCTTGCGTTTTAAAAAACCGATCAAACACAAAACAGGCGATCTAGAGTGGCCAGATATTATGTCAATTCCATCGATTATATCTTATTCAATAAGTTCTGTTTAGTCATTTGTGTTGTAATTTATTCCTAAGAATATTGACCTTTATATATCTACTAATTGTCGCACTTAGAATAATAAAATTGTAGTATTTAGTGTTAATAAATTATAATACAAAAAATCCCTAGTATATTTTACATTTAGGTGAAATTGCACTTTTCTCTGTAGATACAAAGTAAACGTGACCCGGATTTTGTGTTATGCTTCATTGTAAAAATTAAAGAATGTTGCAAAGAAGTTATCTAAACAAACTGTTTTTCTTACTTTGAATAGAGCATAATTTTATAGATAAGTTATTTACTAGTTATTTGTTTAACGAATCTTAGATAATATGTATGTATAAGCGCTTGAGTGAGATACCTGAGATACAGGATTATTCTTAGTTCAGGTAGAATCCAATGATTGTGTACCTTAAACATTTTTGTATTTCAATTATTTCAATAAACAATTTCAGTAAACAATTCATTTCAATGGGTGGTCACCCATCCTCGGATTAACCTAGGGAAGCGCGGTTTAACCTGAATATTGACTTATGTACGAGCTCCTCAGTATAAAAGATATATAAGGGTGTAAAAAGACTCTTTTCACTTCTCATGCTCTAAAAGTACGCCAATATAGCTCTACGAAGCGGGATTAAAGTGGCCATTTATTCCCTAGGGAGTAAAAAATAATATAAAAAATGGAACAATCTTTTACTCTGAAACATGGTAACAAAAGACTTACTTATCAAAGGTATTATTTAAATTTCGAATTGGCTTGCAAATGGTAAGCTGTTTATTGAAAAAAAAAAACAAATGAACTCTTCAACGCGAACAAAATTATTGTTGTTTGTGTGCATCGACGATTTTGAAAAGTATGTGCAATGCCTCTGTTGCTAGCCGCTGCAGTAATGTAGGTACTAACTATCTGTGGAGTGTGGATCATCATCATTGCGAAAATGTTGAGAGTTTGTGTTGTGTTTTTAATTGTTAATCTGTGACTGACCTGATTGATGAAAAAACTGACCGCTCAGTTCAGAATTTATGTCGAGTGTAAAGTTCGGTTTTAAATGTTCTATTTTTCTCGTAGTGAAAAGTACAGTTTGCACCTCGAGACTAAACGCCAATTTAAAGATTTAAACCACCTCGAGTATATTAGGGCTTCGTTTAGTCCTTCGTTATAACATACTAGCTTCTGCCAGCGGCTTCGCCCGCGTGATTTTTGATAATTGTCCCATGGGATCTTATTACCGGGATAAAAAGTATCTTATGTGTTAATCCAGGTTAAAATCTGTCTGTGTGCAAAATTTCGTCCAAATCCGTTCGATAGTTTTTACGTGAAAGAGTAACAAACATACATCCATCCTCACAAACTTTCGCATTTATAATATTAGTAGAATACTGTAACGAAGCCGAAAAGCACGTCTTCTCCACGTAATTGCGATTTTTTTTTTGTTGTAGACCATACCTGGAAACCTTCTAGTTACGAAGATAGTGGGGGTCAAACTTCCAACTTTTGCACAAGATTTCTTTAAATATACATGTTTTTAATTGTAAGATTTTTACTTTAAACACCTTCACGATACCCGTACTATTCAATCCATCCACGAGCGTACGCATTGAGTCCTACCGAAATGTCAGATATTTCACCTCATAAAAAAAAATCGTTTCTAGCAAAAAAATGCGTACTTTGTTTGATGTAGGTACAGAATGCTTGGTTGACGGCTTCGAGTCGAAGAATCTATTTACACCCTGTAAATGTATGAAAGTTCTCCGGTTTTAATATCACGAGTCTAGAGGGGAATATTTCCCTCCGATGTACTCGTATTTATTAAAAGATGTTTTTCATTCATTTCCGTTGCCTCATTCTTACGTATTGTTCGCAATGTAGACTATTGTGAAAATCCAATGTAAAAACTACAAGCAAATCCCTAAGGCTTATAGTACACTGTCTGCTGCCTGAGACACTTTCACTAGGTACCTAGACCTACTTATTTACAATGTTCCATTTCCTTTGCGACTCGTAATGAAAATGGTGATTGTTTTCAAGTTTAGTTGACTGAGGAGGACTTGTACAAAGCAGTTTTTATGAAAAGAGAAGATAATAAATTATGCCTATTAAGCCAAATGCGAACTTTAAAAAGAAATCTCTACCTACGTAAGTACTTTGGGAGTATTTTAAATCCAAAATGTCTTGGCAATATTAGTTAGTAACTTACGTTTTATTTTTTGTATGTAGATATAAAAAAATATGTATGTAGACAAAAGAAGAAAAGCATTATTGGGTGACAAAAAAATTGCGTGTTTAATCTGACGATTTGTCCATGTCCACGTCGCTTTCAACAAGAATGCCCAGAAGGCTTCCAGCATTGCCACGGAACTAATTCAGATATGACTTGTTTCAGGTGGCTGATGACTATCATTCTAAATTATTTTTGTGGTGTTAACGGTATTTAAGAGGCCTGCGGAGCATGCAAAGTTCATACAAACGTAATACCAAAATAAAATCAAACATATTCTTAAGGTAGTGTGTATTTGTTTCGAATGGATTACAGATATAGGTTCGCAAACACATATTTTGAATGTACACTGATTTAAACAAGAGTTATGAGAAAAATCAATTTTATGGAAATTTTAAATTTCTCATATCTCGTCTTTATTTTATTCTCCTTTCAAAATAATTATTTGGGAACATAGATATTCTGTAATCCAATCGAAATATATATGTCACCGTAAAATTGATTATAACGTGTTTTTTCTCGCGATATTGTAAACTCTCGAAATATTGTCAAACGAACCTACTGCTTACAATAAAACGCATTATTTTTCGTGAAATGCATGCGATGGTAGTCAACTCACGCGATGAAATACCGATTAAGATAACCTAAACTTAAAACAAAACACTTTATATTCCCCTAAACCGCGTAGTCGATGTAGCCCCGCTTCGCGGAGCCTATTTACGAGTGCAGGGTTTAAAGGAACCTAACTAACCTAACGGGGGGGTGCCCCAAGTCCCGATTATGGGGGCAGAGATCCTTCCGTATGTTCAGTTGACAATAATTCGAGACATTACAATATCGCGAGAAAAAACACGTTATAATCAATTATAATGTAATGTAACGTGTTTGACAATTTTACGGTGACATATACACACTACCTTAAGAATATGAAAGAAAGAAGAAGAAAGAAAACATATTTATTCGGCACATGCCATAAGTGCACACAACAAATAAAAGAAAATAAGTAATTGAAAACAACATAAAAACTTAAATGTATAAGTACTGTAAAACTAAAAACTAAAAAAAAATTGTGCGTCTCACGGCTGCGCCAAATAGGCCCAGTTCAGCAAAATGCCGAGCAGCTAGCGCCCGACGCTGGTTTTCAACTGGACCTGGATATGAAGAATATGTTTGATTTTCATATTATTTTGGTATTACGTTTGTATGAGAAACGCATGCTCCGCCGTCCCCGTATCCCAAAAAAACCTTGACCTTCACTTGCCCAGTTTACTCTCAAATGCTCCTTCAAAATTCACCATGACCGTCAGTGTATCCGGACCTCACCCAAGAGGTTCGTTAATATTCACGGCGCGGTTGTGCGCTCGATGTTATGGGTTACATCATGGCCTGCGTCACCCTCCCCGGACGAGATTGCGTCACTTCGTCCCGGACGATGATGACGTGGGACTATTCTCGTCCCATGGGTATTAAGTCCACTCTTCTATGTACCTGGCATCGAAACACTTTCAGAGCCAATTAAAAAAAAACTATAAAAAAAGTTACCCATAGCACGTCGGACTGACGTTTGTCATCCGTTTTAGTGATAGTTTCGCAAAATAATTCCCAAATTAGGGCTTGTGATTAGGGAAGGGAGGGAAGTTTACATAAATCTCTTTGGAAGGAACGTCTTGTGCAATTACGATCAAACTTCACTTCAGGTAAGTTTGTTTAACCAGCAATTGTACTTCGACGTTCCATCATCGAGATTTATGTTGAGTATGTAGATGTTTAGAACACGTATTTAGCGAAAAAATAAATAACGTTTATTATTGAAATCTTATAATAAACTCAAGTTTAATCAACAAAGTCTACAAAACTTAATTACTAGGTATCGTAAATTGCCTCTACAAAAGCGTTATCGTCTTCAACTATAAGTGGTCTGTTATAAAATCGGCTGAATACCAAGGAATTACCAGTCCATCCTGCAGTTTTCTTTATGACTTCAATTGAGAGGCCTTTCCTTTTAGCTGCGGAGGTTGAAGCATGTCTTACGCTATGTGCTGAAAAAATTGATGTATCAATACCGCTATTAAAAAGCGTATTTTTATCCAGCGGCTACTGGGGGAATACGTATTTAGTCACATACTTTCTATTGTCGACCTTGGAAGCTGGATGCGGTAAGATAAAAAAATAAAAAATTAACACTTTTTATATAAAAACATATATAAATTTTGCTTAAACACACATCTCTTAATCTTAATTATGAAAGATTATGTGCGAGTGAAGCGTCTCGCTTGTTTACATTAAAATATATTATTATAAAATTCGAGATTAAATTATTTATTTATTTGTGGTAGATAACCAAAAGCGCTTTTGGTTTGAGTGACTATCGTTACAAATAAAGGGTTTAAAACACCTCTTAACGAAGCCAAAAGGCACTGGTTCTCCCCGTCACTGCGATATTTTTTTTGTTCTTCACTTTACCTGGGAACCTTCTAGTTACAGAGATATTGGGGGTCAAAGTTCCAACTTTTTGGCAAGATTTTTTTTATACAAGTTTAACTGTTATATTTTTACTTTATAGACCTCTACGAACCTGGTACCATTCTATCAATCCATTCATCAGCTCAATGACTTAAGTGGGTTACATTGAGTTCTACCTCAAAACATAATTTTTCACTCCAAAAAATAAGTCGTATCACAGCAATATTTATGCGTAAAGTTATTTAGTTTGATGTACAGAATGCTTGGTTGACGGCTTCGTGATGAGGTTGTTTACATCTTGTAGATAGCGGGTGACTTTTGTTCCAGCATTAGGAGCAGCATAAACATAATAAGACTACAAAAGTCTAATTATGTTTATGCTAAATCATAGGGTTACTTGCAGATAAGCAAGGGCGGATTTGATACGTTGGGTGCCCTAGACCTACGAAAGATTGCCGCCCCCTATGTGCTGTAAAACATGAAAAATTCAATAAACTATAGAAATTAAATTAAAAATGAAAAAAGACGATAGTTCGTAAATAATTTAATTATCTCAGTTATTTCAGATACTGATTCTTACCATTTTAATTTGGGAGTTTTTGAGTTTTTATACGTAGGCAAATGAGCAAATACTAAAAAAAAAGTCCTAATTTTGCCGCCCCTTTCAATTTTGCCCCCCTAGGCCCGAGCCTACTCGGCCTTTCGGTAATTCCGCCCCTACAGAGGAGGCATACTATAAAATAATCATTCCATCTATTCTGTAGCGGTATTACTAAGTACAGAAACAAAGTGCAAAAAATATATACAGCACCATCTTTGACACAAATGAAGAACTAACATCAAAATTTTTAAAGTTTTCCACGACGTAGAACCCGACAGCAACCGTCGGGCAGTAGCCCAATGCAATATACAACACCCATCTGGTTGGAGGATCATACATTTTCTTTGACGAAAGTAGATCTTTACACCCTTTTTTACACGTTTAGTATGAAATACGCATGCTCCGCCGGCCCTTTTTTTTTTTTTTTTTTAAGGATGGGAAATCATCAAATGACCCCCCCCACTCTGAGCGGAGCGGGAGGGAGTGTCAGACTCTTACTGACTAAAAACCATCCATGTTCCTTCCTCGCCTTTTACGTTCCGGGGCCGCGGTATCTCTTTCGAACAGGCCCGCAACCCCGGAGATCTTTACACCCTGGGCCTCGATTCTGCTATTACAATAGTGTCAGAGTAGTCGATCATTGATTTCATAATTATCAAGTTCTGTCAAATTTTGACAAGTTTGTTAATTCTATTAACATAATGGCGCCATTCTGACTTTTTACTGACACTCCATTGAAAGAAATGTTATAGAATGATAATCTCGTACATGAAATCTGGCATGAATAAATGTTCGCATTTAGTAGTACATTTCGAAAACCATTTGTATTAAGGGATTTATAATAATGACAATACGACAATGCCATTAAAACACAATTTTATTACGAGACCATTGACCGACCATTGTGAATTTAGCAGATTAAGAACTTCAAGCAAAATGACAATGGGATGAGAATGGAATCGTGTTGGAGTGACGAATTTATTAAAATAGCAGAATTAGGCCCCTGTTCTTTATATCCCCAAAAGTCTACGGGTACGATAGAAGTACAAATCGGGTACCTAATCTATTTCTGCAAGGCTTTTTATATATTTTGCAAGTTCAAAATTGTTCTTCTGCAAAACTACCTAACTCAAAGTTACAGTTTAGTTTTACAGTTCCGAGTGAAGTTAGGTAAAGTTCGATTAATTTCACAAGAAACAGTAAAAACCCTAAACCGTGCTGTGCAACAAGATTTATCGTACAGACATGTCGTGGTGGCTGTTCCAGAATACAGAGCTTAAAGTTGTCTCGAGAGGCGAATCTTATAGTGATTAAATGTTCTAGAATGGAAGTACGAAGACGAACTTATAAGTTCTTTTGCTAATCTGTGGTAGAAGTGCAGCATTCGTTAGTTTTAATTAGCTGCAGAAAAACATTTGATTTAAGGAAATAATAACGCCGGGATTAGGTTAATGACACTAAATAGAGTGATTGTGAGTTTAAACACAAGAATTTGCAAAGACTGAATGGATTAACTTACTTCATCTGAGTGCAAAGTTAAAACTTCACGTCAGTAGGTACCTTCTCTTTAAAGGTTGGCTGTAACCGGTATGCCGTACCCTTTCCGTAATAATTTGAATGATCCGCAAATACGTATGTACTCGTATTACCTATACGAGCATAACTATTTTACGATTTTTATCGGACTCCTTTATCACGAATTGATTGCGTGGAGTCCGCGTGTTCAAACAAAGTTAGGTTCGTGATCTCGCCTCATGATCTCAAAACAATCACAAGCTTCATAAGTCACAAAAGTCCTTGAAAACTTTAGAGTAAACAGTCCTTGAGTAAAGAAGATCCAAAGAGCTTAAATTAGTACTTAATAGTTCCACGCGAAGACCATCAATCAGAATTTTAGAGTAGAGATTTTTAGTCGAGTTAAGAAAATAAATTAGTGATCTCACTTTCTTCAGATCTATTAATAACTTCAAATGTTTTGGATGGTCATAATTTATTCTCTCTGTTTTACTCTAATTCCCCGTTCTTAAGTGTATAGTGAGGGGAAAATAAATAGAAAGACTGAAAGATACCCGCACAGAGGCGCGGGCGGTGGAGATTTCTCTTCCAGACGTTTTCGCATCATTTTTAGACGGAATGTTTAACATTTCTTAAATATTTACTTTGTCATAATGGAAGCTTAATGGTAAGCGCGAATACTTATTCCATCCTTTACCTGAAATGCGGAGCATTTTGTAAGACTACTTAAATGAGTGGACTTTATTTAGAGTTTCTATTTTTAGGCGGGGGTCGAGTGGTGGACATAGGCTTGTTTATTTTGATTTAATCTAGAAGAATAACACGCCTGAGACCCTGAACAGTTTAGCAGAGATGTAACTATGATGCACTTACATTTCGCCAGTTAATGTTTTAGTTCCAAGTAATAGAGGACGGGCCTTTTATCATCAAACGTTCACTGATCGAGGTTTCTGGCTGCTACTGCTGCTGTGGTTTCTGGTTTCTAATACTCGAAGAATAACAACGTCTATGAAAACATCTGACCATAGCTAGATAGCTGTCGTCAAATGTCAAACTAAACACTTAGTTAGTAGTTACCCACGAAGTATTTAGTATGAAGAGAAAAGTCAACTGAACTTTACGCAAATCTTTTGATTTATAAAGGTTCCTACTTAAGGTTAATTAGTTAGATTAGGGGCGCAGTAGTAATTCTGTGCCCTTTTCGTGGGTAAGAGGAGATTATGTTATTAGCTCGTAATAACAAATACTGTAGTCTTTGTCCTTTAATTAAGTTTTACCCACTTGTTAGTAACGTACTTTTACAAGGCTTACTGAAGCATTCACTCAATCTAAAATAAATAATATTTATTTCAATTACAATATTCGTTGTGATACATATTATTGGATATCAACTTTTAAGCAAGAAATGTCTTATATTAGAGACCCCCCACTTCCACTTGGCATTTTTATGCAATTGAAATGTAGACAATGTAATCATGCAAGACTAATAAAAACGAAAAACTTACAAATTAAATAAAATCATACAAATTAAAAAAGTAACTAAGATTATACAGACAGCTCCGCAAATGAATGAAACTTAATTATGGCCTTTCGCCAGATCAGGCCAGATTGCGCGTGTACGTGTGGTGTGTGTATCATGAGTGAGTGTGGGTGTGAGTGTGACTAGTGAGGTTGTGTGGTGTGTGAGTTATAATGAGCAATGTATAATTCACTTGTCCCAAATAATATCCTGTCTATTAATATCCTATCTAATCTGTTGGGTTTATTAATTTTTGTTGATAATTTAAACTTGAAACAAATATTAAAAATATATAAGCAAATTTACATTCTTTCTGTTTAAAAAAAAATTAGAAAAAGAACCCCTCGAACTTTCTAGGATGTTCCTAATCCTATACAAAGTAACCGTACATTGGGTATAAAAAGCAAGTTGGTTTTAGAAGTTTTGGAAGGTCGCAGAGTTAAGATTGTCTTTTGTAAACGACGACGCTTAATAATCGAAACAGCAGGTATTAGATAGGTTAATAGATAATTCGATTCCGTATCTAATCCAAAATGATAAAACAACCAAGTAATACAGTTAGCCTTTATTACTGCTGTAGCTAGCACAAGCATTTAACTTAATTCGATTTATGGGTTAGTTAGTATAAGAATAGAAAAAAACTTTTATTGGTCGCAAATACATAACATGAAAAAATGACAAAAAAAACCTGCGGGGCCATAGACTGTGGTCTTTGGGGACTGAAGAAGAAAAACATATAGGTACATGTATCTATACTATGTAATCTATACACGTATCTGCTACGGGCTGTACCCCGCGCATGCAAGTGTTGCTACGCCGTAGCGGATCGGCTACGAGTGCTACGATGCGCTAGGTAACGGTCTCGCGAGTTCCATGATTTTCTGTTCACCCAAAAAGTGCTCAACGTGCTTAAAAAAGTTATCAATTCAAAAACAATAAACAGAAAATATAACAGTTTGCACGTCGTCGCGTCGTGACTGCGACGAGCAGGTTGATGTCGTCTTTGATTGTCAGCATGATGCTGTGCTATGAGGGGCCCATAGCACAGCGCCGGTTTTAAGTGGTCACTTGAGAAAAATATCGGAAGCCAAGATATTATAAATATTTGGATTACATTATATGTATATCATCATCTGCCTAGCCTTTTCCCAACTATGTTGGGGTCGGCTTCCAGTTTAACCGGTTGCAGCTGAATACCAGTATTTTACATGGAGCGACTGCTTCTGACCTCCACAACCCAGTTATTCTGGGAAATACGAAACCACTTGGTAAGATTGGTTTCAGACTTTTGGGGCCACTACCTGTAACAACTGTTAAATATGGACAAATGACAGCCGGGACCAGCGGCTTAATGTGCTTTCCAAGGCACGGAGGAAACTCGGAATGTAAGGGTGGTCACCCATCCACAGACCAACCTAGGCAAGCATGGCTTAACCTAAAGATCGACCCGAGCGGCTGATATTATTTAGCCACAAGCTCCTACCCAAGATTACATTATATACAACATTATTTTTTGTTTACACTAAACCCGAAAAGGGGTCATTGTACTCATCATTTTGAACAACTTTTTCTATGGGACGAACCTTGAAATCGCGAAAAAAAAATCAGCTGTTCCCTACATTTATGTTCGCATAACTCGTCAAAATGTAGGGAACAGCTGACTTTTTTTTCGCGATTAAAATAAAATAAGCAGTACTTGGATTACAAGCTCCGTGGTTGAAAAGAAGTGGATTTCACCAGTCAGATATGTTGAGCTTCCTATGTGTATAGGAAGCTCACGTGTTTATAGGAAGCTCAAAATAGCTGAGTCCATATCGACTGAGCAACGCAATCGTGCGAAGAGATTCGTGATTTCCGAGAAAGCTGATCCTTTACTTCCGCATTTAAAACGTACCTTCGGTCATTTCCGGTACCTTTAAGACATTATTAAAATGAAGGGATCATTTAAATGTAAGTATACTCATGACCCGTGTACTTGCCTTGCCGTTCTTTTGCAGGACGCTAGTAAAAAGAAGAAAGGCTATATTATGGTTCACTCTTTATATGTTACTACCTGACGCGCGCGGCTTCACCCGGGTACTAATGGACTATTGCGGGTTTTGAATACGTCCCTCGTTTAAACCAACATAATCATTTCACTTTTAAGCCATTCTACAAGTTGTTTTCAAGATTTATCACAAAGTATATAATTATGTAGTTTATCAACTACGTCCACGACTCGAGCTTTGCTTAGTGTGGCACTGGGTGGCGCTGTGTGTTAATGTCCAGCGATATTTATTATTATTATTCATCGTCTCACGCGCAGGTTTGACGATTTCCAGCCACCCGAACAAGCCGGTTTCCGAAAAGGCTTTAGCACCGTGGACCACATGCGCTGCGGCAGGTTAAACAGAAGACCGAAGAGTATAACTTGCCCTTCTGTTTAGCGTTTGTGGATTACAAGAAAGCTTTCGTTTCGATCGAGACCTGAGCTGTACTGCAGTCTCCAAGTGTGCCAAATTGACTACCGGCACATCGAGGTGTTGAAGTGTTTGTACAAAAACGCCACCATGTCAGGCCGACTTCAGGACCAAGCCTCAGAACCTATCCTTCTTTAGCGAGGTGTAAGACAGGGAGACGTCATATCTCCGAAACTGTTCGCCGCTGCACTGAAGGATGTCTTCAAGGTTCTGGACTGGAGAGGGGTAGGCATCAACGTCAATGGCAAGTACATCACTCACCTTCGGTTTGTCGACGATGTAGTGGCCATGGAGGACCTCAGTACAATGCTCGATGACCTCAGTAGAGGTTCCGAAAGAGTGGGTATACAAATGAACATGGACTAGACGAAGGTGTTGATTGCCCATGTCACACCCATTCCTATCAAAATTGGAGATTCTACACTTGAAGTTGTGGACGATTATGTGTACCTGGGACAAACGGTCCAGTCAGGTAGGTCTAACTTCGAGAAAGAGGTCACTCGTCGAATCCGACTCGGCTGGGCAGCGTTCGGGAAGCTGCACGGTATCTTCTCGTCCAACTTACCGCCGGTCTCAAGACGAAAGTCTATGACCAGTGTGTGTTGCCGGTGATTACATACAGGACCGAAACGTGGTCGCTCACAATGGGCCTTATCAAAAGGTTTAAAGTCACCCAAAGGGCATTGGAGAGGGCTATGCTCAGAGTTTCCTTGCGTGATCGAATCAGAAATGAAGACATTCGCAAGAGAACCAAGGTCACCGACGTAGCCCGAAGAATTGCTAAACTTAAGTGGCAGAACGGATGGCCGATGGGGCCGAAAAGTTCTGGAGTGGCGACCGCGAACCGGAAGACGATGCGTTGGAAGACCTCCAACTAGGTGGACCGATGACCTGGTGCAGGTTGCGGGAACCCGTTGGATGAGAGTCGCACGGGACCGGTCAATGTGGCGACACTTGGGGGAGGCCCATATCCAGCAGTGATGATGGTGAATGACGGGAAGAACACATAACTTATACGGCTTTTTCAGGGTCATTTTACACCCATTAAACAAGGACACCAAACAAAACGTTTACTTAATACTTCAGGAGCAAGCACTTACCCCTACCTACGTCTTCTAAACTGAAAAATAATCTCACATTTTCAATACACGTGCTTTTACGGACCTATAATACAACATTATAAATGCATTACTATATGAAACACAGCTCGTATAAAACAATTGCACCCGAAGCACGGAACATTGAATAGAAGACATTTTCTCGGGTCGTGCTGTGATTTAAGTAGCTAAGTACAAACTCATTCCAAGAAACAAGTTCACTATGTGGCATCTTTGGTCGTGTCTACTTAACTTCAATATCTAGATTTTCTCTTAAAACTTTTCCGCTTGATTTTGCAGAATTTGTTGAACGAAAATCCGAAGTTAAAGTTTTACTGCGTCCTGAATCCTGACAGGTTTATATACTAAAGTAAGATGTTGACGTTTAAGAGACCTGCGGAGCATGCGTAGATCAAACATGTTCCTAAAGTAGTGTGTATTTATTTTGATTGGATTACAGAATATCTAGGTTCCCAAATATGTATTTTGATTGGACACTGATTTAAACAAGAGTAATGAGAAAAATAGTTTTCTATAGAAATTTTAAATTCCTCATATCTCGTCTTTGTATCATTTTCCTTTCAAAATATACAGGGTTATTTTTTGTTTATACTAAACCCGAAAAGGGGTCATTGTACTCATCATTTTGAACAACTTTTTCTATGGGACGAACCCTGAAATCGCGAAAAAAAAATCAGCTGTTCCCTACCTATGTTCGCATAAAGGTCGTGGCTCACTTGACAAGCACCGCACCAGCACAGCACCAGCACAGCTCCTGACCGGCGTCGCCTCGAATATAGGCTACGGCGCGCGGCCCGCGCGGCGCAAGCGAGGTGTAAGCACGCGGTCCCCTCGCTTGCGGCGCGCGGTCGCCTCGCTTGCGCCGCGCGGGCCGCGCGCGGTCCCCTCGCTTGCGGCGCGCGGTCACCTCGCTTGCGCCGCGCGGGCCGCGCACGGTCTCCTCGCCGTCCGCAAGGCGCAAGCTCACAGTCCGCACGCTGGTAGTAATAGTCCAGGAGGTAGCATTGTATTTTAGGGAATTATCTCTAGTAATTATATTTTGTTGACGTGGATTCGTGGTTTAATTTTTCTTTCCATTACAGTTCTGTGATTTTTTTAAGTTCAGTATAATATATGTAAATTATTTTTAAAAATAGTTTCAGCCGGTGTACTGTAACGATTGGTTACAGACCGACCGACCGACCGACTGATACTGTTGTAATCGAAGGTTGATCTTATAAGATCATGGTCTCTAAGATCTTATAAGATCAACCTTCGATTACAACAATATCAGTCGGTTTATTAGGGCATTTTTATTTGCACCGCTATCTCCCGGAATAAGAGCTTGCTGTCACCGCGAACACAATTGTAAGGTGTGATTGAACACGCGTAGGACTTACACGCCTTTGGGAATAATCGGATTGGCTCCAGAGCTCTTAAGCAACTAGTTTATGCTACTTCGGTGTCAACAAGCTTTCGATTTGTACTGAATTTCACATAACTTGGGAGTCTTATCATAATAGTAATGGTTTTTTTAATAGCGCCGCCAGGTTTATGCATTGCAGCATCGTGACCAATTATATATATAGATATTATCTGGGAGTCTAACCGAACTAGGTTTAGTGTCGTGGGCTCTCTAACTAAATTTGTAACTGGCAATACATTAAACAAAGAGTAGCAACGACGTAGAGAAGCACGACGGCGCAATGACGTTGTTTCGCGCCAGCCCTAGGGTCACGGGAAGTGTCAATTAAGCGTTTAGTAATTTCTTTAAAAAGGCTGTGTGCACTCGGACCCCACGGTCCGAGGTTTTCAGCAGCCGCAGCGGCAGCCCCTGCACAGCACGATGAGCTAGGAAGATGGGAAGGCGCAAGAGTATCGACACAAGTTGCGTCCCACACTAGAGGCCTACCCATCTTCCATGGAAACAAAGACATGCCGTCTGGTCTCTTGCCATCGTCGCGTGCCAAACCATTGGGTTCTAATAAAGCTGGAACGCCGACGGTGACAAGAGATCGACGGATGATGTCATTCAAGTTCGCGTGCCGTGCAAGACGGCCCGGACTTCGGCTGCATGACAGGCCGTGGTGTCCGAGGCTGTTGACAACTTCACCACAGTGACAGCGATGAGGAGAACAACAAGGGGCGCCTAGGCGTAGAGCAACAGCGAGGCGGAAAGTGGTGTCGTCGAGCAACGTGCCTGTGTTCGACGACGGTAGAGCGTGAAGCCAAAGACCCGATTCCCACTCACCCACAGCCAGCAGGCGCGCACGCTCAACAGTAGTAGCAGACGTGTTCAGTAGATTGATCTGAACTACTCTGCAGAGCGGCTCGTCCCACCGTCTCTGGGAAAATGGGTGGTCGGGTTCCTCAGAATTCGGGCAAGCGAGTTTCCAGGCGTTGATAGCCTCGGAGAAGCACGGCACATCAAAATCAATCAGTGTGGAAGCCAGGATTTTCCTGATTAATTTCTCAGTGCCGAGAACCGAGGATATATAAGCCGGTAAACTAATACTAGAAATTTTGCGGACGCCGAGCCCTTATGAATATGTTTGATTTACAAATTGTTTTGGTATTACGTTTGTATGAAATACGCATGCTCCGCCGGTCCCTTAAGTGGATTGGCAATATTATGAAGTTTTTGTTCAACTTATACTACTTAATTCAAAATCGACTTTACTACAATACAACTTAGTAGGTACAGCAGAATATTTCTATTTGTAGGTTACCATGTTTTGGCAGCCTTTGAAATGGTTTTTTTTCCTCATTTGTTATTTTTTTACCTAACATGTCGACTGTTAGATAAGAATTCACGAAGTGTAGAACGACGCTTAATGCCTAAATTATCTATGGACATTGATTAATTGATAAATAAGAGAAGTTCACTGAGAATTATTTCTTGATTTGTTCATATTAATAGAGAGCTTCAATACTGACTTGGGAGGCTATAGTCTTGCTTAGATATCCTCATCTACCTAGCCTTTTTCCAACTATCTTGGGTCCGCTTCCAGTCTTACCAGACTACCAGTATTTTTCATGTAGCGACTGAATCTTATACTCGAGTAAAATCTTATAATTCATAGTTGAATTAGAAGCTGAAACAAAGCAGGAAGCTCGGCAAAACTTTCTGATTGCATCGTAAAATTTTATTGCTGTTTTTTCTGACAACTTCGTGAATATTTGAATTTTTCGCGTGACCGACTATCAAACTTCGACTCACAGAAACATTGATTTCCAACTTTTATTAGTTACCTAATTCGAAACCATTTCGCTTTAATTTGATGGCTCGAATAGCCTGCAGACTACACTTGATAGTTCGTGATTGTTTTCCGAAATCAATTATTTTCTACCTTTATCATTTGCGATGATTGGAAAGCTCTATTGGGTACTTATTAAACTATATACTAATAATATAAAGCTGAAGAGTTAATTTGGTTGAACGCGCTAATCTCAGTTCGAATTGCAAATTATTTTAGTGTTGGATAGCCCATTTAACGAGGAACTATGTAACTGTATAACATCATGCAACAAATACTAGAAGCGGAGCATCGATAAAAAATGTTGCTAACACGAAAAATTGTTTTTTTTATGAAAATTTCACGCGGACAAAGGTTGCGGAAATGTTGATAATCTTTATACTTAGATCAATAAATAAATGAATAAAACAATAATCTAATAAAGTGTTTCCATCATCATCAGCTTAATAATGTTCCCACTGCTGAGACACAGGCTTCCTCTCTGTGAGAGTAAATGGGCTATAATCCACCACGCGGGCCCAGTGCGGATTGTAAGATGTCACGTCATCAAATTTTTTGGTTCTAGGACATGCCGGTTTCCTCACGATGTATTCCTTCACCGTTTCGAGAACATTATAAAGTGTTTTACTGTCACAATATTCTCAATACCTTTTCAACAGCAGGTACTTAGAATTAGAATATGCCAATCAGTCGAGATGTTTTATTCACGTTTTCAGCTACATACTAGAAACCGTATTTTCCCTTCTAAATTCGAGATTATTCAAATCAATACGGTAGGCAGGGACCACGGCTCATTGGTAGGGAGCTGAACTCCCAGTATAAATGAGCTCCATAAAGAAAGCTAAAGGTTCTCCAAGTGATGTAGGTAGGTACTCGTACGAATTGGACAAATCACTTCAATTCTTTCGTTTATAAACTCACAGATACGAACGACTTCATTCGATTCAGACTTCGTATTTAAATGAAGGCAGTGTTTTATCTATACTGTATTACATAACATAACTTCACGCCTGTAATTCTCGATGGATTAGGCAGAGATGTATCTACACACAATTTGACAGTTGTGTTAAAGTCCCGTATAATACGGGCGAGTGCCTATAATTTGGGACTTTAACGTTACGCTACCCGCAAGCTTAATCCCATGAACCAAATTCAGACTGGCTGCTACTGAGGCTAAAGAAAACCCAATAACTCTTTGCCCGACCTGGGAATCAAACCCAGGTCCTCATGCTCAGCAGTCGTGCTTACGACCACTAGACCAACGCGGCAGTCTGTACTGGATTAGTTTTTAATCGACTTCTAAAAAAGGAGGAGGTTCACAATTCGGGTGTTTCTATTTTTTTGTTTGTTCGCGAATAGCCCCGTCGCTTGCCAACCGATTTGTAAAAATATTTTTTTTTTGTTGGAAAGGGTATACTTTACAAATGGTCCTATCTCGGAGTGGTCCCAATTCAATTTGGTGAAGATCTGATGAAGAACTTCGGAGACAGGCAACGGAACTCATCAATAAATGATAGCAAATGGATTGGGATTGCTGAAATCTTACGTCTGTCTATTGTTTACACCAGTTCATAACATAACATCACGCCAGTACCCTGCGAAGGGGTAAGCGCATGTGAATCACTAAAAAGTGTAAAATATTTTTTTTTACTCAAAAAATAATAAAAAGACAAAAAACTAAAACAATCAAACAAAGGTCACCGACTCCTGAAGCTAAAGTAATTTTTTACTTTTTTGTGTAAAAAAAAGTTTTTGATCAAAAAACAAAAAATAACTATAACCCAACCTGGGTTATACACTCGAGAGCAATGAATCCGGGTCACTTAAAGAATCCTAAAAATCTCGGAAACTAAAAATGCTAGGTTAATGCAATAAATTGTATTTAATAGACAATGTAATACTCCTTAAATGAAGGTATTAAAACTTCTTAGTTATTGTAAAGTTATATCATAAAAAATCAAATTTGAAAAAGGGCCACTTTCGAAGATGGAACTACGAAATTACAGCATTTGGTTTTGCTTTTGTTTGTAATCTGTCATATATGTGGGAACATAAACCATGTTGATAGTGCTCTATATTCATTATTCAAGCTGAAATTATGTCGCTTACGCCTGAAGAATGCACCAGAATACTTACAATGCTGGAAACCGGCCGGAGTCAGCGCGATACAGCCAGGACTGTCGGTGTGTCGCTGTCAACAGTACAAAGAGTTCTCCGACGTTACGAAGAAACTGGTTCTAACCTACGCAGACCAGGAACGGGCAGAACCAGGTGTACCACAGCACGAGAAGACCGATACTTGGTGAACACCATGCTTCGAAATCGCTTTCTCACAGGAACTGAACTCACAAATCAGTTTCGACGCCTCGGAGGAAGTAACCCAAGTGCATGGACAGTAAGACGTCGGCTTGCTGAATCTAACTTAAAACCCCTTAGACCTGCAAACGGCCCTAAACTGGAGCGTGGGCATCGTATTTCAAGACTAAGATATGCCCAGAGCCACGTAAATTGGAGTATTGAAGATTGGTCAAAAGTTATGTTCTCCGACGAATCAAAATTTATGCTCTACAAGCACGATGGAAGACACAGAGTGTATCGAAGACCAGGGGAAAGATTCAAGCAAGCATGCATCGAAGAAAAAGTAGCCTACGGTGGTGGGTCTGTACTTGTGTGGGCCGGAATTTCTTCTGAAAGTCGCACAGAGCTGGTGATCATAGAAAACGGCTCTTTAACTAGCGTAAGATATGTGGAAGAAATCCTCAATGATCACGTTGGTCCATTTATGGTCAATTTAGGTGAGGATGCTATATTTATGCATGACAATGCCCGACCTCATACAGGTAGGATTGTGAATGACTACCTTCAAGAGATGAACATTACTCGTATGGAGTGGCCAGCGCGCAGCCCGGATATCAACCCGATCGAGCATGCTTGGGACGAGCTAGGCAGATGCGTAAAACAACGAAACCCTCCCCCAATCACGCTTCGTGAGCTCAAAATTGCTCTCACAGAGGAATGGGAGAATATTCCCCAAAATCGTATAAGGAACTTGGTGTACAGCATGCCAAACCGCGTAAACGCAGTAATGGAAGCACGAGGAGGCAATACGAAGTATTAAAATTCAAGAAAATCGTAATAAAGTTCAAAAATTTCATGTTTCCTATTTTTGTTTTAAGGAGAGATCAGCAGTTTTTTTCTTTATGTAATTTTGTGTTAATAAAATGTATTGTGACTCATACTTTTTTTACTTTCATTTAAGGAGTATTACATAGTCTATTAAATACAATTTATTGCATTAACCTATCATTTTTAGTTTCCGAGATTTTTAACATTCTTTAAGTGACCCGGATTCATTGCTCTCGAGTGTAGTTATCAAAAGTAACAAGGTGTGGTAGGTTCTTACATAATACTATACCATAAACATTATGATTATACTCATTAGTATAAACAGGTTCTACACTGACCTAGCTACTTGCCATTGTCAGTTGCATTATCCCTTAACTTAACGGCTACTTATCAGATTATAAATTGCACATTGGAAACTAGTTAACTCAATGCGAAAACGATTGTAGGCTCACATTTCGGAAAATATAAGCATCTACCATAACTGATAAATGATATTTATTTTGCAAATTGGTTTTCACAAACACTTTTACACGTCCTTATTTTTTAAACTAGATGGGACCGGTGTTTCGTGCCTGACTACTCTGAAAAGAAACAGCCGAAACAAACTCAGAGGTCATAGTCTCTTTTAAAGTCTCGAGTCTAGTTATTCTCGAGTTATACATTAAAACCTATTTACTACTTGAACCTGACATTGTATTGTATAGATCCATCGGGTTTTTTATTAAAACACCGATATTATACACCGATTTGATTGGTAGGTCACAGAGCTCAATTATAATGACAACTTAATTAAAACAAGAAGGTTTTCAGACATGGCATAAAGAAAAAAATATCTCAATGACGGGGAGAACTAGCTACACAAAACTTGATGAGTTTTTATTTATGTACCTACTACACTTATTATGGATCCAATATTTTAGTAGATCGCAGTCCATTGTTTATATTGCACAGATCAAGAGACAACCTCGGGGCACAACGCCCTATTCTTTTCGCAATATAAATATTGTACTTCGTTTATTTAGGACGTTGGCGTTATCATTATTTTATCGAAGTCATATTGTTTTGGACTGTTTAGAAAAATTCTAAATTCATTTAGTACTGAGATTGGTTGGTACACAATATGTACCTACTCAGTCAACCAATTATTCTGTACATCAAACTGTGGGTTAGTAATTTTACGCAAAAAATATTTCTGGGCAATGACTTTTGTTTTGAGGTTATAAATCATGTTTTCTGGTAGAACTCAGTGTAACGCACATAAACATTGTGCTTATGGATGGATTGAATAGTCTTGAGGGGGTCGTGGAGGTGATTAAAGTAAAGTTCTTACATTAAAAAATGTATAAAAAAACCAAGGCCAGGAGCGTGTCGGGCCACGCCCAGTGTAGGGTTCCGTAGTTTCCCGTCCGTCACAATAAAAAATGCTTGCATATACGATTATACTACAAACTTAGTCCAGAAATTATTTTGTACAACTTTTTGTCTTTTTTGTACAAAAACTATTGCTTCCATTCAAGTTCAAAATGATTTTCCTAGAAAGTCCTTATAAAGTTCTACTTTTCGGTTTTTTTTCATATTTTTTAAACTTATGGTAAAAAAGTTAGAGCGGTTTACTTTTGGAGCGATTATTTCCGAAATTATTAACATTATCAAAAAATGATTTTCGTAAACCCCTATTCATTTTTAAATACCTTTCCAGAAATATATCACACGATAGGGTTGAAATAAAAAAAAAAGCACTTTACACTTTACATATAAGTAGGGGGGCTAATAAAACGTTTTTTTCCAACTTTTATTTTACCACTTTGTCGGTGTGATTGATACACATATCGGTACCAAATTTCAGCTTTCTAGTGCTAACGGTCACAGAGATTAAGCGAGGACGGACAGACGGACAGACATACATGGCGAAACTATAAGGGTTCCTAGTTGACTACGGAACCCTAAAAAAATGCCGCAGTATCTCAGTAACTAGAAGGTTCCCAGGTATGGTGTAGAACAAAAATATGATCAAAATTATGGGGAGAACAAGTGCCTCTCAGCTTTGTTAACAGGTTTTTTACACCCTTTAGGTACTCACTCACTCTATTGTACATTTTCATAACTGTTGAATGTGGAAATGCAAAGTGACTTTAAAACTGTGGCTGGAACTCTAAAGTTTTTCCACAATAAACTACTTGTAGCTTCTCAATGGCTGGGCAGTAGGCGGCGATGTCGACTTTAACCTACGTATGAATTTGCGTTGAGCCAATGTAAAATGGTCTGTCTTGCGGTGCCCAGATATGCAGTGGTCTATAAATAAGGTTCTGTCAAACCCGTACGCACATCATTATTCTCTTGCCCGTATCCTAATTCATTTGTGGTCAGTGCAGCATGACTTTCTCTTCCATAATAGCATTCTAATAATAACTCGGTACCTATATATATAAAACTTTGTTTTATGTGATGTCCTGACTCCCGATGACAATAAAAAAAAAGACTTTTGTCTTTGGTAAATAAAGGTGCTAGACGTACTTTTTCAAAATATAACCGAAAACATACTTACTTATACTTACTCATTCCACGATAGAAGTGGCAGCGCTACCTACCAACAATAGGGGAAGACTATCACCATTTTACCGGGCAAAGTTCCAATAAACCGGCCGTGAATCGAAACCGTATTTTCGTGTCTTTTATTGAAGGTAAACGTTCTCTGTACGGGGTTATCCAGTCTCTAACTCGTGTACGAATTAGCTCAATCCATATTTTAAGGTTAAAAGTATTCAAATTTAAAGCTCTCAGGATAATTTGTTTGACAGCACTTGTATTAACAAGTTAATCCGGGCGTAAGATTGCTCTACGATCTCGTTATACGAGTAGTGCGACTCCATTACGGAGCAATTTTCCCGTGCGTGTAGTTGTACTTGCTATAAAACTGCTGTCCCACGTGTTTCTGTAAAGCTTAACGTAATCCGATCCACTGCTATAATTTTTGCCAGGTGTTTATATTTTTATTACACCAGCTATGCTACTTATTATTCTTAAGTTTTATCTATAAAACTTGTAAGGTTCTTTGGGTGTTAGTTATATAATATTACCGTATATTTCTAGTAGATAATATTCTTTAAACTACGTGCAAGACGATGTTGAAAGCTAGTGGAATGTCACAAAATTTCAGGCTCTTATTCATTTTCGTTTTGCATTCATTTAAATTTTAACGGTTGACCCTTCAGACTAACCTAACCCAACGTTTTAATTAATATTTCAACGGCTTAGCATATTTTGATAGGAATAGTAATTTGCCGGTTATCTTCCTGATCCTCTATCTCCTTCCTTTCTTTCCTTTCTTTCTTTTTATCTTAATTTTATTAGTTAGTTTTTCTAACTTATCGTTTCGGAGAAGGACATGAGTTTTTGGCCGGTTAGTTGAGAAATGAAAATATTAAAAATATCTAGTTGGGTGTTTTTTGACATATACCGTAATGGTGCGATTATAAAACATGGGTACACGATTAAAACATACGAGGATACATCATATTCAAGTGTTCGAAAGACTTAACTCGAATCTGGGCATCCGATGCATATGTTATGGACCAAGTGATGAATTGGGCATTATACATAATGCCCGGTCATTATGAAAAATAGCCAATATAAAAGTGCCATTTGGTAAAAATTGTTCAAATAATCAAATTGACCGGGCATTATACATATTGTCCATCATCTTTTGGGCAGAGTAATACAAACATATATTTTAATAAATATTTTTTTATTGTTATTGTCATTTAACTTAAAATAAACTAAATATTGAACCATCTAAATAATCAGACTCATTATTTGGATTAATCATTAAGGACTTCTACATTAAGAAGTCATATTAAAAAATATAACATAAAACATATTAAAAATCAAAAAAATTACATCATGTCTATGTCTAATATTGTTTTATAGAAATGACTTATTATTACTCGTATCCTACTATATATATCCTACTTATCCTACTCATCCTCATCATCTGCCTAGCCTTTTCCCAACTATGTTGGGGTCGGTTTCCTTTCTAACCGGATACAGCTGAATACCAGTGTTTTATATGGAGCGACTGCCTGTCTGACCTCCACAACCCAGTTAACTCTGGGAAAACGATACCAATTGGTAAGACTGGTGTCAGACTTTTGGGGCCACTGGGACAAATGACAGTCGGGACCAACGGCTTAACGTACTTTCCGAGGCACGAAAGAAACTCGGTATGTAAGGGTGGTCATCCACAGACCAACCTAGGTAAGCACAACTTAACGGCGGCAACTAGCGGCCCTTTGCCTTTGCCTTTTTGGCTTGGCGACAACTACATTATCAGACTTCCAACCATTTTTACAACCGCATCTACTATAAACGTTGCTCTCCGCATTTAGAGGACATTCTGCAACACTTTCTCAGCGAAATCTCTGTCTCTGGAACATCTTCAGGCAAAATAAATCTTAATTTCGTAATTCAGTGTTAACACACTTGCGTTGACACTGAGTTACGAAACTGAAACCCATCCGCGTCCGTCCATATTCGTTTACAATGCAAAAATAAACAAAAACAATAGCGCTTGAAGTCCGCCGCACGAGCTGCGCGCTGGATGGCGGTCTCTGATTGGTCAAAGCGTGCCACGCCATGCGTGCCTCCCTCCCCGCCCTCACACCGCGTCAAAATTAGCTTTATTATCAAATTGCCCAATTATCATGTAGCATTATAATAATGACCATGCAATGTGTTAAATAATGAAGTTAAGATAGTATTAATCACTTAGCCCGATAGAGATAGCCATTATTCATAATGCTCGAACATTATGCATAATGCCCGCATTAATCACCTGGTCCATAACACATATATGATATAACTAGCTTCTGCCAGCGGCTTCGCCCGCGTGAAGTTTGATAATTGTTCCATGGTATCTTACTACCGGATAAGAAGTATCCTATGTTTTAGTCCAGGTTATAAACTATCTGTGTGTAAAATTTGATCCAAATCCGTTCAGTAGTTTTAGCGTGAAAGAGTAACAAACATCCATCCATACATCCATACTCACAAACTTTCGCACGACTCTACGAGTACCTACATTAAATGGAGTTGAACCATGAAACCATTATATGATTGTCCGAAGATGGGTGCAGGTACCTACTCGGCCCCGTTCGATTACACTTGGTTGTTTGTGCGAATTTCAGACTCGGGCAAACGACCACCAAGTGTGATTGTGCCGTAAGTCTACTTACTCGTACTAGGTATTGATGAATTGAATGTACGAACTGGATGTGCATTATCGATAAGCAACAGTTTGTACGTAAACGAGAGCAAACTCCATCATCATAACCATATACAGGGTGTGTAGTAAATAGTGGTCCACCGTTACATTTACGTTTATTACATTAAAAAAAAAAACAAGGGTTCCGATTTTTTTTTTGTCTTTTTTCACGAAATTACTACCTTTCGTTACAAATTTGTTTATAATTTCAACAAAAAACCATTAATCTTTCATTTTGTTTTCTATTATTAGTAGTTTTCTATTATTCCCTTTATTCATTTTTTAACAAAGTCTTTACATTTTTAAATATTAATATAATTTTTTTTATAAAAAACATTTAAAAATATAAAAAAATGTAGCCCACCGGTATCGCGAACAGGGTCCAATCTACCGGCGGTCAGGGCTCCAGAGAGAGGAACCTCCTAACAATACGGGCCGTGTCCAGGAGTACCGCTTTCTGAATCAAGCCCTTGATCCAGCTGCCTAACGAGAGCCTCCTCAGGTGTTGGTCGAGGCTCTTGGCAATTAAGCCATGCGCTAACACGACTATCAGCACAATGATTGCTGAGTCCACTTCCCACATGTCGACAACCTCGCGAGCCAAGTCAAGATACTTGATTTGTTTATCTTTCTCGGCTTTCACGAGGTTCTCAGCATGCGGGACCGTTATGTCAACAATCACTGCGCGCCGCTCTGATCGATCCATCACCACTATATCAGGTCTATTAGCTATAACAGTCCTGTCAGTGATGATGGATTGATCCCAGTACAGTGTGATTCTGCCATTAACGAGAACTGGGTCGGGCACATACCTGTAGTAGGGCACTTCAGATTCCACAAGATTGTATTTTAGAGCAAGTTGCTGATGGATAATCCTGGCTACAAGGTGAGGTCTATGCAAGTACTCTCCGTTAGCTAGACGAGAACATAGTTTTCTATTATTATTAGAGCTACAGCTACAATATGATTTTTTATTTAATAGTTTTTGAAGAATTTAGTTCATTTTAACCCAAATTTATAATATGTCATGCAAATTTAAGACAGATTTTTATAAAAAAATATAGTAGGTTAAAGTGGTTAAAATTGTACTATTGTAGTATGTTATAGTAAATTATCTAGAACATCGGATCCTTAACGGTGGACCACTATTTACGCCACAGCCTGTATGTGTATATATTTTTTTATAATATTCCAGTGGCCCCTCCATACCTTTCCGGACTCTCTTTCCGTTTTGGCAGCCCTTGTCATGCGCATCTAGCTCATCACGCTACTTCCCCGTGGGCCAGCTTCGGCTGCGCCGTCAGTATCTTCCTTCAATATCCACAGACCGAATTCATTTCTGTTCCTAGTTTTACTTCACTATCATCACCGCGTGGCGTCCGTACTTATGTGTAGTTATTATAAAAGTGAAATAGGTAATCCCTCCCAACTACTTCGTAAATTTTGCTTACAATATAATTAATATTATTTTGTTTTTAGGATTATCTGTGACAATTAATTACCGAACGGAGTGACAGTGACATAGAAGTGACACTGACAATTTGATTGTTTACCTTTTGGAGGCTAAAGTGGAGAGAATTACATACAGAAGTAACGAATTAAACATGTCCGGGATTACAGAAGACTATTTGGGCTCAATTTTGCATAAAATAGCAGCTGCGCATGACATACATGATTGGAGTTATAGCCAAGTAAAGTTTGAAAGTATCGCGCAGAACTACTTTGGAATATTAATTCCAGTTGTCTTGTCTGGTAAACGCGACGGGAAGGATGTTAGGTTTCATCTAGTTTTAAAATTGGCCCCAACCAATGAGCAGTATCGAGTGAGTGGCGCGGTATCAATAATGTTCGCCAGAGAAATCTTTGTATATTCTGTTGTGCTCAAAAAGTACCAAGAACTGCAGAAACATGCGCCGATAATGTCGCAGTTCATCATGCCTGGTTGTTACGTCGTTGAGAAAGAATTTTGCAAAGAGGTCATAGCTTTACAGGACATGTGCAAGGATGGCTACAAACCTTACACTCATAAAATGTTCCTCGACCTGGATCACACACTCATTTCTTTAAAGTCTCTCGCTAGGCTGCATGTTTTGTCATTTGTTCTTAAAAATGAAAACATTAAGCTGTATGAAGAAATCTCCACAATTTGCGAACCTTTACTCTCGCACACAAACTTAAGGTACATGGAAATAATGCAAGATAGATTAAACAAAGCATTAAAAAAGTTTGAAGGCACTGAGTATATACCGCTGTTGCATAAGTTGAGTCAAAACTGTGCCCAATATTTTAAAGCAGCAGTTGATTCAGTACAAAATACATGTATTTGCCATGGAGACATGTGGAAAGAAAATATTCTTTACAAATATGAGGTTTGTTTGCTTAAAGTCACTTTGGCTTAATATTTATGAGGATTAGGTCTTTCAAAATAAAAATATATAGTCTTGTTATTGTTTTGGTGCGATGAAATGTATAATTATTTTTCTTTTTCCAGGCTAACAAGCCCGTGTCAGCCTGTATCATAGACTACCAAACAGCCCGAATATGTAGTCCAGCATTTGACACCATGTACCTCATCATAAGTAGCACATGCTCTAATTTAAGAGAAAAATACTTCCATGACTTCTTGAACACATACTACCAAACATTTCAAACAACACTCAAAGACTTTAACTTGGACTCTGAAAAAATATATTCTCGTCAAATGTTTGAAAATGATTTGAAGGTAGTTTCACCAGCTTGTTTGATAACTGCCAACACTGCATTGTGGTTGTCGAGTGGGTTGCAACAGGAAGGTCATGTAAGGAGCAAACATGTCTTGAATACCACAGAAGAAAAGGAGATGGCTGTGAATAATTACAAGGAAATTGTCAAAGCAATAATAGATGAACTTTCGAGATATGGGTATCTTTCTTTGCTTGAGTGATGTTTTATGGATCTTGTAGAAATATCTAATTTATCATAAACATTAGTGTCTTTCTGTTTCTATAAGAAGTTATATTTCTAGGTAAAAGATACAATGTGTTGAGTGTTGAGACTACAAAGAATAATGCCATATTTTCATAATATTGTCATCAGGTATTGTACAAATCTCAAGATGAATTTTGAAATTTAGCAATCTCATGCAAAAAATAGTAATAATTATAGAAAGTTGGAGGATAAAGTAAAACCACTATGACACAAGCCTTGCTTAATGTGGCACTAGATGGCACTGTGCGTAATGTCCAGTGATATTTATTCATTTTTTATTTCTTTAGAAATAAGCATCACCTTTGCACCTATTTTCTTTTCCTTTCTTCTTTTCTGTATGTAGTGTGTACATATAATTGTTAAATGAAGAAATAAGTTTAATGCAATTAATTATTATTATTTAAATATTATATTTTTCTACCAAGCCATATTGTTGAATATTTCTATATTAAATTATATCAATGTTTTATTAATAACTTTGTAGTTTCCTTGAATTATCTCTACAATTTTATAAAAATATATTCCTTAAAAATTGTACAACTTTGTTCATAGTTGTTCTTAGGCGGTTCAAAATCAAAATATTTTATTTCACATAGGCCTAGATGGGTACATATAGAACCTCGATAAAGGTACACGGTTCGGCTTGGCTGTTTCCATGGACAAGAACCGGCAAGAAACTACATGGTTACAGCTGCATCAGGTTAGACTACAAGCCAATCCCAACGTAGTTGGGAAAAGGCTAGGCAGATGATGGCAATATTATTATGTCTACCGCGACTGGAAAGTGTCCAAATAGAAAGTAGCGTGCTTGCATTGCATAGTGCGTAAGGTTACATAAAATAATTATAGACTCCCACTTCTAGACCTGTAACGCTGCGTTTTTCGTTTCAGTTGCGAGCGCTAACCACCAAAAATGGGCTAAGTGCGAGTCGGACTCGCGTATGAAGGGTTCCGTACCATCGTAGTAGGGAAATACTTTTAACTAATCTTTATTTTTATTATTTGTTGTTATAGTGGCCGCAGAAATACATCATCTGTGAACATTTCAACTGTCTAGCGATCACGGTTCATGAGATACAGCGGTGACAGATAGACGTCGCGTCGCAACTGTACTGGAATCGGCCAGTGATTTCCCTGGCAGCACGACGACTCGCGATCACTGCCCTCTTTCAGTAGGTACCGCACATTTTAATAGAGCGACTCACAATATAAGTTTATTTACTACACGAAAAGAGACATATTTCATTGTGAGAATTCAGACTACGTTGTACCACGCAGTGCTGCACCGCGCTGCGCTGCTCCGCTCTTGCACGGCGCGCTGCGTCGCGTTACGCCGGCACCCGGCGCAGCGCGGGTTTTCAAATAAAGTTGTATTTTGAGTCGCTCTATTAAAATGTGTAGGTACGCAGCGCTGCGTCGCGTCGCGTCTCGGTGTGAGGTGACGCTTAGTAATAGGGTCCCGTTTTTACCTTTTGGGTATGGAATCCTAAAAAACAACTCAGGGCGCTTTCGATTCAGACGTATCGTGTCGCACCGTTGCGCTGCGTTTTTCGTCTTGCGTACGGACGTTTTTTGTTCATACAAAGCGCGCGGTGCGGCAACAGTGCAGTATCGATAAGCGCTGCGGTACCGACAGCGTACGCTTACCACACCGCGCGCTTTGTATGAAAACAAACGAACATCCGCACGTAAAGACGTCGACAAACGCACTGCTTCGTGCGACACGAAATGTCTAAATTGAAAGCGCCCTAAGTAAGCGCGTTCGCAACGTCGTTCATTCGAAAAGGATACTTACGATGGCGTTCTTTTCAACCGACTTCCAAAAAGAGGAGGTTCTCAATTCGTCTGTATTTTTTTTTGGGTTTGTTACCTCTTCAGAACTTTCGACTGGGTGAACCGATTTTGATGATTCTTATTTTGTTTGAAAGCTGGCGCTTCTCGTTTGGTCCCAAAGTTTGGTTTCAATTTAAAGATCTGATGAAGAACTTCGGAAGATAGGCGACGGGAACTCCTCAATAAATGATAGCAAATGTACTGGGATCGCTGAAATGTCATGTCTCTCTATTGTTTACACCAGTTCATAACAAAACATCACGCCGTTACGCTGTGAAAGGGTAAGCACATATGAACCACTAAAAAGTGAAAAATAAAACCTTTTTTGCAAAAAATATAACCGACTTCACACAAAAAAGTGAAAAATAACTTTAGCTTCAGAAGTCGGTGACAAAAAAACTAAATCAATCAAACAAAGGTCACCGACTTCTGAAGCTAAAGTTATTTTTCACTTTTTTGTGTGAAGTCGGTTATATTTTTTGCAAAAAAGTTTCTGAATGGACAATTCGTAGAGTTAGCGTAAAATCGGAAAGATGGAAACAGTCTAAGACTTTAATAGTCTAAGGTAGTTCATTTTCTTCTACCTTAGCCTGTGTTGTCCCACCGCTGGGCAAAGTTACTTAGACTTGTCCTTGTATTGGATTCAAAACAATATCGTAACATATTACCAGGACTGTGCTGTGCTATTTCCAGCGGGAATTATAGAGGCTGTGGGTGAGCGTCCGCCGGGCGCCGACGCACTCAAATCCTCTGCATAATGCAGGATTCCTCAGCGTCCCGCTTGGCGAATTTATAAGGCAGTCGGAATGGAATAAACGTAGTTGAAAAATACTTTAAAGTTACCAGTATGAAAGTATTTTCAAGAAAAAAACGTTTTATTTCTCAATTGTTTTTTCGTTTTACGTACAAGCTTCTAAGTATAGATTGCAGCAGGCGTTCTATAATTTCTGCCTACCCCGTGGGGAAACGGCGTGAGTTTATTCAAGTCTGAGAATTATTAGAGTTGCTAGTCCTGATTCGTAGATGTCACACCACAGCGGGAACGAGAAGAGGTTTTGGCGGGAGCGAGTGTCACACTTTTTCTGACTAAAACCCATCCATGTTCCTTCCTCGCCCTTTATGTTCCGAAGCCGCGGTTTCTCTGTCGAACAGTCGCGCAGCCCCGGCAGGCTGGAGTCCAGAGCTTAACGTTCATAATCTGATCTACTTACTCTTCATAAAGTATTTGGAAACCCAAGTGAGCAGATATGTTACGGTAGGTAAGTGTGATTAATTGTTTTTTTTTTCAATTTCTAACCATCAATAGTATAATTACCGAAAGTCAAGGTAAAAAGTAATAAATTAGGTACTTAATCACATAGGTATTTTACCGATCAATTATTAGGTAATAATGTAACCTTAGTGCCGATAAATGTTACAAATAAACGCTGTAAATGCAGAAATTGGCGCGTTTGTTGCAATTCAAGTGCTACAAAAGTCTGTCTTGTTAAATTAAGCGGTACATAATTTGTCGGAAAGCTCTAACTTTATTACTACGACCTATAACAGCACTAAACAAATAATTAAGTAGGTAGGTATCTAAAATAATTCCTACCAACCTACTAAAGCTCATAGTTCGTGCGAAGTTAGTTAAAGTAGTTCCCAGATGTTGCACCTTGCACAATAGCGGCGCTTCTCACATTCTGTAGTTGCTTAAGTAAGAGCAAACTTCGTTGATCAGCTATTTTAATTGTTGAGTCTTACGAAGTCCCGGGATAAAGACGCCTTTACTGAGTACCGCCAGTAAAGCCTCTAAAGTACTAAAGCTACCAAGTGGACTTTTCTTGAAGACGGCAAAGAGTTTTTGTGCGAAGTTTTCAGGTACCCCAGCACTTACGGCCGACCTTGTCATGGTTAGCTTGTCGATATGATAGCATGGCGGTTGACAGAATGAGAGTGGAAGAAAAAAAAAGACGTGTGGCACTTGGGGACTGCCGCGGTAAAGCTATTGCATTTGTTTTTTACGGGGGGTGTTAGGTTATTTTCGTTACGGAATTTCTGGATTCGGTCTCCACGCTCAAGGCCCGCGATAGAAGTTATGCAATAGCTTAAAACGAGTTGCGTTGCCCCCAAGTAACATGGGAGAAGGGCAGGAAGATGACATAGATATTTTTATAGACAAAAAAGCGTGGAATTCGAAAGTTCTGACACAATAGTACATTTTGATACAGTGGAGAAAGTTTGTTATTGTATTTCAAGGCGGTATTAACACACGAGCCGTAGGCGACGGTGTTTTTGAGCCGAGAACTGCAATAACAATTAATGTCCACGTGTCTTAAACGTTGTTTTTCAATACACTTTTGAAGAAATGAAATGAAATGTGTAAAATATTTGTGTCATGAATTATTACGAGACTGATTTGAATTTTATTTCATTTCCGCGTTTTGCTTTCGCCAGGTTGAAGGAGAGGCAAAGTTATTCAATGAAGCTGTTATACAGCCTTATATAAAAAATAGTATTTATTTTTTACATTTTTGAGTTTAAAACAGAAATAAAAATGTTAATTTGTTTATTAATTGAATTTATAAACACAATTTGAATATTTAGAAAATGTTTACAAAGAAAGACGTAGATCTTTTTTTTTTTTTTTTTTTTTTCTAAAATACAAAAAAACATAACGTAAGAGGTATTTTTTTTTTTATACATTCAAACAATTTGGACTAAGATATGTTTAGTTATCTGTGGAAATTTTGCTTTCCGCACACATGTGGAAAAAATTATAAAAACGCACGTGTCTGAAATACACTGCATTATGAACCTAATCGTAGTGCGAAAAGAACTAGTTTTCGAGGAAGTGTAGGTATTGAGAAACAATTGAATGCTGTATCTAATAAGCGTAATTTGTGTTAGTACTCGAGTTATGTCCTTGTCAGGCAGGTCTAACTTAGATTGTTTGGTGCGGCCCAGAGCCCAGCGGCTAAGTCAGTGTAGATTTAGACGAAGAGCTTGTACCTACATTGAAATAAATTCAGTTCTCTACTGAGTGACTGCCATGCTTGCCGAGACACTGAGCAGACCATCTTTTATTTTTATTACGTAGTCTGGCCAACAGATGGATGAAACGTTATTAGTTTCTTGGACTTCCACGGCGAAAATATGATTTTAATAAACTTTTACAGAAGTTTATTTGGTCTCCGAGTTATTCTGAGAATTACAAATTGAAGAAAATATTATCTAAGTTATCGTTGGCTGCCAAAACTTTAATATTTCCAGACCAAATATTAAACAAAAAATTTATTGGAAGATTAGAGTACGGAATATGGACGAATGTAAAGGAATTGGGTACCTAATAGCTATACCTACAAATAGTATTTCATACATTATGTGTATAACTTTGTACATAATAAAGGGTACTTTTACGGGAAAACATACATAAACCCACCCCGTTTATGTATGTCTGTAAAGGGTACCTAACTACCTATACGTTTGTGATAGTCTGAAAACCTTATTGATTTCCGTTAAAGACTAGGTATCTACATAACAACAACATAAAAATCAGTGGCAGCGCTGTCTGCACATTTTATCTGCGTTACTAAAAGTTACGTCCGACACTTCAATAAATTTCGTGTTAATGACAAAGTTAAAGTTACCATCCTTTCTTCCATAACTGCTTAACTAAGCCCATTAAAATAATAAGAGCGTCTAATTCAAGTGTAACGGTTCCCTGCCGCTGCAGACTTAATGTGATTATAAAGTTAATTCATTTTCATGATACTGATCATTCGTATCGCCCAACTCCGGGAAGATACAGTTTATGTAACTTATTTGTATTTATAATTAGGTTTTCGTGTTGGTTTCCGCTGTTATACAAACAGGTTTATGTTGTTTTGTGTGGAACGATTGGCCATCTGACCCTTGCAGTTCAATTAACGGGTTAAGGACATCCTAAGATCAAACGGGTTGCCAGGTTTCAAACGAACTTGTAATTTATGCTAATAGAACCTTCCCTAAAATGTTTGTTCCTTCATTCATGCTTTAAAATATTCAGTTAGGCTGCAGAAATAAAATCCAACGCCACTGCGCAGTAGATGCAGGTTCCATTACCGTCACACCGTTAAAAAGTCAAGAAAAAACGCAACAAAAACTAAAAAAAAACTGGCTTCCATGAGACACATTTTCAAAATACTTCTTAAGCTTTTGTAGTGTCATAAATAGTCGCGAGATCTGCGTACAAATGACGACAAAGCGTTGGCTGGCGCGTCGCCAGATAGCTGGAGTTACTAGCGCGTTAAGACTGCTCAGTGCACACACGACCTCAATTGTGGGGGTCAGGTACACTGGTTACACTACTCTTAAACTAGGCTTTTTATCAGTATTCGTTTATTATTTGAGCTCCTTGGAGGTGCAATTTCAAGAACGATGGTGCTGTGTGTAATGTCCAGCGATATTTATTTGTAATTTTATTCATACAAACTTCAATACAATCCGTCTTATGACGACAGGCCGTGTCGACGGCGCGTTTGTGTTCCACGCGCGCCTCAAAGAGATGCCAGCACACTGAAGGGGCCCGCAAGGGCCGTAGCCTGCCGGGGCTGCGGGACTGTTCGAAAGAGATACTGCGACCCCGGAACGTAAAGGAGGAAGGAACATGGATGGGTTTTAGTCAGAAAAAATCTGACACTCCCTCCCGCTCCGCCCAGAGTGGGAGAAGTCATTTGATGATTTCCTATCCGAAAAATAAATAAAAAGGTACCCTGGTTACACTACTCCTAAACTAGGCTTTTTATCAGTATTCGTTTATTACTTGAGCTCCTTGTAGGTGCAATTTCAACCGCAAAATCTCCTTGCAAAATTTTAATGGCTGGAAAGAGTATTCAGATTTAAAAATGTTGCGTTTCTATCTCAACGGTTTCAATTCGCATTCCAAGTTCAAAAAGGTTGATCATTGCTTTATAGTGTCTTACATAATTATTATTTGCTTAATTATCCATCACTGTGACCATGATGATTTGATATAAATTATGAGTTGACGCAGTTAATGACCGTTGTCCCCCGCGTGCACTCGTAGTAGCGAGCAAATTCTGCGACGATTAAGAAGAAAGTAAACTTCAGGTAAAAGTGTAAAGAGCCGATAAAGACTTTTTCATCCCCCCATCTCGGAAAGAGTATTTTTGCTCTTCGGTATATCTGAGTGCAAAAGCCGTTTTTATCGTCATGAGGGTAAAGTAAATTTGAATTTAGAACATCGTGTATGTGAATTCAAAACATCACTAATCCTATTTACTTCTACCTCTATGGTGCCGAATTTATCGTACAATTTTTTTTAATTTGTTAAGAACTCAGACTCGGAACCTTCTTGGTGTACTTTTTTTTAATCTGTTTTGCGCGCGCCATTTTCTTTTCGCGTCATATTGTTAACACCTTTGGTTAAAAACAAGGAATCCAACCGAAAACAAGTGAAAAACCTAAAATGACCACTCATTATCTAGCGACGAGGAAGTTTATTTGACGCCAAAAGAATTAACTGAATTTGTTAACAATGCGCATTTTTTTTGCGTTTATCCATTTCCTCGCTGAGGTGGGATGAAAAGTTACGTGTTGCACTCGAGTGCAAAGATTTTTCACCTCGTGCTCTTTTGATTCCCTCGCTAACGCTCAAGATTCTAAGTTTTGAATCACTCGCTTCGCTCGTGACTCAATTTTAGAATCTTTCGCTTGCTTGGTCATAAAACTTGAGCACGCGGTTAAAAAACAACTTTGCACTCTTGTATAACAAATAACTATTAATAGCGTAGCTAAAGTATTTTGTATCCAATTCTACTGTAACCCCGCGTTTCACTTTAACTACACTAAAAATCTTTTAGCAAGTGTTTATGTGTAAAGTACACAAAACGTGCTACGAATAGCTAATTGTGTCGGATTTTCATGAAGAAAACCTTTTTTTATATTCTAGAAATTCGGTAGATGCAGACTGTTATTTCGGTAAATAGTTGTGTGCGTCTCTTTTGCCTCGAAGACCAGCGAAAGGCGAATTAAATGTAGCCACATACGAAACGCTTACCGTTAAATGTGGCGTTTAAGTTAAATACAGAACGTGTTGCCAGTGTAAAAGCAACGTAATTATAACTCCTATCTATGAGCATTAAGTTGGACATTTAGTCTAATCGAGTTGACCCAGTGGAGGGTAGTTTCATCTGAAAACGGAGAACACTCCGTCCAATATGCGGATGTGCCACAAGTTTCAGATTAAAAAACTTTCTTGGAATTAGTTTGGGTACCTACACATACTGAGCATTTAGCGCTTCTTTGTAACTTGGAGCTATTATTTTTATGTAACATATCCAATGTGAGCATATACTTGGTTGTCCATTTCTTATATGCAGCAATCAGTTTTATTGTGCAGTGGACAGTCAAGCACTGAATCTTTGCCGTCTTAGCTTTGACGTCAGAATATTACACATTTATTGAACTTGCAGATTATTATATTTTCAAAAGTCTCACTGTCTTATTCAATTATAAAAACCTAATCTTTCTCAATGGGAGTCACACTCTATAAAATTGAATTTACACTTGGAATTCTGAACACCACCGTCAGCCCACGGTTTTCCAACTTTGTTGTTGTCAACATGTCCTCTCGGAAGTCTTCTATCCAAAATATGATCCCTTCTACCTCAAATCAGCCCAAGATCGATCCACCTAGCCATTAGCTACGAACCACGAGTCCTCCCCGAACTACAATAATAGTAGGTAATTACGTAGCGAGTCGTCGTGTGCGGTTGGTATTGAGTTCCGCAGATTGTATCTGCATTTTAGATTGGCTGCCGTGCTCGGAGCCGTGCCGAGAAGCTTAGCACTTCTATACTGTTTTATTTTCATTATTTTTCTAATAGTTACTCTTTGTCTGCTGCGCTAATTCGATGTCTTTTAACGTTTTCATTGCACGTGTTTTAATTAAAGAGAGAAGAATCAAAGGGCTTTTATTATGTCAAGTTACGTGAGCTTTCGTTTTGTAGATCAATTAAATGTACTTTTAACGAAATCCAACTTGGTGTTGGCCATTACCTTTTGTCCTGAATTTTTAAAACTTGATCGGATCATTTTACGAATTTCCTGTTACATTCTGCACCAGACCTAGAGACGCAATTTTACAACAGTACTCCGACAAAAATTTTAACCGAAACAAAAAACCGTAATTACACGAGACAGTTTGAGAAATCCAGCAAATTGTAAAACAAAGCTGCGGTGTGAGATAGCAGGGGCGAGGCGAGGCGAGGTCGCAGACTGATACTTATTACTAAAATCTTTTAAGCTCGCCTGCTCGCCCCTCACAGGATATATAGCGATATATTTCGCTCTCGCTGGCACACGATCTACGAACAAACTGAGAATTTCAATTTAAGGAAATATTACACATACATTTTACGTGGAGTTGGTACCTCTTCCGCGCTACCGGTATAGTTGATCTTGTGCACGTTTGAGATAGTTTGTCTTCGTGGGTTAATCTAAACGGATATTAGCTGTGTGGTTTGTGAAAAGGTAGGCTATCTATGTAGCATTGGATAGGTCTTACTTGAATACATAATATAAACGTAGATATAAGGATTGTGTAAGGATCAAGTGAATGTAGTTTACGATTTACTAGTTAGCTTGAATAGCTGCTACACAGTATGGAAATGGTATAGACATCAAAACACACATGTCGTACATAAAGTAGTACACACACACATCGTACATCGGCCATGCAATAGACCGATGTGTTTTCGAAACCTGTTGATGAATAGTATTTGTCTGAATGATTGATCGCACCATAGGATAGTGACGGAGAGTGAATGGGTTCTGCGTTACGGGTCGCTGGCTCCAATTCCGGGTGTAACAAATAGGCGCTTGTATGGTATGGCTTCCTAGCAATAACTATACACGTAAAGTCTCGGTTTCTGTACGTACTTCTTGTGCACCAAACATTCGAAGTTGCAACCCGTAAATTCCAGCAAATTCCTGTACAGCAATGTGTAAAACTGAGTTCCGTATAGGACACATAATATGTCAGTAACTGCAAGCCCGTCGGTTGGCTTATTTGTAAGCATGGTATCACCGACAACACACGCCGATGTGGTTGCTACGAAAACAATGCAAAATTTATTAGTTGTTTCAAAAAACCGTAAACAATGTATTTCAGTTTGTGGTGTGAAGTCACGTTCATGAGCACGTCACGTACAGTACAAACATAGTTTAAGTTAAGGTAGACAAGCTGTGTTCGTAGCCTTAGTATTAGCATAGTGTCACATACGATCTATGTATATATATGCCACCAATTAAAGGAATTGATGCAGTTTACTTAACCCCTCCTCTCCCCCACATCGAATGGCGATCCTGCCAGTCGGTTGGAAGGCGTTACAGTTGGTGCGATCGGGGGCTAGTCAGAGTCGCAGTTTAGTCTACTGCGGTCAGCTTCACGTCACGTTAGGTCATGGGCCATGGGAAGCACAACGTCGAAGGAAGAGGTGATTATCGTTCAGACGGCAGAGGGTGGTTCGACTGCCGCAGCGGTTACGCAGGAGCAGCTGACAGCTATCAACACGGTACTGTTGTTTATTGGTGTGTGTTTGGCGGTTGTCATCGTTGGTGTGGCAGTTCGGATGTTTGAAGGTCTCACCAGAATTGGATGGAAGAGAAGATCAATCAGCGGGAGGTTCGTAAAGCTGTGCAGATGGTCTGACTAGGGACGGACGGAGCAACGAGGGAAGTAAGTGATTCCAATGTGTTGTGGTGTGTGCTTGCGGTCATCGGTAAATTTAGAGGCAATAGTTTTAAATGGAAATGGAGTTAACGTCACTAAAACTTAAACTACACATGCATAACCTATCGTCAAAGGCGGACTTCATATTTGATTCGGGAATTTACTCGGTTCAAAAATAGCTACACACAAAACAATTTAAAATAAATCAATTATTTGAAATTGGTTTCAGCGTATTTTGTGAGTTCAATCGTTTAACACAATGACTATTAAAATCGAAACGTTAATTTAAACATGGCCACTTTTGTAAAGTTAATGAACGTTTATTGTGTTGATTTTAGCACTGCGAGCGTTCGTTAATATTATCCTAACTAATGGCGAAACGAGAGTGCCGGATTAAATACGAGAATTACTTAAAATAGCAAGACTCAATTCATTTAATCGCTCGGCACTTCATCGAATTTATAAACTCTGTTCATTGTAGAAAGACTCTCGTTGTAACGTCTGACCTCTGCGTTTTGGCCTTCCTTTTCATTAAAGTTGATTGTGCTGTCAACAGGATTACTCCTGTAACCTAATAACCTTTGTTTTAATTTTAATAATCATATTATTATTATGAGAAGGTATTGCGAATGGTGGTGCGTGAGTGTCATTGCCCACAGGGCACAACTGGATCGATGTAGCTTTGTTCAGTGGTGGGCGTACGCGGAATCAAAATTATATTCAGATTTAACTACATCAAGAGATCAAGAGTGATCTCTGCCAAACAGAGGATCTCTTTTGTATCGCGTAACTGTGCTAAAGTCAAGTGTTAGTCACAATTGGTTTCGTTGTTTGGTATCGTGAACCTAGTTTCTTCATCCCAGCTGCTGTTTGTCCTTATATTTCTACTAATTTGTCCTGACAAAATATCCCATCTCGTATAAAGATTTTATTTTTTGCCGTGTTTAGTTGTAATGTATACGTTACAGTAAAATTGTCAAACACGTTAGATTGTAATCTCTCTAGCGAGATTGTAAACTCTCGAAAGGTTGTCAACTATGAACATGCTGTTTACATACAATATAACGCATTATTTCTCGGTAGATTGTAATCTATTGAAGTGGAACCGTAATGTTATGAAATGCATGCGACGGAAGTATCTCTCCCCCATAATCGGGACACCCCCACGTTAGGTTAGTTAGGTTCCTTTAAACCCTTTTCGGGGAATATAAAGTGTTTTGAGGCTAGGTTATATCAATCGGTATTTCTCAGATATGACACATTATCTTTTCATGAGAGTGGTACCATTGGGAAACGGGGACTCCTCCTTCCCTCCCCCTTCTACACACCGTGCGAGTTGGCTTTCATTTCACAATATTATGGTTTCACTTCGTTAGATTATAATCTACCAAAAATAATGCGTCATATTGTAAGCAGTATGTTCGTTTGATAATCTTTCGAGAGTTTACTATCTCTCCAGTTATTTTACAATGTAACGGTTTTTACAATCTGACGCTGACATATACAAAGTCCTTTTTATCTTATAGTCCATCGATTACGCTAGCGAAAATTGTCGCGACAGTTAAATGGTAAAGGTAAGTCGTTCTATTGGATTTGTGATACCGTGATTCGGGTTGTAGTAAACCGATTTACGTCGCTGAGCCGTGGTAATCTGTGGATTCCTTCGAAGAGCACGCACAATATTGAGCAGATTGAAAGTAACCAGCTTACAGGAATCACACTTCAATTGGACGAGGAACGCGAAGGAATTGGATCGTTTTCGGTTAATACAATTGAATTTAAACTGGTTTTTACCGAGTGTGGGTAGATTGGATTATTCTGTTCAGGAACCATGCAGATCGATCGGAGCTACGTTTGCCAGTTTCATTCTCTTCTTAGACGGGTGGCTGCCTTTTACGGATCGTAACATTGGCTTATCTCTGCTCGTTAAGCCGTATCATTATGTGAATAAGATCTCTATTCGAAGACGTGACATGGACATCGACCAACCCGCATCGAGCCACGTGTTGGGTTACGGTGCGGCCTATATTATCTTTAAGATAGAGAAACATGTTCAATGCTGTAAATAAGATTTTTTAGACATCTTCACCTTCAGATTTTCCAAAGGATGCTTCTCTGATATCAATACGAAAAACATAAGCTGGTACTCCAAAAATTCGAGCAGTCTCCAAGATAGAATTGCGATACATCAAACGATGTAAAATAACATTTTCTTGTTAACACATAAAGTATATGTAGGACAGACTAATTTCAGGGTGACTTACTAACTCATTTATCAACGTCTTTCCTAAACAGCTGAACCCACTAAAATGAAATTTTGCAAGGGATGTATCTTTAACGGACGAGAGAAAGTTTTACAACATTTTTACTCGGAGGAAAATTACCTTACTCCGCACTGTAGCTTCGAAACTTTGTGAGCACATTGAATATATATATGTTTTGTATGGAGTTAACATTGAAGATGGGAAATAAAATAGTCGTAATAGAGATTAAGTTTTCTAAAATCATTAAGTTTTCTCATTAATATTCCCTTTGTTCCTTTTAGGCATTGAGTAAACTGTTTGTTAGAATCACTTAGCATCTAAGTATCTACGTTGTAATTACCGAACAAAATGCTTAATTTACCATAGAAAAGAGGAATTTTACATTCCTGAAAGTTTACGTGGACTTAGAACGAAAATAAGCAACAAGTATGTTTCTTAAAACGTCCTAGAATAAAACTTAGGTCCCGTTTTTCAACATATTTTGTTCCCTCAAAATTTCTAACGCTTACTTTAATTAATTTATTTAAGCTTCATGTACAATTATAGTGGTACATAGACGGACTTAGTGCCATTCAACATCGTCATCTTTTCATGGACATAGGCCTCCCACAAGTGTCACCACATTGACCGATCCCGTGCGACTTGTAAACAGCGGATTCCCGCAACCTTCACCGTTTCATCGGCCTACCTAATGGGAGGCCTTTCAACGGAACGTCTCTCGGGTCGCGGTCGCCACTCCAGAACTTTTCGGCCCCATCGGTCATCCGTTCTGCGAGCTATGTGCCCTGCCCACTGCTTCTCTGTGCCATTCGGCATAAATTACTGCTCCGTCTTTAGGTTCGGTCAAATGAGTATGAAAAAAAAATACGCACTCCGCTCCATGCAATATTACGGTTTCACTTCGATAGATTACAATCTACCGAAAAATAATGCGTTATATTGTAAGCAGTATGTTCAGTTGGCAATATTTCGAGAGGTTACAATTTCGCTAGAGAGATTACAATCTAATAAATGAAAATAAAATGCTTTTTATTCAGACTTTTGAGTCCAATTGGTTAGTACAACATACAACTTAGAAACTAGTGTTAGTACTTATATCTACCCGAAGAACAAAAACGAAACAAAACAATTATCAGCCATGCGCTACCGTGGCATGTAGGTCCATCCAATGCCCCAGTATGGGACTGTCCCACCTATCAGCTATAGTTGTCAGGATGCTGTTGGAGCTGACGCGTACCCTGCGCATGATGGAGGCGCATCGCTTGCGCATGATGGCGTGAAAACCATCAATGCCCGCTTCTGCGAAGCACTGCAGTAGCGCGGCAACCCCATCAACACCCTGAATGCATTGTTGTATTGTACGCGGAGAGTGCTGTATGCCGTCTGCGTGTAGTTGACCCACACACTGCATGTATAGAACGACTGACAAATGACAATCTAATGTGTTTGACCATTTTACGGTGACATATATACAGGGTTACTGGTAATTCGACGTATTCCTTGCAGGACGTTACAGTAGGGTTATAATGCTAGAAATTAAGCCACCAAATGTTCTAACGAAATTCAGTAGTTTTTGAGTTAGGTCGATTTTTTGTTTAATCCCAGATTAAATCATTTAAAACCAATTTAAAAATGATTTACGTCACAAATGTACTGAAATTTAAGTTATTATAATAGCTGATGTCGTAGCAGACCTTTTTCAACAATTAAAAGTTCAAAGGGTCAACAAAGTTCCAACATTTTGACAACTTTTTTTTTTAAGTACAGGTTTTAATTGTTAGATTTTATTATTATTTTGAACAACTCTACGACCCATGTACTATTCAATCCACCCATCAGCACAATGTTTTAAGTGCGTTACATTCAGTTCTACCACAAAACATGATTTATAACCTCAAAAAAATAAGTTGTTTCCCAGCAATAATTTTTGGGTAAAGTTACTTAGTTTGATGTACAATGCTTGGTTAACGGCTTTGTGATGAGGTGGTTTATACCCTGTATAGGAACCTTAACACCCATCTAAAACGAGTGGTAGTTAGTATTCAAGCGCTTGTCATCATATCACTTCACGGTGACGCGAAGCCACCTCGTTTGTAGCGGCCTCGCGACACGCATGCTGATGAGTTGGTGATACATAGCGGAGGTAGCACTGTAGCAGCCTTGTAATACGGGGACTGAGATAAACGTGACTATTATATGATAAGGGATGCAGTGTGTCGGTTAGTAGGAGGGTTCGTAATAATTAAAATAAATAAATAATATCGCTGGACATTAACACACAGCGCCCCCTAATGCCACACTAAGCAAAGCTTGTGTCGTGGACACTAGATAGTTGATATACTACACATGTACTTTTTTGTTTGTAAATACATACTTATCTTCTATACTTATAATAAATCTGTAGAGAGGTCAATTCTGTACATGAAATATATTTACAAAATAACTATCGGGGGGTGATTAGTGATCGATACTGATGCCAAAAATGCAATCAGTAAAATTTTTGTCTGTCTGTCTGTCTGTCTGTCTGTCTGTCTGTCTGTCTGTATGTTATTTATAGAAAAAAAAAAACTACTCTACGGATTTTAACGAAACTTGGTACAATTACTCTACATACTCCTGAGCAGGTAATAGTATACTTTTCATCACGCTACCATTAATAGGAGCAGAGCAGTGAAAGGAAATGTTGGGAAAACGGGAGAAGTTACTTGGTTTTTTTAGCTTCCGTCGCGTGTGCAGCCTTAATGGTTAAAGCTACATATAAATCATGTATAACGGAAATATTCCACATAAAATTATATAAAAAATATCCCAAGACAGCATATGTCTATCTTTTATAGTTGACTCACAATAACACGTGTAACTCCCGATAGCTTAGCAGTTCGGAGAATAAATGTGAATGTAAGTTTGTTTGTTGCGCTTTCACGCGACAACTACTGAACGGATTTGGATGAAATTTTGCACACAGATAGTTTATAACCTGGATTAAAACATAGGATACTTTTTATCCCGGCAGTAAGATTCCATGGGACAATAATCAAGAAGGAATGCATCATTTGATACCTTAGCTCAATTTCTTTATCACAGCATATATTTTCTTCAGTCGTAGCAGTGAGTGATTAAAATCAGCTTTAGACTTCTGTTCACCAAGCTTGCAGTTTATTTATAGCGACAAGTTTCCATATCACAACCTAAAACGTGTTATAGACCCTGCTACTTTATCATATTTGCTGCTCCAAAAACTTCTTGACCGCGCCGCGACGATGACGAAGTGTTATTCTGTCTAGGTGGCACCTACACATGTAGGTGCAACACAAATATGTTTTACTAGCTGACCCGCGCAACTTCGTCTGCGTCACACAAGACAGAAAAACAAAAGGAAAAACGAAACCCCGTTTTTGCAACTTTTTCAATCCTGCTCCGCTCCTAATAGTCGTAGCGTGATGTTATATAGCTTATAGCCTTCCTCGATAAATGTACTATCCAACACAAAACGATTTTTTTCAATTTGAACCAGTAGTTCCTGAGATTAGCGCGTTCAACCAAACAAACCCTTTTGCTTTATAATATTAGTATAGATTTGAAGTAAAACCACTACATTGAGAACCCGTCCAATAGAATACCGACAATTTTGATATTTGTTTGTGCGTTTCTATAAAATAGTGGTAATTTAATCGTAAAGAGCAGTGACAATCGTTTTTCGTCAACTGAGACGTTTACACCAGATTGAGGACTTTAGTATTCTTGTACAGAATTAAGTTAAGAAACACAAGATGTTAATTATTCTATAGAGAAAAACAAACCATGTCGAGATTTTCTCTACCGACCGATGTATTTTTTAATGCAAATTGATGGTTGCTTGAGGCAAAGGCAATGTTATTTTGTAGTGTTGTTTTATACACTTCGTTGACCGTAATAAGGAAATACTTAAATGTTAATTTATATTTCCTTTTGTCTTCCATTGCATTCATTTGTTTTTCATTTCTTTCTATTTTTCTTTTCCCTTAGATTTGGTTTGATTTTTACGATCGTTTCGTTTTGTACGAATAGAGGAAATAATACACATAAAAACTTTGAAGTTTCAGTCGACAACTTTCAACGAGTATAATTATACCTACTTAAGTAGACGTTCTTATTTTTTATGAGGTGTTTATAAATAATTACAAGCCTATTACTGTTCCACTGCTGGGCAAAGGCCTATTCTCATCCAAGAAGGAAAGAGATGGAAACTACATGCGTCAAGGAAAAACTACGTAAAAGCTACATCTGTTTTATTTATAAGTAAAGACAAAACGATGACCAGTCGTAAGAAGATAGATAAACGTAAAGCTTTGCAAAATTGCATGGTCGAAATGTTCTGAATTGAATTGTGTTGTTTTTCCGCTACAACGAACATAACAGAGATAGACGGTAACCGAAAAAAGATTGATCCAACATTGAAGTAATGAAATATCCCAAAAAAGAACGGGATATGTTTTCATTATTTTCTGGTTTTGAAAATAAAACGAAAATATTTTTGCCATAAAAAAAGTTCTAAAAACACAAAAAAAGGTCTATAAAATAACTTTACTTTCATTGGCATTAAAGTCAATGAAACAAAGTTACGGACTTCGGAAAGTAAAGTAATTTTTCACTTTTTTGTGATTTTTAGGAAGTCGTATTATTTAACCCTTTTTAGTTGTACCTACTATAAATTATACATTTGAACTAGAAGTTTTAAGAGACCATTACGTCGTCAACATAGGCCAAGAAGAAAACTTACGTATTAAAGGAACTTATTCTTAAACTACTCAAGCAATGTCTGACCACCGCACGGGCTTTCTCCGCCAAATGAAAATCGAAAGAATCTCGTAAATCGGCCCAGTAATCATGGAGAAATTGGTTGCAATGCAATATTAACCTCTTCCTTTTGGTAGAAGTCGGTAAAAAATTAACAGAAGACAAACTAAGGCGCTAATTCTTGGGAGGGGCCCGCAAGGACCGAAGCCTGCCGGGGTTGCGGGCCTGTTCGAAAGAGATACCGCGGCCCTGGAATGCAAAGGGCGAGGAAGGACCATGGATGGGTTTTAGTCAGTAAGAGTCTGACACTCCCTCCCGCTCCGCCCATAGTGGGGAAGTCATTTGATGATTTCCCATCCCAAATAATAAAAAAAAAGCGCTAATTCTTTTCTCAACTCAATTTTATTTATATATTATTGAATTACTTACCCAAAACAAAACAGCAACAAAGAATTTAAACAAAAAGAGGTGTCTACTTAAGTGTCTGAGCAACCCTCGAGCCCTTGGCAAAAGGCCAAAAACACACTTTCAGGGTCAATGTCTGCGATATTACTTTGTTTGTCGCTTTTCCCTTCGTATCACATAATGTACTGACGTACTGATACGACACTTTGTTATGTTAAGACGTGCTTTACGATATTAACGTTACAGGCAATTTTGTGATAGTGTCAGATCAATTTGATGGGATGTTTTCTGTCAGATAGCACTCAAGCTACCTCGTAATGATACGGAAGCGAGCAGTTTTGCTCGATATTATAACTTTGGATTGCCTAACACAGATCGTAAACGTGTATTTTTGTTGAAATGAGGTTCTTAGAGTATTGTTTTTGACCTTGAACCTTGGAGAGGGAGAAAACTGTATTAGTTCTTGATAGATATGGTGAAATATCATCATTTGACTAGCCTTTTCGCAACTATGCATTTTACAAGGAGCGACTGCCTATTTGACATCCACAACCCAGTTAGTACTGAGTAATACGATACCCCTTGGTAAGACTGGTTGTCAGACAGACTTGTTGGGCCACTGACTACCTGTAACGACAAACCTGTAATGTCAAAAATCTACAAATGGCAGCCAGGACCAAATGCTTTCTGAGACACGGAGGAAACTCGGCATGAAATGTCACCCATTCACAGACCAACCTAGGCAAAATCCAAGCTGTTATCTATATAAATAAAAATGAATTGTTGTTCGTTAGTCTGATTAAAACTCGAGAACGGCTGGGCCGATTGAGCTGATTTTGGTTTTAAAATGTTTGTCGTAGTCCAGGGAAGGTTTAAACGGTGAGAAGTAGACAGGTAGGTAGGTAGGTAGTAGTAGGTAGGTAGGAAAAAATGCATTGCAACGCATGCCGGGTACAGCTAGTGGTGAATATAATTATGCTGTTTTACCATATTGTAAAAACCTATAGTGATCAAATTTTCCCTTCTCAAGATACTACCTTCAACGTGGTATATAGAAGCTAGATATAATATGTCCACAATCCTTTTCGAACACCCCGTTCCCGATTTCATGTTTCAATTGAACAAATCGAAGGTCAATTCGATAAAGGACGGTACACGGGATATGTGGCAGGATTCATTTTGTTATTCTGGTCCAGACAGCGGCCGCTCTGTGCCATGAATAGGTGATCTCATGATCTGTGGAGGTGTATTATAGATGTGGAGACTCTTTTTGTCGTTTGGACTTTTTGGTCGTGTATGTGCGAAGGACAGAGGGAAGCGTGCCAGCGTGTCTCGGTTCAATTCGTCAAGGGACTTTTTTTACTGATTCAGTTTACTGATTACCTACCTGTCTCAATTTGTTTCGTTTATCCAAGTCTTATTGTATTAAGGGTGTTATGGATCGAACTTTTCGGTTGAATGTTAATGTTGTAAGTAAAAGTTAACGTTGTTATTTAGACGTAGGTTGGAATTTCGGTTGAACATAACCTTGGAAACTTCATCCACAACTTTGAAGATGGTCGATTTTGTTGTCGACCAAAATGTGGCTAAAAAGTTGTATTTTTTTGCGCGTCGAGTACGTCGGTTTCTTGTGAAAGGATTTACGAGATAAAGCTGTGGATGCGGGTCGTGTCACCTTTGTGTGGCCGTCATACTAAGACAAAAACGCTACCGTTTACAGTTCGTATCTAACGCAGACGGTTCGCAGCTTACTCGTACTTAGATCGTTCTTGTCATTACCTATATACCTTCTGTCTTGGTGAACTACAATTCCTTATTTCATTGCTAATTATCACAATAATATGATACAGGTGAAAGTTTGTATATGTTTATGTGTGTATGTTTGTTACTCTTTCACGCAAAAACTACAGAATTTAGATGACATTTAGCAGATAGATGTTAACCTGGATTACCTCATAGTTACCTGGTAGTATGATCCGATGGACCAGTCCGATGGGTAGGTCAGTGAGTGAACGCCTCTAAGCCACGCGTAAAGAGGAGTCGAAGGCTATGGGAGAGGCCCCTTTGCCCAGCAGTGGGACAATTTAGGCTAATAAAAAATACAGGGTGTAAACCACCTCTTCAGAAAGCCGTTAACCAAGCATTCTATACATCAAACGAAGTAACTTTACGCAAAAATTATTGCTGGGAAACAACTTTTTTTTTGAGGTTCTAGGTGTAGAACTCCATGTAACGCACTTAAAACATTGTGCTGGTGGATGGATTTAATAGTACGGGGGTCGTGGAGGTTTTAAAAGACAAAATCTTACAAAAAAAAATTTGTATTAAAAAAAAAAACTTGTCAAAAAGTTGTAACTTTGACCCCCCATATCTCCGTAACTAGAAGGTATGGTGTAGAACAAAAAAAATATCATAATGATGGAAAGCAAGTGCCTTCGGGTTCGTGAAGAGGTGTTTTACACCCTGTAAAAAAGAAAGAGAAAGAAAGAAAGAAAGAAAACATTTATTTGCTAAAAATGTAGGTATACATATAAGTTCGAATAGGAGTGAGTTGTCCCAATACATTTTGCCTTACGGCATGCAAAAATTTACAATTGAATTTAATTATATTATTAATTTAATTAACAACATTAAAACCAATAAAATTAATAATAACATTAAAACCAATACATTTACTAAAGAATAAAATCAGTGAAATTATTAAAAACATTAGACCAATACAATTGTTATTAAAAAAAAAAAAAAAAAAAAAAAAGTCAAAATTGGAAACTGAGCAGAAATAAAAAAATATATATAATTAATAGCAAAAGAACAAAATGTAAAAAATTTCGTATACAATGAAGAACATAATGTCATAATAGAATAATAATAAAAAAAAAAAGCAATGTCATTTATGTGTTTGATGTCAAAGTATGTTAAAATGTCGACTTAATCATAATTTTATTACAAACAGCCATTATTAATTTATTGAAATAATTCAAAATCTTACTTTAGACTTTTGTCTTCTAAGAATTCTTTAATTGTGTAATAGCATTTCTCTAGCAATATTTTAGTTAATTGTTTCTTAAACAAGTTTATTGATAGTTCTTTCAGATTTTCAGGCAATTTATTATATATTAGCGGTCCCATAGAAAGTATGTTATTTTTTAATAAAGCTGTTTTATGACCTCCTATGTGCAACTTGTTTTTATACTGCGATCTCATTGGAATTGTACGTTGTCTTATATCAACCATAGAGGTAAATAAGTGTTTATTTAATGTAACGAAAACGGCAACTTCTAAGATATATAAACTAGGTAATGTCAAAATTTTTAGGGACTTAAATACAGGTTGACAACTTTCGGTGGACTTTAGGCCTGTCATTGATCTGAGGCATCGTTTTTGGGCTCTAAATATTCTATCTTTTTCACTACAATTGCCCCAAAATATGATACCATATCTCAGCAACGACGCAACTAATCCATGATATGCTGTAACTAATGTGTCTATGTTTACTTTATTTGAGAGATTATATAGTACGTAGGATAATTTACTTAGTTTACGGCACACATGTTCAGCATGAGATTTCCATGTCAATTTGTCGTCAATATACACTCCCAAGAATTTTGTCACTGAGGTTGTGTCTACGTTTTGTCCTTTATATTTAGTAATTACTGACTTTGGGTGTAACCTCTGATGAAAATGCATGACTTTAGTTTTTTGTATATTTATGACCAAATTATTTTTATTAAGCCAATCTATTATTGTTGCAAGAGTGCTGTTTATTTCATTTTCATAGTTCCCGTCATTCACACATTCAACTATAGCAGTGCTGTCATCAGCAAATAGTGTCATAGGATGCTGAACATTACGAGGCAGGTCATTGATGTAAAGTAAAAATAGCAATGGGCCCAGAACACTGCCCTGTGGAACACCGAATTCTATTACCCTACAGTTTGATAGATATTTTATTTCACGTTTAAAAGAAGAACCTATTATCCAATGGGACAGTTATCAAACACCACGCGGGCGAAGCCGCGGGCATAAGGTAGTGGATTATAATGTGAATGTAGCCGCAAAACGGCTCTTCTAGATTTTCAAAGAATAATTCTGAACTGCGGATACGTATGAAGGAATGTGCAAAGTTACATGAGCTCTTTTCATTTCGCGCGTGGATAGCCTGCTGGCCACGCGTGGCTTGGCAAGGGTTCAGCTAAGCGTGCTTTTTAACCTGACGTAGACTATCTGCGCTTTATCGGCTCAGTGTTTTGTTACGTCCACATCAGACACACCATTTTTCAAATCGACAGCTCAGTCACTATTGACACGTGAGGGATTTATGAATGAAGCTACTTTTCCCAATCGTCGAGACTTGTTTACTGTTTGTTGTTTAAAGTATACTCTATCAAATAGCTATGATGAGTTGACGACAGTATAAAAAAAATGCAAATCTCAGTTAGAGTATTCGAAAATAATAGACACGTTTTTATTGTTTTTATAAATCAATGAATATTGACAAAGATAAAACGCTTCAAAGCTCGTGACGTCAGAATTCGCTAAAAATTATACCAAGGCGTGAAGAATTTTAAAAGCGTCGTATCTTCGTCAATTTTGGTACATTAACAAAAACTGGTCAAATTGAAAATCTAACTGACGGATAATTATTTATTGACGGCTGCGACGTACGTGTCTGTTGAAAAGATGAATCGTAATAATTTCACTATATATTTATTAGACAGACGAGGGGCACATTTAATCTCTGTCGTAAAAATCATGAAAACACTGACAGTTCTTAACACTGAACAGCCCAAACCACCAGGTTTAAAATCTTCAAATTTCGCACTAGAGCTTTTTTTTTTATCATAAAACTTAGGCAAGAAACTAAGGAAGGATTTGTAAATCAAGAATGGGTTTAACAGGAGATTAAAGATTTAATAGAATGTCACAGAGTGAGGGCTAGCAATTAAATAAATGAATTCATTGCATAACTACGCTGTCCATCAATTAAACCCCCTCGAGGATCAGAGTTCTTATCTGAAGCGCGCATATAGTTCTAAGTGCTTAAGCGCTCAAGGTGGATTCAAAATGGGTGTCAAGGTGACTATCGATTCACTGCGGGTGCACAAATTTGCATTGTACTTCGCGCTCAGCTTAGAGCTGATTCCTCTGCTAAGACGTGCCCAAGGACCAGATGCTAATATTACATCATGCCAGTGCGAAGGTGAGCAGGGATGTACAGAACACCCATATTAAAACACTAGCTTCTGCCCGCTACTTCGTTCGCGTGAATTTCCCGCTCGCAACATTTCTTATTGCTGCTCCGATCCTATTGGTCTCAGGGTGATGTTAAATAGCCTATAGCCTTCCTCGATAAATGGACTATCTAACGCAAAAAAGGATTTTTCAATTCGAGCCAGTAGTTCTTGAGATTAGCGCGTTCAACCAAACAAACTCTTCTGCTTTATTATATTATTTGATCCCAATCATATTAAGGGTGAACCGAACCGCGGTACGTATTTATCGAGGGTTACCTGTTAGTTATGTAAGTATAAAAGAACCTATAGTGTAGAACTTATAATGTTTGCCAAATTTCCGAACCGAGATTTCGAATACCTAGCACAAATAATTTCACCGTTCATTTCCTAATATTCGACTAACAACCCTATTCCGCTCGATCTATCTTAAGCCACGTAAGTGAAATCCTAGATTCGCCGGTAATCGTCGCGCTGTCAGCGGTACATCTTCAACCCTCCAGCGCTCCACGTATGGAGAACGGGCGGGACTGCGGGTAAATGATTTTGATTCGATAATTGAGCCGCTCAAGATCGCTCAAGCAGCGTATTCGCTAGTACGCTTCACCTATTTCGATTTTAATGTTATTGCCGGAGCTGGCAGCACACTGTTGAGCATCGGTGGGTTGAGTGTTACCACAGCAAACGTAATCTGTTTACGTGTTTCTACCTAATTGTTAATTGTTCCGATAATCTTAAGATACGTTAACAGTTTATTAGTGGGAGAATTGGGGTTTGTTCATAAAGTTGTTTAATTAGTACTTGAGTGTATTGTAAAGTTAATTAAGTATGTTTGTTTGAGGTAGAAATTCATGAACGATTAAGCGTGTGGATTTATAGACGTTTTGATTGGCGTAATCGTAAATATTTTATCGAGATTGTTCGTGAATTACTTTTCCAAACTACGTACTTGTCCCTTGTCATTTTAATTTAGAATTACAAATCGGAGTGAAATACAAATTCCAGTACAAAGGACTTTGGGTACAAAGCTCTGAATAAACAAATTCTATTTAATTTAATTATTGGATTGGTATTGTAAATAACGCTAAACCGTGGGTAAACCGTATGGCGCGCCGGATCCCGCTGGATTCAGGAGATCAAATTAATTGGGACAGATGAATTAAAATGACCGCTGATTGAATGCCGGCTCACTCTCTCTAAAGCTCTTCAGCTATATTCTGTAATTCCAGCACTTTGTCCCTGTGAATCCTGAAATATGTGGGTACCAATGTACCTATAATAAAGACTGTTCGTATCTTCAAATCTTATATTACTGAGGTGTAAAGGGTGCATAAAAAAACTCTTAACGTAGCCGAGAGGCACTTGTTTTTCTCATCATTGCGATATTTTTTTATTCTAGACCATACCTGGGAACCTACTAGTTACGGAGATATTGGGGGTCAAAGCTCCAAATTTTCACAACTATTTTTTCATGTAAGAACTTCACTTAAAACACTTCTTGAAGTTCGTGAAGAGTTTTTCCTGTATACCAAGACCGTTTAAGTATATTAAATAGGCTGTGCAGGATATGTTTTGTTAATGGTAGCTATCGCCCACAGTGTGGGGGTCGTGGAAGTGTTTTAAATGAATAGTGTGGGGCCCACACTATTCAATCCATCCACCCAGCACAATGTTTTGAGTGCGTTCCATTGAGTTTTACCATGGAACGTGATTTTTTACCCGAAAAATGAAGCCTTTTCCCAGCTATAACTTTTGCGTATTACAGGGTTACTTAGTTTGATGTAGAGAATGCTTGCCTGACGGCTTCGTGAAGAGTTTCTTTACACCCCGTGTCTTTTTTATACTAGATGGGGCCGGTGTTTGGTACCTGACTACTCTGAGAAGAAACAGCCGAAACAGACTCAGAGTCATAGTCTATTTTGAAGTCCAGACATAATCTTGCTCCATTCACATGAGAATCATGTAGATATTAGTGCCTGAAATGGTCTTTTGAAGGAAGAACCACACAGATTTAAGTGAACCTGTCCAGTCACTGCCAGCATCTGTCAGTTATCGTGTAGCTCGACTTATAACACAAGGAGCTCAACGAAACGACGAACAATACCAAAGAAAGGACATTTGGGTAGGTCGCTTATAGAACTCAAACTGACAGATGAGGGGTAAAAAAATGAAAAAGTAAAAATAAAGTCACCCACATGGTCCTCACATTTTTGTTAAATTAGGTATTTATAACAATTCCTCTCCGTGATCGTACGATAAAAGGTCTTCGCCTTACTTTTTAATAAAGAACAAGACAAAACAATATTGTTATTTAATATTGTAGATCAACAGATATACCTAAATAAAATACAAGAAAGTAAGCAAAAAGTTTACGACACAGATCAAATTAACTAAAAGGCTGAATAAATATAAAAATGATTGAATAAACAACTCTATCCAGGTAAACATTTTTTATCCAAGATAAAGTTAGACCTATTTACTTCAATCTGAGATTTATTTTTACGCTTGCAAAGAAGAGATTATTTTCGGAAAAATATGTTATTGTTCTATGAGTCTTATTTTATTTAAGTATGCCTTATTCGTCATCGTAATTCAGCTGAGCGAACTAGATTTCTTGTACATTATTTTCTACACCTTTCCTCTCCTCTCCTCCTTTTTCTCCTCTCTTTTCCTTTTTTTTCTGGGCTTTCAACATAACATAACATAACATCACGCCTGCAATCCCCGAAGGATCAGACAGTGGTGCACCTAACAGTTGTAGGGAGCCTATTGCCTACTATCTAACTGGGCGCAAACCCAGACTCAGTGGCTGGTACTGAGAAATTCCCGACGAAAAGACTCGGTAATACTTTGCTCGACTTGGAATCGAACACAGGAGGTCATGCTCGGCAGTCGTGCTGGCGATCATTACACCAACGTGGCCACATAACATCACGAATTTAACATTAACATTACGCTTATATTCACGCGAAAGGTTTGGCAGATGTATTCCGGGTGATTTACCTACAGTACATCCATATTTCACCCGTAACATTTGTGTCCAATGTAATAAGGGCTATTCAAGTAGTTTCATAATTATTATTGCAGATTTTGTATAAAAATGTATTACTTAAAGTACTTACGGGATAATATCCGTGATTTTCATGATGCTTGCAACAGCGTAGAAATATCGGGAACTCGTAAAAACAAATGAATATCACGAATATAATCCCGTAAGTACGAAAAACCGTGAAAGTTAAAAACAGTCCATTAAAATGTATTAGTCAATACAAAATCAGCAACAAAACTTTTCTTGAGTGACGTTATTTCACTAAATCATTTATAGTATTTTTTTTTCCTGCTCTGCTCTGTCCCACACTTGGGCAAAGGCCTCCCTCCACTCCTACCACTTCTCGCGAACCCACGCGTCCTCCTTCCAGTACGGACGGAACTAGTCCAGTTCGTCCCGCCATCACCTTCGTGACCTGCCGTGCCTCACAGTTTGTCAAAAAAAAAAACAACCAAACAACAAACCCAAAAAAAAGTAATTTCCCAGCAATCATTTTTGCGTAAAGTTACTTTGTTTGATTTACAGAAAGCTTGGTTTAGCGGCTTCGTGATTAGGTGGTTTACACCTTGTTAAGTAACATGAAACCTGAGCTTTATAGAATCTGAAACTGTACGTTTTTATGCACAGCTACACTAGCAAGTTTCTAATTAAACTACCCAAGACATACATCAACTAAATAATTTCATACAAAATGTATCCATAGATATGAAAGATGGCCGCCGCATGAACCCTATTTCCGCGGGAAAAAGCGTCGGTCCGTCGGGAACCAATTGCCCTCTAACAAGCAGCCCTTGAGACTAAGCTGTTAAGCCTTGATTTAATACCGAGCCCAGATTTGGATAATTTGACTCAATTTTTAGTTTATTCCACTGTTTAATTCGAAACACCGAAGGTCCTTTGGATTTAGGATAATTTGCGGTTGATCTTTGGGATAGTTTGTGTTTCAATTTGTATTTTATGAATATTTTGATTCATTTACATATTTATGTCACCGTAAAATTGTCAAACACATTAGATTGTAATCTCTCTAGCGATATTGTAAACTCTCGAAATGTTGTCAACTGCACATGCGTAAGTTTATCTGCCCCCATAATCGGGACTTGGGGCACCCTCCTGTTAGGTTAGTTAGGTTCCTTTAAACCCTGCACTCGGAAATAGGGCCCCGCTAAGCGGGACTCTGCCAACTACGCTTTTTAGGGAAATACACTCGAGAGCAATGAATCCGGGTCACTTAAAGAATGTTAAAAATCTCGGAAACTAAAAATGATAGGTTAATGCAATAAATTGTATTTAATAGACTATGTAATACTCCTTAAATGAAAGTAAAAAAAATATGAGTCACCATACATTTTATTAACACAAAATTACATAAAGAAAAAAACTGCTGATCTCTCCTTAAAACAAAAATAGGAAACATGAAATTTTTGAACTTTATTACGATTTTCTTGAATTTTAATACTTCGTATTGCCTCCTCGTGCTTCCATTACTGCGTTTACGCGGTTTGGCATGCTGTACACCAAGTTCCTTATACGATTTTGGGGAATATTCTCCCATTCCTCTGTGAGAGCAATTTTGAGCTCACGAAGCGTGATTGGGGGAGGGTTTCGTTGTTTTACGCATCTGCCTAGCTCGTCCCAAGCATGCTCGATCGGGTTGATATCCGAGCTGCGCGCTGGCCACTCCATACGAGTAATGTTCATCTCTTGAAGGTAGTCATTCACAATCCTACCTGTATGAGGTCGGGCATTGTCATGCATAAATATAGCATCCTCACCTAAATTGACCATAAATGGACCAACGTGATCATTGAGGATTTCTTCCACATATCTTACGCTAGTTAAAGAGCCGTTTTCTATGATCACCAGCTCTGTGCGACTTTCAGAAGAAATTCCGGCCCACACAAGTACAGACCCACCACCGTAGGCTACTTTTTCTTCGATGCATGCTTGCTTGAATCTTTCCCCTGGTCTTCGATACACTCTGTGTCTTCCATCGTGCTTGTAGAGCATAAATTTTGATTCGTCGGAGAACATAACTTTTGACCAATCTTCAATACTCCAATTTACGTGGCTCTGGGCATATCTTAGTCTTGAAATACGATGCCCACGCTCCAGTTTAGGGCCGTTTGCAGGTCTAAGGGGTTTTAAGTTAGATTCAGCAAGCCGACGTCTTACTGTCCATGCACTTGGGTTACTTCCTCCGAGGCGTCGAAACAGATTTGTGAGTTCAGTTCCTGTGAGAAAGCGATTTCGAAGCATGGTGTTCACCAAGTATCGGTCTTCTCGTGCTGTGGTACACCTGGTTCTGCCCGTTCCTGGTCTGCGTAGGTTAGAACCAGTTTCTTCGTAACGTCGGAGAACTCTTTGTACTGTTGACAGCGACACACCGACAGTCCTGGCTGTATCGCGCTGACTCCGGCCGGTTTCCAGCATTGTAAGTATTCTGGTGCATTCTTCAGGCGTAAGCGACATAATTTCAGCTTGAATAATGAATATAGAGCACTATCAACATGGTTTATGTACCCACATATATGACAGATTACAAACAAAAGCAAAACCAAATGCTGTAATTTCGTAGTTCCATCTTCGAAAGTGGCCCTCTTTCAAATTTGATTTTTTATGATATAACTTTACAATAACTAAGAAGTTTTAATACCTTCATTTAAGGAGTATTACATTGTCTATTAAATACAATTTATTGCATTAACCTAGCATCTTTAGTTTCCGAGATTTTTAGGATTCTTTAAGTGACCCGGATTCATTGCTCTCGAGTGTATAAAGTGTTTTAAGGTTAGGTTATATTAATCGATATTTTTCAGGAATGGTTCATTATCTTTTCATGAGAGTGGTGCTATTGGGTAAGCGGGACCCCTCCTTCCCTCCACACCACGTGAGTTGACTACCATCGCATACATTTCACGAAAAATAATGCGTTTTATTGTAAGCAATATGTTCGTTTGTCAATATTTCGAGAGTTTACAATATCGCTAGAGAGATTACAATCTAACGTGTTTGACAATTTTACGGTGACATATACAAATAACTGTAGCATTAATCCTATAGTACATTCACATGTCGCCAGTTATATGTGAAAGAGGGTGAGACTATTATCATCGATTGGGCACACATCTATACTTCGGGCTGCTACTGAGTTATACTGAAATAACCCATTATCACTTTTTTCCTCCTGAAAATAACTATAGTGACAAAAAACGCCAAAATCCAGCCAAACTTTCAATGTGTAGCGCATTTGTGCCGTATTCCCGAATCCGCTTACTACGTCGTAGCAAGCGTAGCAGTGACGTCATCTTCATACCAGGCCCTGACGTCACCGCTACGCGCCGACTGGTTACGGAATATGCTACGGGCTACGCGTAGGTTGTCTTTTACACCGTTGGCTCACAGTTTTTACGCGTGATAAATGAATGAATTGAATTATGTATTTGATTATTAATTCCTTATTGTTTTAATGCAATCAGATTCATTTTAGGTTATTCATGTTGTACGAGATTAAAGCAGAGAGAGGAAGAAAGTTACAACGCTGGTAGGTCCAAAATCAACTATCCCGCCTACCAGTGTACCTACCAACCTAGTAACTTTTCGTCGATTATTAAAAATAACGTGAAACAGTTTGCGCGGTGATGTTGATGATACATAAGCTAACGCCTCGTACCCATGGGGGCAGGTTGAAACCACAGGGCCCAACCTGCTACGATATTTACATACTCCTTTTGCCTCGTCTATATCTACACTGTGTATATCTAATTTAAGCTTCAATAAACATACCAGAGAGTGAGAGAGTCCGTGGCTAAATAATAATAGCCGCTCGGGCCCATCTTTAGGTTAAGCCATGCTTGCCTAGGTAGGTCTATGGATGGGTGACCACCCTTACATACCGAGTTTCCTCCGTGCCTCGGAAAGCACGTTAAGCTGTTGTTCCCGGCTGTCATTTGCCCCAAATGTCTGACAACCAGTCTTACCAAGGGGTATCGTATTAACTGGGTTGTGCAACACCCCAGTTAATACTGGCAGATAGGCAGTCGTTTCATGTAAAATACTGGTATGCAGCTGCGTCCGGTTAGACTGGAAGCCGACCCCAACATAGTCGGGAAAAGGCTAGGCAGATGATGATGAAACATACCTGAGAGTAGCGGTGGCCCAGTGGTGGCGACCCCAACATATGAACAGTAAGTCGTGGGTTCGAATTACTTTGTGTAATTTATTTCATCACCACTGCTTCCAAAACGGCGGAAGAAAACATCGTGAGGAGTGACTAGAACCAAGAATTCGAAAACATGTGCCCAGTGACTTAAAAACACCTTCATAAAGGTTACAGAATTGTAAGTGTTACATGTTGAATTGGTAACAGAATCAAATATGTAACAATATTAAATTTGTTTTCAATGTTTTTCAACCCAAAACACTTACAAAAGTGTAACCGTAACATATCTGTAACAGATATAAAAGGTTTAACAGTGTTAATAAGTGTTTAAGAGGTAGTCTCAGCGTTGCCAAATTTACAATGTACTTATTTATGGTTAACTAGCCGACCCACGCAACTTCGTCTGCGTCACATAAGAGAGAAAAACGAAAGGAAAAAAAAACCCCGTTTTTGCAACATTTATCATTCCTGCTCCGCTCCTAATAATTGTAGCGTGATGTTATATAGCCTAAAGCCTTTCTCGATAAATGAACTCTCCAAAACAAAAAGAATTTTTCAATTCGAGCTGGTAGTTCCTGAGATTAGCGCGTTCAACCAAACAAACAAACAATCAAACAAACAAACAAACTCTTCTGCTTTATAATATTAGTATAGATAAGCAATAGACAACCTAAATCTAGTCGCAGTCTGTTGTAAAACTGACTACTTCAGTTACACATATTAACACTTATTAACACATATACATAAAAGGTTACAGTTTGATTTGGTAACATTATTGTATCTGTTACATCTAAAAGTGTTTTTCTGTTGAAACTGTTTTTAAAACATATTATTAAGGTTACAGTTTGAGTCCCTGCAGGTGACTACTAACCCGTACTGGTCCCACGTGGTGGATTTATATTCCATTTCCCCACATAGAGAGGTCAAGTTTCCCAGCAGTGGGAACATTATAGGCTGATTATGGTAAACATGAAAACTGTTTAGAGTGTTCTAAAATATATTTTCTACTAGCTGATGCCCGCGACTTTGCCCGCGTACAAATTATATACTAATACCTTCCTCGAGAACCACTCTATTCTTGGTGAAAATCTGTGCAGTAGTTTTTGAATTTATCACGAACAGACAGACAGACGCGGTGGATGACTTTGTTTTAAAACATGTAGTGGGTAGCTATAATACATGCATAACAAAGGATCATCCTGTCTGTATGTATAACAACCGAAAACATCTTTCAAACAGTAGCGGCTGTAAGTAGGTAATTCACGTCACAAACTGACTGAACCGATACATTGTTCGCGCAGTGTTACAAGCCATTCATTTGAGGTTTACCCGACCACTTCAATGGCGATTAATTAGTACGTTACATAAACATAGGCTGACATGTATAAGTACACTTCAGGCCATGTTGGACACACATGTACACCTATAATTCATGTTGTTATTACAATGTATCTGATGTATCAACTGTGGCGATCGATTGTAAGAAGTGACTAAAGGATTATCGACAAGTACCTAGTCAGTCAGATTCATATTTCATTATCAATCACATTTGAACAGGGTTCGAAAGGGTTATCCTTGTGTTTTAATTGAATTGTTTTTGGAATAAAGGTTAAACCATACTATATGGTTAATCAGCCTATAATAACCTTGGAACCTCAACTTCATTGGATGGTTAAGACTGGGGAGCTGTTTCCGTCACTTCTTTGCACATACATATGGTGATAAGCCATTTAGAGGTGTACGTTAATATTGTCATATGAGTCACCCGAAGAGCAATGGAGAGGGCTACGCTCGGAGTTATGTTGCGTGTTCGAATGAAAAGAAATAAAAACATTGACAAGAAAACCAAGGTTACCGATGTAGCCCGAAGAATTACCAAACTTATATGTGCGAGATAGATATTCTTTTGAAATTAGAAATAATTAAAAGCAATAATTGTATTTTTTTTTTTAAGTCAACTTCCGATTTATAAAAAGTAGTGTATTGACTTCTCGTTACGCGCCGCTCCCCCGCCTACCGACCGAGTCGAGTATAAAATGAGGTGCGCGGCGCTCGACAGATCCAATTCCTTTCAGACAGAAGCTTCCGCGTGGTGGTCGAGGGAGCGCTCTCCAGTGCCCGTCCGGTGCTGGCTGGCGTGCCTCAAGGCAGCTGCGTGTCGCCAGTGTGTTACACTCGTTACACCGACGACATCCCCACTACGCCAGACTCGACGCTCGCGCTGTACGCTGACGACGCCGCGTACATCACCATCTCGCTCAACGCGAAGTTCGCGGCGGTGAAGATGCAGCGCGCGCTCGACCTGCTTCCAGACTGGCTGTCGAAGTGGCGACTGTCGGTTAACGTGGGTAAGACACAGGCGATGATCACCGGATTAGCGCCCCTCCCACCACCCCTGACTCTACTCGGTGCCGATGTCGCGTGGTCGCCCCAGGTCAAGTACTTGGGTGTGACCATCGACCGTCGGCTCACCATGGGGACACACGCTCGCCAGGTTGCGGCGCGGGCTGGGATTGCCCGCCACCAGCTCCGCCCAGTGCTCTCGTCCCGGCTGCCGGTACGCGTCAAGTTGGGCGTATATAAAACTTATATACGCCCGATACTGACGTACGCCGCCCCCGCATGGTACGCCCTCGCGTGCGAGGGACACAGAAAGCATCTACGCACGCAGCAGAACACTGCGCTGCGCATCATCGTCGGTGCCCCTCGCTACGTGAGGAACGACATCATCCAGCGGGATCTCGGGATTGAGAGCCTGGACGCGTTCATCCGGCGCCTTGCGACGGGAATGTTCGCGCGTGCCGACGCATCAGCTTGGCCCCACGTCAAGCACATTGCGCCCTGGCATGCGCGCCCCCCTGACGCGAGGCGCCCCCTCCCCCGCGACCTGGTAGCGGACGATGCCCCCCCCCCACCGGACTTGACGCCTAGGTAAGCTGTTCACCAGGTTACACTCAGCTTACCTACACAATAACGACTCCACACTCACAACTCACACGCTTAGTTGCGCGACCTGTGCTAAGTTAATATAGGCAGGGCGCGTAACTACAACCACACATACACCACTACACATTCATGTAGACACACAAGTGGACGCGAGCGGGCTCGCGACCACTCCATCACGGGCGGTGTTTACACAGTACATTACCGCCTGTACACACACAACGGCCCCCCGTCCGTAACGCAGCCGGCTAGCTCCGGTGCGCGGGGCGGGCGGGAGCCATGCACCCGCCGTAGGTGCGTCGGAGTCGCCACCTCTGTCGCTGGTTGACCCCCGCCGGGCCTCCTCCGGGTAACCGGAGGTCTCACCTGGCGGAGTCGGACCGCCGAGGTGGCGTGAAGAAAACAGCGCTGAACATACAGTGCTGTAGGCGCGCCTACGGAAAAACTAATAGCAACCACACACAGGCGTGTGATATTAATATCACACGCCATCAGGCCTAAGTCTAGAAAGACAAAAACAATGACGGGCCTGTTTTAACAGGCCGAGGTATGGCCTCCGCGGCCAGGGGGCGAAGCCCCGTGACCGCCTGCCGCGCCCCCTTACGGGGGCGCAGCGACGTCCACCACCGACAGATCCATTCGACGTTCGGACGCCGCAGCGTGCACACGTACGCTCCGCTCCCCACCGCCGACTCTCCGCGCACCCCGCGCCCCCCGTCTGTTCGCCGCAGCTTCGCCGCTACGCCGAGCATCGAAGGCCCAGTGCCTGCCGTCCAGTAGTGCGTCGTTAGTTTGTGTCTAATACTTGTATTAGTACACATACTCAACGGTGTCACTCAGTGGCAAAAAAACAGCCTCTTTCGAGGCTATATTTCCTTTATCGTCGAATCGTCCGCGTTTTTGTTGCCCCTTCAGGGAAAAGCCACGGTTTTGTGGTTCTTGACGGGAAACCTAACGGTGTTAACGAAGTCAAGAGGGTGGTGACCCAATCCTACCCGCCAGACCCCTTCAGGGCGAGGCATTCCATTGGCATCGGGAGCTAGGACCTTGGCCTTGGGGGCTTCCCTCGTCAAACCTAGTCTTCGACTTCGTTCACAGCTACACACCTAGTGTCGGTTGGGAGTGTCTACCCCTTCGCACTAGAGCCCCTTGTGGGACTAGGGCCCTGTCGCACAATAAGACTGGCGACAGGTTTACAAGCTTAGGGCACACCTTAGGTACTCACCTCCCTGTTCGCACAAGTTCAGGAGAGGCCACACATCCCCGGGCGCACCTACCCGGGGAGCTAGGTGTTAGGTGATAGGCTTTTAGCTATTTTTCAGGCCCCTCTGGCCAATCAGACAGTAGTGTAGCTGGCGAGTTTGTTTGTGTTTTTCTTCTCGCACAGCATAGCACTAGGAAAAACACTGGGTGGGTTCGTTTTTCGGGGAACTGTCTTCCCGAGGGGTTCACGTTTCGACGTACCTCCTCGGGACTAGGTTTTCTTAGGCATGAGCTTATCTCGAATCTAGTCCCCGCCAACAATGGCGCAGTCCAATAAGTGGGCTGTCTTGTTCGACGCGCTCATTGAAGTCCTCCTCAAGGACAACAATGAAAAATACTCGAAGATTCTCGCTCCCTTCCGCGAGGAAAGCGACCGCCTCAAAGAAGCGGAAACCGTCGTCGATGAGATACCATCGACTATTATGGATTTCAGCGACGCGCTGAATTCCCCCGCCGACCCCGCGTCCGCGTCCCAGGCCTTAATTGAGGCCCCTCCCAGCGAGGAAACTCCCTACCCGATAGAAGAGATGGAAGTAAACATCTCGGATAACGAGGCGACCTCAGCCTCTAATGATTCAGATTGCTCCGAAGCATCATCGCCCACCTCATCCTCCGAGGACGACTACCAAATCGTCGGTAAGGGGAAGAGGAAGAAGGGCAAAGCCCCCGCTAGCAGCTCCGCCAAGAAGCCGGCAACTCAGGGCTCACGCTCCCCCAAATTGGCTGTAGACTCTACACAGAGCCGTCCGCACAGCCCCTTGGCCTCAGCCACCCCGGCTGCCTCCTCGTCACAATCCGCCACCCCGGCGAATAACGCCCCTAAATCGGTCCGTCCCCCTCCCATCTACATACATGAGAAGGGAAAATGGACAGAATTGTCCAAGTCACTCAACGAGCGTAAAATCAACTACACAAACGCTCGTGCGGTAGAGGTCGGCATTAAGGTACAATGCCCAACCTCAGGTGATTACCGCTCCCTCACAAAGCTCCTCCGGGATAGGAGCATTTTATACCACACCCACGCACTGCAAGAGGACATCCCTGTCCGCGTAGTTGTTAAGAATGTCCCCTTAGAAATCTCCACTCAGGAGATTAAAGACGACTTAGTCGCGCAAAACATCCCAGTTAGGGAAGTGCACCGCATGCACCGTAAGGTTGGCGGTCGCACTAGCTCGGCACCATATAATATGGTGCTCGTAATTTGCGACCGCGTGGATGGGCATCACCCAATCCACAAACTTTCGAAAGTTTGTAGCCTCTCAGGTATCCGGATTGAGAAGCCCGCTAAACTCGGCGAGCTTTCTCAGTGCCATCGCTGCCAACTATATGGCCACGCCCAAAGGAATTGCTTCGGCAAACCTCGCTGCGTCAAGTGCCTGGGCGACCACGGCACCGCTGACTGCCCTCGCCCTAAGGACCGCACACAGTGCACCGAACCCCCCAGCTGCGTTCTATGCGGCGAGTCCGGCCATCCCGCTAACTACCGCGGATGCCCTAAGGCCCCCAAATCGTCGGCCCCCAAACTGGCGAAACGGGCCAACAACAAACAACAGCGAGAGAGCCCATCTCTCACTGCTGACCCCCCTGCCTCACTCCGACCCCAGCGCCCCAGTCCCTGGAATGCGCTTAATCACCAAGCACACTTCCCGGCTCTGAGGCCTACCCAAACTCCTGCTTCACAGGAAATCCCGCCACTGATGGCATTGCCTGCCATGCCTTCACCCCCTATACCCGCATCTCAGAACGCCGCACCGCCAGCGCCCCGCAGAGCGCTCTCAGGCCGCCCTCACCCCCGCGATCCCAGGTGCCCGCCCATGCCAGCCAGCGCGCACCCTATCCCCCCCGCGTGTTTTAATTTTACGGCCACCCCTCCACCTTCAGTGGCAAGACCCCCGTTGCCCCCGAACTTTGACCCCACCGACCCCGTATATGTGTTAGGTAGTACCTTTGCCGTTTTCCATAGCCCGCGTGCTCTACAAATGCGGGATGAAACGATGGCCTGTCGAGGTGACTGGCAACAGCTCTTTCAAGTCTGGGCCAAATACCAAGACATCCAGCAAGACATTAAGAACCTCCCCTACTTGAAATATATATAATGGATAGGTCACCCCACAGTAGGTTCAAACCGACTTCCCTTAGGATAGGGACCTTCAACGCCGAGAGCCTAAATGGCCAACGAGATGAGATCGCCACATTCCTCCGCGACCATCGCCTAGATATCCTTTTAGTTCAAGAGACGTTCTTGAAACCTTACAACCGGGACCCGAAAATTGCCAACTATCGGTTAGTTCGCAATGACAGAACTCGCTGTCACAGAGGAGGTACTCTGATTTACTACAAAGCTAGCTTGTACTGCATCCCCTTAGACCCCCCCTCTCTTTCCAAGTTAGAAGTCTCTGTCTGCAGGCTGGGCATGACAGGACACCAACCCCTCACGATCGTATCGGCTTACATCCCGCCCTCAGGAGCCGGCTCCTCGGTCGCGAATAACGATATGAGCGATGACCTCAAAGTTCTTTTCGATCTAAGTGACTCCGTCCTTCTGGCGGGAGATCTTAATGCTAAACACCCCGCGTGGAATAGTAATGTTTCAAACAGCAGAGGTAATGCCCTATATAATCTCTGCTGTTCTCTCAACTTCGATGTCATCGCTCCAATGAGTCCCACCCACTATCCTAATAACCCGGATCACAGACCCGACGTGCTAGATGTCGCGCTTCTGAAGAATGTAAACTTGCGATTACATTCTATAGAGACGATCGACGAGCTTAATTCGGATCACAGACCCGTCGTAATAGAGTTTACCCCGAGAAACGGTCACTCTGACCCTTCTCAGCCCCCTCCCACCAAAGTGATCACGGATTGGAAGAAAGTAAGCGAATTGCTGAAATCCACCGAATCCCCTCACTTGGACAAAATCCCTGACAACATCGCGACTGTAGCTGACACGGAGGCCGCGATCAACTCGTTCACAGAGCACGTACAGTCAGTCCTGAACGTTTGTTCAAGGGAAGTTCCAGCGGATGACCACCGCTGGAAACTCCCGGACGATGTACGTGACCTGCTGACCGAGAAGAACGCGGCCATCCGTGCTTATACCTCTTTTCCCTGTGCGAGTAACAAAGTTTTTATGCGCCGTTTACAACGCAAAGTAAGCAGAAGCATCAAAAAACTTCGTGACGAGCAATGGGACAAGATGCTCAGCGAACTCGAACCGACCCACCAGGCATTCTGGGAACTTCAAAGGAAAATGCAATCTTCCTCTAAAGTTGCCTCCATGCCTCCCCTCACGCGCCCTGATAATACCGTCGCATTCGACGACATCGACAAAGCTGAATGCCTAGCCGACAGTCTTGAAGAGCAATGCTCTCCCAGTACCCAGCCAGTAGACCCAGCCCACCTCGCCAAGGTGGATGCTGAAGTCGAACGCAGGACCTCTCTACCCCCCGTAGAAGACCCCGATAATCCCCTACCCTCAGTCACCCCTGAAGAGGTAGAGGATATAATCAAGGGCCTTAGACATAGGAAAGCCCCCGGCTCAGACGGAATCACCAATAGGGTATTCAAACTCTTCTCCCCAGCCCTTATAGTGCTAATGACCGCTATCTTCAATAGCGCCATGGCCAATAACGTGTTCCCGCAAGCATGGAAACAGGCCACAGTAATAGGCATTCCCCGGTTTAAGCCCAAATCCTCGCCGAGTAGTTACCGGCCTATTAGTTTGCTCAACGTGTTAGGAAAAATCTATGAGAGACTTATTTATAAGCGACTCAAAGATTTCGCCGAAGCAAAGAGCTTAATTCCGACAGAGCAGTTTGGTTTTAGACCTCAACACTCTTGCGTTCAACAAGTGCACCGCATAGTCGAGCACATCGGTGCCCGCTTCCAGCGGGGACTGATGACCGGTGCCTTATTCTTCGATATCGCGAAAGCTTTCGACAAGGTCTGGCACAACGGGCTGATATACAAGCTATATCAGCTCGGTGTACCGGATCGTCTCGTACTAATACTACGAGACTTCTTGTCGAACCGCACATTCCAATACCGTATTGATGGTGCACTCTCATCCCCTCATCCGATACGTGCAGGCGTCCCACAGGGATCGGTGATATCCCCACTAGCCTTCACGCTTTACACCAGCGATATCCCTAAGAGTAGATCAGCCCAGCTAGCCTTGTTCGCCGACGACACGGCCATCTACTACTCAGGTAGGAGTCCATCTAACATCTGCCGTATTCTCCAAAATTCCGCCAAAGCATTAGGCGATTGGTTCCGGAAATGGAGAATCGAGGTCAACCCCGATAAGAGTCAGGCGGTTCTGTTCTCTAGCCCCCGCGTAAGATTCCCCCCCTCCCCTAGTCCGATAACCATGTTCGGCAAGCCGATCCCCTGGGAGAAGCATGCCCGATACTTAGGAGTCATTCTCGATAGGCGGTTAAGATTCGGTGAGCACATCAAGACGGTACGTTCGCGTGCCGCCTTCGCTCTCGGTAGGCTCCACTGCTTGCTGAATGCGCGTAGCAAATTGTCACTTAAGTGCAAATTGCGCATTTACATCGCGTGCATTCGGCCCATCATGACGTACGCGTGCCCCGTGTTCGCGCACGCCAAACCCCATCTCCTTCATAGGATGCAGACCCTCCAAAACCGATTTTTACGTAAGGCCACGGGAGCCCCATGGTACGTTAGGAATGAGCAACTTCACGTTGACCTCAAGATCCCCACCATCCAGCAGTGTATGAAGCGACTCACTAAGGGTTTTTTCGATAGGGCCGAAAAACACCCTAACCCGTTAGTCGTTTCAGCAGCTAGTTATGTTCCCTCCGCGATATCTAGGATCCGACGCCCGAGGTCCACCCTCCTCCAGCCCGATGACCCCATCACTCTCTTGCAGGAAAGTCGTAGGGAAACCAGCACTCTCAGAAAGCACACAAGACGACACACATACAAACCCCGAATCCGGTCTCGCCGCCGAGGCACGCCGCGACCCCCCAGTAATATCATTACTCCCCGACCCTTGCTCGACGAGCCAGCCCGCGACGCTGAGCATGTAACGATGATAAACTCCCCAATTAATAATCCGACCCAGCCTGTCCCTTGCTGTCCTCCCGATAATGACGCACTAAGTCGAGGCCCGAACCCCACAGGGGGTGCCCTTAGTGATCGTCATTTAAATGTAAATATTGTTAATAGTTTGTAAGCCCTGGCGGGGGGCCTTAAAGTAATTTTTGGCCACCCACAGGATAGTTCGGTTAAGTAGTTAAGCAACCTTATCGAGTTGCAACTACGAGTGGTCATTCCTAAAAAAAAAAAAAAAAAAAAAAAAAAAAAAGCTCGACAGATCAGAAGTTGTCTAGTAGCAGACACGGTACGAAGGTGCTCTGAACTGTCAGGTAACGTTGAGCTTATTATTACTTTATACTGTTACTATGCTTGTTGCTATATTGATAAATTAGTTATTTATTTACTGAACAGCTATTTAAATTCCTATCTGCTATATTGCTTCTTATTTTGATTATGTATTATGTTGTTAGTATAGTTATAGAATTTGATCATGATTTATTTATTATATAAACACGAGAAGTATAGCCATGTATTTCCTTGTAGAAAATATATCAATTTGATTTATTAAACTATTACTTTCTTATTATTTCCACTACATCTCCCACATCAGAAGTGGGATAACGTATATAACAGATCTACGCCCGTGAATGTTTTGATTTCAGGAACTTCAAAAAATGAACGCGGAAGATTCAACCACTGGTCAGGCTGAGCGGTCGCAAGCTGCCGCAGGGTCTGAGCCAGCATTTCATGAAGAGTATGTTGGTGGACAACGATCACCGATCCTGAGTCACAGAGAGCCGCATCAACCTACTGGCTGTTATGCAGACGTCAACGGCAGAAACATTGCCGCGTCATCGTCCACGGGCAATGCAGTTCCCGGTGGTTCCACGACCACATGTGACAGCCGTGAATCAAGGACAGTAGAGTTTGTACCTCTTAATTTTATGCAAAATATGATGCAGGAAATGATGACTCAGTTGATCAACACTACCGCTCAAGCTTTTAACCCACCGAATGTGCGGTCCACTCCACGAATGCGAAGTCTTGAGCATATTTATGTACCTGCTTTTAATCCCGACGATCGTACCGATACGATACAAGTTTGGTGTCGAAACGTCGAAGAGCTCCAAGCTGAATATGAACTCTCTGATAGAGAGCTACTAAACTTGTCTCGGAACCATTTACGTGGACGAGCTGCCGAATGGGCTCGTCGTAATTATTCAAGTTTAATCACGTGGTCAGAACTTAAAACTGGTCTTATTGAAACCTTTGCAGATGAGGCTCGTTACTATGACGACCTGACGCTGTTCATGGAATATACCAGTGAGCAGGCCAGTAACTTCGCCGAGTACGCAACCCGGAAATGGGAACTAGCGAAGAAGGTGATTGGTGTGGAGATGACTGAACAACGCCTCGTCGAGGCAGTTATTTCGGGTATGTCTGACTTTCGTATTCGTTCTGATTTGCTACGACTTACACCTAAAACTTTGCCACAACTAATACAAAGTCTAAATTCATATAATCGCAAGAGGCCCGGTGGTGAGTCTAATCACAACATCCCATCTAAACGCTCTAGAACCACTCCCTCTTCAGATACTTCAAATCGACGATGTCATAAATGCCACAAAGTAGGTCACATTCAAAAGGACTGTCGCTCAAGCGTGAGTAATAATGGTCCTCGGAAAGATACTGCTCCCAATCCTAATGCTAATGCTAAGCCTAATGAATCAAAGCCTTCTAAGACAACAGTTTGTACTTTTTGCAATAAGAAGGGGCACGCTTTCGAGAACTGTTTTGGGCGCTTAAATAAACAAATAAAAAACGATAAGCCCTCCAATGTGAGTAGTTTGAGTTTAAGCAATAAAAATTTGCAAACTATTCAAATCGAGAGCCGTGATTATTCTTGCCTTTTAGACAGTGGTGCAGAATGCTCCCTTATGCGCGACAGTATTGGCGATTCGGTCAAGGGTAGGATTGTTTATGAGACCTCAGTTTTGCGGGGCATTGGAGACAATGCTTTCAGTTCATCACGAAAAAAGCTGTGCATGGTGTGTGTTGATGGCCTTAATATTGAATTGGACTTTATCCTAGTCCCTGATCGGTACATTCAATATGATGTATTGCTTGGTCAAAATCTTTTTGACGTACCTGGAATTCGGGTAACTTTCTCAAAGAACAGTGCTAAAGTGTACAGAGACTCTTATAGTATTAATTGTTTTCGAAAGGATGTTGATTTTGAAACATTAGAAGTAAACAGTGATATAAATTCGGAACTTAAAATTCAGTTACGTAGTCTGTTAGAATCACATTCTAACATGTTCACATTCGGTAATGCAGTTACACAAGTAACAACTGGCGAACTAATCATTCGCTTAAAAAATCCGGACAAAATAGTACAGAGACGACCATATCGATTGGCTCCAGCCGAACGTGAACATGTTAAAAACTTAATTAAAGACCTAAAAGACAACAATATAATTCGCGACAGTAGTTCACCATTTGCTAGCCCTATATTACTAGTTCGAAAGAAAGATGGTAGTGACAGAATGTGTGTCGACTACCGAGAATTAAATAGTAACACTGTTCGTGATCACTTTCCACTTCCCATTATTGATGACCATATTAGCAAATTGTCTGGAGCTAAATACTTCACAGTATTAGATATGGCAGCAGGGTTCCATCAAATCCCAATAGCTAATTGTTCAATAGAAAAGACTGCTTTCGTTACGCCTGACGGGCAGTACGAGTTTCTTCGTATGCCATTTGGCCTTTGTAATGCACCATCGGTTTTTCAAAGGGCCATTAACACAGCACTAAAGCAATTCGTTGATGATTTTGTTTTAATTTACATTGATGATGTGGTAATTATTTCTGAAACTGTTGATCAGGGTATTGAACGTTTGAAACTTGTACTTGATGCCCTACAAAAAACGGGGTTTTCTCTTAATGTTAAAAAATGCAAGTTCCTTCAAACCGAAATAGAATATTTAGGAAGAATTGTCTCCAATGGCCAAGTAAGGCCAAGCCCTGGTAAAGTTAACGCCTTGTTAAATTCTCCCATTCCGACAAACGTTAAGCAAGTCCGACAGTTCTGCGGACTAGCCAGTTACTTTAGGAAATTTATTCCAAATTTTTCACTTATCATGATCCCTTTATATAATCTGACCCGTAATAACGTCAAGTGGAACTGGACATGTGAACATAATGTTGCTAGAAATAAAATTCTTGAGTGCCTTTCTTCTGAACCTGCATTGACTTTATTTGTTCCGGCAAAGCATGTCGAGCTACACACAGATGCCAGTTCCGCAGGACTAGGGGGTATTCTTTTTCAAAAACATGACGAAAACCTTAAAGTCATAGAATATTTTAGTATGCGCACCACCGAGACTGAAAGCCGTTACCACTCGTATGAGTTGGAAACGCTTGCAGTAGTTAGATCCGTTAAGCATTTTCGCCATTACTTACTTGGCAGGCCATTCAAACTTATTACTGATTGTAATTCTCTGAAGGCCTCACGGAACAAAAAAGAATTGCTTCCCAGAGTCCACAGGTGGTGGGCATATTTACAATCTTTTGATTTTACTATTGAGTACCGCAAAGGTGAACGTATTCCCCACGTAGATTATCTAAGCCGCAATCCTACAACTGTCAACATAAATAATGTACAAAATTATAGTGAATGGTTAGAAGTAGAACAAAGTAATGACCCTGAAACTAAAAATATAATTGAGTCAATCCAACAGGGTACCATCGATAAAGATATAGCTTCTAGTTATGAAATACAAAATGGTTTATTATATCGTGTTATTTCTGTCCATAATAAAGTAAAAAAACGTCTCTTTGTTCCCAAGAGTTATCGATGGCACATTATACAAATTTATCATGATGCACTTAAGCACTTTGGCTGGGAAAAAACACTTGAGAAAATTAGAGAGCAATTTTGGTTCCCCAACATGTCCAAGTGTACTCGTAAATATGTTGACAATTGTCTGACTTGCAAAATTAATAAAAGTCAATCGGGATCACGACAGATTACGTTACATCCAATAGAAAAGCCGCCTACTCCCTTTCATACCGTCCATATGGACACCACTGGCAAATTGAGCGGTAATAAACCCGCAAAAAAATACGCAGTTGTTTTCATAGATGCATTTACAAAATGTTTTCATGAAACCCGTTAGTAATTTAACTGCGGGAGCTACTGTAAATTGTTTGAAAGAGCTAATTTACACTTTTGGCACTCCTAAGCGTATTGTTTGTGATCAGGCCGCTTCTTATACTGGTAAAGAGTTTTCAAATTTTTGTGAACATTGGTCTATAGAATTGCATTTTATAGCTAGTGGTGTAAGTCGAGCAAACGGACAGGTTGAGCGAGTAATGAAGGTTTTGACTAACTGCTTTACAATTGTTGAAAATACCACCAAGAGAAGTTGGAAAGATGCTATTGGCGAAGTGCAGTTGGCAATTAATAGCACTTTCAGTAAAAGTACTGGTCATACTCCGTTCCAACTTCTTATGGGCTGCGATCAGTCACCTCCTGCCATATCAGCTTTACTTGATGATGTTGAGCGCTTGGACCTCGATGCATGCCGTCAAGAGTCAAAAATTAAAATGGATGAATTAGCTCAAACCCGAAAAACCGATTTTGATAAAACGAAAGCTAAAATTGTACCTTTTAAAGTCGGCGATACTGTTTTGGTCAAACAAAACCCGCGAGCAATTAACAAACTTGACAGTAAGTTTAGAGGTCCTTGCGTCATTACCGAAGTAAAAGACAATGATAGATACGTTGTAAAGGTTCATAAAACAGGTAATGAGTTATATGTTTCTCATGACAACTTGCGAGTTGTTACTCCCGATATGGGATGTGAGTTGACCGAATCTTTAGATACATCCGATTGATAATATTGTTTAAAGATTTGATTTTATTAATTAAGTTAAGATTATCTTGCATAATCAGTGATCGCTTGGCCAACGATCATTGTTATGTCTGATAATCGCATTTTTGTTGCCATGTGATTTGGCGATTATTTTTTTGTTGTCATGTGATTTGACGACTGCCATGTGATTTGGCGATTATATTTTGTTGTCATGTGATTTGACGACTGCCATGTGATTTGGCGATTATATTTTGTTGTCATGTGATTTGACAACTGCCATGTGATTTGGCGATTATATTTTGTTGTCATGTGATTTGACAACTGCCATGTGATTTGGCCATTATGTTTTGCTGTCATTTGATTTGACAAGCAGCCATGCGATTTGGCGTTGTGGTCATGTAACTTGACCAATCTTATTTGTGAGCCATGCGATTTGGCAGTAGGATCATGAGATTTGATCATTCGGTGATTGTTTTTACTTATGTAATTTGAGATTTGTAATTTATGTTCGCGAGCCATGACGGCTGCTCGTCAGAATGGCCGTGTGCGAGATAGATATTCTTTTGAAATTAGAAATAATTAAAAGCAATAATTGTATTTTTTTTTAAGTCAACTTCCGATTTATAAAAAGTAGTGTATTGACTTCTCGTTACGCGCCGCTCCCCCGCCTACCGACCGAGTCGAGTATAAAATGAGGTGCGCGGCGCTCGACAGATCAGAAGTTGTCTAGTAGCAGACACGGTACGAAGGTGCTCTGAACTGTCAGGTAACGTTGAGCTTATTATTACTTTATACTGTTACTATGCTTGTTGCTATATTGATAAATTAGTTATTTATTTACTGAACAGCTATTTAAATTCCTATCTGCTATATTGCTTCTTATTTTGATTATGTATTATGTTGTTAGTATAGTTATAGAATTTGATCATGATTTATTTATTATATAAACACGAGAAGTATAGCCATGTATTTCCTTGTAGAAAATATATCAATTTGATTTATTAAACTATTACTTTCTTATTATTTCCACTACATCTCCCACATATAAGTGGCAGAAGAAAAGTGAAAAACCAAGACCTATTAAAGTGACATTCTGCAAATTAAGTTTTAAAGTGAAAATACTAAAGAAGAAAAAACAACTAGAACAAACAAGCTACTACATAAAAGAAGATTTCACCCCACAAGTTGTAGAGAAAAGGAAGGAATTACAAAGGGAAGTAGATATGGCAAGAAGTCAAGGAAAAAATGCAGTACTGAGAGGAGAGAAAATTATATACTTAGAGCAAGGAAAGGCACATCAAAACAATCAGAAAAGGAAACTTTCTAATTCGCCTGAAACCTCAAAATCTCAAATACAACAACATAAGGGAAATAGACCAACCTTTTCACAGCGAAATACCAATAAAAAAAGTAAAGTAGACATGAGACACTTCTTGGTACCAAAGGCGACAGAAACAAGTTTATCACCTACTTCTATTCCAAGGCAAACCCAAGCAGACATCCAAATTGAACAGATTCAACAGTAGCAATCAGTCCCTCCTCCTCCTAAATCGCAGAATATTATTAGCAATTTTCACTCTCCCAGCACGGTTGGTCCCCGTGGGAGCAGTAGACCGAAACCCTCCATCAAAAATGAAACTTTTCTAAATAAAAGAAAAATAAATATCTCCACATTGGTACGTTAAACGTAAGATCCTTAGTAGGCAAATCAAGATTCATAGAATTAGAACACGCTATTTCAAAAATTAGCTGGCATATTATAGGACTGTCTGAGGTAAAACTCGAGGGTAAAGAAATTATAGAACATGAAGATTTTATTTTAATGTATTATGGTCAAAAACATAATAGAAACGGTGTTGGATTTTTAATAAAAAAGCAATTGAAAGACAGTATTAAAAATTTTGTGACGTTCTCTGATAGAGTGGAAAAAAATAGTAATCTAAATCGAATCCAAGACAATAGATATTATACAAGTATACGCGCCTACCGAACAATCACCACTAGAAGAAATAGATGAGTTTTACAAGAACCTTCGAATAGCGTTAAAAAACAATAACAAAGACACAATTATCATTGGTGACTTCAATGCACAGATTGGTATAGCCACTACCGAGGACAAATATGTCATGGGAGCATGGGGATGCGGCAGAAGAAGTCCAAGAGGTCAAACCCTAATCGATTTTTGCTTCGAACACCAACTACATATAGCAAACACCTATTTCAAGAAGAAACTCAACCGTAAATGGACTTGGGCACATCCAAATGGCGTTACACGAAACGAAATTGATTTCATTATAACTAGAAACCATAACAACATCCACAACGTCGATATAATATCAACTTCACATCCTACTGATCACAGACTGGTACGGGCAGCGCTTCTTCTCAACTATAATCGAATGGTGTCAAGAAAGTGTTTTGGAGAAAAAACTACCACCGTAATGACACCATTCGACATGAAATATTTACAAGAAACGTTCGGTCAAGCTGTGAAAGACTTAAGATATACGGATACTGAAAATACTTACTCTACTTTAATTACAAAAATTAGAGAGAGTCAATACAAGGAAACAAAACAATTAAGGTATAAACCAAACTTGATATCGGAAAACATTGCAAGAATGATAAAAGAGAGAACTCAACTAAAAGAAAAGAAAAATAAAACTGCTATAGAAAAGAAAAAATTGTCAGCACTATACAAATTCATTAGAAAGCAAATCCAACACAAAATTAAAGAACATAGATACAAAATTATAGAAGAAAATCTTGAGAAAAGGGCGTCAGTTAAAAGAGCATACAAACAACTTGACTCTAGCAAGAAATGGATTGCAAAACTGTCAAAAAATGGACAGCAAATAACTAACCGAAACCATATTTTAAAATTAGCCACAGAATTCTACACAAAACTGTATGAATTTTCCGATCCAAGACAAGCAGTGAGGAAAGAACTAGAACTGACTGACTCAGAAAACGTTCCACAGTTTCTAGAGTGCGAAATAAGCAACTCAATACAACAACTCAAGTCTTCAAAGTGCCCTGGAGAAGACCGAATAACAAACGACATGTTAAAAGCTATCGTAGAGCCCATCACACCTATTCTAACCACTACATTCAACGGAATTCTAACAAAAGAATCAATACCATCTGATTGGAAAACTGCAATAATAACACTGCTATACAAAAAAGGTGATCCTGGTGATATAGGCAATTATAGACCGCTGAGTATGTTACAAACACTCTACAAATTATTTACCAGCCTATTACTAAAAAGAATTTCGAAGACATTGGATGAGAATCAACCTAGAGAACAAGCAGGATTTAGAGCGGGTTTCTCTACTAACGACCACATTTTCACCATCACACAGATAATTGAGAAATATAACGAACATAATAAAGAACTCTACATAGCTTTCATAGATTACTCTAAGGCGTTCGATTCTATTTCTCATGACTCTCTTTGGCATTCACTACAACAACAAGGCATACATAAGAAATACATAGACATGTTAAAAGAAATCTATAAACATAGTAAAGCAGTGGTTAAACTTGAGAAAAAAGGAGAGCCGTTTAACATTCAGAGAGGAGTAAGGCAGGGAGATCCCATATCACCAAAATTATTCAACGCAGTCTTAGAACACATCTTTAGACAGCTCCAGTGGAAAAATATGGGCATCAAAATAAATGGCGAATTTTTAAACCATCTTAGATTTGCGGACGACATAATCCTTATTAGCGAGAGGCACTCGGAGCTAGAAGATATGTTGATATCCCTCGATAAGGAGAGTCGCAAATGCGGCCTTCACATGAATGCTGAAAAAACATATTGTCTACTAACTAACAGTACGAGAGTCCCAATTAAAATACAAGACACACCATTAGAGTACGTAGACAGCTACATATATCTCGGACAATGCATTCGTTTCTCCAATCTAACAGAAAATGAGATAGATCGCAGGATAAAAAACACGTGGAAACGATACTGGTCGCTTAAAGAAGTATTTAAATCACGCATACCAACACATCTGAAAAAGAAAGCTATGGACAATGTAATACTTCCTACACTGCTCTATGGTTGCCAAAGCTGGGCATTAACAAAAGCGTTGGTAAACAAACTTCAAGTTTTTCAACGGGCAATGGAGAGAAGCATGCTAGGGCTTAAGCTAAGGGACAGAAAGAGAAACAAGGATATAAGACAGCATACAAACATTGTGGATGCTGCCGAACTAGCATGTAGGTTAAAATGGCATTGGGCAGGTCATGTAGGAAGAGCTACAGACGGACGGTGGAGTGAGAGGGTTCTTCACTGGATACCTCGAGATACACCGCGCCCCCGCGGCAGACCTAGGCGCCGTTGGTGTGACGACATTATAGCCACTGCTGGTCATACCTGGACGAGACTTGCTCAAGACAGAGAGAAATGGCGACTGATGGAGGAGGCCTTCACCCGTAAATGGGTACCCAAAACAAACAAATAATAATTGAAGATAACTTATCTAATTCTAATATGCACTTATCTAATTATTTTGTTATTTGATAATGAAAGTTAATTTAATCACGACCTGAAACATGTTAGTAAATTGTTAATGTTTTATCAATCGTTATTTAATATTGTATTGTTAATTTAATTTATTATGGCTGATTCTGTGTAAGGTCATTAATTATTTAATTTATTTTTTGGTTTATTTTGCATGATTTGATTATGATTTTTTAATTTAGTATTGTGAATGTGCTAATATTTGTATAGAATTAAGTGATTATGTGCATTAAACCTACGATAATTTGATATTAATTAGGTGATTGATATTAAAAGTTTAATTTAATTTAGCATATTTTTCTTACTATTGATGATAATTACATTAAGCCAAGTGATTTCAGGTCCTAAATTAAATTTAATATGAATTCTTAATATGCCAATTTTAGTTATATTCTTGTTGGGAAATAAAGGCTTTTTTATTTTTATTTATTAATTTTATAAGTGGCAGTGGGCAGTGCACATTGCTCGCAGAAAGGTTGGGCGATGGGGCTGAAAATTTCTGAAGTGGCAACCGCGAATCGGAATACAATGCGTTGAAAGACCTCCCACTCGGAGAACCTATGACCTGGTGAAGGTTGCGGGAATCCGTTGGATGCGACTCACACGGGACCGGTCAATGTGGCGACACTTCGGGGAAGTCTATGTCCAGCAGTGGCAAATTGAAGATGACTCTAATCCATGTAATAGACAATATAACACAATTTAGGCTAACTTTTCTTGTAGACAACAACATGTTTAGTATGCATAACAACACATTGTATCCAATCTCCTGAAATACTTCAGCAAATATATAATTCAAAAACGTACGGCTTATGTAATTGGAACAACAATGATTTTGGGCAACAATCTTTTATTAGGTGTAGCGAGCGGACACAGATTTCTGTTATTCAGACAAACGGCCCTCATATTGCTCGTGTCATTTGTTTTCATTAAACATTTCATTAACTTTCTAAATGGTGTTGATTTTAAGCGGGCGGGCGACGCTTTGTGAGTTTGTTTTAGTATTTACCAAGTCGGTAGCAATGATAATGGATATAAATAGCTTTTGGCGACGATGCCCGGGTTTTTAATGGCTAGGAGGACAGTGGTCAGGATATATATGGACAGTACGGACACACCTTGTTGGGATTCAAACGTAAAACTTAATTGTTGTTTTAATATACGCATGGATTTTTGATAATATAATAAACAGCAAAGTGATTTATTTGTGTTTCCTTTACAGCGTGAATATTTAAATAGTGGTATATTTATTTCCGTTTTTCTGAAATCGTTTTTATAAATCAGCATGAATTATTACGTTTTGAAAAAGCAACACTGATATAACTGAGACATCCTAAAATGACGTCGGTCTTACTTTTTTTTGGGCTGCGGATGCAGTGAACGTGCGGTGATACATTACCTTGCTAGACTTGTGAACCTTCACATTTTTTCCACACGACTACCAGGCAGTTTGAGTATAAGCGACCTACCCAAATGTCTTTACAAACAAATACTAATGTAGTATATCAACTACTTGGTGTCCACGACACAATCCTTGCTTAGTTTGGCACTAGGTGGCGCTGTGTGTTTATGTAAAGCGATATTCATTTATATATTTATTACTAGCTGTTGCCCGCGACTTCGTCCGCGTATACCACCCTTGTCACCTAGGGGTATAAAAGTAGCCTTCGACTTGTTCTCTCGACCTAACAAATATATACAAAAAATGTATTAAAATCGGTGAAGTCGTTTCGGAGGACACATTGTTTGTTATCGAAACAAACAGTGTGACACGAGATTTTATGTATTATGCTCGCGTGGCATTCGGGGTAATTTTAATTAAATAATTAGGGAATTTCATAGCGCAAAACAAAGAGTAAGTAAAATTCAAGATCCAGCAGTATTTTAAAGATATACATCTGGGTTGCTCATAAATTAGTTGGTTTCAAAGCAGAACAGAGGAACTTTGCAGAAGTATTGTGTAAAATCTTAAATTATTGTCTAGGATGGAATTACTATGGCCGGTAAATTACATAATGATACGTAGCTACCGAGAAAAAGAAAAAAAGAAAAATTAGATGTGTTCAGTGAAAACCATGTAAACGACACCAGAAATGGAAAAAAACAAATACTTTTCCTTGGCGCTATCTTGGATTTATCAATAAGAGTACTTTTGTGAAGTTTCGAATGAAATAGTCTAACTAATCTTGTTTCCCCATACAAACTTTGGAGGCCCGTTTTACCCCCTTAGAGGGTGATTTTTGGGTTTTTCTCTGAAAGTGAATTTGTAATTCTTTTGAGAAAATAAATATCTTTAACCGTATGATGCTTGGAATGGTGAAAAGTATATCTAAACATCATAAAACAACAATAAATCACTGTACCTATCTACATCGTTGTAAACACCTGGAGTTATGATCCAAGTTATGCCAGTGCAAGTCCATAACTCGGTTGATGGGTTGTAGTCAAGTTTTTATTCTCACTGTTTTATTTATACAGCAGTAAATACCCCGTAAACCACGAAATCCGTTTCTAAGTACCCGAGAGATAAATCTTCTTACTACTTGAAGACGAGTTGGTCTTAAAGTATGAAAAAGATAAGCTACAAAGCGCGTCGTATCGGGAGTGACGTCAATATTTTACGTAAATCAGAAGTTTTCTTCGTCGTGTTGTGTCTTTTTTTAATTTAATTATTTTTGACCAGTACTCTGCCGCCTCATTGGAGATGGCCTCGGACAGGTCCCTCAGAGTGCAGGTGGAACCACTAGGACATTGCTGACCTGCAGGGCAGGAGGTGAGCCATAGTTTGCGTTCACACAGTTGAGACACCACAGTCACACAAACCTTCTAGTTACGGAGATATTGGGGGTCAAAGTGCCAACTTTTTGATAAGTATTTTTTAAAATACAAGTTTTTAATGTGAGATTTTTACACCTCTACGATCCCCGTACTATTCAATTCATCCACCAGCACAATTTTTTAAGTGTGTTACATTGAGTTCTACCACAAAACATGATTTTTCACCCCATAAAAAGTCGTTTCCCAGCAACAACTTTTACTTAAACTTACTGAGTTTGTTGAACAGGGTGCTTGGTTGACGGCTTCGTGATGAGTTTGTTTACACCCTGTATACGATACCCCTTGTTAAAAATGGCGTGATGTTATGTTATTTTAACGTATAATTTAAGATACCCGTACATGTTGAGCGTATATTTACTGAAGACTAAGTAAGAACAAGAAAAAAGACTGACACTACTTGGCATAGCTTATACCTTTCTCTTCTCACTTTTCTGATCACTTCGTCAAAGAAGTATGTATGTATATTCTTATCATTGTTCTTGAAAGTAATTGTTTTTGACTTATCTCATTCATTTTTTTCACCTCGTCCTTAGATTGTTATTTCATTGTAACGAGAATGTGTAGACAAATCTTCAAAGTCTTCTACCTATTTTTTAGTATTATCGATTTTAGCATTTATCCTTTAACAAACAATTAATCATCTATTGCAGGATTAAATACTTTTTCCATCTATTTTGTTGACTAAGGTTGTATAAAAGTTCGAAGGACTTAGCACAAAGTAATTTATTCGTTATTTTAGGAATAATGTACATCCATCAGGCTGCGAGCCGGTTTCATTAGGCAATTAATCAACCGGCGTTGAACAATAACATTCCAGTTATTTAGTTTTAAACAAAAACAATTAACACACATACGACTTAACGAAAACAAAGTAAATCGTAGTGCATTAATGTTGCTGGGAAAGAAGTATCGATAATTTTATATTATTTATTACTATCGACTTCACGCGTTGTTTCCGTTCCCGTGGGAGTACGGGGATAAAATATAGCGTATTTTACTCGGTGAACACGTGGCTTTTTAATGTAAAAGAATTTTTAGCATCGGTCAACTCGTTTTAGAGTTAAATCGTAACAAACATACAAACAAAAAATCTAATCTTTCCTCTATTGGTTTAGAAGGGACCAAATTAAATAAAATGTTATTTATCGATACTTTAATATAACTTCTATCTCAATAACTACTGTAAGAAATCTGTCCTTAAGAAAGTACAAGTATCTTTGTATGAAATATAATTGAACCTGAATTTACAGACACCTCTCACTTTTCTGTCACGTTCGCCTTTACCTTAAGGGTGACTGGAAAATGCCTATCGCATTATACCAACTATACCCAGGGATATCGTATTACCCAGTACAACTGGGTCGTGGAGTCAGATAGGCAGTCACTCTATAAAATACTGATATTCAGCTGCATCAGGTTAGACTGGAAGCCGACCCCAACAGAGTAGGGAAAAGGTTATGAAGAAGATAATGAAGAAAGTTTTGATCGACTTTTGTTACGATTAAAGAAATCAACATAGTATCGACACTTTTCATTCCACATCCCTAGAGTAGTTACAGCTACATTAAATACCACACAAAAGGCTTATTTGTCTATTCATTAGGGACGTTTTAATTAATGCATTGGTATTAGTCGAATCGGCATTTTGAGCTTATTCTGCTTAAATATGAATTTACATTGTTAATTATTAAGTGATTAGGATTACCTAACTATACATTTATATAGGGTGACTGGTAGTTAGTGTACGAAACACGTGATTGTGCTCATGATAACAAACAACTTTTACTATGGGACCAAAGATGAAATCGCGATAAAAATATCAGCTATTCAGTACATTTATATTCGCCTAATGTACTGAACAGCTGATTTTTTTTCGGGATATTTTATCACTAGCTGACCCACTCAACTTCGTCTGCGTCACATACCGAGAGAAAAACGAAAGGAAAAAAAACCCCGTTTTTACAACATTTTTCATTCCTGCTCCGCTCCTTATGGTCATAGCGTGATGTTATATAGCCTATAGCCTTCCTCGATAAATGAAGTATCCAACGCAAAAAGAAAAAACTTTTCAATTCCACCCGGTAGTTCCTGAGGTTAGCGCGTTCAACCAAACAAACAAACTCTTCTGCTTTATAATATTAGTATAGATGAGCACAACCACGTGTTTAAGTTTCGTTCACTAATTACCAGTCACCCTATACATAATTGATCATAACATACTGTCATGATCCCTTGCTAGACCAGACATTACTTTCAAATGATATATAGATAGATATAGATACGTGAATGGAATAAAAGAAAGTAAAGTACTGAAACACTACTATATAAAGTGTGTAAAACACCTCTTCACGAAGCCGAAAGACACTTGTTCTCCTCATCATTGCGATATTTTTTTTTATTTTTCAAAAAAGATATGATTCCATTTAGTCCATCAGTTCGATTATTTTGAAATTTTAGATAATTTTATATTAATATTTTTGCAAATCCATCTGACGGACATATTAGATATTTTGTCATCTGCCCTATTCAAATTGAGTCAGTCAAAAATTTGGCGACGAGTTAGGCGATTTTAGTAGCGTCGATCAGCTAATAATTTGTGTTGAAATTAAGCTAAAAATCATTTTTTGTCAAATTAATTTAATTAAAAAAAAGAAGGAAGATCGGAAGGAAGGAAGTCGGGCCTGTAAAATCAGTTTCTTACAAGATAGAAAAAAAAACTATTCATTAAACCAAACATATAATATTGTATTCCTATTTTTTTTGAGTCCGGGCTTGTTCTCAATTTTTTCACACTTAGTAAATATTCAACAGTCAACTAATTACAAATGACTTTCGCCCGACCAAGGGTCAGCGCAGACAGAGAGTAATAATCCCCGCGTGGTCTCGGGCATTTTCTTTACGGATTGCGTATGCTCAAGCGTATCTTCGAGGACGCGCGAGCATTTTTTGTCAGGTTCAAACATTTATGCACTTTATTGTAATAATTTTAAAGTTGATTTTCAAGTGCGTTAATAAAATCCTCCCCGCTGCGCTCCGTTCTGTCTGCGCTGAGCCTAAGCGCTAAATACAGCTAAAATCTATTTCGATGAGTTGACATAGTTACCGCGTGACGAGTTCCGCTGCCCGCTGGCCACGGCAGTCCCATTTCCTGCTCGAACGTTCCCAATAACCTGCATTTGTTTACTAAAACATTTTATTGGCAAATCGTTTGTCCACATGATGTGATTCAAATTGCATTTGAAATTGAATAATATTGAGCGTCTATAAATTGAATTGTGTACATAATTCAATTATAGACCTACATTATCGGATATTAATATAGTTTGCGTTGTAATATGCTGTTAACCTATTTGTTAAACCAACAACTGTAACTGTCCCATAGTCTTGGGGTCTATCTTGGGGGTTTAGGTTTCCGCACTTAGTCCTTGAAGTGGACCATTGTGCGTGAGCCATGGTGGCCGATTAGTCTTGTGGTTGAAAGCGCTAGTTAAGTTGTGGTCTTGGGATCAATTTCTGGGTTGAGCAGTGTTATTATGTTATTCCAGAATTTCTCATTTCATTAAACTAAGTAATAAACAATACACTTGTAGATATGCACAAGTACTCAATAATAGTTTATTTAGTTTACATTCCGGAATAAACTCCTCACAGAGATAAATCATGTTTAGAAATAAGTAAAAGAATGTGTCGATTATTTGTATTATAAACAAGCTACGCGCTACGCCGTAGCAGCGTAGCACCGTAGCGCTACGCGACTATCTATTTGAGAAGTGAAGTGTCGCGAAGGGAATCGAAGTCGCTGTGAGCAGCGCTTCAGGTGGCAAACTACTTAGAGAAAGTGCAAAATTTTGCATAAAGCCACTGTGCAACGAACCGAACTAAAACCTTTGAACTCCTTTGATTTGTGGAAGGTTTACGATTTGACGGCGGGCGGCGCGTCGGTGTCATTTACCTTTACCGTCTGAGTTTTCTTGTAAATCTTGTTAGAGGATGTCTGCGAGTAGAAAGTTCAAGTTTTTCTTAGTTACAGTAGTAACTCAAACCTCAAGTGCAAGTTAACCTGGCAAGTAGGTATACTTGCCAGGTTAACTTGCACTTGAGGTTTGGACTTACACAAGTTTACTTTCCAATGAGAATCTCTACGTTGATACAAGTTGAAAATGTGCTTACTCAGGCAGTGAACTCACGAGTAAACAACTTCATGTACTTGTAATAAACTCTGAACGTGTAACCTCGCATGGTACGGGTATTAAACAAAAGATAAACTTGCATAAATTCAAAAAAAAAATCGCCAACACGTATAAAAAGCAATCTACTCGCGAACCAATTACGAAATTGCGATGTTTATGTGAAACGTGTTCAAAAGAATGTAACACACATATTACTTTGTTTTTCAGTTAGCGTTACCGTCTGTGCGCCGGCAGAGGGCGCATAAATCAAACTTTGTTCAAGCGCTGCGATGTAGCGCTGAAAAGCAGTATTTACGACATAAAGCTACGTTAACACTAGGGCACGAGAGCCCACGCGGTCAAATTCCGTGAGAAATGTGTCGGGCAAATATGTCCAAAATTACATTTGAATGTGGAACATGACAAGGCACATGATAGTGTGAATGAGGCTTAAACCTGCTTTCATAGTAAGTGGTAGTTCGGAAAAAAGATAATGAGTAATTTATCCAAATAATAAGTTGCTACTGCAACAAGTTGCCGGAAAAATAAAGGTTAATAATGGAATTTGAAGGATAAAGCAAGATTTTCGTCAAGATTTAAGCTTCTTGGGGTTTCAATGGGAATTAACTTACTATTTTTAGATCTTCCTCCATAAGCATTCTGCTTATAAAAGAAAATTAAACAAAATATACTATCATGATTGTAAATAAAATACTATATTTTGAATTCCTACAATATCTAGTGTGTATAAAACTCACTTATTTAAACTATTCCGATCCATTTGTTAGTTTGCAATGCAGGACAGGACACCGTTGCCACAGTTTGCATGACATTAGCAGGGGAACAGCCATTGTTGGCGGCAAGGCAACCAGCAACACCTTTGTGCGGCCGTGGCCTGAATGCACGGGAATGTTTTGTGCATGGATTGTGTAAGCACGAGAATATCTACTACGTGAGTACTGTCCTAAATTAGTGTAAAGCCGAGGTCATCTAATGGAGCCAGGTCAAAGTTGGAAGATTCCATTTTATATTGGCTTTTGCGTGCTTTTCAAAATCTGTAGATACTCGTATTTAGCACCTCTTATCATCAAACTGGCAATCTAAATAGATTGCTTAGACAAAGTAGTCCATAACTGACTTAGCATAACTATGACTGTGTAAACAACAATAAAAATAAATAACAGAGTTGCAGCTCGTAATCGATACTGAACTAACAGCGTCATTACAAGTAAAAAAAACACAGAGAAATTGAGAGTCTCCTTGTTATTTAAGTCAGTTAAAAAATATGTGATGAATGGGAGCGACGACGCAGGGCCGCTCAAGGGTCAAAGAACCTAACTCAAACGCCTTATCTGGCCTCACCCTTACATTTCGCGCAGCAAATCGTTTTTACATCCAATAATATCGTCCACGATATTCACAATAAGGAGCGTCGAGATATATGGGAGTAAATGATCCCATTTATCCGCTCGAGTTTTTCATGAAGTGAAATGAATGATCTACAAGTACAGCTGCTGCTTTCAATGCGGACAAATTATTCTGTAACACGAAAAATTTGACGATCTCAAATGGATTGCTATGTTTGAGTTTCATTCTCGCTTTTATTCAGAACGCGATGAGGCTAAAACATTTATCTTTAGAATTGCGGTTTATTGAATAAGGATCAAAATTCATTGTTACAAAATGTAGCTAACAATGTTGCAAGTTGATTACGTTACTAATCTACCCCTCGTTTTCAACATAAACTCTTTATTTCTGGCAGTTACAGCCTAAGCAAGTTATGTCTTCTTCGTTTAATGATTTTCACGAATATTTCGGAAGGCGAGGGTGGCGGACAATCAACGCTAAAAGCACCATTGTCAATTTTAATGAAACCCTCCGAGATATCAACTTTGTTTCGGGCTATTGTCGGAGACGCCGTCTACCGACGGAGCGGCGGGTTTTGTTTTGCTAACAAACTTTTATTTGACCAAATTGTTCATAGTTAGACACTTTCTTTTTGTGTGGAAACGAGATAGCAATCCTATTAAAACTAAACTGTTTGTTGCGATACCTACTGTAAGTTTGGGAGAGAGTTCGTCTGAATGAAATAACTTCTAAATACGTTAAATTACTGTTCATAATTAAATTTAAAAGCTCAAACTTATTTCGTGTTTTGGTTTGCCTGTCTTCTTTCTTTTCTTCTAGAATTTGAATACATGTTAATTTATGGTGAATTATTGCATCTATTCCTAATAAGGTGATAGGGTGGGTGGGTATAGCAAATATCTAGCAAAATTTAGAGTTAGTTTATCGAACGAACCACTTTGTACGTAGACAGATTTTAAAATAATAAAATCTGTCTACGTATAAAGTGGGAGGGTGCGATTTACATCACACAGTAGACTAGATTGCTATAGATAGATATTCTCCTAACAAGAATACTCTGTGTGAGACCGACATCAAGCTTTTCATGGATACGTAATATGACATTTATTCCAGTCCATTTTTTTGCGGATCCCATTACTTCCAGACGGTCTTATTATTAGATAAGCCTGTTTTCAATCATTGTTTCAGGAGTAGTTGGTTCTTTGACTCAAGTATGAAATGCAATCATAGGTAAGAGGTATCTGTGTTGCTTTGACCGAAGTCCCTCGGGGCTGCGACCATCGTTGTACCAAACGGTTATATCTTTACACGACGTGACGAGACCCCCAACACTCGGGGGACTGGGGACCGCACACTGTGCTCCAAGCCCCCAATACTGCTGGGTAATACGATCATTCGGTTGTATTGGGGGCTAAGTGGCGGATTGGGGTCAAGCTAATGCTGGACATGGAAACTAAGCGGATTTAAACAGTTTGAAATGTTTAGAAATAGTTTTCTATGTTTCCTATTTCCGGCTTGGGTGGACTTTTACAACTGGCACAGCAGTTAAAGTAAAAGGAAATGGACTCATGAATCGTTAAACCTTATGAAAAATTGTTTTTAATTTGTGTTTATGGGATTTTTATAGGTTTTTAAGAATTATGCCAGTACTGAGCAATTTTTTTCCCCTTTAGGATGTTATAGGACAGAAAATAATTGCTTATGGGTTACGAGTATTCGATGTAACTGTATGAACACTAAAGAGTAGCTAGTGGGTAAATAATAACAGCCGCTCGGGTCAACCTTTAGGTTAAGCCGTACTTGCCTAGGTTGGTCTATAGATGGGTGACCACCCATTAAATACCGAGGCTCCTTCGTGCCTCAGAAAGCCGTTGGTCGACGCCTGTCATTTGTAGATCTTTGATAGTCGCTACAAGGAGTCAGTGGCCCAAAAAGTTTGTATACCAGTCTTACCAAGGGGTATAGTGTTACTCAGTTCTAACTGGGTTGTGGAGGTCAGATAGGGCGTCCGTCCATGTAAAATACTGGGACCAACAACAAAGTTGGGAAAAGGCTAGGTAGATGATGGTATGAACACTAAAATATGATTTATCTGCACGATCTACTACATACAACTGGTGTTGTACTTGTGGATATTTATGAAGATCCTATCAAAAGTTATGGTTTACTGCATTCTCAGGAAGCATATACAAATAGTTGTACTGTCGTGAATGCAGTAGCCATAATTTATGTTATACATTGTGAGATTTTAAGATAAGACTGCGGGTTAGAACGTAAATGAGTTATGAGTTCGATTATAAAGCCAAGTGGAGTCGGACTCACGCACCGAGGGATCCGTAAAAACTTGTAAGCATTTAGATATCACTGCTACAAGATGTAGCAGACCTGACTATTTGATATTATTTTCAGCTTGATACCTACAAGAATTCCTTCCGAAGAATTACCAAACTCAAGTGGCAGTGGGCAGGACACATTGCTCGCAGAACGGATGGCCGATGGGGCCGAAAAGTTCTGGAGTGCGACCGCGAACCGGAAGACGATGCGTTTGAAGACCTTCCACTAGGTGGACCGATGACCTGGTGAAGGGTGCGGGAATCCGTTGGATGAAATGATGATGATGGTGATGGTACCTCCATGCATTCCTGGGAAAAACAGTCTTGGCTGACGGACAACAAAGTGATCCTATAAGAGTCTAGTTTTTGCCGACTGAACTCTAAAAAATTACAGGTCAATTGTTTTTGTAAAGTAACTGAATTAAACCGGTATTCCATCATAATAACCTCCTCTTTTTGGAAGTCGGTTGAAAATACGCCCGATCGGTTCAGTATCTACATTTATGTTCGCCTAGCTGGTCAAATAATTTACTGAACAGCTGGTTTTATTCTCGCGATTTCAGGTTTGGTCTCAGAGTAAAACTTGTTTGTTATAATGAGTACAATCACGTGTTTACGTATCGTACACTAAGGTCCATGTTCACCAAAAAGATGACAGTCTGATTTTCTAAAAACAGCTGTTTAAAACTCCTTTTATATGCAAAATTGTCACAGTCATAGCTGTTTTTCGATAATCAGACTGTAATCTTTTCGGTGAACACGGACGTGCAACATGGACTCATGTTCACCAAAGAGACGACGCTCTGATTATATATAAAATCAGCTGTTTAAAACATATTTCTGTATGTGAACGAGATACGTCATAGTGACAGCTGTTTTTAGATAATCAGACTGTTATCTTATCGGTGAATTGTCATTGTGTATTCAGGGTGGAATGTCACCGCAGATTTTTTTTCTGCAAGGAAATTTCCTTTTTTTTTAAAAGAAACAAATCTGCTTTCACAGATTTTAGAAAATTCGCTTGCCACACTCGGGTTACACAGAAGGAAAGTGCTCTAAATAATTATAGCATATTTTTCTCTAAGAAAACCTTCCATCCCGTATAATCGATACTGATTGGAACAAATAAAAAAACGGCCACGGTGCACTTTTTTTTCTAGGAAAGCTATTTTTATGGCCACACCATGACCACCATGCGACCAATGCATTGTCGGTGAGGTAATTTCCCAGTGAATCAATATGCCTCTATCAATCAGTGGTAACAGCCGGTAAATATACACACTTGAACATGCAAACCTATTCGAACAAGCGCTTGGTTTATCGTCGATGCCTGTATTTTTACTTTGAGCTAATGAGGAATGATTTATGCCAGCTTTTGTAGTCGTTAGAAAACGAAAATAACTTTTTTAGAACAAGTTGTTTGTATATATTGATACAAATTATAGTACATTTTGATACAAGTGGAGAAAGTTTGTTATTGTAGTTCAAGGCGGTATTAAGAGCTCTCTTACAGTCCACTAGCGCCGCCAATCGAAAAAATGACATAACTCGTAAATAGAATCAAAAATACAAAATGTGGTCTATTATTACTGTAGAAAAGGCAATAACGTAATTTTATAACACCTTATCAACACTTGAAATATAGCTGTTTAGCTAAATCGTGCATTCAAAACATAAACGGCCGTTTTTGTTACAAATGCACGATTTAGCTATTCGATTCGATTCGATTGGCGGCGCTAGTGGACTGTAAGAGGGCTCTTAACACAGGAGCCGTAAGGCGAGGGTGTTTTTGAGCCGAGAACTGCAATAACAAATGTCCACGTGTATCAAACGACGTTTTTGAATACAGTTTTGAAGAAACAAAATAAAATATTTGTGTCATGAATGCCACGAGACAATGCCAGGTTGAAGGAGAAGCAAAGGTATGAAGCCGTTATACAGCCTAATATAAAAAAATGGTTTTTTTTAAATTTTGAATTTACACAAATACATGTTTATTTGTTTATAAAAGTAAATATTACTTATAAATAATCATATTTATCTACGATATTTAATTTATAAACAATATTTGAATATTCAAAAAATGTTTACAAAGAAAGACGTAATTATCGTTCGTATCGTAATGATCGCTTTTCCGAAATAAAAAAAAAAACATTCACCTCTGACTCTATATTCAGAGGTGAATGTTTTTTTAACTATGCAATGAACCAATTTGCACTACCCAGACTCGTTAGTTGGGACTGCACAATTAATTAGCTATGATGACTACATTTGTTAGCTTGGGTTTTACCTGTTAAAACAAATGTATGTGTTAATGAATAAAATAAATAAATAAATTTAGTATAGATATCTGTGGCAATTTTACTTTCTGCACACGGTTGGAAAAAACATGAAAAATGCACGCGTGTGAAATACACTGCATTTTGAACCTAATCGTTGTGCGAAAAGAACCAGTTTTCGAGGAAGTGTATTGAAAACTGATTTTTTGTCATCAAGCATTTCACAGTGACTGGCGTAATGGTCACATTACGCCTGTTGGTTGATTGTAAGAGTTGGTTGGAGATGCCTACATTTTGCTAGCTTTTATTTATTCTCATGTTTTGAGACGAGAGATTATTGCTATCAATTACAAAGCAGTTACTGAGAAATACTTGGCGGAAAATTCCAAAAGAACTGCGCCTTGGTTGGTTGGAACAGCTTATCGCAGTCGACTTCTAGTTAAAAGCTTCATATAAATTACATAAATTCGACCAGAAAACCAATTTATCTCGTCTTAAATCACGAGATCTCGCTGTTTATTTTAGGCACAAATAATGTTGTTAGTATTTAGCCTTATAAAAAGGCGTAGGCATACAAAATGTCAAAGGAGTCCATTGATACAGACGACGATACATTACGATGATAAGTAGCTGTGAGAAAAACAAAATAATAAAGTGAATTATGTGTTTACTCGGCCGCCATGTTGGATGTTCAATTCTTTTTCGATATCTGTCATCATTATTTTGTAGATTTGATTTTGTTAAAGGTTCCTTGCGGTATTCATTTTTGTTTGTTCCTTATGATGAGGAATAGGTACATAGGTTTTAATTTTTGTGGGTTATGCTTATTATTTTTTATTTTTTTTTAGGTAACTTCTTTATTTATTGCATTCTTTAATTTAAATATTTTTTACTAACATGGACGGACCTCACGATCTTCACTAAGCTGAATGTACATATTTTATTTGATAATATACAAGGGGAAGGGACACCGTAGCTATAGCATGAAAAGCTTTTACTTTTCATCGGTAATGAAAAAAAAAACAGCTGGCAATTTTGTAGGAAACAGCATTTTATTTTAATAACCGTCGAAAAATGTATTTGTCGGTCTCAAAATGATGTAAGTACTGAATAATGGTAACAAATTTAGAGTCGGTGTTCTGTTCATCATGTATAATGTCATAATTAGTATTGTCCTAATTTGTTCTTATAAAGATTAATTTCAAACCTTCATTAACATACTAGCGGACGTCACGTGGTTTCACCCGCTTAGTTCCCGTTCTCGTGAAAATACGGGGACAAAATGTAACCTTTTTTATTCAGTAAAGACGTAGCTTTCAAATGGTGAAAGAATTTCAAAAATCGGTCGAGAAGTTATAGGGTTAAATCGTAACAAACATACAAAAAATAATCAAATATTTTTCAACGCACTTGCTCAAAAAGTGCATTTACGAAGCCTGTAGTATACATTGTTCGAAAGTTGAATATTACGCACCATACAACGGAGCGTGCGGTAAAATAGGTACTCTCACCTAAGTTCCTAGTTTTACCGCACGCCCCCTTGTATAGCACCGTGCGTATTTCTTGCGGTTTTTTTTTAATTAAAAAAAAAAAGTATTCCACCAAAGAGTTTCACATTACGAGATTAATAGGCTGACTGATCGAACCTCCTTGGAAGTGCTTTAGCTGAATACGTTTGTCTCACTTTAATACAAAAAAGTAAGTGAGACGAAAGATGTAGTTCTAATTTTCACCACGTGCATGTGGCGCCATTTGCAAATTCGCGTCAAAAATATTGTTGCGACTTTCCGACTGATAAACAAAATAATAAATTATGAGTTCAAGCGAGGAATCAGGTGTTAATATGGAATCTACTCCAACTGATATTTTGAATGAGGTGCAAATTGCAGAAGAAGTTTCTTGCCGCTAAAATCGCGAGAGCGCTATTTAATGATTTACAAAAATTTTGGTATAATGAATAATTTTCTCGCTGTGAATGTAATGTATTTAATGTTGAAAAACGTTGTATGACACAAGTGAAGAAATTTGTATTTACAAACACGTGACTATGGTAAGCCTTCGACTTCGTCTCAGGTTTACATTCGTCTACTCGTTTGTAAAAACCAACTTACCTCTTACTTTACCACTTTAGAATATTAGTTTAGATTTCTGCGGAACGTTATTGTAGAGAATGTTTAACTACATTTTTACAGGCTGAAATAACTGAAACTGCATAAGTAAGGCTTCTATTTTCAATACCACAATTCCCCATAAAACCACAGTACCAGGAAGGTGTGTTTTCGCAAACGATCGATAGCGACCATTAAACGCTTGCCAGGCTTATAAGTTCAACAGGTAATCTATATTCATACATCAGCGTCAATTGGGGATCGCACGCAAATTGCTTTGTCTTCGCGTAGGCAGTAAATTAAGTTATCAGAGTTACAGAATATCAACTTTTTGGTTCAGAAATAAAGGATATTTTTCCTGTAAATTGTGTGAAACGTGAAGTAGTTTAACGATCATGTTGATTGTACTGAATACTGAAAGCAAACCAAACTTGTATTGAGAGAATTGCAGGAGAGGATAACTTATGTGCACAAACAATAGAGTTAAAAACTTAAAATATCTTATACTCTAAACTAATACATACAATAAATATACATTTATGATATGTATATTTATTGTATGTACGTAATGGTAACATAAAGTTTTAAACATACAAGTTTCTGTTAATAAAAATTACAACTTAAAACTGTCACAAATTAAAACTGTCAAAATTGAAAAATGTTATCTACAATTTTACATATTTCGTTTTAATAAACATTTTCTTAAAAGGCTTGTCAAAAAGCTTAAAGTCATCCAAAGGGCAATGGAGAGGGCTTTCGGAGTTTCCTTGTGTGGTCGAATCAGAAATTGTAATGTTTGTGTTTTTATACTTACGTTTTTGTCTATTGTAATTCAAAATTTTATCATACGTTCTTTCCGAATAACTGCATAGCCTTTACGCGGAGGCTTAGCATGCCTTTTCCGCCTTTTAATTAGTATTATTTATAGCATTTCTGTATATTTTAGTGGTTCCAAATCTTTGTTTACTTTTGTGATGTCATAATGACAATGACAAGCCTAGTTTTTCTTTTGATTTTTTTTAACGGTGTTCAATGTGAACGATTTTTAATCCTAAACTTTAAACCCTCTTTAGACCCTCTGTGTCTTACTCTATTCTGAGTCCTCTCTTGACTTAGAGTGCTGAGTCCTCTCTAGACTTTGTGCTGATCTCTCATAGTTACTATTACTTGAGCCCTCCCTCATACTCGATATTTAACCCTCCGCAGACTTTTGTACTTTCTTTTATCACTCTTTTAAATATTGTATTCTTTTGCTAATATTTAATTTTTCTTGTTATTTTTTTATGGTTTTAAAAGAAAATGGCATAACATGGTTTTATGTATATAATTTTATTAATTCTTGTAAAAATCATTTAGATTTAAGTTTTGTAAATGCTCCACAAGGTTTACCTTCAAAAACTTTTGGTATATTAATCCCCTATTTTCTTGATTTTGTATAGTGTCGAGCGGACTCGCAACTCGTAAAATAAGCCTTTGTGAACCTTAGATAATAAGTTAGTTTTAATTTTTTTATCCTTGAACCTTGATACTTGAACTTGAAGCTTAAAGGCTTCTTTTAAGCACTTTATGCTCTTAAAGCTTGAACGCTGCTCTTAAGCGCTGTATGCTCCTAGACCTTGACTGTTTTTTCTTAAAGCAGGAAAATCTGTAAATATTAATTTTAATTTTTAAATTGGGTTTTCAAAAAGGTGCGGGTTACGACACCTAATTAAAAAAAACAAGCCTTCGTAAAGCCAAAAATAATTCCTTGAGGAGTATGTGTCATTGAATGTGAACCATATCCCCTAAGTATGCTGGTGATGTATGATTGAGGAAGGTTGCAAGGTAGGTTGATGAAAGGTGAATGAAAGAGCAAGGTCTTGTTTACAACCACAAAATTTTTCTAGTGAATTTTCAGGGGTTATGGGGAATCTTAGTCTTAATTTTTAAACTTGCTATAACACTGTAAATAATCATTTAAGTTTAATTTATGCTGTATAATGCTCTCTTAATACGCTCTTATTACTAAATAAGAAAATTTTTTCATTGTATTCAAAAATTTTCCGGGGTTTTCGGGGTAATGTAATGTTTGTGTTTTTATACTTACGTTTTTGTCTATTGTAATTCAAAATTTTATCATACGTTCTTTCCGAATAACTGCATAGCCTTTACGCGGAGGCTTAGCATGCCTTTTCCGCCTTTTAATTAGTATTATTTATAGCATTTCTGTATATTTTAGTGGTTCCAAATCTTTGTTTACTTTTGTGATGTCATAATGACAATGACAAGCCTAGTTTTTCTTTTAATTTTATTGCTGTAACTTGGAGTTGTAGGTTTTATACATTTGATGTTTGATACCTTCTTTGTTAACCATTTTATTTTTCTCTGTTCTAGAACTACCATTTCGAAATTCATAATTTCTTCATGACGGGAAGCCGAGTCGAAAAGATCAGTCTGCATGTGGTCCTTGAGCCAGCAACAAGCTGGACATTACTCTGAAATATTTAACGTGGTCGCGCCTAAGTCTACAAAATCTTGTCCTGGCGTCGTAATGAAGTCCTGACGGCCTTGAAAACTGCTGCTGCTGCTGGAGCTACTACTATTGAGAGCCCCTGGACCGTCGACTACCTTGAAAACTTACTGCTGCTACTATTGCGACTGCGACAACTGCTGCTACTCCTACTATACTTCTGAGCACCTGGACACGGGACAGCGGGTGAGCCTCGACCCTCGAACCATCGAAGATTGGCGACTGCGAGTGAGCCTATCACTGCGGCGAGCGGTTTCTGCCAACTGCGAACTTCGGACCTGGACCTGGACCATTGTCACCATACTAACGGCTTCGTATCGGCTTCCCTAACTTAGTTTATTTCTATTTCCTTGTATTATTAAACCATCATATTTTCTCTTGCCATTTTTCTTTAAACTTTACACAATGCAACCTTACATTTTCCTCCCCAGGAAAATGTAACGTTACAAAATGAAGACATCCACAAGCCAACCTTCTTAAGTGGCAGTGGGCAGGGCACATTGCTCGCAGAACGGATGGCCGAGGGAGCCGAAAAGTTCTGGAGTGGCGACCGCGAACCGGACGACGATGCTTTGAAAGACCTCCCACTAGGTGGACCGATGACCTGGTGAAGGTTGCGGGAATCCGTTGGATGCGAGTCGCAAGGGACCGGTCAATGTGAAACTTGGTGGAGGCCTATGTCCAGCAGTGGACTTCTTTTGGCTGAAATGATGATGATGAAAAATTTACTCTTTACAGATGACAATTATTGGAAGGTTTATTAAACAACTCTTGTCATACAACTTTAAAAATAAGTATGTCAGTTATTTACAAAATTGTCGGATTGTGACGTTTATTAAACAGGGCTCAAGACGACTATTACTAATTCGAAGTAGGTACTTTTAATGAAGCTCTAAGATTATCTAATTAAGAAAACATAAGCTTTACTTCTGAGGGACATGAAAGAAAAAGATACTTTGTTTCTCCTCAATTTCAGCGTGTTTTTAAGAGGATTATTGTGAGGTTTCGTCTAAAGCTCTACAGTAATTGAGGACCCTTACTTTTTTCGTTTCGTTTGTTCTAATCTGTTAGTAAAACAAAGATTATCTCGATCAGTATGTTTAGCAGAATCTGACCCAAATAAAGTTTACGGAGGCAACATCGAAAGACCTAGTTAATCGAATTTACACCTCATCGGACACCATTAATTGAATGCCCGAACGATCGAAAATTTATCACGAACATTAAGGCTGACCCCACATTTGGCGTGCGCGATCCTCGGGCGTGCGAGTAGCGCGAGCGCCGCGCGCGCGCTGCGTGAGCGTCGGGTGTTGCCGCCGTGTGACGTGCATGCAGCGTGCGCGCAACGCGCGCGCGGCGCGCTCGCGACTCTCGAGACAGACGGCGGCGGGGATAGCGGGCGAAGGGGTAAGAACGCGACTCGAGCGTCGCGAGCGCGCCGCGCGCGCGTTGCGCGCACGCTGCATGCACGTCACACGGCGGCAACACCCGACGCTCACGCAGCGCGCGCGCGGCGCTCGCGCTGCTCGCACGCCCGAGGATCGCGCACGCCAAATGTGGGGTCAGCCTTATTCGAATGATATTGAAGAAAATAGTTCCTGAAGCAAATCTACTCCGACTAAGTTTACTGTAGAGTAAAACAAAGAAATAAGTGTACAGAAGCATATTTACTATGTTGTGCGTGATTATGTTCCATCTCGTAACTTTCCCATTTCGACTACTAAACAATAGACGTTCGTAACTATTTTAATCATCATTCACTGAATCGCATTTCGTTAACCATTTTCTACCGAGTAAATTCAGATTCTCTTGTTCTTCTACAAAATCGAATGCTCCTGGAGTGAGAGCACCTTGACGTGACCTTGACATAACTCATAACATCCCCAGGCAACGTACTACCTTACTTTATGTCCTAACAGAAGACATACTTTCGCTTTCATACAATGTATTAGTAAAATAAAAAGAGCAAATATCCGATTAAAGTGTTGGATATACATATTTTCAGCCCACATGCCTATCTTTTCTGCGGACTGTTCTATCTCTGTGGTTACTTCGACCAAGTCTGTGTCTCTCTCAATTGAGACTTGCAATATTCACGGTTTCACAGCTGAGTTCATTGACGGCCTCCCTCTAGTTTTGCAACAACAGCCGGTTCGTCGCTTTTCGTATGCAGTACAGTGGCCAGCTGACTTTTACTATCTACTTGAGCGTAGAGCAAAGCAAATAGATTTGTTAGTAACTTGTCTGCATCGGAGTCGGACTGGCGAGGTATTCCTCAGAGCGCATTTATTTCTAAGCGCAACTAAATCATTCCTCGGAGCGCAACCATGATTACAAATAGAGGTTTCATTCATTATATCGATAGACAGTTTTAAAGAATCATTCCCTCTGCGTCGAATCCCGCTACTGATAGGTCGTGAGTTCAAACGTCATAGTTTTGACATGAACGTAACACATGACTGACGTAAACAACTAACCTAACACATCATCTACCTAGCCTTTAGCCAACTATGTTGGATCGGCTACGAGTCAAATGGGACGCTGACTACCAGTATTTTACATGAGCTTGTGATAAAAGCTCCGACAAAAAAAGAAAAATTGTCCTACCTCGAAATATTAAATCTACTGCCTAAAATACTGACTTTTCGACTACTTTTCTCCGAATAAAAATGACGAAACGACCGAATGAGATACTGAAATCTTCTAAAAAATAAACATGATTGTTTATTGGTATAATACTTTTCTACCAGCATAAATTACGTTCTACTGAAAACTATGCTTTGTAATTTTTATCTTTACTTGCCTACTATTAATTCATAAATTACCTTTCATATTTCATAGACTGTGGTGCTATTTTAACTGTAACAATATACTGAAAATATTATTCTGAATGGTTATACAGAAACTTATAAAAAAAATCAAAAATGTAAGTACCTACTTGTAACAGTAACTTTTACTTGCAACATAATATATCATGAATTTCATTTGCCACGGGTATGCTTCGATATCGGTACCTACTCGTACTTCAGGTATTAAAAAGTCAGAACAGACGTATTCATGCTTTAATCTTAAACCAAGTAGACTTTGGTTTTCTAGAATATTTTACTATTATCCTGTATTATTCGACATATTTCCTTGTTTTTATTATGTCAGCGAGAATAAAATCAAAGATAAAAATAAAATAAAACAAAATTCAGTTTATTATGAAAATAGATATAGATAGATATACTTATGTCAGCGTCACATTGTAAAAACCGTCAGATTGTAATATAAACATACTGCTTACAATATGACGCATTATTTTTCATTAGATTATAATCTAACGAATTGAATCCGTAATATTGTGAAATGTAACTATGCGACGGAAGACAACTTGCACGGTAGGGCGAAGGGGGAGGGAAGGGGTGGCCCCCTTGCCCCGTGGTACTACTCTCATGAAAAGATAATGCACAATTCCTAAAAAATACAGATTAATATAACCTAACCTCAAAACCCTTTATATTCCCTTAAAAAGCGTGGTCAACGGAGCCCCGCTGCGCGGGGGGTCCTATTTCTGTATGCAGGGTTTAAAGGAACCTAACTAACCTAACGTGGGGGTGCCCCAAGTCCCGATTATGGGGGCAGAGATACTTCCTTTACATGCATTTCACAATATTACGGTTTCAATACGATAGATTATAATCTATTTACCGAAAAATAATGCGTAATATTGTAAGCAGTATGCTCGTTTCATCTTAATGAGAGTTAATAAATAAATTTGATAACCAACAATAGAAATTATAACAGTTCATGCAAGATGTAAAAATATGATAATTTTGACAAAACCTCTGTTGTCGGTAACTTAGTAATTTTGTTGGAGGTTCAGTATTCTATTCGGAAGTTTAGTTTTGTTATTCGAAGATCCATTTTTTTTAGGAGAAAATGTAATTTGAACATTCTCTTATTTGTTTGTTAAATTTGATATTTTTATTCGTTTATGTTTTGGGTTTTTTGTCGGTAATTCATTATAACGCTGGTTAATTAGAATAATAGTCGGCCACAGATCGCTGGAGATTAATTATTTTCCTTTTACATGCAGCGAGTGGGTAATACGATAGATTACTCCTTCGTAAGACTGGTTTTCAAACTTTCGGGCCACTGACTATCTATAACGACTGCCAAATATCTACAAATTATAGCTAGGACCAAGAAAACGCTATTTGTAATGTATGGTCACCCACCCATCCATGAACCGCCCTTAGTTAGTGTGGCTTAACCTCGAAAATCAACCAGTACTGCGAAAGTTCAACTTCACTAAGTAACTCATGTATAAATAAAGTAAAGAGAAAATAAAAACAAATCCGTCACACACGACCTAGCAGAAAATAGGGTTTCATTTTCATATCATGTTCATATCTCAAGAAAATACACTTCACAGATACGAGGAAAAAAGAGTTCCGTACTTCAAAGTCGTCTGCGAGTTCTGCGACAAGTCTAAAGACAATACGAGGGTATACACCTCTATATATATCCATAAAAGGGAACATTTAGTTCCCTTTCGCAGACGACTTTGAAGAGAACGAGCGAGTGAAGTCACAATTTAATCCCGCTTAAGGTCGATTCTACCCGCGCGGCGCGCTGTTGTACATTTAAATGGTGTCTTTTTGTATGTATAAAACACATGAGGTCGCTTGCGTTTCCGGGATATAATATGACAATTAAAACGAATATTTTAGAAAAAAAAAATATTTAAGAAGGAATTTACATACGAGGCATATAAATATCTTTAATGAGTGGGGGTTTCTCGTATTACTGCAATATGAACCTTCGGACGTTTTTAATATGAGTGCCTTGCATCGTTTTGGTTTTGTTGTTGTAATTGTTACCATCGAGCCCCGGAGTCCCCGGAGACGACTCGTTAGTGGGACGATCTCGACCCGGAACGGTACCATACCGATGTGACTTAGATTGGTATTGCTTGTGATAAGGAAGACTGCATTATACTGCCGCCGATTAGTGTGATAGTAACATGCGATGGGATCAAAATCAGAATAGGACTAGTCTTCAATGAAGACTCCTATTCTTTTATTAGATATTTTTACGTAATGGTGAATCAGAAGTATAACGTATACCCAGTTTTCAATAGTACTAAGATAAACGTAAAAATGGAAAGTGCACTTGTGGATTTGAAAGTTTGCTCGTTTACATCTGCATTTCAACAGTGCACGTTATTAGGTATTCATTTAAGGGTCGAAGCTTCACTGACTGTTAGTGAAAATCGATGGTACGTACGACTTTTGGGCCCCCCCGTATATGTGGCCCAAAACCAAAGACAAGACTTGTGACATAATATACCAATACGTACCTGGGGTCGCGTGGTGGATTATAGCCCATTCCCTTTCATAGAGAGGAGGCCTGTATCCGAGCGGTGGGAACATTATCAGGCTGATGATGATGACGAGTATGTGACCACGTTAATCGCGGCGTCTGTGGCTTTTATATCTACATCTACACTAATATTATAAAGAGGAAAACGCTGTTTGTTTGTTTGTTTGGTTGTAATGAATAGGCTTAAAAACAACTGGACCGTTTTTAAAAATTCTTCCACCATTCGAAAGCTACATTATCCACGAGTAACATAGGATATATTTTATCCCCGTACTCCCACGGGAACGGGAATTACGCGTGTGAAACCGCGTGACGTCCGCTAGTGTCCTCTAAAGTGGAAATATTGGGATGTTTCGGACACTCCAGTAAGATGGATATCGCCTGATCGGGAGCCCCCCGCATTCAAACTGTGTGTCGGAACGATCTCGAATAGGCTAGTTTCCACCATCAATAAATTGCAAATCTATTTAGTCCGTCAGTTAGAGTATTGGAAATTAATGGACACGTATTTTTAGTTTTTGTAAATCAATGAATACTGACGAAGTTAGAACGCATCAAAACTCGGGAGTGGGGGCTCGTGACGTCACAACGCACTAAAAATTATAGCACGGCGTGACGTATTAAGAATTTTAAAAGCGTCGTATCTTCGTCAATTTTGGTTTATGTGACAATAGAAAAAATACGGGTCAAATATTTTTTGATAATATAAGTGACGGACTTATTAGATTTTTTCAGTAAACAAGCCTATTCCCCATGTTATGGCTTACTTGGGTGCGTAATTTTGAGCTTAGTGCTTACTGATACTTATTACATTACCAGGGTCTGCTAATTAATATAGAGACAATTTGCAGAAAGTAACATTTGTTACCAAATTCAATAAGTAGTTCCTCACAATAAACATAATCATCCAAAAAACCATTATAACCTGTAGCATTGAGTTAACAAACCATCGCCCGAAAGGAAACATATGTAACGTCAAACAAAGCGCGTTAGTTACTAAACGTGGCCGAACTGATAACTCAGTTAAGCCTTATTTACAGAGAGCCGGCGATTCATTAGACGAGCCAGTGGGGCAAACAAGACGAGTGGGCATGTTGGCGGGGTAAGGACTACGCTACGTAGAGACTGGTGTACATTATGTAATTTAAATCTATTAGTATCTTTTGGGCAACTACAGTATTTTCACAGTTTTACTGTCTTTTGTCTCGGACTGTATACTGTGTATGCCATATTTTATTTTCATCTTTGTTTCGACAGTTCAAAAGTGCCTGTATCTGGCCTACTTTAAATGTATGCTTTGATTTTGAGTAGTACAATTCTAATTATGTTAAAGGACACGGACACTGACACTGGACACTGACTGTTTTTGAATGTGATCGCGTACAATACAGTTTTAATTGGTGAAAATTGCTCTTATCTATCTTTCTATCTATACTTATAATATTGTATCCGTATCCGTCCTTATTCTACGCGCCAAAGTCTAGGACAATGCCACACTGAAAGCGTTGCGGTAAAAGATCATCATACTGCACCTATGAAGTTGCATTTGGTGTTCCACGGTCAACCTTGGCTACCATGCTCTCAGTTTTGTGCTGACAATACGGTTTACTTGTAGTACCTATGTAGTAGTTTCTGTCCGCTTTCCGCTTTCAGTGCGGGCAGGGATTAAAGTTGGTTCAGTGCAAGCACTCGGCGTTCTGCGGTAACGGCGGATATAACAATTCTGTTATCTTCCACCTGTGTGAGACGTGTCTGTTTCAGATATACGCGTCTATTTCTGTAACATTATTCTCGTCAATCACGTGGTATTTGATTATCGTTTGATGTAGTTATGTCGTATAAAATAAAAGAATACCTCAAAGTGTATCTGTCAAAGCGCGTATTGTGTATGGCTATAATGCACCACGCGGCCCAGTGCGGTTTGGTAGATGTCACATGTCTTCGAATTTTTGGTTCTAGGACATGCCGGTTTCCTCACGATGTTTTCCTTCACCGATTTGGGTGTAACCGGATTCACCGCCTGTCTGGGTTTGAACCCACGACTTACAATTCGTAAGTCGGGGCCGCCACCACTGGGTCACCCCTGCTCTCAGGTGTGTTTGACTGGTTAAGTCTGGTAAAGGTTCAGTTCATTGTTATTGAATTTGAGTTATTGAATTTTATTTATTTATTTATTTAACAATTTATGTACACACTAAATATAGAGAAGAAGAAAGGAACAGAAAATAGTACAAAGGTGATGCTTATTTCTAAAGAAATCTCTTCCAGCATACCTGCGAAAGGAGATACTAAAAAAAGAGATGTAGACATAGTGTGTAAAAGAAGGAGAAAAAATGGAATACATACAGCATAAAACAAATTAAATATATACAATATAAGACTACATACTCATACAAACTATAAATATACTATACTAACTTACTACTTACTACTACTAGACTAGACTAGACTTACTTTACTATCAGAACGTTTTCACTTAAGGCGATTAGACGAGCTAAATAAGCAACTATTTGTGATGGTTAAGATTTCGTTTGAAATACTGTTAGAATAAAGTCCTTATCAGCTTGCACTTCAAAGTGGTTGTTGCGTCAGTCACTGCGGGCCAAATAGCGCGAAATGAGTCGATTACGATCGATTTACAAAAAAACTATTGATTGGTTTAAAAATCTAAAACACTATCATGCTAATATATTGCTTGTTGAATTATTTGCCAAAAAATCAGAATGATCGCATGCATATTAGTACGTATTTTTTTTGTTTGAAAGGTATTTTAAGAGATAAGTTCGTGATTTTTTTTCATCGAGTCAAATTATTTGTATTATGTTTTCAAAACACTATCATGCTAGTATATATCCTGAAGAATATCATATATTTTCTGGTCCTGTTTAAAGCAGTGAATCATATACATTTAGTAATTATAAAACTCGCGTTTAGCTCATATAATCGCCTTAAGTAGCAATCCGAAAGGACATTGTCAAAAACGGCCTATGAATCAACACGCATGAAACATTTACTATAATTCATTATTCTTTTAATAATATACATTATAAATATTTCAATAGAACGGACACTTTTTAATTTCAAAAACATTTTAAAAAGTACCTATAAACTTCCGTCATGATCCTCGGACATGTGATGTTATTAACTTATTATTTTTTGGTTCAATTTAGGGTTAGGCAAAGGTATTATAGCTCCTACAGCCTAGTCTTTGTACAGCGCTCTTAATAAAAGTTTGACACAGACAGGGCCGGATTTAGGGGTCCAGAGGCCTCGGGGCAACAAAGGAATGGAGGCCCCCTTGCCCCAAATTATTTTTCAAATAAAATGAACAATTTTTTTCAGTCGAGTTTTTCAATAAATAATTTATTGTGAAACCAAGTAGATTCGTCTTAGTATTTAACGAACACATATAAATATAATCGGAAACAAGAATTATTTGAAATTAAATTTTAGTGTTAACGAACGGAACCTTTCGAGCTTTTTTTGCCGAAAAATCGTTGATGATTTCGCTGAAATCCAGTTCTCGGAGTAAATCGCTTTCAATGCTCAGGAGAGAAAGCTTTGATAGACGGTTTTGTCCCATCGTGGTACGAAGCCTATTTTTTATAATTTTCATTTTTGAAAATGAGCGCTCTCCAGTGCAATTTGATACCATCAAAACCAAATACATTCTCAATGCAATTTCGAGGTTTGGGAATGTAGCTCTGAAATTTTGATCTTCGAGAATTTGGTAGTAAAATAGTTCCGGCGATTGATCTTTTCCATAGTCCTTTTTGTATGAATCAATCAAAGTCACAAATTGAACCAACTCATTACCAAGACTAGGCTCTAAATCATCCGTATACACTTTCACCAATGCCTCTGCTGCAGCGTGCAAATTTTCAGCATCCATCTTCTCGATGTGATTCAGAAATCCAAATCTCGAACGTACAGCTTCATAGGCATGCAATCTTTCAGTAAGAGAAACAGATAGCTGGTCAACCACTGGGATGAAGGCGGATACTTTGTATTTCTCCTTGGGTGACAGATTTGCGTTTTGTGCTTTCCCGTAATCGAGTGGATTCAACCTCACGTTTCTCGTTCTAGTGCGGGTGCGTGATTGTACATATTCATCAGTATGGGATATTTTTTTGGCTGCTTCCTCGTATTTATCGAAATCATTTCGTTTGGATTCCACAAATGATTTCAATGATTCTATTGCACGCATTGCCGATTCAAGAATCATTTTCGGGTCTTGCAACATCTTGTTTGTAGCGTTGAATCGTTCCAAGATATCGTTCCAAAATGTTGCAAACAAAGCGGTTTCGAGACCACTCATCTTCTGTAGAAGGTGCGTTGCTTCATTCCTCACGATGTCTTTTTGCTCTTTATCGGAAGATATGCTGGTTAGAGCTTCTTCGATTTCTGAATAGCCGTTGACTAAGGCTTTCGTAGCTTCAGCTCGACAAGACCAACGAGTGTCGCTGAGCTTTTTCAACACTAAAAACTGGCCGCTTTTTTTCTCCGATAATTTCTCGATCAGAATTCGGTGTCGCTCTGTACTGGCTGTGAAAAACGTGTACAAATTCTGCACGAAATCAAAGAATTGAACAGCCGATGGACAAGAGTTAGCAGCTGCCTTTCCCACTAAATTCAGAGAATGACCACAACAAGGTACAAACGCCGATAAATGATTTTTCTCCAAAATAAGAGCCTGCATCCCCTTGTATTTGCCACTCATGTTTGCAGCATTGTCATATGATTGACCGCGGCAATCCATGATGTCTATTTGATGGTCACCTAAAAATTTGAGCAGAGCGTTTGCTGTGGCTTCGCCAGTATGACCGCAGTTTGGTAAAAAGGTGAGAAACCTTTCTTTTGGCGTCGATCCTTCCATATATCGAACAACTATAGTTAGTTGATCGATGTGAGCTTCGTCGGGAGTAGAGTCCACTGATACGGAATAATATTTCGATTTTTTAATCCTGGATACTATTTCAGTTAGTACCTTATCACCCATAGAACCGATCAGTTCTTCGCAAATCGTAGACGAAAGGTAACTGACATGACCACTCCCTTTGTTTGCATGCTCTTTCAAATGGGTTGCCAGGATTGGTTCATACTCGGCTAGCAATTCCAAAATTCCCAGAAAATTTCCATTTCTTGGTGAGCCAACAATTTCATTGTCACCTCGAAAGGCTAATCCACGTTCAGCAATGAATTTGATGGTACTAACGATAATTCTCAGGATTTTTCGCCAATACTCGATTTGATTAGCTTCTTGCATCGCTAGCTCTTGATCGATGCGTCCTGTGACTTTTCCACGTTGCACTAAACTCATTACTGATTCCAAATGAGTTTTCGAAATCTCATGTTCATAGAGACGATCGGATGCATGCTTCCAGTCACTGAAGCCTTCTCCACTGAGTTTGTTGTTTTGAGGGGACATCAATTTACACGCATAACAATATATTTTCCCCGTAGTTGGAGAAAAGCAAAGCCAGAATCGATTGACGGTCTCTTGATTTTTATTGCGGCGTGTAAACATGTTCTTCGTACATTTCCGAACAAAGTTGGAATTATCTCGCGGCTGATCTTGATGAACCGAATTTTGCAGAGATACTTGATCGCAATTTTGAAGTTTTGTGGAACTTTTTTTCGCCCAATATTCGATCATTTCCTTTGTTATTTTAGCAGGCCAAAGACCGATGTCATTTTCCAGACCGCAAAATTTTGGTTCCTCTTGGGTCTGATATTCGCTTATAGAAAATTGTGTGGTGTTGCCTGATGAAACCTCAGCCTCAAGATGATCTTGAATACTATCGACGACATCTCCATCTACTGTTGAATCTCCTGCTGTTTTGTTAGGATCTTCAGAGATTTCTTCTTTATTTGACGACGTAAAAAAACTGGTCAATTTGGGTGTTTTAGCTAAAGTTTCTTCGGATTTCTTCATACGTTCTGCTTGCAATTTCCTCTTCTGAGAGCCACTAGCAAAAACTCGAGGAGTTTTGTGACGATCACTCATGATTCCGCTGTAAAATTAATTAAGAAAACATGCACCTGAAAAAGCCCTTCACCAATACGAACATAGTCGTGGAACTGATAGTCGAGAAAAATAATATATTCGCAGAAACACCAAAAAGATTTACGAGCAGTGCACATGAAAAAAGAAAAGAATAGAGAAGCTGCAAGCAATGTACTGAAACCTGTCCAGTTATGTGTATGCACTCAAAAAATAAGAGACAAAAACAGAAGTGAATTGAGAAAAAATTATTTCAAAATTAAATTAGGAAACGTCAATTTACCTATTAAATATTAAGATGTTACATGTTATGATATTTCAGTTGCCTCATTGATTAAATAATTAACTTACGCAGAACCAAACAAACGCATGATAAACAATAAATCATAACCTCATCTCCGTAACCGTTTTTTATGTTCTTTTGTTCTCTGCATATATTCCATATATTCTATTATATGTTAAGAAAAAAAAAAACACGTTTTCGTAATTGCAAAATCAAATATGACATTCGGTTTATATTGTAGATTACAAGATAACGATGAAAATACTTACGTCTTAACGTCTGTGGTCTATCCGTAAAAATTCGAAATGATTTACATTTGTTGCACAATGTTCGCAAGTTCGTAGCTTCTCAGACGCACGAGAATGTATCAAATTCTGGGATTCCCTGCTACAAGCACGCCACTCAGCGGACACTCGTCAACAGTGTTGCCAGGGCCCTTGAGTCGAAAGTTACGTTTCGTTTCCTGAAATGTTACATTTTTGTTGCAAAAGTTACATTACTCCTTTTTTTTAATTTACGTGTTTTTGGGGTCGGAGTTTGGAGGCAAATTGATGTTAGCAAAAAGGCAGGATATAAAGGAATCTATTATGTCTAATGATGCATTTACTCTTAGGTTTGCAGCGCCATCTTCACTGTTGTTGGCGCACATTATCGACGAATCAGAGATCTAAAAAACATCGAATCAGTTTTTTAAATATTGTAATCGTGTTCCTTATTCAAAACTCGTTCATTAAAAATAAAAAATATATATTGTTAAAATATTTTTATTTTTATCAGTTTAAGTTGCAATTTCGACATTGTCATAATAATATCTTAATAATTATGTACCAGTGGGTAAGAATAAAATTCAGTCTTGGTCAACCTCATCTTTCATCATCGTTTACGAAATGGTGACAGCGGTGCCAAAAAAATAAATAAATTAAATGTGAAAAAAACAAAAACAAAATAAAGAAATACCTCACATTATCGACGAATTGGAGACATAAAAAATATTTTTATTTAAGTAAACTGAAAGCGTCAGTTAGCCCGCGAAATTCAAAATTTCTTACGCTTTTTGCAATTCGCAGGCCAGTCCTAGGTTGTATGTTGATGACAACATCACTCGCGACTGTAAGACGTATGTAGTTAAAAATATGATAAATTATGATCGACATCATCAATGCAACCCTCCAAGCTCACAAAGGTCTAGGAACTCTTCCTAGACCTTTGTGAGAGTCTCGTTCCTCGACTTACATGCACCCTACCACTGGCCTGCAAATTGGAAGGACTTTGACCGTGAAAAATTCGTTCATTGACTCTTATGAACTTGGAGGGTTGTATTTGTGATTTTGATGATTATAATTCTGTAACTTAATATGTCTTACAGTCGCGACCGAAATGTTTATCAACATACAACTTAGCACTGCCCTGAAAATTGCAAAAAACGTAAGAAAATTTGAATTTTGCGGGCTACCTTGGAGCATCCCTCTTAAAGAGGAAGCGTCAGAATAGCCCGAAAATTCAAATATTCTTACTTATTAAGTTAAAAATATCGTTTGCCTCAACAACAACATACAACCCTCTAAGTTCATATGAGTCGAGGAACGACTTTGATCTTGAAAAAATCGTTCCTCTACTTATATGAACTTAGATTAGATTAGTATTGATGATTTTGATGATATTATAATTCTGTAACTGCATACGTTTTACAGTCGCGAACGATATTTTTAACTTCATACAACCTACCACTAAAACGTAAGATATATTTCGCGGGCTACCCTGACGCTTTCACCATACGTACAAGCACACATAAATAACGTAGTACTTGATTAAAACCCTGGCTTGATTAAAAACTATTACATAAAATACGTACCGTTCCTCACGCAATAAAATAACCTAGTAATGGTCGAAATATCGGGAGCTCGTAAATAATAATAATTCCCGACTAATAGCTGATAGGTATACGTACCTACCTACGTCTATAGCATAGTACGACACTCCGAGCCTAGACGATAATAAGTAAGTCATAAGTCATTTATTTCTTAACAATAAAGATTGTGTAGATAAACTTAAAATTATATTACAATACCTACTAAGGTTTCGTCAATAATAACAAAACAAACAAAAAAAAAATAACAATAGAACCTTTTTACAAAAAATGAATTAATAGTCGAATAAATTACAAACATAAAATAATAAGAATGTCAAAGATAAAAATAACAATTTAATAGCTACTTTTACAATAATAAAATAAATGGTCATAAAAAAAAATGTACGTAAATCAAAAAACGAAATAGTAACCTAAATCTTGGAACTTTGATTTCCGAATGGTCAAAGAGAAGTCATTCAAACAACTAAAAAGATGCTCGCGCCTATTATCGTATCATTATCGACAGGTACCTGCATGTTATAGATACTCGTATCACGTCAATTTCAAAACTTTAACGACAAACTTACTTACCAAGCAGTAAATGTAATCGCCGGAACTTCACACACGCACTTTTCTCACAGCAAGTACCTACGACAACAAACAATACCCTAAGACAAATTGACAATACCGATACACAACAAATCACATTCACAATCAGCAAGCCTTCCTAGTTTCTTTAGCTACGAAAAATCCCCGAACGGCGGCGGTAACTGCGCGCACATGCTCAAGCAAAATCAAGCTTTTGAGCTTGCAGATTACGTTTCATTTTGTCATGGCGCTTTCCATTCAAAGCCATCTCTGATTGTGTCATGGAGTGAAATACTAAGTGCCAGTTTTAGGTGCGTTCAATGAAGAATACATTCGTAAACTGTTTGCAATAAAAATTAAGTATTACATACCTAACCTTGTAGTTCTCAAAAGTTACGAAAATTGCTCTAAATATAAAAATTACTTACATGTTACGCGAAGGGGTCAAAAGTTACGAAAAATGTAAGAAATGTAACCTTCTGGCAACACTGCTCGTCAACGCTGCGACAGGTCGTACACTCGTACAGACAAAAAACGGGGGAAACAGGTACCGTCGGTGCCGTCGTATCTCGTATCGATACGCAAATACGAAAAATAGGCTGAATAGGCTTGTAAAATCCGCAGAATATACTATAAATTCCCCATCCAAACTGGCGATTTTTATTCTATCGTATTCACATGGACAGGCAGAGGGCACAAAAAACTGACACTCCCTCGCTGGTTGAAGAAAATTATGCTTTTGGAAAAATATATTAATAAAAGAATAGACAACTACATGAAGACGAAATTACGTACGGAAACTTCAATGGACACATTCTTTCCTCGATCATGACTCATGACTCGATTGTTAATGTTAGCGTTCGACTCCTTGTCACGATGAGGTGGGTTTTGTATGACAATCGAAATCGATATTCTTCAATAATTATACAAATAAATTATTATTGATCGACTATGATTTTTTGCAATTTCTTGCATATGCAGTAAAGTTCGTGAATAATAAAG